>CM062819.1:1941403454-1942003454 GCA_031772625.1 Pinus tabuliformis
TCCTTCAACTACTTGATTTTGACCTTGGCAACCTGATTCCTTGTGTAATAATGGGAAGCCATGTGTCTTTGCAGCCTGTTATCTCTGTTAGCCCTCTTGAGAAGCTTCTCCAAATGATCATTGACTTTGCCTAGCCAATATTCCTTGTCTTCATTGATTTCTTTGTCAATGAGCTTTGATGTAGGGTTGGTAGAATTGGGCATCCAACTCTTGAGTTTTGAACCATTTCTCACCAATATTCGATATCCATGTGGCTGCTACTATGATGTCAGTTGATATAGTGAATGTCACCCCTGCAATTGTGACTTTATCCTTCTTAAGATGTGTGGCAAACAAACTAGTCAACTTAGCATGACATTTGACTTTTTTCAACTTGCTCACAAAACTCAAGACACCCTACATGTTGAAAACATTGCTTGGAGAGAGGTGAGGAAATCAAATAATGTGTATTGAGGAGTTCATACCTTTCCATTTTCCCACCCTTGTTGTAAGGCCTCCTTCTCCATAGTAAACTTGTGAGTGCAAACCCTATGAAGGAATTTACAGGGTAAGTTCCTCAGACAGAACACCAAAAGGACACCGATCACAAACAGATCACAGATCAATACACCAGTATTTTGACGTGGTTAAAACCCTCAAAGAGGGAAACATTCCACGGCCTGAGCCAACGCGGCCACTTCAGGTAATTTATTAATAAAAGAATGAAAATTTACATATGCTTCTCTCATAGACGGATTACCCTACAAATGACCCTCCATGCGCTTTAAATAGAAATCATGGACCAATCGGGTGTTAAGCCACGGATCAAGTGTCGGTAATACCGAGGAGAGAATGAACCGTCGGATTACTACATATCGTGACCGTCGGATTGTAAGTTACAAAATGTACATAGTAAAGAAACACACTTTACCTAACTCTATACTAGACCAAGTTGTACTTAACTATTTCCTATGTGTCGGAATATCCTAACATCCCCCCTTAAGAACAACTTGGGATAGGATTGAAGGATTTACAAATATGACACAATAGGAGAAGGAAGGAGGCACTAGAGCCTATCCCCCCTTAGTGACAACTTCCTGAACTCCAAACATAAATCGAAGTTTAGTGAACTTCGCCTCTGTGAGAGCCTTTGTAAAGATGTCTGCAACTTGATCATTTGTTGAACAATATTGCACTTCAAGAACATGGTCATGAATGAGCTTTCTGATGAAGTGCATGTGCAGTTCAATGTGTTTGCTGCGCTGATGTTGGACTGGATCTTTGCATAGTTGAATGGCACTTTGATTATCACACCAAAGTGTAGTCGGATGCTGCTGCTGAAAGCCAAACTCTGACAGGATCTGACGAAGCCACAAGGCTTCCTTACTAGCTTCTACGGCACCACGATACTCTGCTTCTGCTGAAGAAAGAGAAATGGCACCTTGTTTCTTGCAAGCCCATGTAATAGGTCCTGAACCAAGAGTGAACACATAACCTGCAGTAGACTTCCGATCATCAGGGTCACCAGCCCAATCGGAATCAGTGAAACCAACCAATAGAGGAGATGCTTCGGCACTGTAATGAATCCCAAACTAAATTGTACCTCGAACATAATGAAGTATTCTTTTAGCTGCTTTCCAATGACTTTCATGTGGGTTTTTCATAAACCGAGCAACAAGGCCAACAGCAAAGGAAAGGTCAGGACGAGTATGGGTTAGATACAAAAGTTTTCCTACAAGTTGACGGTATAAGGTAGCATCAACTTCAGGAGAAGTACAAGTGACTGAAAGTTTGACTCCAGACTGAAAGGGAGAAGGGGCTGGCTTACAGTCTTCCATGTGAAAATGGCGTAGAATATCACAGGTATACTTGGACTGAGAAAGGGAAATACCTTCCTTGGATTGCAAGACTTGAAGACCGAGAAAATAATGTAAGTGTCCTAAGTCTGTCATTTCAAAATTCCTTTTAAGGCTAGACTTCACATGGTTTATAAGGTTGGGATCACTACCATTCAGGATAAGATCATCAACATAAAGAACAAGAATGATAAGAGACTTGCCCACTTTCTTGGTGTAGACAGTATTGTCAGAATGACACCTAGAGAAGCCAGATTCTAAAAGAAAGTTATCCATTTTGGCATACCAATCTCGAGGAGCTTGCTTGAGACCATAAAGGGATTTCTTAAGCCGACATACAAGGCTGGACTCTGTTTGTATAAAGCCAATAGGTTGTTCCATATAGATTTCTTCATGCAAGTCCCCATGCAAGAAGGCGGATTTAACATCCATCTGATGGACTTCCCATTTGAAAGAAGCAGCAAGGGAAAGAATAAGGCGGATAGAGTTCATTTTGGCAATAGGGGAGAAGGTTTCAGTATAGTCAATGCCTTCAACTTGTGAAAAACCCTTAGCAACAAGACGAGCTTTATGTTTATCAACTTTCCCATCTGGTCCATACTTGGTTCTGTAAACCCATTTGCATCTAACAAGTTTTCGTCCCTTTGGTAGAGGAACAAGATCCCATGTATCATTTGCCAATAATGAATGATATTCTTCATTCATAGCTACTTCCCAATCTGGATGGCCTGAAGCTTTTGCAAAGGTGTCAGGATCATAATTCACTGAAGCTTGAGCCAGTAAAGAAGAGGCTCTCTCGAACTGAGAACATGTACGTCGCTGATCTGTAGGATCACCGGAAAGATCACCTGCTGCATCCCGAGTAGCACGGACCCATTTTGGAAGCTGAGGAGCTGAAGGAGGATCCTGAGAAGGTGGGGGAGGAGTTTCATCCTTGCTTTCATCATCTGAAGAAGAAATATTTTCAAAAGTAGAAGAGATAGGGACAGGTGGCACATCCGCCGAACTAGGCTCGCAGGCCGATATATTTTTAGTAAACTTTACATCTCTTCTAATGATAACATTTTTGGACTTAAGTGGAATAAGTCTATATCCTTTGACATCTTCAGAATATCCAACAGAAATACATTTTTCACTCTTAGGTTCTAAAGCTTTATGTTTCTCATCTGGAATATGGGCCCATGCTTCACTTCCAAAAACACGAAAGTGACTTACATCTGGTTTAATTGAGCTCCATGCTTCTTCTGGAGTGATATTCTTTAAAACCTTAGTAGGAGTGCGATTTATTATGCAATTTTCATAGTTAATTGCTTCTGCCCAATAATTAAGACTAAGTCCTTTAGATTGAAGCATACAATTAGCCATTTCCTTTAAGGTGCGATTCTTCCTTTCAGCTACACCATTTTGTTGTGGAGTATATGGAACAGTATGTTGCATTTGAATTCCATTCTCAGTGCAAAAGTTGATGAATGTATTTTTAACATATTCTCCGCCATTATCAGATCTTAGCTTAAGAATTTGATGTCCAGATTGTTTTTCAACAAAGGCCTTAAAGGCCAAGAACATGTTAAATACTTCACTCTTGAGTTTTAAGAGGTATACCCAAGTGCGTCTGGAGAAATCATCAATGAAAGTTAAGAAATACGTGTAGCCAGAGAATGAAGCAACTGGAAGTGGACCACATAAATCACTATGCACGAGCTGTAAAGGGGCTGAGGCGTGCCAAGAGGCACGTTTTTCAAAACTGTCCCGATGATGTTTTCCGAGTACACATCCGGAACAAACACCATCTCTGCAAGATACCATGGGAAGATCTGTCACCATATTTTCTTTACATAGATTTTGAAGAGAGCGATAGTTTAAGTGACCAAATCGCTCATGCCAAAGTTTGCTCACTTCATCATTATGAGCAACAAATACTGAGGGAAGATTTGATGACCCAAAGTTGTGAAACTTATACAACCTTGTAGAATCATCAGCAATGCCAGTAGCTAAAATCTGTCTAGGATCTCTTAGGTCCTTAATTACAACATCGTGAGGTGAAAATTCAACGATTTTACCTTCACCTTAATGGGTTATCTGATATACAGATAGAAGGTTGCAGGATAAGGTTGGAACACATAATACATCATTAAACTGACCATTGTATAGATGAACAGTTCCAGTCCCTACAACATTAAGAGATCTATCATCACCAACATATATATTTTTGGTGTTACAATCATTTAAAGAAGAAAACATGGCTTTGTTTTTGGCCATGTGATAAGAAGCTCCAGAATCAATGAGCCACTCATGAGAATGAGAAGAAGAAGATACATTTAGTGCATAGCCAGACCGAGATGCTTGACAACCACATGCAGAAAGTGCCATTCCTGAAGATGAAGTTGAAGTTGAAGATTGCTCCAAATGGATGTTATGCTTCTTCATTGCTGCTTCCAAGGCTTCCATCTTCTTAAAGCATTTGGATTCTAAGTGGCCATCTCGATTACAAAAGTTGCAATGTCTATCAGTCTTCTTCCCTTTGTTTTTATTTGTCTTATCATTTTGTTGAAATGATTTTTCATTTTGAGGTTGAAATTGCTTAGGACCCTTGTTTGGTTTAGGACCATTATTTTTACGATACAACTTCTTAGGATTCTTTGGATTTGGTTGCTACTGGGCAGCTAATGCTTTCTTAGAAGAGTTTCCAAGATGAAGAAGACCAAGGTGTAAGAGCTTTTCTTGTTCTCTTATTAAAGAATCACAAAAGGAATCAAAGGAAGGGGACTTGTAGGTTTGTCCTTGAGAAATGAAGGCTTCTCTTGTAGAATGGAAGGTGGAAACAAACACAGAATAGGCTGGTCCCAACTTAGTAAGAATGGAGTAGATAAGGCTACTATGTTCTTTCTTAACCTTAACACCTTCCAAGAGAAGTCTAAGGGTCTTGAATTTGGACAAAAAATCTTCAATGCAAGAAAAATTATTGAGGTCCAATGTAAGCAATTCATTTTCAAGTTGATGGGCTTTAAGTTCATTTTTAATTCCAAAGACTTTAGTAATCTGTTGCAGTGCTTCATCAAGAGTATCAAGTTCTGCAATATGGAATCTAAGATCTGGAGAAATAGACATCCCTATCAACCCACGTGCTTGGTCTTGCCTATTTTCCCATTTAGCTGCCTTGTCTTCATCTTTCGATTTGGTCTCTTGGCCTGTGGCTATTCTGTAAAGACCTTTACTTCTAAGTAAATCCACAATGTAGGACCACCATTGGAAGTAGTTGGTGCTGTCAAGAATAACTTGGCATGGACTTTCCATTTTAAAAAAAACTGAAGCTATAGATGCTGAAACTAAGTGTTTCAATGGAAAGATCTTGAAAAATTAGGCTGTTTAAAAAAAAATGGTTCTGAAAACGGCTTCCGGATGAAGAAGTTATGGCTTTTTGAAGAAGATTTGATGAAGTCGTCGACGAAGTGCGGGAATGTGCGGAAATAAAAAATCTGCCCCCACAAAATGGAGATTTGAACCCAAGACCTCTACTCTCATAAATTAGCTTTGCACCAAGTGAGCTATACAAAAAGTTTGAGAGAGAGAGAGAAGGGGGGGGGGGGGGGTTTGAGGCTTTGGGTTGCGTGCTTGCTTTGAGAAAGCTCTTTTTCCCTACAAAACAAAAAACAAAAAACCCAACACGGAAATACAAAAAAAACGAACCTTGCGGCTCGAAGTTAGCTTTAGCCGAAAACTAGATATTTTCAAAAATGAACCTTGCATCTCAAAGTTAGCTTTAGCCGGAAACTAAATATTTTCCTCAATGTTTCTGATTTTCCGAGATCACACTAAGGCGCAGCGGAAAAGAGCATATGCATGAGAAAAATCCTTCCTTTTTGTTTCTAATTTGCCCAGATCGCACTGAGTCGAGGGCAAAGAGCATACGCATAAATGAAAGGTATAGATCCGGTAATAAAAAAGGCTAAATAAACCAAAACCGAAATAAACAGAGAGAAAATGACTGTAAACTGCAAATAAACACTATATACCTCCAGATCTTAAAAATGACGCAGCTAGGGCTACCGGAAACCTTTTCGCGTGAAACGAAAGGGGTTCCTCACTGGAACAGATGCTCCCAACACAACAAAGCAGTCCTCTCGGCCCGAAAGCAGTCAGAAACAGCAGATCTAGGAAACGGTAGTCGGATGCAATTCTACTGGCTTCAGATTTGGATCACCAACGGGCGCGGCCCTCAAATAGCTCTGATACCATGTAGGAATTTACAGGGTAAGTTCCTCAGAGAGAACACCAAAAGGACATCGATCACAAATAGATCACAGATCAATACACCAGTATTTTGACGTGGTTAAAACCCTCAAAGAGGGAAACAGTCCACGGCCTGAGCCAACGCAGCCACTTCAGGCAATTTATTAATAAAAGAATGAAAATTTACATATGCTTCTCTCATAGACGGATTACCCTACAAATGACCCTCCATGCGCTTTAAATAGAAATCATGGACCAATCGGGTGTTAAGCCACGGATCAAGTGTCAGTAATACCGAGGAGAGAATGAACCGTCGGATCACTACATATCGTGACCGTCGGATTGTAAGTTACAAAATGTACATAGTAAAGAAACACACTTTACCTAACTCTATACCTAACTCTATACTACACCAAGTTGTACTTAACTATTTCCTATGTGTCGAAATATCCTAACACCCTAGAGGGCAAAACAGGGGAAGGGAATGAGGGAATAGGATGAAGGGGTTAGGGAGTAGGAATGGGTGTAGAAAAAATTTATGAGATAGGGCAAGGTGTGAGGGAGTGTTAGGAAGTGTTAGGAAGTGATAGGGATTGAAATGAGTGGGGGATATGGGATGTATAATTTATACACAGGCCCAAGGTATTAGGCTCCAGAAATGCAACATAGGGGTATGGTTTGGTTTTAGCGATTTAGGGAGTATGAGTGTGGGGTTTTAGGGAATTTAGGAAATAGATATGAGTGTGTAAGAGGGTAGGGAGATGAAAATTAGAGGAAAGAATGGGTTTGAGGGTTTAAAAACTAGGAATGAAGAGTGCTATAGAAAAGCGTAGTGTAGGGGCAAAAGAGGAGGTTTACACAATAGAAAATATTAAATAAATTGATTTGAAAGGATGTGAGCCTTCAACTTAATTGATTAACACTTTTGGAGACTTGATTTTCCCTTGAAAACCCTTGGAAATTCAATTGATGACCCTTGAAGAAAAGCGCAGCATTCACGGGGAAAAGCGTAGCGTTCATTGTAGAAAACACAACGTGCAGGGAAAAGTGCAACGTGCCCAGTGAAAAGCGCAGTGAAATGGCTTAAAAATGCAGTGAAAGAGCTGGAACTCAATTTTTGGAATTTCTTTGGCCCTATAAATGGTGAGGAAGTGATTTATGATGAGAGAGAGCCTCTTTAGCAATGAAATAAATGAGAGAAATGGAACAATGATGGTCTTGTATAGCTTGTAAAGTCGATTCCTTTTATAGAAATGGGGTGGCCCACACTATGTCTTTCTCACTTTTACATTGGAAACCATGTAGATTAGGAACCTTTGAATACAACTTGAGATTATTTGAAACCTATTACAAAATATTCATTTGAAATAAAACCTTTTTGAACCAATTTGTATCACTACTCCTTTACATGCCAAATTTATTAATGGAACGAGAAATTCAATGACTGAAACCCTAGTGACCTAATGGATGATAGTGAATTGGATGAAGACCATCATAATGGAACTAAGATGACCATAAATCTTTTCAGAGATGGCATATCCAAATGTATGATGACGGTGACCAAAACATGGTAATTTGTAAAGGAGTAATTGACAACCTAGACACACTAGCGAGTGACCAAAGTTTTTGAATGGAAGACCTATTGAAATGAGAAAAAATTGACCTTAAACCCTAATGGACATTCTGAAAGAGAACATTTGATCACTGGTGGCAGGAAAAACTGACTGAAACTAACATTGGCTCCAGCTAGGGATGGCATCTCCATAGGAGGTGTCAAGAACATCGTAGACCTAGTAGCCTTATCCATTAGGCATGGAGTTAAAACACAAAGACAAAACTTGAAACTGAAAATTGACTGACTAACTGAATTGACTTGACTATAAAAAAATGTATTGACGGAACTTACTTATGGCAGCAGACCATCGAGATCTTAGGGCCTTCACCTCAGGCTTCAAATCCTAATGATAACTACCCACCTGTTGAAGATATATATATACAATCATGTGTAATGATCCCTCTAGTGTAACCAATCTAGCAAATGGCTACTTACTGTTGACACCTAATCCTTGTGATTGAGTAAATATCTGTAAATAAATAAATGAGAAATGTGAACAGTCATTGGGAGATGAACTGAACAGTCTCTCCCTAATGTATATAATAGACCTACCTGATTGAATGAAAAACGAATCAGTTTTACTGCCTATTGGAGTTACTGCCTGGCCTGACATGGTATCAGAGCCAGCTCCTTGTTTTAGCTATTATGCTCCTGTAACTCCTCTGTCCTGTCTTGACATGATACAGTCCTGAGTTACCTTCTAGCGCTGCTCTGCCTTTGCCTTATTCCCCTCTGTCCTGAAATAACCTCCCTCTACCATATTCCTTTCCAGCGCTGCCTCATAATGCATCTGTCCATTCTGTCCAGACATAAGCGTTGTACGTTAAATTTTTTTGTGAATAGTGCTGCCATACTGACATTTTTATTCATACTCACCTATAATACGTTGCGCTGCTCACCTTTTGAAATATCCCAACATCTGGTAATACCTTCTGGACGTTGCCAGAGGCGTTGGAGGATTTGTCAGTAGGCATTGGAGGCAGAAAGAAGCATCCTTCAGAAATCGATGGAACGATTTTCCTAATCTCTGTCTCGCTAACGCGCGCCTGAGTGTGCTGTTGAGAGTGTCGTTGTGTGTGTGCTGTTGAAGTGTGAGGGAGTGTTGCGTAAAGGACCACCATACCTTGGAAGGATTGCTCAAATGTGAGACCGGCGACTGATCTCTCGGCAATTCATGAACTGGTGCCTCCACATTGGAACGAGGAACGAGGTTGTGTGATATGGTTGTTAACACTGCCCCATGTATTTATGCTGTCACATATTCTCAATGGCGATGCTAGTCTAGAGGTTCGTCGTTGGTATAATTAGGCGCGAAGTTTAAATAGAATTTTTGACGAATTACTTACCACTCCATGCTGCGTTGTATGCACACCTTCGCACACCTTCGCTTTCCATTTTTTTAATACACCTCCGCTTCTCATTTTTATTACATTGGGTATTTTCCATTGAATGTTATTGCTGCGGATTATTGAATGTTATTGCTGCGGTATAATCCATAATATTGTTGCGGTATAATCCATTGAATGTTATTGCTGCGGATTATTGAATGTTATTGCTGCGGTATAATCCATTGAATGTTATTTTTGCGGTATAATTCATTGAATGTTAATGCTGTGGATTATTGAATGTTATTGTTGTGGTATAATCCAGCATATCACAGTCCTTTGCCACTTTCACAATATTAAACATTCAGCACATTTTGCCAGCAGAAGTTTTTTTTACAGTACACAGTTTTAAAATGCATTCAATCATATCTATTGTGGGAATAGTTCTCACTGGCAAGGAGAACTATCCTGAATGGTCCCGGATGATAAAACACACCCTCATCTTCAATGAGTTATGGAAAGGAGTGTGTGTCAGAGAAGGAGACAAAGACCCAGTACAACCTACCTCAGACAAAGAGCTCGTCATTTGGGAAAACAAGAATAGCAAATCTTATGCATTAATTGCAGCATCTATAAATGAAGAGGTGAGTCACCATATTTTGTCATATTCAACTGCCTTTGAAGCTTTACAAAAGCTGAAAGAACTCTATGACTCACATTCTGCACTTGAAGTTGTTCAACTTATGATTAAACTCTTCACTCTTGAACTGCAAAATAATGATCCTCTTGCTCTTGCATTTGAAGCAAAGTCTATAATGCATGATATCAAATCCACTAAGGTTGAGCTGGATATCCCTCTTATTGCTTTTCTCAAGGCACTTTATCCTTCTTACTCCAATTATCTTGAGTCTTTGCAAGCAAATGGAAATCTCAAAGATATAACCTTTGACTCTCTTGTGAAAAAGTTTGCTGAAAGAGAGAAAGCTTTTGGAAAGAAGACAGCTCCTGAATCTTCTGAAGAGACTGTGTGCCTTGCTCATAAAGAAAAGCATCCTGCTCAAGATTCTACAAGAGGAAGAGGTGGACGAAGAGGAAGAGGAAGATATTTCAGAGGCAAGGGGCATACATTCTCAAGGAGAAAAGGCAGATCTGCATTGCATTCACTGCAAAAGAAATGGATCACATGATGCCTCTACATGAAAGCTACCATGGGACAAAATTGAGCAGAAAAGAAATCAACAGAAAGGTAAAAATGATGATACAGACAAAGGTAAAGCACCTGAATCCGCTCACTATGTTGAGGCACAATGTAACATTGGAGTAAATGAAGATTTGTTTAATGCTTCACTTGCTTCTTGGAAAAACGATTGGTTGCTTGATTCAGGAGCAACCTGTCACATGACTCATAGAAAAGATTTTTTTTGAAGATTTTACTGGCAATGTTGATGGAGCAGTATACTTTGCAGATCAATCAAAAATCAAGCCATCAGGGCTTGGCACAATCAGGCTTAAACTGCCTGGTCTTCCAGACTTTCTTCTGGATCATGTTCTATATCTCCCACAGCTCAAGAGAAACTTGCTGTCCTTGGTCCACATCCGCCAGCAAGGTCACTCCATTCATATGTTTGATGGCAAGCTTGAGGTAAGAAAAGCATTTGACCACTCACTTGTCATGAGGGGAATAGAAGAAGAAAGGTTTCTCAAACTGCAAGGAACCTCTGCTCATGCACAAAATTTCTCATATATTTCTCATCATGAAGAAGGTACACTTCCATCAAGTTTATTATGGCATGCTAGATTTGGACATTTAAACTATGACAATCTCCGCTTATTGAAGAAAAATGGTGTTGCTGGTTTGCCTACAATTCCTAGGAAACATAAGCAATGTGATGCTTGCATTCTAGGAAAGCATAGCAAACAGTCTTTTCATGATTCACATTCAAGAGCACATAGGAAGCTTGAACTCATTCATTCAGATTTATGTGGTCCAATACCTATTCCTTCTGCAAATGGAAATAAATATATCATGACATTTATTGATGACTACACCAGAATGTGTTGGGTTTATTTATTGAAGAACAAATCTGATGCTTTTCAAACATTCAAGAATTTTCATAAATGGATTGAAAATGATGCACAATCTCATATTGGGTCTATTCGCACTGATAATGGAAAAGAATACACATCAAATGAATTTGAACACTATCTTCGCCAACATGGGATCAAACATCAAACAACTGTGCCTTATAATCCCCAACAGAATGGTGTAGCTGAAAGAATGAATAGAAAAATCTTGAATATGGTACGATCCATGCTTTTCTTCAAAACTGTAAAGATAATGTTTTGGGCTGATGCTGTTCTATGTGCTGCATATATAAAGAATAGATGTCCATCTAATGCTATAAGAAACATGACTCCTTATGAATTGTGGTATGGACATGTTCCTTCGGTAAAACATCTCAGGGTCTTTGGTTCCACTTGTTATGCTTTGATACCAAAGGTACATAGAAACAAACTTGGTGCTAGAAGTTGTAAGTGTATCTTCCTAGGGTATTAAAACACCTCCAAAGCATACCACCTCTATGATGAAGTAAATAAAAAGTTTGTTGTATCTAGAGATGTAGTTTTCCTTGAATCATCCAAATTTGACAATGTTGTTGAGCGGCAACTTGATCGCTTGGATAGATTCGCAAAAACAAAATCATTTCAAGAATTTGATAATTAGATTCCACATCTTGAAGGGGGGATTCCTATTCTAGATCAACATGTGGAATCTTCTTCTGAAGAACACTCTCCCCCAAATGAAACTCCAACAACGGATGATGCTTTAAGTGATGTAATTGATAGAATTGGGAGACTCAATCTTGATTCAGTCCCAACTCAATCAACAGAGTAGCCTGGACCATCTCAGAAAGGTCCCCCAAAGTGGCTGACAAAGACACTTGAAAGTGTTCATCCTGATGAAATTGGAAAAACAGGGACCAGAAATTCAAACCGACAAAATGGAGGTGATGTAGATGACTCTAATTCACCTGTTGATATGGATGTTTCTTATGATTGTGAATTGAACTTGTCTACAGATTTTGAACCAACTTCCTTTAAAGAATCTGCTTCTCATGATGAATGGAAAGAAGCGATGCAAAAGGAGTATGATGCCCTCATAAAGAATGGCACTTGGAAGCTGGTTGATCCTCCATTTGGAACCAAACCAATTGGCTGCAAGTGGGTCTATAAGAACAAGTACAAAGCTAATGGTTCACTTGACAAGCACAAAGCTAGGCTTGTGGCAAAAGGTTTTGCACAGAAGGAAGGGGTCGATTATGAGGAAACTTTTGCCCCCACAGCAAAATGGGCCACCATCCGGACACTCTTTGCACTAGCAGCTTAGAACGGTTGGAAAGTCCATCAAATGGATGTAAAAACTTCCTTCTTGAATGGAGATCTAAAAGAGAATGTTTTTATGTCCCAACCTGAAGGATTTGTTGTGAAAGGACATGAACATAAAGTATGCAAACTTGTGAAGTCCTTGTATGGCCTCAAACAAGCACAGCGAGCCTGGTATGAAAAACTAACTGAGATCTTCTGAAACTCAACTTCGATCATTTTGATCTTGATGATGCAACTTTATTTGTCAAGAAAGTTGGCAAAACAGTTGTATATCTTGTGGTATATGTAGATGATCTTTTAATGACAGGGAACAATGAAAGCTACATTGCATCCATAAAGAAGGAATTGGGGAAAAGTTTTGAAATGACTGATTTGGGCTATGTTCATTACTATCTTGGCATTGAAGTAACCCAACATCCAAAGTCCATATTTCTTTCTCAAAAGAAATACATTGGAGATTTTTTTAACAGGTTTGGCATGACAGAGTGCAATCCTCTTACTACTCCAATGGAACAAAACTTAAAGCTCACATCTATTGAAGGAAAGGAATTTGAGGATGCAACAAAGTATAGACAACTTGTAGGAAGTCTCAACTACCTAACTACTACCAGACCAGACATTTCATTTGTTGTTGGAATCCTCTCCAGGTTTATGCAAAAGCCTTGTGAGGGACATTGGTCTGCTGCAAAAAGAGTTCTAAAGTACTTGAAGGGAACTCAAGACTTTGGAATCAAGTACACACAGGTGGATGACTTCAGCTTGATCGGATACTCTGATTCAGACTTCGATGGAGACAAAGAAACTGGGGTATCTACTTTAGGATATGCTATGAGTCTTGGATCAAGAGCTGTCTCCTGGAGATCACGCAAACAATCAGTTCCAGCAGATTCCACAACAGAAGCAGAATACGTGGCAGCAGCTGAAGCAACAAAAGAAATTGTGTGGCTTAGGAAAATTCTTGAAGATTTGCAGGTAAAACAAGTACAATCAACTCCACTCATGATTGACAACACCTCTGCAATAAAGTTACCAAGAACCCAAAGTTCCATGATCGAACAAAGCACATCAATACTAAATATCATCTAATTCGACATCATGTTGAGGCCAAAACAATCCATCTCTGTCATTGTTCCACAAATGAGCAAATTGCAGACATCTTCACCAAAGCGCTTGGAAGAGAAAAGCTTGAACGATTCAGAACGATGCTTGGACTCACCAACATCCCTTCAGATTAAGGGGGGGGAATGTTGACACCTAATCCTTGTGATTGGGTAAATATCTGTAAATAAATAAATGAGAAATGTGAACAGTCATCGGGAGATGAACTGAACAGTCTCTCCCTCATGTACATAATATACCTACCTGATTGAATGAAAAATGAATCAGTTTTACTACCTATTGGAGTTACTACCTGGCCTGACACTTACTTGAATTCTCCTCACACTTTCCTTGAGCAGGCAGAAAAAACAAAAGCTAGGCCACTCGAAGTGTCCACTGAACATGTGTACATGATCCATAAATATAATAAAACTCATCTCCCTTGATGACTGCAGAAACTTAACAAAAGGATCCCGAAACTCGTGAATGACTACCTTGCCTTGATGATCAACAATGAGATAAGAATCTTCTTCCTTTTCAGACATTGGTTGTTTTATAGAATTAAGTTTGTCATTCTCAAGCGAAACAGATGTAGACTGCAGATTTTTTGGATGAACTTTGTAACGAGACTCATGTTGAATAAGACAATGAAGCCAGTTGCCTGATCAAATTCGTGTCATCTTTTTTATGAAGCTCATAGTTAACTAATGCAAACAGACTTTGACTACAAATATCATCCACAACATCAACTATTGGATCAAGGAGAACTTGAGAGGACTGTTGCAACTTGTCATAAATTGGTACCAATGAGGCTACATGATTTTCTACAAAATCTTCATGTTCCACACTTTCGGCTGCATTTTCAAACTGAATGTTTCTTGTAACGGTGATTATGGACTGAAAAAAGGTTCTATATTACAAACAACATTCTCAACAACTTCAAGATAAGGTTGTCGAATTCTTAAAACATGCTTATTTTCTTCTTTGGTAATCTTATAGTTTGCTCTTATTATTTCGAAAGAAGAGAAACACAGAGGTAAGGAGTCTTGGTCAATAACTTCATTGTCTTCTCCGTGCTCAACATCAAAACTGAAAGATTGTTGATTCCTAATCTTAGGGAAGTTTTCTCTCGGTAATTGAAATGAAGTAAAACATAAAGGCAAAGACCTTTCACCTGATTTGAAACTTTTTGGATTCTCTTCATTGCTGTCATGATTGATATGCATAGGCTGAGTGCCACATCTGAGCTATTGTAATAAAACTTCTTCCTCCCAAAAATATGTCATTGATTGCCTTGTAGAGTCAGCTTCTATTTCAACAACATAATCATCATCATACTCATCATACTTGGGTAACTCATCATTATAAGTAATGACATCAAACATACACATTAGATCAGCATATTAATCCTCCACGGGTTGATCTATAGATCCATTTTCATGACTATCCATAAATGAATACATAAAACAATTATTTTCTGATCTATGGTAACTGAAATTAGCAGCAAAATGATTAGGGTCAACAACCTCTTCTTCTTCTGCAATAAGTGGGACATGGTGTTTTTGAACATCAAGTTTATCTCTCATGGTGATCTTTTGCATCATTTCTTCCATTGTGCTTACCAAAATGTCGAGCTTCACTTCTGAAGATGTCAGGTGTTCCTTTTCTATGTTCTCCCTCGCTTCTTCTTTCAACTTTGACCTTTTGACCAACAGATTAGCTTCCATGGCTATTGCATTATCCTACCTTTCTACTAGTGTGGTAGTGTTCATTTATCTCAATTGAAATTCCATTTACAGATCAAAGGCATTCGAGTAGTGTAAGAGAGCTAAATCGAGTGGCAGTTTGATATCAACAGGGATTGAATGGTATACTTGATTGAACCTGGCTGAAAAGTGTTGCATTGTTTCTCCTGGTTGTCTTTCCAACTGATTATATTCTTCTAAAATCAGAAAAGGATTCCTCTTTATCACACATCTATCAAGGAAGACTTTCACAAACTGATGAAAATTGAAAATGCTTGCAGCTGGCAAGTTCTTGAACCATTTCTTGGCTTTGCCTTGCAAAGATAAAGAAAAAATCTTGATACTAACATCATCTTCTTCAACCTCAAAAAGGTCGAGAAAATTTTCAAAACTCTGAATGTGTTTTTCTGCAGTAATGTTACCATATTCTCCATCAAACCCAGGAAGATATTTGTAATAATTTTCAGGGAAATCATGGAGTATAAGAGGTAAGATGAGTGACTTGTATCTATATGGAATTTTACAAGGTGTAGGAGTATGTACAGAAGCTATAGGATTATTCTTGATCTCTTGAGGCTCATCAAGTTGAAGATGGTCATCATAAGATTCAAAAGAAGGGTCTTGACCAAGATCAAAGGTGTATGGAGAATTTGTATTCACAATCTTCAAAGGAAAGGAATCAAATGCGGGTCTGGGATCTTTTCTCAAATACAGTATACTCTAGAAAACCTTCTTGACATTCTCAAGAAAAGAGAAGAAATAATTTACAATAAAGAACATGAAGTCTTGGATGAAAGTCCAATTTGAATACCTGATCTTCCCATATTGTCCTTTCATTTTTCTGTTGGTAAGGTTCATCCTCTAGTGGAGTCTTTGAAATAAATTTGAAATTGATTTGGATTCACCAAGTGAATGATTTTAGCCTTCAAATGTGTCTGATCGTTGTCCACCATCAGCAAATCAGATTTGATTCTTTTCATTATTTCTCGAGGAAGATATGATCTCTTGTTTCCCTAGCAATGGTGCCAAAATGCTATCCTCCACAATGTCCCAGGCTGAGAGGAGATCGACAGAGGTAACCACAGACCAAGCTTTCAGTTTGGTAGCTAGCCCTACGAAACCAGAGAGGACTCTCTCTATGATCACAGCCAATGAATTGACTGGAAAAGGAATATATGCTAAGATAGGTATACTAGGCTCAGATAGGATTTGAAATTTTTTAGGGTCTGATGTTGGATAAGGGAGAAAGACCAGGTAGTTAGATCAAAGCATCAAAGGGTTACAGCAGCAAAGATATGGAGGAGCAAGGTAGCAATAATTATGTGATGGATTTAGGGTTTGTCGGTGTAGTGTAGTGTTCAGAAGAAGCTAAAGGTCTTAATGAGCATGAAACATGAATTCATTAAGCAAGAAAGAAAGTAACACATAATGATTTTTCCATCAAAACAGAGCTTAATATAAAGAATTATGTTTATAAACTATAAGGAAAACCATTGAAGAGTTGATGAATGGAAAGAGAAGATGAATATATTTCATATAAAGCTACAACATAGAAAAAACATCACAAACTTACTGCACATGAATTCCTAGATAATAGCTGCAAACTGTATCCTTTGATTTCCATAAAATGTCCAAGTACAAACTATAATAGTTCTCTCCTCTCAAGTCCAACCTCTTCTATGACTAATAAAATGATACATAAAGACCAAAACAACATCTCCCTACTCTCAAGGGTCGAATCCATGACTTGCGGAGTTGTTCCTCAAAGGTATCAACCAAAATCCTAATGACTAGGGAGGTTAAAAAAAACCCTCCATATAATAAAATTGATTCATTTGACCAAAACAAAAGACTTACTAGCATGTATCTACCTCATTTGACTTTCATCTAGAATAATTACATCTCAGTTACATGATTACATGCTCAATTACATATTTACATAGGTAAAAAGTCAAATCAGGTCAAACTGTAGATGAAATTCATCCTCCTCGAAAAAACGCAACGAATGTGTAAAAAGCGTAGCGTGGCCTAGGAAAAGCGTAGCGTGAGATTGCAAGCTACTTTTGGAGGCCTTCCTGAACTCCAAATTGAGCTCATAATAGCTCATTGGAAATATATTTATGTATTCTAGACAATTGAGTCATCAAGAACTGAAAAATACAAAGCAGATCCCCTCAAAAATCAATTCTCCCAAGACTGGTCAAAAAGTGTAGCGTGGCCTCCAAAAATAGGGCAGAAAGGTGTTTTTTAGGTGGTTTTTGGGCATTTCCACCCTATAAAATTTGATGAATTGGGCTGAAATGTGTCCAAAGTTGATTTAGGGGTCAAAATATATCCAAAAATGTATATTTTTTTCCATTTGGAGCTCTCCAAAAAAATCACAGCATGGCCCACGCTATGCTTTTGGCAAGGTGACTGTGCCAAAAATTGCCAAATTTCTATGAAAATAGGGCTGAAAGGTGGAACGATATATTTCTAATAATAAAGAGTTTTGGAAACATGAGAGAGGTTTTTGTTATTTGGTATGTTAGGAGAACAATCGCCTCCATTTTTCAAAAATAGTTTTCCATTTGTTCAAAATCTAAGTTTGAAGTTGGTCACTTAAAATTGGAAAAGCGCAACGTGCTCACAGCAAAAGCGCAGCAAAACATTTGGAGAGTGATTTGAGGGCCTTCCCTTGCTCCAAATTCAGATCTTGATATCTCATTGGAAATATGTGGATTTCTATTTATCATTTGACTCATCAAGAAATTCATTTGGACACTCCATGACAGAGAAAAATGAATTTTCCCAAGAGTACTCCCAAAAGTGCAACATGTTAGAAAATTATATATTACGGAGCAATGGAACACATAAAATAAGGCAGAAATATAAACACAGAAAATGCATAAAACAAGAGAGACATAGATATACATGGTTCACCCAGTTTGGGCTACGTCCACGGCGAAATAGCCAGTCCTTCTTTTATTATATTATCTAGCAAACTGAAGAGATACAACCTACAACAGATCCGTTGTAACAACCTCTTCGCTCTCACTCTCCTCTCTCTTCCTCGCTCATAATACAGATATACATAGACGTAATACAATTCCCTCATATATAGTGAGGGGTTTCCTTCTAGGGAAAAAAACCCTAAATTAAACTTAACTTCTACCGTCAGATCATCCCCCTAATGAACGACCCAGATTGACTAGAAATTACGCAATTTTACATCTATTTTTAGCTTCGGGGGCGTTGCCCCCGTACACACCCCACCCCCCGCGTGGAGGGGTGTACAGTCTTCCTGGGGTATACATCCAACTGAGACCTTTGAATACAGAAGATAATCAGGCTCCACACCCAACAATCTCCCACTTGGAGACTGATTATAGCAACTCCACCACTGCTTCATTTGCTAGACAATGACTCCACTTTGGACCTGGTTGTTTCTCATCTTCTTCATCATACTTGAAGACCAATTGAAACTGAGCAGATTCTCAGTTTCTCCCTGGTTACAACTTTTGTTAACATATCTACAGGATTCTGGCTAGTGTGTATCTTTTCCAACTTCAACTGTCCATCTTCCAACGCTGACCGTATGAAATGGTACTTGAGCTATATATGCTTAGTCTTGGAATGAAATGCAGAGTTCTTTGCAAGATGTATGGCACTCTGGCTGTCATTGTATAACCTACCCAACTCCTGCTTCTTACCTAATTCATCCAAAAACCTTTGTAACCAAATCATTTCTTTACTATCCTCTGTAGCAGCAACATACTTTTGTTTTGTTGTTGAGAGTGCAACAACACTTTGTAGTTTTGAGACCCAACTGACAGCTGGTCCACCTACAGTAAAAACATACCCTGTTGTGCTCCTCCTGTTATCTCTATCACTTGCCATATCTGCATCAACATATACCTGTAGAGAAATGTTTGAACCACCAAAGCATAATGCTTGGTTTGTGGTACCTCTCAAATACCTAAGAATCCAATTCATTGCCATCCAATGTTCTTTTCCTAGATTGTTCATGTACCTGCTTACAACTCCCACTGCATGTGCAATATCAGGCCTTGTGCAGACCATTGCATACATTAAGCTTCCAACTACTGATGCATATGGAACTTTAGACATATGAGCCATTTCTTCCTGAGTCTTAGGACACTCCTCCTTACTTAATTTGAAATGGCTAGCCAAAGGTATACTAACTGGTTTTGCATTCTGCATATTAAACCTTTTAAACACCTTTTCTATGTACTCACTTTGAGACAATGTTAATTTGCGATTCTTCATGTCTCTAGTTATTCTCATACCAAGGATTTGTTTTGCAGCACCCAAATCCTTCATTGCAAATGAGTTTGCCAATTTCCTTTTGAGCACATTTATTTCCTGCATGTTAGAACTTGCAACAAGCATGTCATCTACATACAATAACAATATAATATAGCTACCATCATTTTTCCTTTTGAGATAAACACAATGATCAGAGTGACACCTAGTATAACCTTATTCAGACATAAACCTATCAAATTTTAGATACCACTGCCTTGGAGCCTGTTTTAAGCCATACAAGCTCTTCTTCAACCTGCACACTAGTTTCTCCTTCCCTTTTACCTCATATCCTTGTGGCTGTTGCATATATATCTCTTCCTCCAAATCCCCATGGAGAAAGGTTGTCTTTACATCTAACTGCTCAAGATGCAAATCTTCAGCTACTACTAGACTTAGAATAGTTCTGATTGAAGTCATTTTCACAACAGGAGAAAATATCTCATCAAATTCTATACCCTTTTTCTGTGCAAACCCTTTTACCACAAGTCTAGCTTTATACCTTTTTCTACCTTCCTTCAACTTGTAAACCCATTTATTCTGCAATGTTGTTTTACCTGCAGGAAACCTGACTAAGTCCCAAGTCTGGTTATGTGCTAAGGAGTCCATCTCTTCTTTCATGGCTTGCTCCCACTTCTTCCTGGTTTCTACCTGCATTGCTTCTTCATAACATTCTGGTTCACCAGAATCAGTCAACAATACCTAATATAATGAAGAAGAGTATCGTTCAAGGGGTCTACTTATCCTGGTAGATCTTTTGACAACTTTCAGGTGTTTGAAGTGCTTGTTGCTGTTGTGGTTGTTGTTCTGGCTGTTGATCATTATGATTTTCAGGCACCATCACTTTTCCTATGATATCGTCAAGCACTATGTATTCTCTGCTTTCTTTTTCCTGTTTCTTTTCCTGCAATTGATCCTTATACAAAACCTTTTCATTGAATATGACATCTCTGCTCCTAATGATTTTTTGTTTTTCATAATCATAAAAGCGATAACCAAAATCATTAACACCATATCCAATAAAGGTACATTTCTTTGATTTTGCCTCAAGCTTTGTTCTATTTTCTTTGTTAATGTGGACAAAGGCTTCACAACCAAAAGTCTTTAAAAAAAAGTAGTTTACCTTTTTAGCTGTCCATGCCTCCTCTGGAATACCACCATCCAAAGAACTTGAAGGCCCTCTGTTTATTAGATAAACAGCAGCATCTACAACATCTGCCCAAAATTGTAAAGGCAATCCTGAATGCAATCTCATGCACCTTGCATGCTCCACGATTGTCCTATTCATCCTTTCTGACACACCATTTTCTTGTGGTGTTCCTGGAACTGTCTTCTCTCTACGAATTCCATTCTCTGAACAGTACCTATCAAACTCTTTGCTGCAATATTCACCTCCATTATCTGATCTGAGACACTTCAACCTTTTTCCTATCTCATTTTCAACCAAAGCTTTCCATTTCTTGAAAGTATCAAATACATCAAATTTATTTCGAATACAATAAATCCAGGTTTTTCTGGTTGCATCATCAATAAAAGTAACATAATAACAAGAGCCACCAAGAGATGATACCTGAGCAAGTCCCCATACATCTGTATGCACAAGCTCTAATTTTTTGCTCTTCTTTTCTTTCCCAACTCTAAGGAATCTGACTCTCTTCTGTTTTCCATAAACACAATTCTCACAGAATTTTAAATCAACATGCTTCAAACCTGGCAACAAATTTCTTAAGTGAAGAATCTGCATCTCCTTCTCACTCATGTGCCCAAGCCTATGATGCCACAATGGCGTATCTTCTCCTATAGAGGTTAAAGCATTAACAGAATTATAAATACCATTGCATAAGTACAATGTACCAACCTTTTCTCCTTTCGCTATTGCCAGGGATCCTTTTAGTGACCTTCCAGGTTTTATCTATGAAAGTAGTTACGCAACCTTCACCTCCCAACTGACCTGTTGAAATTAGATTTTTCTTCAGATCTGGAACATGACTTACCTCCTTCAATAGCCATTGATATCCATTCTGCTGTTTTATGAAAAGTGTACCCATTCCAACGATTTTATAGGGTTTATCATCACCCAATTGAACCTGTCCAAAATCTCCTTGAACATAATCATGAAAATGTTTCTTATCAGGTGTGGCATGGAATGAGGCCCCTGAATCTACCACCCAAACATCAATAATATTTTCTAATGAAAGAATCAAAACATCTTGGAACACATCACCTGTTACATTCACTTCATGATTATTTTCTTGCTGCGCATCTCCTTCTTTTCCCTTCCGAGACTTGCAATATTTCTTCAGGTGTCCTTTCTTCCTGCATTTCTAGCACACTATCCCCGATCTGGACTTGGATCTGCCTTTTCTTGACTTACTGCGATATCCTGGGCTCTTTCCTCTTTCCATTTTTCTTCCCCTAGTCTCTGCAGTCAAAGCATTACCTGATGTCTCACCGGAACTTTTCTGTCGCATTTCCTCGCTAAGGATTGCACCGACAACATCATCAAAATTTAAAGTACTATATCCAGAGACAGAGTTACTAATGGCCATAACTAAACCATTCCAATTTTCTGGCAATGAGCACTGAAATAACAAAGCCCTAACTTCATCATCAAAATTTACCCCTACAGAACTTAACTGACTTGTAACTATATTAAAATCATTTAAATGGTCTGCAACAGATCCACCTTCTGACATCTTCATATTAAATAAACGCTTCCTAAGAAATACCTTATTTGAGGCCGAGGGTTTTTCATATAGTTTCGCCAATGTTGACATTAAACCCTATGTTGTCGTTTCCTTTGAAATATTAAACACTATCGATGCCGCTAAGCATAACTGTATTGTTCCAAGTGCCTTTCTATCAAGAATATTCCATTTTGTGTCCATCATACTCGTCAGATTCTTTGTCTTTCTGCTCAATGGTAGGTACAGATCTCTCTGATATAGATAATTTTCCATCTACATCTTCCACAGCTGGTAGTTTTGGCTGTTAAATTTTTTGACCCTAAACCTACCATCTTCCACCATTGCTCCCACTCGAACCAAGAACCCTTCTCTCTCCTGCAATTTTATCAGTCAAATAGACCTTCGACTCTGATACCAGTTGTTAGGAAATTATATATTAAGGAGCAATGGAACACATAAAATATTGTAGAAATATAAACACAGAAAACACATAAAACAAGAGAAACACAAATATACGTGGTTCACCCAATTTGGGCTACATCCATGGAGAAACAACCAGTCCTTCTTTTATTATATTATCTAGCAAACTGAAGAGATACAACCTACAACAGATCCGCTATAACACCCTCTTCGCTCTCAATCTCCTCTCTCTTCCTCACTCAGAATACATATATACATAGACGCAATACAATTCCCTCATATATAGTGAGGGGTTGCCTTCTAGGGCAAAAAACCCTAAATTAAACATAACTTCTACCATCAGATCATCCGCCTAATGAACAACCCAGATTGACTAGAAATTACTAGACTTTTACAAGGCAATTTTACATCTATTTTTAGCTTCAGGGGCACTGCCCCCAAACCCCTACCGGGGGACCGCTGGCCCCCGGACCCCCCAGCCGGGGGGGATCGGCCCCCCCGAACCCCTGCGGGGGGGGACAAGTCCCCCTCGTGTGGAGGGGTGTACAGTCTTCCTGGGGTATACATCTGGCTGAGACCTTTGAATACAGAAGATAATCAGGCTCCACACCCAACACAACAACTCTCGTGTAGAAAAAATATTTTGGAAATTTCTCCACAATAATAACACTTGTGTATAAAGTGAAGGAATTTCTCTCCAATATTCATTATCCTTGTGGCTGTTGCTATGATGTTATTTGATATAGTGAATGTCACCCCTGCAATTGTGACTTTGTAGTTCATAAGATGTGTGGCAAACAAACTAGTCAACTTAGCATGACATTTGACTTTTTTCAACTTGCTCACAAAACTCAAGACACCCTACATGCTGAAAACATTTCTTGGAGAGTGGTGAGGACATCAACTCTTGTGTATTGAGGATTTCATACCTTACCATTTGCACACCCTTGTTGTAATGCCTCCTTTCCTTCTCCATTCTAAACTTGTGAGTGCAAACCCTAGAGGGAAAAATAGGGGAAGGGAATGAGGGAATAGGATGAAGGGGTTAGGGAGTAGGAATAGGTGTAGGAAAAATTTATGAGATAGGGAAGGGTGTGAGGGAGTGTTAGGAAGTGATAGGGAGTGAAATGAGTGGGGGAGATGGGTTGTAGAATTTATACACAGGCCCAAGGTATTAGGCTACCAAAAATGCAGCATAGGGGTAGGGTTTGGTTTTAGGGATTTAGGGAGTATGAGTGTGGGGTATTAGGGCCTTTAGGGAATATATATGAGTGTGTAAGAGGGCAGGGAGATGAAAATGAGAGGAAATAAGGGGTTTGAGGGTTTAAAAACTAGGAATGAAGAGTGCTACAGAAAATCGTAGCATAGGGGTAAAAGAGGAGGTTTACACCATAGAAAATATGAAATAAATTGATTGGAAAGGATGTGAGCCTTCAACTTACTTTATTAACAATTTTGGAGGCTTGATTTTCCCTTGAAAACCCTTGGAAATTCACATGATGACCCTTGAAGAAAAGTGCAACGTTCATAGGGAAAAGCACAGCGTTCACTACAAAAAACGCAGCGTGCAGGGAAAAGCGCAACTAAATGGCATAAAAACGTAGTGAAAGAGTTGGAACTCAATTTTTGGAATGTCTTTTTCCCTATAAATGGTGAGGAAGTGATTGATGATGAGAGAGATATTCTTTAGCAATGAAATAAATGAGAGAAATGGAACAATGATGGTCTTGTATAGCTTGTAAAGTCGATTCATTTCATAGAAATGGGGTCGCTCACACTATGCCTTTCTCACTTTTGCATTGGATACCATGTAGCTTAGGAACCTTTGAAAATAGCTTGAGATTATGTGAAACCTATTACAAAATATTCATTTGAAATAAAACCTTTTTGAACCAATTTGTATCACTACTCCTTTACATGCCAAATTTATTAATGGAATGAGAAATTCAATGATTGAAACCCTAGTGACCTAATGGATGATAGTGAGCTAGATGAAGACCATGATAATGGAACTAAGATGACCATAAATCTTTTCAAAGATGGCACATCCAAATGTATGATGACAGTGACCAAAACATGGCAATTTGTAAAGGAGTAATTGACAACCTAGACACACTAGCCAGTGACCAAAGTTTTTGAATGGAAGACTTAGTGAAATGATAAAAAATTGACCTTAAAACCTAATGGAAATTATGAAAGAGAACATTTGATCACTGGTGGCAGGAAAAACTAATTGACACTAACATAATGCACCAGCGGCATTTATGAGATTAATGGATGATGTACTACGCCCTTTTATAGATTCATTTGTTATTGTCTATTTGGATGATATACTGGTATATAGTGCTACCTGGGAGGAGCATATTTCACATTTGACGTAGGTGCTGGAAACATTGAAGAAGCACCAGATGCTAGAAAATCTCAAGAAGTGTGAGTTTGCGCAGCAATCCTTAATGTATTTGGGATATGTGATTGGTGGAGGAGAATTTAAGATAGATCCTTCCAAGATGGAGGCCATCATGAAATGGTCGGTGCCTACTAATGTTACTGAGGTTAGGAATTTCATTGGAGCAGCACAGTACTTGAGGAAATTCATAGCCTCGTTTTCAGTGGTAGCAACACTGCTCCTTTCCATAACAGCAAGTGGCAAGGGTTTCCAGTGGGAAAAATTGCAGCAAAAGGCTTTCAATGAGTTAAAGAAGAAGATCACTAAAGCACCAATTCTAGCATTACCAAACTTGCAATGACCCTTTGAAGTGGAGACAGATGCAAGTGGGTATGCTATGGGAGTTGTCTTGATGCAAGGAGGAAGACCTATTTGCTACCATTTTGAAGTATTTCATCAGGTGGTTCTTAACTACCCTACCTAAGATAAGGAGCTCTATGCCATGGTGCAAGATGTGAAGAAGTGGAAGCACTATGTCATGGGAAAGGAGACAATAATCCACACAGATCACGAGTTGTTGAAATATGTACAAGCCTAGACTAAGCTACAACAGACCAGGAATTACAAGTGGATGTGGTTTTTATAGCAGTTTCATTTGGTGATCAAGTATAAGAAGGGCAACACAAACAAGTTGGTTGATATTCTTTCAATGCCACCCACATCAAAGATTACAACTTTGGGGACTCTTATGCACATGGAGCCATTCACCCATGATGCATACAAAGAGGCATATTCAGAAGATGAGGACTTCAAGGAGGTGTATCAATAGTTGCAGAGTCAGAGTCATGTGCACGATGGCAACAACACCATTGACTACCATCTCCAAGATGGGTTACTCTACAGGCTGGATAAGCTATGTGTTCCTAAAGGTGAGCGTTTGCAGCTGATTAGAGAGGCTCACACCTCCAAGGTTGCAGGGCACTTTGGTGTAGGGAATATCGTGGCTAACTTACAGAGGTATTTGTATTGGCCCAAGATGCAAGAACAAGTAGCTAGGTTCATAAGAGGATGCATGCTTTGTTGTACCAGCAAGCCTAGCAATAGGAAACAGGGTATGTATCATCCCTTACTTGTACCTACTCATCCTTAGGAAAGCATTTCCATGGACTTTGTGGGCGGTTTAACGACAACCAGGAAGAGACATGACTACCTATTTGTGGTAGTTGATAGGTTCATCAAGATGTGTGTTCTGATGCCATGTAAAAAGAACATCAACAAACAAGAAGAAAAAAAATTGTTCTTTGGACAGGTCTGGGTACACTTTGGGATACCAAGGACCATAATTTTAGATAGGGATACAATATTTCTCAGTGCATTCTGGAATACATTGTGGGAGAAGATGGACACGAAGTTGAAGAGATCTACAACATTCCATCCATAGACAGATGGGCATAAAGAAGTAGTCAACAGGAATTTGGTCCAGCTTTTGAGGGGTTACAACCAGAAGCATCCTAAGACTTGGAATGAAAATATGGTATATATACAACATTCTTATAATAGAGCAGTCCACACTTTTACAGGAAAGGCCCCATTTGAAACTTGTTTTGGCTATGTTCCACCTTCACCTTAGGATATTGCATATGGGCAAAAAGGGTGAAGGAAGACATTCGAGGAGATGCTTTGAGGGCTAAAAAATTTATAGAGAAGATTGGGCAGATCCATTTATAGGTATAGGAAACACTACAGAAGTTACAGGTGAAGTATAAGGCCAGGCATGACCAGCACATAACAGAGAAATCATTCAAGGTGGGAGACAGAGTATGACTATAGTTGAACAAGAAGAGGTTACACGAGCCTGGTAAGAAAATCAAGGCTCTAAGGTATGGTCCCTTTGAGATACTAGAAAGGGTGGGTGATAATGCCTATCGACTCAGTTTACCACCATATATGCACATTTACTCAGTTGTAAATGTAGATAATTTGAAACTATATGAGCCTTCCATGCTAGATCAGGAAGAGGAACATGTCCTACCTTCTATGGAGGATTTGGCACCAAACGCTCAAGAAGAGTTGACAAAAGATACAATTTTGTAGAAGAGGTCCAGAACTACAAGACAAGGGCAACAAGACCTTTGGCAGATTGGGTTGAAGGGACAACTTCTAAGCAAAGCTAAAAGGTCCACTAGAGAGAAGGCGGAGGAAAAATTTCCTCACCTCATTCAGTAAAAGCTTTTGGGGACCAAAAGCCTCCAAAAATGGGGAGGTGTGATCCGAATTGAATCATTATATTGTTTTTCATCCATATCAATGCATTTGGAGTGGAAAAAGTGGAATAATCAGCTCACGGGATCATTTTTACCGGCAGGATCCAGTTTGGCGAAACAGGGTCTGAAACCTTCCAAGAGCATTTTGAGGCATAAAATGGCGTTTTTTGAAGGTAACACTTTTCCACATATGCGTAGCACCTTTTTGTGATATTCTACACACAAAGAGCTTTTCAACAGCGCAAGAAACATGTCAATCAGAGTCTGTATGCAAAAGTTATGCCACTCAGAAGTTGACCTTCCTGTTTTCACACCTATAGTTTGGCAGGATGCCACATCAGCCCCCATTATTCATGGAAAAGAGGCTAGCCACGTGTTTTTGATGTAAAGGGCTCTATAAGAGTCTATTTTATAACTCTAGCTAAGAGCTGATGTAGTCAAACTTAACCACTAGTAGGCTATCGGGCTGTGTTATAACTGGGCCACTAAGGGGAAGAGGCATTCCATTCTTTTGAGAGAATTTTGGTCCACAGTTGAGCAAAGATAGCCAGGAGAGATAGGAGATAGAGCACACAAAGAGGATCTCTGCACTGTAGCAACCCAAGGGCCACATACATTACTTGTTTGTATCTGCAGCCATATTTCCAGACAGTGAAAGAGAGCGAAGCGACCTCGCCTTTCATCTGGGTTTTCTCCCGAAAGGGTTTCCTAGAGAGAATATCTTGTGTATTATGTTTGTGTGAGCTCATTTTTCCATTCTCTACTTTTTTGCTTGATTTACTTTTACATGCATGCACTAATTAAAGTTAATTTTATAGATATAGAAATTAAATAAAATTGTAATAATGTAGAATCTCAGATTTTTAATATAATATTATCAGATTCGTTGTGATGAACTGTCCAGTGGAATATCCATGGTAGTTTACGAATCATTTGGTATCAGAGTGTATTTCTTAGGCTATTTTGTGGAGATTGCAGGCATCTAGATCGGCAAGGCCAAAAATCATAAAACCTTAATCATGGGCGGCGAATCTGTAAATGAACCTCGTGATCCTTTAGAGGTGAGGTTTTCACGGCTCAAAGAACAAGTCACAGACATAAACCACAATGTCAAGCTCCTCGTGGTGGCCCTAAGTAATAATTTGGGGATATTTGGAGAAGAAGGGGGTTCAAATGTAGAGGAAAAATGAGAAGGGGGATCGGGAGATCGGGAAGACACAGATAGCCAGCCAAAGAAATATCCAGGAAAAGATTGACTGAGTTCGAGTTTTGTGAACCAATCCCTGTTTAAATTGGAGGAGCCATACCATGGAGAGATCGACGATCTAAATCTAAACCATTGGTTGCAGCAACTAGAAGTTTATTTCAGTGTCCATCAAATCGAGAAGGGCAGAAGATCTCATTTGCATTGTTGAAATTGGAGGGCCATGCACTGACTTGGTGGTAGAGCCACACAGAAACCCTGAGGTTGGAGGGAGAACCTCCAGTGACTAAGTGGGAGGATTTCAAAACCCTCATTAAGTCACAATTTTATCCCATTAGGTATGTGGAAGACTAGTGGATCCGGTGGCATTAATTCAGGCAAAATTCAGGCCAAAGCGTGCAGGAGTACACCACAGAATTCAAAAAGATGGTTATAATGTTGGGTATCTCTCCAAAGAACCTAGATGTACTCCTCAAGTATTTGGGGGGTCTGCACCGCCATCTGCGTGAACAAGTGATGTTGTTTAAGCCCAAAGCGGTGGACAAGGCTTGTGTACAAGCACAGTACCTAGAGAACATAGGCCTGAAAAGAGCGCAATCAGGTGGATCGAAACAAAAGGAGCAACAAGACACTTCTAAGGATGGTAAGAAGAAGCAAAAAGGGGGAAAAGTTAAAAATACGGCAACCACAGCACACCAATGCAAATATCCTAGCAACCATTGCAACATTGATGGCCATACAGAGGGGAAATGTTGGAAGTTGCATCCAGAGCTAAACCCGAAGAACAAGAAGAAAGATAATAAGAAGATGAATCTCATGGAAACTTATTTGAGAAACCAAGTTCAAAGCAACTCAGACATGGATGAGAAGATCATCTATACATTAGTGCAGAAGGAGGTGAATCTAAGTAGCCTTCAGCAACAGGAAGAGAAAGAAATGACCGAACTCTTCCATGTAAAGGTACAGGTCAAGAAGATGAAGATTGATGCTCTGTTTGACTCAGGATTGCAAGCAAATCTCATTGCAACAGATCTAATCCAGAAGTTGGGTTTGGAAGTTCATGATCATCCAAACCCATATCCACTCGGATGGGTACATAATGATGTAGAGATGAAAGTAACAAAATAGTGTAAAATTAGATTTGTTATCAATGCTAATTTTATTGATGAAGTAGATCTGGAAGTGGTTCCCCTTGATGTATGTGGAGTTGTGCTTGGGAGTCCATACATGTACATGCGTGATGAAATATTCATGAGGAGAGCTAACCCGTGTTGACTAATCAAGGATGGAAAATCATTCATCATCAATGCACACAAAGGCAAGTTGAAAATTTCACTGGTACGTGCCAACCAAGCCAAGAAATTGATCAATTCCTTCAAGAAGTATGTTTTATTATTTTTGAGAGAAAATCAGTCTATAGAGGAGTCAATAAGAAGCAAGGCATCCCTAGAGGGGTGTAATAAGAAATAAAAATAATAATTGGATGAGTTGTTACAGGCATACGAGGACATGTTCTGAGAGCTTACAGGGCTACCCCCAAAGAGAGAAGTGGAGTATGAGATCCAGTTATTGCCAGACTCCCCATTGCCAAATATTGGGTTGTACAGGCAATATGTTATAGAAGCAAGTGAGGTGAAGAAACAGTTGCTAGAATAGGGTGTCATTCGATCGAGTACATCACCATGTGGGTCACCCATCATCATTGTGCCAAAGAAGGATGAGAATTGGCGGATGTGTATAGATTATAGGGCGTTGAATAAAATCATGCTCAAGAATAGATACCCCTGCCCAAGATAGACGATCTGCTAGGTCATTTGCAACAAGTAAAGTATTTTCACCAAGATGGACCTGAAGTCTGGATATCATTAGGTTCGAGTCAAAGAAGAAGATACGTGGAAGACTGCCTTCAAAAGCAAACAAGGTTTTTATGAGTGGTTAGTTATTCCATTTGGCCTATGTAATGCACCAACTACATTTATGATATTAATGAATGATGTATTGCGCCCTTTTATAGATTCATTTGTTATTGTCTATTTGGATGATATACTAGTATATAGTGCTACCTGGGAGGAGCATATTTCACATTTGACGTAGGTGTTGGAAACATTGAAGAAGCACCAGCTGCTAACAAATCTCAAGAAGTGCAAGTTTGCGCAACAATCCTTGGTGTATTTGGGATATGTGATTGGTGGAGGAGAATTGAAGATAGATCCTTCCAAGATGGAGGTCATCATGAAATGGTCGGTGCCTACTAATGTTACTGAGGTTAGGAGTTTCATTGCAGCAGCATAGTATTTGAGGAAATTCATAGCCTCGTTTTCAGCGGTAGCAACACCTCTCCATGCCATAACAACAAGTGGCAAGAGTTTCCAGTGGGGAAAAGGGTAGCAAAATGCTTTCAATGAGTTAAAGAAGAAGATCAGTGAAGCACCAATTATGGCATTACCAAACTTGCAATGGCCCTTTGAAGTGGAGACATATGTGAGTGGGTATGTTATGGGAGTTGTATTTATGCAAGGAGGAAGGCCTGTTTGCTACCATTCTGAAGTATTTCATGGGGCAATTCTTAACTACCCTACCTACAATAAGGAGCTCTATGCCATTGTGTAAGATGTGAAGAAGTGGAAGCACTATCTCATGGGAAAGGAGACAATAATCCACACGGATCACCATCCATTACAGTACCTGTAGGCCTAGACTAAGCTACAATAGACCAGGCATTACAAGTGGATGGGGGTTTTTACAGTAGTTTCATTTGGTGATCAAGTATAAGAAGGGAAACACAAAAAAGTTGGTCGATATGCTTTCAAGGCCACCCACATCAAAGATTACAACTTTGGGGAATCTTATGCACATAGAGCCATTCACCCATTATGCATACAAAGAGGCATATTTAGAAGATGAGGACTTCAAGGAGGTGTATCAGCAGTTGCAGAGTCAGATTTATGTGCACGATGGTGACAACACCATTGACTACCATCTCCAGGTTGGGTTACTCTATAGGTTGGATAAGCTATGTGTTACTAAAGGTGAGCATTTGCAATTGATTAGATTGACTCACAACTCTAAGGTTGCAGGGCACTTTGGTGTAGGGAAGACCGTGGCTAACTTGGAGAGGTATGTGTATTGGCCCAAGATGTAAGAACAAGTAGCTAGGTTCATAAGAGGATGCATGCTTTGTTATACTAGTAAGCCTAGCAATAGGAAACGGGGTAATTATCATCCCTTACATGTGCCTGCTCGTCCTTGGGAAAGCATTTCCATGGAATTTGTGGGCGGTTTACCAACAAAAAGGAAGGGACATGACTACCTGTTCGTGGTATTTGACATGTTCAGCAATATGTGTGTTCTGATGCCATGTAAAAAGACCATTAATGGACAAGAAGCAACAAACTTGTTCTTTGGATAGGTTTGGGTGCACTTTGGGATACCAAGGACCATCATTTCAGACAGGGATACAAGATTTCTCAGTGCATTTTGGACTACATTGTGAGAGAAGATGGACATGAAGTTGAAGAGATCTACAACATTCCATCCACAAACATATGGGTAGATAGAAGTAGTCAACAGGACTATGGTGCAACTTCTGAGAGTTTACAACCAGAAGCATCTGAAGGCCTGGGATGAAAATTTGGTATATATACAACATTATTATAATAGAGAAGTCCACACTTCTATAGGAAAGTCCCCATTTGAAACTTGTTTTGGCTTTTTGCGACCTTCACCTTTGGATATTGCATATGGGAAGCAAGGAGGAGTGAAGGAAGATATTACAGGAGATGCTTTGACGGCTGAAAATTTTATAGAGAAGAATAGGCAGGTCCATCTACAGGTACAGGAAACACTGCAGAAGTCACAGGTGAAGTATAAGGCCATGCATGATCAACACATAATAGAGAAATCATTCAAGGTGGGAGACAGAGTATGGCTACAGTTAAACAAGGAGAGGTTGTAGGGGCCTAGTAAGAAAATCAAGGCTCTAAGGTATGGTCCCTTTGAGATACTGGAAAAGGTGGGTGATAATTCCTATCGACTTATTTTACCACCATATATGCGCATTTACTTAGTTGTAAATGTAGAAAATTTTAAACTCTATGAGCCTTCCATGCTAGATTAGGAAGAGGATCAGGTCATAACTTTTGTGGAGGATTTGGCACGAGATGCTCAAGTAGAGTTAACAGAAGATACAGTCTTATAGAAGAGGTCTAGAACTACAAGACAAGGGCAACAAGACCTTTGGAAGATTGGGTTGAAGGGACAAATTCTAGGCAAAGCTAAATGGTACACCAAAGAGAAGGTGGAGGAAAAATTTCCTCACCTCATTCAGTAAAATATTTTGGGGACCAAAAGGCTCGCAAAATGGGGAGGTGTGATCCGAATTGGATCATTATATGATTTTTCATCCATCTCGATGCATTTGGAGTGGAAAAAGTGGAAGAATAATCTCATGAGGTTGTTTTTACCGGTGGGATCCAGTTTGGTGAAACGGGATTTGAAACCTTTCAAGAGTGTTTTGAGGCATCAAATGACGTTTTTTGTGGATAAAACTTTGCATCATATAATTAGAACCTTTTCTTGTTATTCTGCACACAGAGATCTTTCCAACGGTGCAAGAATCACGTCAATCAGAGTCCGTATGTAAAAGTTATGCCACTTAGAAGTTGACCTTCCTGTTTTCACACCTATAGTTCAGGAGGATACCGCCTCAACCCCCATTATTCATGGAAAAAGGGATAGCCACATGGTTATGATGTAAAGGGCTCTATAAGAGTCTATTTATAACTCTAGTTAAGAGTTGATGTAGTCAAACTTAACCACTAGTAGGTTATCGGGCTGTGTTATAATGGGTCACTAGGGGGAAGAGGCATTTCATTCTTTCGAGAGAATTTTGTTCCATAGTTGAGAAAAGATAGCTAGGAGAGATAAGAGGTAAAGCACACAGAGAGGATTTTTGCACTGTAGTATCCCATGGGCCACAAACATTACTTCTTTGTATCTGCTGCCATATTTCCAGTCAAAGAAAGAGAGTGAAGCAACCTCACCTTCCAGCTGGGTTTTCTCTCGAAAGGGTTTCCTAGAGAATATATCTCGTGTATTATGTGTGTGTGAGATTATTTTTTCGTTCTCTACTTTTTTTCTTGATTTACTTTTACATGCGCACTAATTATAGTTAATTTTACAGATCTAGAAATTAAACAAAACTGTAATAGTGTTGAATCACAAATTTTTAATATAATATTATCAGATCTGTTATGACGAACTGTCAAGTGGAATATCCACGGCAGTTTACGGATCACACCCAATAACCAAGACTTCCTAGGAGGTCACCCATCCCAGATCGCCTCTGGCTCAAGTGTGTTTAACTATGGAGTTTTCCTCACAATCAATCCCACTTAGTTGTATACCCCATTTGTAAAACCTTAGCAGGTATTGTGCTTCATGAACCATTCAAGTAGAGTTCTCTTCACTCTTTTGTATTTAAGTATTGAGGGGTTTTCACAATGCATTATATTACATCATTTTTTGGGATTCAATTGTGTTAAGTCATTCATCTATTCAAGTAGAGTCATAGATGAATGACTTACTTAATGTAGTTGAATCCCACAAAATGATCTAATATAATGCACTGCGAAAACCCCTCAATCCTTGATATTTGTTAGGCTTCTTACTTTCTTGAAATGTTCCTCTAGGGGAAAAATATTTTTCTGCATATTGAAGAGCGTCCCAGAGCCACAGTGGTCTTTTATTTGAGGTAGAGGGATCACAAGGAGGTAGATTTCGTGGATCCATTGGGCCATCAACATCAGGCATAGGCTCATCCATCAAAGGTTCTTCTTGTTTTTGAACCACATCATCATCCTTCCTTGAAATGGGGAGATCTTCTGCTTTCTCAAGGTCAATGTCTTCATCAAAAGTAACATCTCTACTTACTTCTACCTCTCTTTGACCATGTACATAAATTCTATATGCCTTTGAGTTTGCACTATATCCAACAAATACACCTTTCTTCTGAGAAGCTTCCAACTTGTTCCTTTTCTCTTTAGGCACAAGAAAATACACAAGACAACCAAAGATTCTAAAATGAGAAACATCAGGTTTCTTACAAGAGAATACTTCCTCGGATGATTTGAAATTCAAAGCTTGATGAGGGCTTCTATTTTCAACATATACAACAGTGTTAGCAGCTTCTCCCCACAAGAATTTTGGTAGACCTTGATCATAGATCATGGCATGGGTGGCTTCCATAATAGTTCAATTCTTTCTTTCAGCAACACCATTTTGCTCTAGAGTATATGGAACAATTGTCTCCCTCTTAATGCCCACTTCTCTACAAAAGTCATTGAATTCATTAGATTCATATTCAGTTCCATTGTCATTCCTCAACATCTTGATCTTCTTTCATGTTTAATTCTCAACCAACGCTTTGAAAGGACAGAACCATTTGAAGACTTCATCCTTTCTCTTTAAGAAATAAATCCATGTTATGTGTGAGAAGTCATCCACAAAAATTGCATAGTATGAGTATCCTCCTAATGAAGTTACGGGCAAGGCACCAGACAGGTCAGAATGGATCAATTGAAGAATACTAGTTGTCTTTCTCTCACTAGAAGGGAATGGTCCCTTTTTATGTTGCCCAGTTTCACAACTTTGACAGACTCCTTCATGGTTCATATGAAACTTGGGCATTCCTATGACCATCTTAATGTAAGTGGGAAAATATCTAGTGCCATAACTCACATTGAATAGAGGTATCACTTGCCAATTCTCCCAAAGCACTTCCACCAACTTGATAAAGACCATAAACCCTAAACCCAAGAGTAAAATCATCTTTGAATTTCCTATGCCATGAACATACCTTTCCATCAATAAAAGCTACCTGGAAACCTTTGTCTTTTGTTGCAGAAATAGACACCAAATTCTTCTTCAAATCAAGCACATACAAGACTTCTTGTAGATGTATGGTTTGACCATAGTTCAGTTGAAGAGTAACAGTTCCTATCCCTTTCATGGGGTAGGTGGCATTATCTCTAAGAATAATTTTTAGATTAGTTTTCCTCTCAACTAAAATTGAGAGAACCTCCTTATATCCAATGAAATTCATTGAGGCTCCACTATCAATTAACCAATGATCCAAGGTGTCCAGAGGAGAGGCAATAGATAAAGCATAATTAAGATAATATTCAACTTGTTTTTCAACAACATTATTTTCATCGTACCTGGCATTTCTTTTCCTCTTGGGAGGTTGATTATTTCCTTCTCGGGAAGCGAGAGCATTCGTTTTTCCTTTATTGTTATACCTATTGTTTCTTTGATTGTTATTTTTTTTGTAATTGTTGTTGTTGTTGTTGTCATCCCTTGAAGGATTTTTCTTATGAGGACACTCTCTAGCATAGTAACCGAAGTTATTGCAGATGTAGCAGCTTCCTTTTGTAACAACCCTAGTGAAAATTCATGTAAAATTATGTATAAGGCCACGGGTGATGGGACATGTATTCCAAGTTGAATCTTGGGCAAGACATCTTAGGGGGTGTTCATTTGGTTGTTTATGGCTAAGGAACTTGGCAAAGGCAATGTCTAGGGATTTGGAAAGGCAAAATGGCATTTTTGGCACATTTATTTATGAAAATAAAGGAAATTAGGAGAAAAGGAAGGTAAAAGGTCACAGGTTGCACGTGAGGAGGAAATTGAAGGAAAATAATCGAAAATGAAGAAAAGGGAGACCTCATTGATAAAAATGTTTCTAAGGATTAGTTGGTAGGCTTTTGACAGGTTTTGGGGAGCTCTCTTCTATTCTATTCCCTCTCTCATACTCTTGGACTCTTAGAGTTTTCTTGGAGCACTCTTGGAGAGTGTGGCACCCTTGGAGTTTTGGAGCAAGAAGGCGGAGGAAGAGTAGGAAAGCACAAGAGGACATCGGGGTCAGTAGCTACAACGGGTTTAGTTTACAAGTACCAAGTTACGTGTATGCTTTCTTCACTAGTTTGGCATGCATGGCACATGCATGTAGTTTATTAGTCATGATATTTCAGGAGCATGGAGGATTACCTAGATTGACAGTGGATTTGCCTAGGCTTGCCATTTATTGGATAGCCATGGTGTTGTGGGTTTATTTATTTGTTTTTATGGTTGGTTCTCATGTTTCCTTAGCTTGGTTTGAGCTATTAGTTCCTAGAGCCTTAGTTGGACAAATGCTATAGAGATCTGTAATAGCTTGGGTTGAGTTACTAGTCTTGTAGCCTTGGTTGGAAAAACGTTATGGAGCCCTGTAACAACTTGGGTTGAGTTACTAGTCCCATAGCCTTGGTTGGACAAACACTCTGGAGCCCTTGGTGGGTTGAGTTACTAGTCCTAGAGGCTTGGTTGGACAAATGCTTTGGAGCCCGGTAAAAGTTGTGGGTTGAGTTACTAGTCCTGAAGCCTTGGTTGGACAAACGCTCTGGAGCCCGATGTAAGTTGTGGGTTGAGTTACTAGTCCTGGAAGCTGGGTTGGAACAAACGCTCTGGAGCCCTAGAAGGCTTGGATAGAGACTGATCTGATGTTGGTTTTGTGATGTCCTACCGTGAGGTGGAATCATTGTTTGATGGGTTGAGGTGGATGGCCTCTAAAATCCCTAGATGAGTTTTGATTGATGTGTTTTATGATATCCCACGTTCATGCTTGGAATATGGCACGGGGGTGAATGGATGAAGAGAGATTTGGCTCAGCCATTCTATGGTCAATTGGAACATGGAAGTCCCATCCCGAGTTTGGTTTTTGCATATTTAATGAAAGGTTATTTCTCCTTGTATTTCTATGAGTATTATGATGGATTATATGTGGTGTATATGGTTGTGATTTCATTGATATTTTTGTCCCTATTATGTTGGTTATGTATATGTTTTATGACAACATCGGTGTATGGATCTCATCATGTTTTTACTTGTAAATGAATGAACAATGTATCTATGACCTCATGGATGGAATGACAGTTAAAGTGATAAGGAAACAATGGTTCATGGAGAATCTCAGATAAGTATGAGACTCCTATGCTCATATCTATTTTTACACCATAGGTTGGATATTTACTAAGTATTTGACAAAATGTTTGTCATGGTTAGGCTTGGTTAGGTCAAGATCTTGATTAAGTTTTGTGTTAGAAGTTCCTTGGGGTCATTTATTGTCTTGGAAAGTCTCATCAAGTTCTAGGCATTGGTTTGGAGACTAGTCCTGAAAAAGTGGCTTAAATCTCGTTGTCTCTAGCACAAAACTAGTTGAGAAAGACTGCAGTCTCTCCCTTTTAGGCATTGTGGGAACGACTATATGGTTCCATTCGCATGCATTCATTTTCATGGGAGAGACTATGGGTTTAATTCATTGAAATGCTAGGTTAATTCAGGGGTTGGGCACCTAGAGTGGTGGATTAGCTCCTAGGGCTCCTGAAGCACCTGAGGAAGGTCTGTAAGGTCTTGTTTTTTCGACTCCATTTCCTTATGGTTATCTAGGAGGTTGAGTCTTTCATAGTGGCATCTCGTCACATGTTTACCCCGCCTAGCCGGTTCCTTGGGTAGATGTGGGAGGAGGGTGTTACATAGTGGTATCAGAGCGTGGTTGCGCTCTCCTTGGGTTGTGTGTTGATCATGATTTCATTATTGGTTGCATATGTGTTCCTTATGCATGTATTCCATGTGCTTGTTGCATTTGCATGGTGTTGATCATGGTTGTAGTGATGTCTTCATGTGAAGGTTAAAGGTGTTGTCGTGGAGTATGTCTTCATGTGTGTATGGTTGATTATGTAGTTGTTATGCATGCATGGTCTTGGTTATAGTTATGCATGAATAGTAGGTCAAACATGCCTTGTGAAGTCATGGTATGCAATTTAGGTCATCATGGTGCTATTGGTTGTTATGATGCTAATGTGTTGGTTGAGATAGAGCAGGAGATGAGGTCGCAGCATTAGAATTTGGATAAGAGCATATCGTCATACAGGTATTGTATGTATGGTATGCAGGTATGTATGTTAAGGATTGTTATATGCATTAGGTTTATGTACATGTATTTTGATGTTATGGTTATATACATAATAGATGATAGTTGATTAGTATAGTCATATGCACAAGTGTTAGATAGTCGAGAATGATAGTAACCTGTGGTTTTATGCAGTGCTATTGTTGTTTTATGTTAGATAACTTGATTATTAGGTTATATGTTGTTTATTAGCATGATATATATATTATTGTTGTTATATGCTAGTAACTTGATGATTAGGGTTATTTCATTAATATCTTGACATTATATGTATCACACTAAGTTGGATGGGCCTATGCAGATGGTTAGGGTTATGACATTCATGTATGAGTCAACTTATTTGTGACATTGTGTTGTACTAATCTAGAATAATTGTACATATGTGATTTCTATGCACGGATGACAAATGCTTATATGTTTATAATGTGAACATGTTAGTTGGTTATTGTTATGGATATCATGATCATATTCGTGCTTGAGATGATGTGTTGTAAAGTTATATCGTGTCAACTAGTTTGATTATGCAGACAAGATAGCCTCCCCTGAGATACATTAAGGTATGAGTTTGCTTATGTCGTTTATTTTATGTTCGAGTGTTTGATTACATCGTCTAGTTGATTTTATTAACATGGTATGTTTGCAAGTTGTTTGAATGTTTGATGAATTGCATAATATGAGTATGTGTTCCAATGATCTGTTTTCAAATGATTGTACTAATACATATGTGCTGGTACAGTTGATATGTACTTGAGTGTAAGTAGGTGATAGTTGTAGAATTATGTGTTATAGATCTAACCCAAAGATATTATGATAATAGAAATAACCCAAGAATAACAAGATATAAATAGATAGAAATGCTTCTTTATTGATCAAACCCTTAAGGTAGGGCAACACCATACATTCACTCCTTAAGGAAGGAGAACACTCCACAAGCCATATGCCTGTTCATACAATAATCCTTGACTATTTCTCCATGTGGAGTCTCTAGCCTCTATATAGGCCTCATACATACAATACCATGGATCATTACCATGGTTCCCTCATACCATCAAACTAATACCATGGGCCCATTACATTATTATTAACTACTTGTGGTCCCTTACATGATATGGGTTAACCACCTTATTTATTACTATGGCCCATCCCATTATTACATTATTACCTTGGGTACCTCCCTTGGTACCCCATATTATCCCCCCTAGGTATATAACATTCCACCCCCCTAAGCATGTTTCGTCCCCGAAACATGGGAAGAACACAAATAATAAGATCTACTCAAAAGAGTAGTCCACTGGTACCATGCACGTGCATCTAGCCATCCAAGAGAAAGGTGAACCCTCGATCTCGCTGGTGCCTCGCTCGCTTGAGATGGAAGTTGACTGTGGTAGCTCTTCTGTGTGGATGTGTAGTAGGTGGATCTTCGCTCCTCTCTATCTGTCCTGCGGGGGTTGTTGTCCATGTGGCTAATTGGTTGCCATCTTGCTGGTTGTCTTGCGGGGTGATGTGGGTGATGATATGTTGAAGTTTGAATCCACGATGGCTTTTTCTTTAATTCACCCCTTACGGGAGCCTGACTGTTATCTGGTGCATGTTGTGGTGCCTGCTGTGGTGTCTTATCTTTCAATATTACTTCAACCACTGAGCCCTCCTTTGATGTATCAGCACCTATAACCTTTTCTGCTTCAGCCTCTGTTTGTGTTTGATTGTCTATCATCACTGGCTCATCATCTAATATGTCAGACCCTGGAACATCTTCTGCTTCAGCCTCCTTGGACTCTACCTGTTTATTAATGGAAATATCCTGTAATGTAATTTTCTTCTTTTTATACCAGAGCTTCAGGAATTTCTTCTGTACATTAATATTGATAGTACCCACTGATTCCATCCAAGGGTATCCCAAAACAACATCCATGTTATCCATATCTGAAGCATAAAAATCACCATGAAACACATACTTATCCATAGAAAGCTTCAAATCCTTATAAATTTGAACATCCTCATCATCAACCTGTGTATTTTCAATTTGTTTTGCTGGAACTTGCAATTTTTTTGCCAAGTTGACATTTATGAGATTTTGCTTGCAACTCGGATTTATAGACACAATGATTTTCTCCTTCTGAATCAATCCATGAACCTGCAATATAGAGATACCAGCAAAAAATAACCCTTTTGGTTCCTTGGTTTCCTTCTTTCCTGTAAAAATAAAATCTTTGCTAGGCTGTGTGTCTGTCTGTGTGAGCTTATCCACAAGATTAGATTTACGGTCAAAGCGCTCTATAAGAGCTTTTTTGAAGGCATCCCAAGTCAAAAACCTTCCATTGGAACGTTGATGCTCTTGCCACCATTGTCGTCTTTCATTGTCCAAGTACATGCTTCCCACCATAAGCTGAGTCTCATTATCATAGACGTGATCCAAATATTTCTCCATTTGTGCTAGCCATCTAGCTGGATGAGAGCCATCAAATTTATACAAGTCCCTCAAATTCCGATCTAGGCCCGCCATCACAAAAAATATTGGCGAAAATTTGAAATGGTCACAATTCCGTCAATATTGCTCAGAATCCCTATTATAACCTGTTTTTAGAAATGGAACAATCATTCTGCATCTACCCATGTGGTAGAAATCTTGATCCAGGCACTTGGAATTTCATATCTGTGCTGCAACTCTCCCGCCGTCACCAAAATTTTTGCAAAAAAAAACTGATTTTAAATAAGCAATATCTCCCTCATACGGACTCCGATTCGACTGATTTTTTTTTTTGAATTTGGGTATTTTTGCACAAAGAATCCAGATCTACAATTAGATTTTGTAGATCTTGCACTAGGGCGTCCAAATCTGCGCCGCCAACTCGTTGCCCTGAAAATTTGTCTGCAACCCCACTGATTTTTAGATCAGTGATATCTCCTTCATCCGGACTCCGATTCAACCGATTTTTTTTTTGAAATCGGCTATTTTTTCACAAAGAATACAAATCTACAATTATATTTTGCAGATCTTTCACCAAAACATACAGATCTGATCTGCAAACTCGCCACCCCCGAAATCCTGTAAAAAATTTAAAAAAAATTCTCCCCTTGTGCCCAAGAAAATGCTCTAATACCAATTGTTATAGATCTAATCCAAAGATATTATGATAATAGAAATAACCCAAGAATAACAAGATATAAATAGATAGAAATGCTTCTTTATTGATCAAACCCTTAAGGTAGGGCAACACCATACATTCACTCCTTAAGGAAGGAGAACACTCCACAAGCCATATGCCTGTTCATACAATAATCCTTGACTATTTCTCCATGTGGAGTCTCTAGCCTCTATATAGGCCTCATACATACAATACCATGGATCATTACCATGGTTCCCTCATACCATCAAACTAATACCATGGGTCCATTACATTATTATTAACTACTTGTGGTCCCTTACATGATATGGGTTAACCACCTTATTTATTACTATGGCCCATCCCATTATTACAGTATTACCTTGGGTACCTCCCTTGGTACCCCATATTATCCCCCCTAGGTATATAACATTATGTCTAAGGACTATGAGTTGACCATCAATTATGACATGATTATTAGTCTTGGTAAAGGTTGATTTTAAATTGATATATATGATTGTCTTAATATTTGGAATGTGTGGTTGACATGTGTGAAGAGTTATAGGAAACATGCTTGGTATTAGCATGACAAGGTAATAGTTGATGCGTTTACATAACTAACAGTTGGGTGATGTGACAGCGGATAGTAAGCCTCGATTGCAACAAGGTAAAAAGGTAAAAGAAAGGAATTGGGAAATAATTCCTTCAACTATGTTTGGAAACCCTAATTCCAAACGAATGAGTGCTTTGCATACAGGGAGTCTTCTTAACCCTAATTTGTATGAAATTATGTGGATATGTGCTAGATTCATGAATATGTACTTGACAGGTATATTAGCTAGTTTCTAGTTATAGGTGGAGGGAATTGGAGTCCCTTGAGAGATGGCTTGGATGTGTTCAGTTGCAAGAAACATGCTTGGAACAACAAGGTAAGATAAATGGTATATTGTTATATTTATTTATGCATTGACAATTATGTGTTTATGGTAGTATGATGCAAGGGATTGCATGGCAAGAGACTGCTATGAAATATTGAAGAAGGCTCAAGTTGAGCTTTCCTTGGGAACCATGGGGATTGAGTCATGGTGTTTGTTGTCAGTCTTGTGCTTTTGGTCTTTTATGAATTGTTGAGTTTGATTTGTAGTTTTTTTCTTATGTTTGGTGCAAGGCCTTGCCACTTCTTTGTATTGTGATATTGTTATGGGTTTCCGTGGTCTTCTTCTTGTTTGTTTCTTGTCTTACCTTTTATTTGTTGAGTCTTGGAATTGGTTTGGGAAAGAGGAAAGTTAATGGAGCTTGGGGAGAGTTGTGTGGTACCCGAAAGGTAATGTAAGATTCAGATGAAGTTATGTGCATGAGTAAGTGCAACGGAAGGTAAGATTACGATAGTCGATTGAATTGGTTAGGTACATTGTGGTAAATGGACGGTGGCATGATAGTCATGAGAAAGGTAACCAAAAAAGGTAAAGTTAATGGACCTGAGGTGTTGGATGGCTTGACTAAGTTGGGAACAATGGTTTTCAATGTTGTGCATGTTGTGCACAAGTAAGGAAGTTCTCTTAACCTTGACCTTATGCTATCTGGTAATTGCGTTGTGATCATGAATATGCTGATGTTTATATATGCATACATGTATGTATGTATGTATGTATGTCGTGTCTAACAGGGTCATCATGGCTCATGGTGGTTTAATGTTAATATTTATACATATATATGTATGTATGTATGTTGATGTCTGGTAGGGTCGTTAGGAATCATTCTTGTGAAGGAATGATTGCTTATGTAGGTGAATAACATGAAGAGGTTCCTGGTTTAAGAGGAATCAAGTGGAAGAATAGTCATGACAAATATATGAGGTTAGTATCATGTGGTTATGAGTTGATATTATGTGATTATATTATGTTTGTGTTATGACAGGTAACTCTGGGGGATACATCAGCTGAATGAAAGTAGTGAGATCTGCAACATGCTAGGACAAGCATGGATACAACACTGGGAGCAAGGTTGCTTGGTAGAGACAATGTGGTTTTGGATGTGTGGTACTACTCTTGTGCATATGTTGTATACAGTGTACATGTTGCATCTGTGATGTTGTGCACATGTGGTATTGTGTGAGTACATGTTGTTTATGCAATGTTATGTATATGGTGTTAGTACAGATAGTGTTGTGGAATTTTGCATATGTAGTGCTAGGTATAGATGGTGCTATGTACATGTTGGATATGTGGTGTTGTGTACCTATTGTATTGTGTGCATGATGGATATGTGGTGGGGTGTTCATATGGTGTTGTGCACATGTTGGATATGCAGTGTTGTGTACAGATGATGCTATGTACATGTTGGATATGCAGTGTTATGTACATATCGTGTTTTATGCAGGTTGTACATATGGTGCTATGTACATATGGTGTTGTGTGCATGACTGTACAAGTGGTGTTGTGAGAATGCAGTGCCGTGTACATGTTGCACATGTGGTTCTGTGTGCATGTTGTGCATGTGATGTTATGTACATGTGGTGTGATGTACATGTTGTGCATGTGGTACTGTGCACATGTGGTATTGTGTACTTGTTGTACAAGTGGTGCAGTGTACATGTGGTGTTGTGTACATGTTGTGCCGGTGTTGTCGTGTACATGTGATATCGTCCACACGTAGTGCAGGTGGTGCGATGTACAGGTGGTACTGTGTACATGTTGTACATATGGTATTAGTGTATGTGTGGTATTGTGTGCATGTCATACATGTTGTTTTGTGTACATGCAGTACTATGTATGTGTATTGTGTAGTTGTGGTATCGTGACATGTGTATTCATTGTGTTGTACTCTGTTTGGGTACATGTATTGTGTGGTGTTGTACATCAGGTATATATGTATGATTTGTGTTGTATATCGGGTGTATGTGTATGCATTTTGTGGTGTCTCATGTTATGTGTGAATGTATGTATTGGGATGTACATTATGTATGTATATGTATTGTGTCATGTTGTACACAAGACGTAGGAGTATGTATTATATTTTTTTTTACATTGGGTGTAGGTGTATGTGTTGTATGTCAGGTATAGGTGCATGGTGTTGTATGCCATGTGTGGTTTTATGTGTGTGACGCATGTTATGTGTATGTGCACATGATTGAGGAGAAGGCACTGGGTGCTTGTCGGGTGTGGAAATCGATCTAGAGTGTGTATAGAACAAGGAAAAAGGTAGAAGCTAAGGATTGATTAAAGGATAAGTATCAACATTTTATTTCAATTTTATTATGCATGTGATTTATGATTCTAGTTGATTACATGTGATTTATCATTATGGTTTATGATGGTTACAAGTAATTTATGATTTTGATCTATGATGGTTGTGTTTGAGCTAACCTGATGTGATATGTTTATACATGATGATTTGGTCAAAGATGCTAGTTTGACTTGTTGTGACAGGAAGTAAACAATATTGCAAGCGTATATGATTAACAAACTACCAATGATGTGTGATGTGAATTTATTTTGAATCTGATGGAAAATATGTGCTTGGTACAGGAATGCATGAACATGCACAGTTGGGTGGTTGAAATTGATTGCAAGAATTAGCAGCAACAAAGAAAGGAATTGGAAAATTTAGCAGTATGCTAGTAAAGCACTTCAGGAGCAGGGCCATTGTGGGACACTGGTACCCAATAGTGTCCATTGATTGCCATGAGCATGATATGACCAGTATGATGGTTTTAAGGTAGGGATATGCCTTGGTTTTTGTATCTTCCGATGTGAGGAAGCCTTGCTAAGGGATGGACTGCCCGAGATGGGGGTGCCAGCGAAACTTGGAAGGTGAGTGACTACACGGAAGCGGTTGACTGGATTTCCCGAGGGACTGTGTAGTAGAGAAGGGAAGGTCGGGGATGGATTTGTTTTGGTCATTAGCATTACCAGATGGAATCAGATGCACATTAGGAGTGCACCTTGGAATAATGAGCTAGTAACTGTTCACCGAGAGGACAAGTGGCATAGGACTATAGCACTGGACATTGGATGCATATTTGACTTTGCAATGGATTCTGGACTTCCTGGGAAGGAGGTGAATCATGGTATTACTTTGAGGGTGGAGGTGTGAGCCTCTAGATTCCCTTATTGTGGATGCAGACATCGTATCCTTTTATTTGCTGGTTGAGAAAATGTGCATATGTATATATGTGTGTACTATTGTAAATACGGTATCGAGATGGATTTATAAAGCTCCATAGACAATATGATTATTTGTTGGTTGAAGCAAATGTGTATGTGTATATGTGGTTATTATTGTAAATATCGTAATGAGTTGTGTTATAAAGCTCTAATAAATGATATGTTTGTCATGTTTTAGCATATAGTCATTGTAAATACTGTAATGAGCTGTGTTATAAAGCTCCATGGGTAGTATGTTTTGTTTTCAACAGTCTTGTGTTTATAGGTGTTGTTGAACACTAAGGACAATGTTCCCCCAAGGTGGAGGGTTCTGTAACAGCCCTAGTGAAAATTCATGTAAAATATATATAAGGCCAAGGGTGATGGGACATGTATTCCAAGATGAATGTTGGGAAAGACATCCTAGGGGGTGTTCATTTGGTTGTTTATGGCTAAGGAAGTTGGCAAAGGCAATGTCTAAGGCTTTTGAAAGGAAAAATGGCATTTTTGGCACATTTATTTATGAAAATAAAGGAAATTAGGAGAAAAGGAAGGTGAAAGGTCACAAGTTGCATGTGAGGAGGAAATTGAAGGAAAATAATGGAAAATGAAGAAAAGAGAGGCCTCATTGATAAAAAGGCTTCTGAGGATCAGTTGGTAGGCTTTTGACAGGTTTTGGTGGAGCTCTCTTCTATTCTATTCTCTCTCTCATACTCTTGGACATTTAGAGTTTTCTTGGAGCACTCTTAGAGAGTGTGGCACACTTGGAGTTTTGGAGCAAGAAGGTAAAGGAAGAGCAGGAAAGCGCAAGATGACATCGGGATCAACAACTACAACAAGTTTTTCTTATAGGTATCGAGTTGCATGTATGTTTTCCTCACTAGTTTGGCATGCATGACACATGCATGTATTTTATTGGTCATGATTTGTCACTGGCATGGAGGATTGCCTGGATTGACATTGAATTTACCTAGCCTTGCCATTTCCTAGATAGCCATGGTGTTATGGGTTTATTTATTTATTTTTCTGGTTGGTTCTCATGTTTCCTTAGCTTGGTTTGAGCTATTAGTTCCTGGAGCCTTGGTTAGACAAATGCTTTAGAGCTTTGTAACAACTTGGGTTGAGTTACTAGTCCTATAGCCTTGGTTGGAGAAACGCTTTGGAGCCTTGTAACAACTTGGGTTGAGTTACTAGTCCCATAGCCTTGGTTGGAAAAACGCTCTGGAGCCCTTGGTGGGTTGAGTTACTAGTCCTGGAGAACTGGTTGGACAAATGCTCTAGAGCCCGGTAAAAGTTGTGGGTTGAGTTAATAGTCTTGGAGCCTTGGTTGGACAAACGCTCTAGAGCCCGATGCAAGCTATGGGTTGAGTTACTAATCTTAGAAGCCAGGTTGGAACAAATGCTCTGGAGCTCTGGAAGGCTTGGATAGAGACCGATTTGATGTTGTTTTTATAGTGTCCAACTGTGAGGTGGAATCATTGTTTGATGGGCTGAGGTGGATGGCCTCTGGAAGCCTTGGATGAGTTTTGACTGATGTTCTCTATGAGATCCCACATTCATGTTTGGAATATGGCACATGGGTGAGTGGCTGAAGAGAGATTTGGCTCAACCATTCTACGGTCGGGTGGAACGTGGAAGTCCCATCCCGTGTTTGGTTTTTGCATCATTAATGAAATGTTATTTCTCCTTGTATTTCTATGATTATTATGATGGATTATATGTGGTGTATATGGTTGTGATTTCATTGATATTTATGTCCCTATTATGCTGGTTATGTATATGTTTTATGACAACAACTATGTATGGCTCTCATCATGTTTTTACTTGTAAATGAATGAACAATGTATGTATGACCTAATGGATGGAAATGCATTTAAAGTGATAAGGAAACAATGCTTCATGGCGAATCTTAGATAAGTATGAGACCCCTATGCTTAGATCTATTATTTACACTATAGGTTGCATATTTACGAAGTGTTTGACAAAATGTATGTCATGGTTAGGCTTGGTTAGGTAAAGCCCTTGATCAAGTTTTGTGTTAGAGGATTTTCCTTGGTGTCATTTATTGTCTTGGAAAGTCTCATCAACTTCTAGGCATTGGTTTAGAGACTAGCCCTGAAAAAGTGGCTTAAATCTTGTAGTCTCTACCATAGAACTGGCTGAAAAATACTATAGTCTCTCCCTTGCAAGTATTGTGGGAGCGACTATAGGGTTCTAGTCGCATGCATGCCTTGTCATGGGAGAAACTATGGGTTTAATTCATTGAAATGCTAAGTTAATTCAGGGGTTGGGCACCTGGAGTGGTGGATTAGCTCCTGGGGGTTCTGAAGCACCTGAGGAAGGTCTGTAAGGTTTTGTTTTGTTGACACCATTTCCTTAAGGTTACCTAGGAGGTTGAATCTTATCATAGTGGCATCTCGTCACATGTTTACCTCAGCTGGTCGGTTGCTTGGGTAGATGTGGGAGGAGGGTGTTACACCTTTGACTTTTCCTTTGATTCCTTTCTTAGATCCTTGACCTTGTCTTCTTGAATTAGATGGACCAACATCATTCCTCCTTTTAGCATGTGTAGAGAAAGCAGTAGGTTCATGTCCATTGTAGGACTTATCTCTCTCCCTTATCCTTGTTTCCTCTTGATTGCATCTAGCCAATAGCTCATCAAAACTAGGTATCTTGTTATTATTGAGAACGGTGGTGACAAATGTATCCCATGGTCTTGAAAGACCTCCAAGCACAATGAGAGTGAGTTCCATGTTAGCAGTAACTTCTCCAATAGATAGTAGGTCATTCTTCACTTGAGTTATTCTCATAAAGTAAGATTGGATAGACTCCCCTTTTATCCATCTTGATATCCTTCAACTTATTCTTGAGAAAGATGATTTGATTTGCATTATTGACTTTGAACATCCCAATCAACTTATCATACATTTCCTTAGAAGTTCCCAAATAAAAAATATAGGCAACTAAATGCTTTTAAATGGAGTCAACTGAAGTTTTCTTAGCTTCAACCTCACCTTTTCTATACTTTGTTCTAGCGCAACAGGTGCATATGAAGGAGGCTCCACCACTTTCCCTTGCACATAGTCCAATACTTCATGTTCCTCCAAGGTCAAATCAAGAGACGTCTTCTAAGAATGATAATATAACTTGTCATTGAGCTTATCCTCAGTCTTGAAATATGAAGTAACAACCATGGAGACTAGTCCTTGTAAAAAAATATCCTAGTGATTGCTTTTTCTCTTGCTTGGGCTTGTCCTCACCTTAGCTTTGAAACCATGTTAATTATAGATAACAATGGTATGTTATATGCTTGTAACAATTAGTTCAATGTCATTTTATCAACCCAATGACAATTTCCACTTAGATTTCAATAACAATCACATAAACCATTAGATCAACATTGAAAGTAACTGTAGATAGAACATGAATAATAAAACGCAAAAGACAAGTCAAGACAAGAGAACACATATATTTGGCTAAATGCAGGTAAAAACCCCTAGAGGGGGAAAACCCTTAATCGATCCTTCTTATTATCAAATATCAAATGTTCAGCAGAGAGATAAAATCGAATTTAGTACAATAGTCAAAGTCAAAATGTTGACTTGCCAATGAAGTATACCAACCAATGATATGAGACCCAAATTGATCAAAGTAATTTGCTCAACAGCTATGCAATAGTCAACAATAGTCAATGTGCCCAAGCCAACCCAGTCAACAATGGTCAAACAAATGTCAAATGGCCTCTAATTAGCTCGGTCAAATCAACAAGGAACTTGGCCTCTTTTGCAGGTCAAAGCCAGTGCAAAACAAAGATCAAAACTCGATCAACCAAAGTCAACACCCTATGGTCAACCTGCCCAGAAAACCTCAGAATCTGTGCCAGAAGATGCGACCTGCCCAAATAGAGTCTCGTTGAGTCAAAACACAGTCAAATGGTCTCCCTAAGTCCTCGGTCAATGCTAGTCAAAGTATGCTATAAAAGAAAGTCAACATAGAGGTTAAGGATGCCTAGTCCACCCTTCACACATGTGAGAAGAATTTGTTGCATCAGATGTGTACGAACCAATCAGAAGAGAGAATGTGTTGTGTGATGAAGTGCCAAAATCAAGAGGACATATGGTGTATTTATAGTGGTTGACGTGGGGTGAAAAGACATGTCTATTCATCATTGGGCCAACTTGAAGAGGGGAAGCTTTGGGCTAACTTAATTTTGAAGCATTTGTAGGTGGAGAGAAATTCCAAATGAAGAATGATGCCATCAAGTGTGCTTCAAGGGTGAAGAGTTCCATCAAAATAGGAGCTACCAAATGAGGGAATCGATCCCTAGTTGCCAACTTTAACACATCTTGCATTCAATATTAAAATAAACAGGGTACAAATATTCTCACACACATAATTAAGCTTATACAATGTGTTTATCCAAAAGGCTCATTGGTTGACACTCTCTTTTCAATAAGAAAATACGTACTTTCATTGATATAAAATGTAGTTACATTTGCTTGGATTTTTCTCATCTGTTTTTGCTAAGAAACCATTATTTGTCCCACATATTTTGCTATGGAAACCTATCCTCTATTTCTTCCTTTCTTGCATCATTTCTGTTACAATTTTCAATTCAGGTTATCTAAACAAAAAACATGATTTTCTATTCTTCAAGGATGTCTAATATATCTACAAAAAAGAGATAATATAGATCGATTCATTACATAAACATTTCCTAAAAAGCATCAAAAGGTAAAAGTATATTACTTTCCTTCATATTTTGATAACCCCTGAACATTGAAAGATGCCAATTTCGAACTCTAAAAACTTGATCTTGTCTAGTCCCATGCTGGAACTGTTTTTTGGTATACCATTAGTAACAAGATTTTGTTCTCTGTAAATATGAGAGAAAGATATCCTCTTGAAAGTCTTAATCAACAAATTGATCTAATTCATCCAATTAGATAGTGATGTTGACTCGAAGATAGATCTCATCGTAACCCACTCTATAATCACTTTGGAATCCCCATAAACATCAATCTCATCAATGGTGATCCATTTAGCACAAAAGATGACTCCCCATCGAACAAGGAACTCCGCTCTATTGTTTGTTCCAATGCCACTGAACCAACTAAAATGAAAAAAAAAATAAAATCTAGGCTTCATAACTATAAACACCTCACTGCCACATGCCTTAAAAGATGAAGCCCCATCAAAGAATCTCACAGGGTATTTAGAACATATTTCCTTAATTTGACAACATCTTCTTGTTAACTTTTCCTTTTTTGGCCATATCTCCAGAAAATAGGCCGAAACTTTTAGGCAAGTTCCCCATATGTCTAGCACAACATGTTCAAATATCCAAGAATTCTTGGTTCTTTAGATGCCCCACATGATGTAGAAAGGCAACCCTATGTAATCTTTAAAATTTGTAGACCATTGTGAAGGACAATCTCCAATGGATGACCTAGCCCAAATGGCATTTATATTTAACATTTGTAAAACCTTGAACCAGACTGAAACAACAAATGGGCAAGTGAGAAAGAGATGCACCCCATCCTTTTAATTATTTCTACATAGTATGCACCTCCCTAGGCCTTGAAAGCCTCTTCTAAGCAAATTTTACCATGTTAAGATCTTGTTATGTACAACCAACCATACAAAGCATTTCAAGTTTTATGGGATCTCCCACTTCCATGTCTTTTGGAACCATAAATATTTAGTATATGGGCTTCTTCCCTAAGAAATCCAAGAGTAAATGTCTTTGACCGATATCTTACCTTTTAATATACTATTGTCCCATGTCATCATGTCCTCTTTTTGTTAGGATATTCCGACACATAGGAAATAGTTAAGTATAACTTGGTCTAGTGTAGAGTTAGGTAAAGTGTGTTTCTTTACTATGTACATTTGTAACTTATAATCTGACAGTCACAATATGTTCTAGACATGAAGTGATCCGACAGTTCATTCTCTCCTTAGTATTACCGACACTTGATCCGTGGCTTAACACCAGATTGATCCATGATCTCTATTTAAAGAGCATGGAGGGTCATTTGTAGGGTAACCGTTCATGAGAGAAGCTTATGTAAATTTTCATTCTTTTATTAATAAATTGCTTGAAGTGGCCGCATTGGCTTAGGCCATGGACTGTTTCCCTCTTTGAGGGTTTTAACCATGTCAAGAATACCAGTGTATTAATCTGTGATCTGTTTGTGAGCGGTGTCCTTTGGTGTTTTGTCTGAGGAACTTACCCTGTAAATTCCTACATGGTATCAGAGTTATTTGAGGGTCGCATCTGTTGGCGATCCAAATCTGATGTCGATGCAACTGCATCCGATTGTCGTTTCCTACATCTACTGTTTCTAACTGCTTCGAGCCGAGAGGACTACTCTATTGTGTTAGGAGAATCTGTTCCAGTGAGGAACCCCTTTCGTTTCACGTGAAAAGGTTCTATGTCATTTTACTGTAAGGTTTGTTTTTTTTTTGTATGTCCGTGTTGGGTTTTATGGTTATTGTTTTGTAGGCAAAAAAGAGCTTTTTCAAGTAAGCACGAAGCCCAAAGCTTCAGCGACTACCAAAAAAAAAAAAAAAACCTTTTTTTTTTTCCAAAAATTACTAACCTTTTAAACTAGCTCACTTGGTCCAAAGTTACTTTATGAGAATAGAGGTCTTGAGTTCAAGTCTTTCTTTTTGTTGAGTTATTTTTTCAAAAAGCACATGTAACTTATGTTTTAAAGTTACTTTATGTAAAAGTGTTCTCACCCATTATAAAAATGAGTCACTTATAATTCTAAAGTCTCTTTATCTTTTATTTAAGTTACAATTTAGTAGGTAGCTCATAAAGTACCATTGTAAAAGTGACTTTCACTTATTTATAAAAGTGAGTCACATAAAATATATCTTTTTTTAAAGTGAGCTAATTAGATTAAGTTTGGAAATGGGGTTGGGGAAAGGCAGGGGGCGGGGGGGATTTTTTTTAAATATAGCATTATCATTCATTTCCGCACATTCACGCACTTCGTCGGCATCTTCAACAACTTTTCTTCAAAAAGCCATAACTTCTTCATCCGGAAGCCGTTTTCAGAGCCGTTTTTTTTTTAATTAGCCTAATTTTTTGAGATCTTTCCATTGGAACACTTAGTTTTAGCATATACAACTTCATTTTCTATTAAAATGGAAAGTCCATACCAAGTTATTCTTGATAGCACCAACTACTTCCAATGGTGGTCCTACATTGTGGATTTACTTAGAAGTAAAGGTCTTTACAAAATAGCCTCAGGCCAAGAAACCAAACCTCAAGATGAAGATAAGGTAGCCAAATGGGAAAATAGACAAGATCAAGCACATGGGTTGATAGGGATGTTTATTTCTTGAGACCTTAGATTCCATATCGCAGAACTTGATACTCCTAATGAAGCAATGAAACAACTCACTAAAGTTTTTGGAATTAAAAATGAAATTAGAGCCCATCAACTTGAAAATGAGTTGCTTACATTGGACCCCAACAATTTTTCTTCCTTTGAAGATTTTTTGTCCAAGTTCAAGACCCTTATACTTCTCTTCGAAGGTGATAAGGTTAAGAAAGAAGATGATAGCCTTATCTATTCCATTCTTACTAATTTGGGACCAACCTACTCTGTGTTTGTTTCCACCTTCCATTCTACTAGAGAAGTCTTTATTTCTCAAGGACAAGACTGCAAGTCCCCCTCTTTTGATGTCTTTTGTGATTCTTTAATAAGAGAACAAGAAAAGCTCTTATTTCTTGGTCTTCTTAATCTTGGAAACTCTTCTAAGAAAGCCTTAGCCGCCCAGCAACAACCAAATTCAAAGAATCCTAAGAAGTAGTATCCTAAAAAGAATGGTCCTAAACCAAACAAGGGTCTTAAGCAATTTCAGTCTCAAAATGAAAAATCATCTCAACAAAATTAAGGCAAATAAAAACAAAGGGAATAAGACTGATAGATATTGCCACTTTTGTAATCGAGATGCTCACTTAGAATCCAAATGCTTTAAGAAGATGGAAACCTTGGAAGCAACAATGAAGAAGCATAACATCGATTTGGAGCACTCTTCAACTTCAACTTCATCTTCAGGAATAACACTCTCTGCATGTGGTTGTCAAGCATCTCGGTCTGGTTATGCACTAAATGTATCTTCTTCTTCTCATTCTCATGAGTGGCTCATTGATTCTGGATCCTCTTATCACATGGCCAAAAACAAAGCCATGTTTTCTTCTTTAAATGATTGTAACACCAAAAACATATATGTTGGTGATGATAGATCTCTTAGTGTTGTAGGGACTGGAATTGTTCATCTAGACAATGGTCAATTTAATGATGTATTATGTGTTCCAACCTTATCCTGCAACCTTCTATCTGTATATCAGATAACTCATTCAGGTGAAGGTAAAATCATTGAATTTTCACCTCACGATGTTGTAATTAAGGACCTAAGAGATCTTAGACAAATTTTAGCTACTGGCATTGTTGATGATTCTACAAGGTTGTATAAGTTTAACAACTTTGGGTCATCAAATCTTCCCTCGGTATTTGTTGCTCATAATGATGAAGTGAACAAACTTTGGCATGAGCGATTTGGCCACTTAAACTATCGCTTCCTTCAGAATCTATGTAAAGATAATATGGTGAAAGGTCTTCCAATGGTATCTTGCAGAGATGGTGTTTGTTCCGGATGTGTACTTGGAAAACATCATCGGATAGTTTTGAAAAACGTGCTTCTTGGCATGCCTTAGCCCCTTTATAGCTTGTGCATAGTGATTTATGTGGTTCACTTCCAGTTGTTTCATTCTCTGGCTACAAGTATTTCTTAACTTTCATTGATGATGTCTCCAGACGCACTTGGGTATACTTCTTAAAACTCAAGAGTGAAGTATTTAGCATGTTCTTGGCCTTTAAGACCTTTGTTGAAAACAATCTGGACATCAAATTCTTAAGCTAAGATCTGATAATGGCAAAGAATATGTTAACAACAAATTCATCAACTTTTGAACTGAGAATGGAATTCAAATGCAACATATTGTTCCATATACTCCACAACAAAATGGTGTAGCTGAAAGGAAGAATCACACCTTAAAGGAAATGGCTAATTGTATGCTTCAATCTAAAGGACTTAGTCTTAATTTTTGGACAGAAGCAATTAACTGTGCAAATTACATAGTAAATCACACTCCTACTAAGGTTTTAAAGAATATCACTCTAGAAGAAGCATGGAGCTCAATTAAACTAGATGTAAGTCACTTTCGTGTTTTTGGAAGTGAAGCATGGGCCCATATTCCAGACGAGAAACATAAAGCTTTAGAACCTAAGAGTGAAAAAATTATTTTTGTTGGATATTTTGAAGATGTCAAAGGATATAAAATTATTCCACTTAAGTCCAAAAATGTTATCATTAGAAGAGATGTAAAGTTTTCTGAAAATATATCGGCCTACGAGCCTAGTTCGGTGGATGTGCCACCTCTCTCTATCCCTTCTACTTCTAAAAGTATTTCTTCTTCAGATGATGACAACGAGGATGACAATCCTCCCCCACCTTCTTAGGATCCTCCTTCAGCTCCTCAACTTCCAAAATAGGTCTGTGCTACTCGGGATGCAACAGGTGCTCTTGCCGGTGATCCTACAGATCAACGACATACACGTTCTCAGTTTGATAGAGCCTCTTCTTTACTAGCTCAAGCGTCAGCGAATTATGATCATGACACCTTTGCAGAAGCTTTAGGCCATCTATATTGGGACGCATCTATGAATGAAGAATATCTCTCATTATTGGCAAATGATACATGGGATCTTGTTCCTCTTCCAAAGGGACGAAAACTTGTTAGATGCAAATGGGTTTACAGAACCAAGTATGGACCAGATGGAAAAGTTGATAAACATAAAGCTCGTCTTGTTGCTAAGGGTTTTTCACAAGTTGAAGGCATTGACTATACTGAAACCTTCTCCCATGTTGCCAAAATGAACTCTATCTGCCATGTTCTTTCCCTTGCCGCCTCTTTCAAATGGGAAGTCCATCAGATGGATGTTAAATATGCCATCTTGCATGGGGACTTGCATCAAGAAATCTATGTGGAACAACCTACTGGCTTTATACAAACAGACTCCAGCCTTGTATGTCAGCTTAAGTAATCCCTTTATGGTCTCAAGCAAGCCCCTTGGGCTTGGTATGCCAAAATGGATAGCTTTCTTTTAGAAACTGGCTTTTCTAGGTGTCATTCTGACAATACTGTCTACACCAAGAAAGTAGGCAAGTCTCTTATCATTCTTGTTCTTTATGTTGATGATCTTATCCTCACTGGTAGTGATCCCAACCTTATAAACCATGTGAAGTCCAACCTTAAAAAGAAGTTTGAAATGATAGACTTAGGACACTTGCATTATTTTCTTAGTCTTCAAGTCTTGCAATCCAAGGAAGGTATTTCCCTTTCCCAGTCCAAGTATGTCTGTGATCTTCTACGCCATTTTCACATGGAAGACAGTAAGTCAGCCCCTTCTCCCTTTCAGTCTGGAGCCAAACTTTTAGTCACTTGTACTTCCCCTGAAGTTGACGCTACCTTATATCATCAACTTTTAGGAAAACTTTTGTATCTGACCCATACTTGTCCTGACCTTTCCTTTTTTGTTGGCCTTATTGCTCAGTTTATGCAAAACCCACATGAAAGTCATTGGAAAGCAGCTAAAAGAATACTTCGTTATGTTCGAGGTACAATTCAGTTTGAGATTCATTACAGTGCAGAAGCATCTCCTCTATTGGTTGGTTTCACTGATTCCGATTGGGCTGGTGACCCTGATGATCAAAAGTCTACTGCAGGTTATGTGTTCACTCTTGGTTCAGGACCTATTACATGGGCTTGCAAGAAACAAAGTGCCATTTCTCTTTCTTCAGCAGAAGCAGAGTATCGTGGTGCTGTAGAAGCTAGTAAGGAAGCCCCGTGGCTTCGTCAGATCCTGTCATAGTTTGGCTTTTAGCAGCAACATCCGACTACACTTTTGTGTGATAATCAAATGCCATTCAACTATGTAAAGATCCAGTCCAACATCAACGCAACAAACACATTGAAATACACATGCACTTCATCAAAAATCTCATTCATGACCATGTTCTTGAAGTGCAATATTTTTCAACAGATGATCAAGTTGCAGACATCTTTATAAAGGCTCTCACAAAGACGAAGTTTACTAAACTTCGATTTATGGTTGGAGTTCAAGAAGTTGTCACTAAGGGGGGATAGGCTCCAATGCTTCCTTCCTTCTCCTATTGTGTCATATTTGTACATCCTTCAATCCTATCCCAAGTTGTTCTTAAGGGGGGATGTTAGGATATTCCGACACATAGGAAATAGTTAAGTATAACTTGGTCTAGTGTAGAGTTAGGTAAAGTGTGTTTCTTTACTATGTACATTTGTAACTTACAATCCGACGGTCACGATATGTTCTAGACATGAAGTGATCTAACGGTTCATTCTCTCCTCGGTATTACCGACACTTGATCTGTGGCTTAACACCCGATTGGTCGATAATCTCTATTTAAAGAGTATGGAGGGTCATTGTTGGGCCTTAGTTTTGATCTTCTTTTTGCTTTGAGAAACTTACCTAAACACCTATTTATCCTTTATTTCCACTCCATTCATTCAATTTTAATGAATATTTGATGTCTAAACAGGTATTTAACTTTAATTTGTCAAATACTAAAGTTTTTATTAAAGTTTGATTTTAAGTGCAATTTTGGCAATTTCAGAAATTCTCGTAATCACTTCATGGTTGATATGGATGCAGGCCACTTCAGCACGAATGGGATGCATGAATGGAAAGCTTGGGAACTAGGACCAAGCCACCTATGCTTGGTTCCAACAGATCGAGCTTTATTATGCCTTTTTGGAGCTAGTCAATCATGACTAGTCATCCAGAAATCCCATCTAAATAGGGCTATTTTGGGATTCCAAGATATTAGTCATATTTCTTGGGATGAGGAAGGTGGATTCGACTTGGAGAGGTGGATTAGAGTAGATATGTTTGTTAGAGTGATTTTAGATCAGTTGGTTTCATGAACTCCTTATTTAAGAGCCACACTTTGATGGCTCAACACAATTGACATATGATACTTTTATGCTGTAATATTTTTGGTTTGAAGACTTAAGTTGGAGACTTGTGTTACTCTCATTTTGCTGATCAATACATGGATGTGTAACTGATATAAAGCTTCTGATATCATCTTCAAAAGTGTGCAAGGCAAGGGTGGAGGGCCCCCACTCCAAGCTAAGTACACTTCCAAGTTAAACTAGTTTTATTTCATTGCAAATCTGGTTGATTGTAGCTTTAGTTTTTCAAAGTCTTATTTCAGATTGCCTTATGGTTATTCATAGTGATTGATTTCATTTGTTAATGGTTTATTCATCATCTAATTGAGTTGGAAAACAAGTGTTCAAGTTGGGCATTCTCTCTATGAAATGGTGAATTAGAATTAGTCTCTTTCATTTACATGCAAATGGTTTGTTTTCATTTAGATTTATATCTTGAGATGAATGAGTTATTATGGAAAGCTTTGAGTGTCTCTTAAGTTAAGAGCCTTTTTCATGTATGATTTATGCATCTTGAGTTTTTGATTATAATCTCTAATTCATGAAGTAATACTTGAGGTGGAAGTAGATTTCTTGAGTCAAGAACTCTTTCAATGTTTCCTCTTTTAAGCTGACTGAATCAAGAGTTTTAAGATATATTTCCTCTTAGTTTTTAATCATTTATCTTTCAAGAATTGATTATATTAGATCTTCACAAATAGTGGTTTTCCTCCAAGAATAAACAACCCAGATTGATAGTAAATAATTGTGTTAATTTAGGAACATAAATTAGCTCAACATTTTGGCGCCGTTGCCGGGGAGGCAAATATCGGCATAGTCAATAGAGAGATAAAATCCAAAATAAACAAAAACATTAGTTACATTTCATTTCTTTAATTATGTTTCTTTAGGCCTAGAAATAGAGATCCTAGAATTAGGTTTCCAAAACAAAACCCCCCCAACAAAAACATAAAATCAAAAAAAAAAAAAAAAAAAAAAAAAAAACTACAAAATCCATTTTCAACAACAAGATCTAAAAGATGATGTTAAAGAATAGGTTACAACACTACTCCATTCTTCAACATTCTTTCTCATCAAGTCCTTATGATCAAATAAATTTTCATGTCCAAAAATTCACTAAAGTATATTTTTCAAATTTGGATATGAGTTTACTTATGATCTTGTTACGAAAATGGATGCACTGGAAATTCTCTTATACTTGAGAGAATGAATTAGTTTTCTAAAATAGAATAGGATAGAATAGAATAAATAAACAAGTGGAATGAACTCACAATAAGACATCCATAATAAATTTGTTTCAAACAATTTCTTCAAATCATTGTTCAATATTCATTTGAAAGGACTACATGGCAAAATGCAGTAAGACCAAGCCTATTTTGGGTAACCATATAGGATCATTTTGAAATCATGGTTTATTTTACATATCTCTTGAAATCTAGTTTTGGAATCCATTTTGAAGTTTTCAATTTATATTACAATAAAAATGTGATCAAAATCAAAACCAGGTCTCAAGTGACATGTTAAGGACAGAGTTAGTACAGCCTATATTTGAAGTGTCTAATGGAAACATTTTTATCTGAAATTCATAGGGAAGATAGCCCTTGGAATCTAGTTTCCAAATCAATTTGAATCACTTCAATCAGGCATCATATGAAAAAGTTATTCTTGAAATACTAACTGTTTGTCGAAAAATCTGCATGGTGACAATTCTAGGTCTTGACTGTTCATTGGCATATTTGACATACCAAATCATCTTCTTTTCAAAACCTGTTTATATGGGAGATATATATTCAAGTCTAGTTTAAGACACAATTTGAATCATCCCATTTTGAGGTGAAATGAAAAATTTATGCCACATTTAGTGACTGAATGTCTTCAAACCAGCATAGTAAAACTCTGCCTCCTAGGCCTGTTCATCACCAATTTTTTGATATCAAGCCTAAGAATTTTTAAAACCTGTTTCTATTGGAAATACAAAAAATGAATCTAATTTAATATCCAAGTGGAATCACATTGATCTGATCTTTATCAAAGAAGTTACGCTTCAAATAATGACTGTTGGTCTAGTTACAAATTCACAAGCAGCCCTATCAAACATGGCACCCCTTATAATTTTTACCATATCATTTTAAACCATTTTGAAAACCTGTTTATACAGGAGGTAGCCATATGAATTCACTTCAACTTGGCTTTGGAATCACTCTAATAGGATATCAAACGAATATTTTGTAAACAAAATACCGCTAGGAGGTCTAGGCTGGCCACCATTCCTCAAAGGGGTAAATAAATGCATTTTGTTTGTATATCATATTTGGACTTGTTTTCTAAGCAATGCTTGTAATGATTTACATATATATTGGAAGAAGAGAGACTGTACAACTCTCTTCCTCCATCATCTAATGTTGTATTGCAGGCAAGTGCTATGTTTTTGCAGGTCATAGGAAGAATGAAGGAGTGAACTCCATGGATGAAGTAATTTTCTAAATCAAATTCATATTTCAGAATATGAATACAAATGTTCAAGTCAAAGAAAAGTGAAGATACACCTAATGTTGAGTTCATTCAATGAAACTCAAACTCTTGAAGCTTGCTCTTCAATGTTGACCAACAACATCAACAAACCCTACAACATGATAGAGATCAAAGCAAAAAGACATGAAGACAATCATTAGAAGAAGCAATCAAGTTTAGTACCATGTCAAGTCACATCAATCTCCAAAGAAGCCTTTCATATTGAATTCATATTGTTCATGATTTGTTCATCATCCATATTGTATGTTAAGCTCCATGACCAAGCATGTTGAAGTCCAACCTTACTACTACATCATGACTTCAATATAACCTATTTCCATAAGCTTTTCATACTTCCCAATTCCATTACACCCCACCTCATTTGTTGTAAATGGTCATAGGTTGAAAGTTTATCATCAGCCTATTAGTAAAGAGACATTCATGAAACAACTGGTAGAAGAATCAGGACTGGGAATTATGGCTCTGCCATATTCCAGTTCAGAAAAAGAATAAAAAAATAGTAAAAAAATATCTATAAAAAAAAAAAAAAAAAAAAAAAAAAAAAAAAAAAACATAAAAAAAAGAGAAAAATATATATGAAAAAAAAACAAAACAAAAAATAAATTGTTTGTTGGTGAAAACCAGGAAACTGGCACTAAGCAAACACGAATTCATAGGGGAAAACCAGGGCAACTTGGACTCTATGAATTCTAAAAAACTTGTTTTACTGTTCTCACATTTTCAATACAGGACCTCTCCACACATGACTTGAGGACAAGTCAAACATTCAGCAAGGGAGAGTTTTGTAGCAAGCTTTGAGCTGTCACAGCTAAAGGATTGTGTTGTCCACTTTGGACCTGAAGCAAATTTGTTGCAGCAGAACCTGAAGGGACATGAATTGAAACATTATTACAGAAGGGACCTGAAGCAAACTTAGTTGCAGCAGATCAAATCATGACAGAAGCATTGCAAAGGGACCTAAGATGAAATATTATTGCAGTGGGAACTGAAGCAAACTTTGTTGCAGCAGAACCAGATTAGAGCCGACACAATATACCAGAAGTATTGCAGAGGGACCTGAAAGGAAAACATTATTCAAAGGGACCTGAACAATTCAAGAGTGAGCAGAGTAAAACAAGGAGCAGCAATAAAAGTCTACTTTTCATTTATCCACAACATTTTGGATTCCATTCCACTTGTACAAACAGCATTCAACATTCCACCTGTACAAACAGCAGCAAGGGAGTATATTCATAGCCATTTTGTGCTTGAAATTCAATTTTTTTTTAGAAACTTCTAGCTTTGATCTAATTGACGTTAGTATCTGCAAATATTCATTGATATTCATTCCAAATATATTCCCTACATTCCCTATTCATATTCCATTTCATTCACATAAACTTCCCTAGGTATTTTTCTTTAAAAGCAAAAAGACCAGGCTAGGACAACTCTTTTCACCTGCACATAAACCTAGAAGCATTAGAATGATTATAATTTTAAACATGACTCCAATGGTCATTTTAAAATTATAAAGCTATGTTAAAAGGAAATGCGCTAAAGTTATCAAAGCATTACAAATATAAATCAAAGGTTATATGAGCGCTAAAGTTTTTACATCATAAGTTATATGAGCGCTCAAATTTTTGTGCATAACCTAATACCATTGCAAAACAAATATGGTATGCACATATATATATCAAAAGTAATGGTGTAAAATTATTGCACATGCAATAAAAAGATAAAAGATATATATTATAACCTAATGCGCATATCCAACAAACAAAGGCATATAACATAGTAATACAAGGCCGTGGGTTATGGTAATAAAACAAGCAATGGTGGAGGCCGTAAGCATGCAATACGATGGTGAGAGAATTATGATATGGTATAACGTTCCAATTGCAACGTATGTAAAGTTTCAACCATAAGCTTGGACGTATATCATAACACATATTTGGCATATTATGACACCAACCATATGATAATAACCATACAGTAGTGCAGCAGCCACGTAATGACATATTATATGCAGAGGTCAGTGCAATGAGAACGCACGACGACGGCCAGCATCAACAACCAGTGCAACGCTACAAGGAATGATCAGCCATGAGTGCCACGATGGACAGCACACAAGTACGAGGAGGACACGGTGGTAAGGCACCGTTTAAACATTGGGTAATGAAGCGGCGGAAGGACAGCCATGAAAACGCATCTACCAAGTAATGAAGCGCCGGGTACAGTGAGAAACGGTCATAAGAAACCCGCCCGGCGTTGATTCAAACCACCATTCTTCATTGCCAGAGCTCAGAGAGTTGTGTTTGAAGCCGAGACGTAGCAAAGAGGGAAAGGAGTGTGTTGAGAGAGTTTTTAAAGAGAAATCTGAGTCGTATGAGCAAGGAGCCGAGTGTTGTAAGCAGATAAGGTGAGAGATTGAGTTTATTCCGCTCAGAACTGTAGATAGGGATGAGTTCGCCATTAACTCACAAGTCTTCATTACTTTGACACCAGTTCGACGGACCGGAGAAGGAGGGATTGAAAGTATTGTTTGCATCCCACGCGGCCATAAACAATCAGGTAAGCACTAAATCCGGGATAACTCCAAGTCTACAGCACATATGAATGGATTGACCAAATATTTATGCGTAGATTATGATGTGAAAATAATGGTAAATCGTCGGCATTTAAAGTTAAATATGCATGCATAACACGGTAGCAGAGTCGAGTTAGAATGAGGAATCTAATGCATAAAACGTGGAGTTTGTTTAAACGCCAAGCGCACTCAGGATTGTGATATACATTGCCTGTCGAAACCTTCAGTTGCACCTAATCTCTAGTCGTTGCATTTAACCTTTTGTTTGCCTGCGCGCTAAGTCTCGGTCATTGGCATATTGAAAACATTTTGGCTGTGTGTAAATTGTATTGGTTGTCATCAGAGGAGCGCCGAGATCATGGACCGTTTGTCATATATGTTTGCTCAGATATACGCACACGGATATATGGTTGCACAGTGAATGCGTTAAAACCAAATGCACAGAACAGAGAATGCATATGTGTTTTGAATATGACTGCCGAGGGTTGTTATATATATGTATAGGCTGTAAATCGATGCGCATTTGTTAATGCCGAGAAGACTTGTCAAAGAAAATAGAGGAACGCTTTCACTGTGCCTGTATATTCACATGATTATATATGTGTTTGTGCCATGAAAACGCGTAGGGTCACCTTCGTCAATTCGATATTAAGTGCAGATTTTATGGAAAACGAATGATGCATTGTTTTACCTGTAAACTCTGTGTTTTTATTTGTTTGAGCATTTGTTTGATATAAACAGTGAGGAATATGAGGTGAGCGATTGTGATGAGACCTCTAGGTTATAACCCTGCAGTTACACAGTCCTATTGTTTGTAAAAACAATGATCATTCAATGATTGCCGCGAGTATTCTGCATTTACACAGTGATATTGTTTGAAAAACGATGAGAATTCATTTGAGGCCGAGAGCATTTCGTTTATACAGTCATCATTTTTGAAGAATTCACAAGGCCGAGAGCAATTTGCTTGCATACAGTCATTATTTTTGAGAAATCAGTGAGAGGCCAGAACACTTTGCTGTGATATAATCAAATTTTCATGAGAGGCCGAGAGAAATTTGTATATTATATATAGTCATTTGTCCATATGTTTTTGAGGAATCAGTGAGAGGCAGAGAGCAGAGATATGTTTTTGAAGATTTGTTGAGAGGCAGAGAGCAAATTTTTTTTTTGTAATACATGTTAATTGATTCAAGAAAACATGATTATTACTTAAGATATATATATTTTCTTCAAAAACAAAACAGAGGATAATGTGTTAGTAAAGCATATTCAGCTGATTGTTTGCCTTACACAGGGAATCTAAACAGAGTTTGGGTAGAAAAAGACAGCAGAGGTTAAGGAGGCCGGCATCAAAACAGGGTAAAGTGGTCAGAGAAGGAAGGTAAGCCCCGTCGCTACTAAGCTTTCATTTGAAAACAATAGTCATAATTTTTGTTAAAAATGAAGTTAGTAACCACAGAAGATTATATTGATTGGTTCACAGACATAATGACAAACCGGGTAGAACCAACCTTTCAAATAGAAAGCTGGGGGAAAGAAACAATAGAGAAATTATATCAGTCTGGAATGATAGGATTTCTACAAAAGTTTAAACAGGGACTCCACATATGACAATGATGCAATAAAAACAACACAAGACTTTGAGAAAGAAATTAATTTGGCCAAAATCCAAGACTTAACTGATCAGATAGAAATAAGCAAAATTGTGGAAAAGCAATTAAAATCAGAGAATAAGGCACAGAAAAGGACAATGCAAAACTAATGAAAACAAATGAAAAATTACAAGAAGAAATAAGCAGGTTGAAAAGGAGAAATGAATTGCTTTCCAAACAGGCATTCCAATGGTTAAAGGATAAAAACATGTGGAAAGCTAAATATGAAAAACAAAAGGTTAAAGCAGCAATGTTAAAGGTAAAACAGGAATCATAATTTGATTGTGTGAAAAGGAAACAACTACAGGTACAGCATCCACTTCAGAGGGCAGAAGGTCCAGGAGGAGCAAGCAAGCATGGGGACATGCTTGAACATAAGCAAGGGAGAGATGTTGGGCCTTAGTTTTGATCTTCTTTTTGCTTTGAGAAACTTACCTAAACACCTATTTATCCTTTATTTCCACTCCATTCATTCCATTTTAATGAATATTTGATGTCTAAACAGGTATTTAACTTTAATTTGTCAAATACTAAAGTTTTTATTAAAGTTTGATTTTAAGTGCAATTTTGGCAATTTCAGAAATTCCCGTAATCACTTCATGGTTGATATGGATGCAGGCCACTTCAGCACGAATGGGATGCATGAATGGAAAGCTTGGGAACTAGGACCAAGCCACCTATGCTTGGTTCCAACAGATCGAGCTTTATTATGCCTTTTTGGAGTTAGTCAATCATGACTAGTCATCCAGAAATCCCATCTAAATAGGGCTATTTTGGGATTCCAAGATATTAGTCATATTTCTTGGGATGAGGAAGGTGGATTCGACTTGGAGAGGTGGATTAGAGTAGATATGTTTGTTAGAGTGATTTTAGATCAGTTGGTTTCATGAACCTCTTATTTAAGAGCCACACTTTGATGGCTCAAAACAATTGACATATGATACTTTTATGCTGTAATATTTTTGGTTTGAAGACTTAAGTTGGAGACTAGTGTTACTCTCATTTTTCTGATCAATACATGGATGTGTAACTGATATAAAGCTTCTGATATCATCTTCAAAAGTGTGCAAGGCAAGGGTGGAGGGCCCCCACTCCAAGCTAAGTACACTTCCAAGTTAAACTAGTTTTATTTCATTGCAAATCTGGTTGATTGTAGCTTTAGTTTTTCAAAGTCTTATTTCAGATTGCCTTATGGTTATTCATAGTGATTGATTTCATTTGTTAATGGTTTATTCATCATCTAATTGAGTTGGAAAACAAGTGTTCAAGTTGGGCATTCTCTCTATGAAATGGTGAATTAGAATTAGTCTCTTTCATTTACATGCAAATGGTTTGTTTTCATTTAGATTTATATCTTGAGATGAATGAGTTATTATGGAAAGCTTTGAGTGTCTCTTAAGTTAAGAGCCTTTTTCATGTATGATTTATGCATCTTGAGTTTTTGATTATAATCTCTAATTCATGAAGTAATACTTGAGGTGGAAGTAGATTTCTTGAGTCAAGAACTCTTTCAATGTTTCCTCTTTTAAGCTGATTGAATCAAGAGTTTTAAGATATATTTCCTCTTAGTTTTTAATCATTTATCTTTCAAGAATTGATTATATTAGATCTTCACAAATAGTGGTTTGCCTCCAAGAATAAACAACCCGGATTGATAGTAAATAATTGTGTTAATTTAGGAACATAAATTAGCTCAACAATCATTTGTAGGGTAACCATTCATGAGAGAAGCTTATGTAACTTTTCATTCTTTTATTAATAAATTTCCTGAAGTGGTCGCGTTGGCTCAGGCCATGGACTGTTTCCCTCTTTGAGGGTTTTAACCACGTCAAGGATACCGATGTATTGATCTGTGATCTATTTGTGAGCAATGTCCTTTGGTGTTCTGTCTGAGGAACTTACCCTGTAAATTTTTACACTTTCTCCGTTAAAAGAACACCTGCTAGACTCAACTGAAGGATATATTGTTCCCACTCCTCAACTAAAGGACCTAACAAACCAATCCCATAAGCATCTAACCATGAGTTCAAAACCAAATTTGGATTGTGGACAACGTAAATATGATTCAGGAAAAAAGAGACCATTGTGGTGTAAATATGATTAAGGAAAAATATACCATTTTGGTGTAAATATTAAGGATATGTAGACGCATATTTTTCCCTCTCTGAAAACCTGATAAGATGATCCTTGCAACAACTTTATAAGCTCTGAGATTAATGATTTTAGGATCCCATATGGTGGTCAGTCCTCCATAGAGGCCTGAAGCATTGGTTGAACACACATTCTAAACATGATAGATCTTTAACAAAAATTCTCAAGCCTTTTCCCTATTGAACACAATCTCTTATAAAAGAACGACCGTTGGTTTTTTCAACTAAATGATACTATGAATGGATCTTTTTTCGGGGAAGATTCCAATCCCCTCATATTGAATGACATAATAATCATTATGGCTGAGCTTCCGCAGGTACAATACCTCTGAGGACTCGAGAGCCGAGAAGTTAAACATCCAGATTCCCCTACAACTGACAAGAAAAACCATAAAGAGGAGGATGGGGTTCTTCCATGGTCTCCTGAAGAGACTAAAGAAGATCGGAAGTTACCACAGTACAATTAATGAATTTATTGTATTTTGTGCCTTTCTTCTTCCTAATAGTTTTTTTTCTTCTAGATATAGGGCTAACAAACACTCTCTCATCAGGATTTTTTTTTTTCTTGATTGTCAGAGGCTCCAAAGCAACTGACTTGTTCCTAGCCAAATTTTCTAGCTTCGCATCCTCAGAAACCAGAGAAGAAGTGATTCCCGAGGGAGCCCCAAAATTTGTAGGAGAAGAAAAATATTCCCTATACAAATTTTGTTCCCCTTCCTCTCGATCCCTATCCAAAATATTAGGTGGAGACATGCAGTTATCAAGAGTCGACATAGCTGGACCCTTATCATTATCAATAACTAAAGACAAGGGTAAAGGGTGACCCTTGTGTCCCACCCGAATAATAAGATTTATGCACATCTTATGTATGTTATTTTTTGCACCTATGTGACCCTTAGTAATGGCAAAAACATTTGGAGAAATGTCATAAAAATTAGGAGAAAGATTAATAGGGCGAGTATTGGTTGACGCTCTCAATACTCCCCTACAACTTAACTATTATGATACTAAGATCATGTAATAAGGCATTGACACCATTACAATCCCGCAAAAAGACTAATAAACAATTAAATGGTTTCCCTCTTCCCGTACAAGCAATAGACTCAAAAATAAAACTTTATATCATATACAAAAAAACACTCACCAAATGGCTATTTTCATTGCACTTTAAATATACAATTTTCTTTTGTGTTTGCTCCTTCATATATATATATTGGAATTCATATAAGTGTTGATTTAATGTTCATTACTCTCTTTGAAATGAAAATTTTCAATAAATTTATAAATTGTGAGATGTATAATTTCTTAAAAAGACGACAATACGTACGTTGTCATCAATTTTGTTAAAGCAATTACCCTCATGTTTTAATAAATCCACATCATAAAGCTTTGGTTGTGGCCATAACCATTTCATGTTAGCACTAGAATACAATGAAAATATAATTTTGAGCCACACATTTAATGAATGGAGAAATTTTCTTTTAAATCTTATCTCTCAACTAGGTGAGATGAATGCTTCTTAAAAAACAAAATAAAAAAAATAATTTGATGCTTTATCAATTCAAAATTTATATTAATTTTTTTAATAATTTAAATATAAAATAATAGAAATTTAAATTTAAATATAAAATAATATAAATTGATTAAAATATAACAAGTAAAGTTATCATAAAATACATTCTAGTATGTTTTAAAATTGTTTTTGTTTGGTTAAAAGTTTGTTTTTCTTGGACATAAGGAAACAAGTTAACGACCCAAGACCTAGAGGTATCTATCATGAGTGAAAAATTGCCCCCTTAAGTATCACCAATAAGTTATTTCAAGTGGCGTCGTTTTCCTTGAATAAGGATGATAAGTCAACTTGCATTCACAGCTAACAACCAATAATGGTTGTCTTCACTACTAGGTTGACAACTGAGTTATGATAAGTTTTCCTACACATTTTTTAAAAGATTTTTTTATACATGTAATCTCAATTTTTTTTTTTCTTCGTAAATACTAATTCTATTAAAGAAAGTAAAAAGATATATACAATGAGGTCAAGACCTCAGAGGAGGCCGAGGCCATTCCTCAACCAAAAACTCAGAGACATTACAGTTCAGGCTTCCTGCCAAATTTACAGTACAGACTACAAAATTTTGTATTTGGGCCCTGACACACTGAAAGAGATTACCAGGACTGATTCCGTCATGCCCTTCATTGACCAAAAAAACAGAAAAGCAACTAGCATAGCCATATTTATAACAAAAAGCAGAATCTATATTGGCATTTGCCACAACCTGTAACCAGAGTATGAACCAGACAGAGACACCTAACCTCAAAATCAACGACACAAAACCAAAATTGCATAGGCCACCCGGCAGTGAGGAGACAGGTTTAATCTGCATGCTTTGGTGAATCCGGCGTGTCCCTATCCACCTGGCTGGAAGAAGCTACCCAGGTAACGAAACCGCTTTCATCAAATGCCGCTGCGCCACCATCAGGAGTGGTCACCAGATTTAAAATACCACCTGCACTCTGAGACGGCCCACAGGCCAGAATATCGCTCTGAGTCGGATCCACGGGCTGCTGAGGCGTTTCCGAGACAGGGGCATCCTCTTGCATGTTGTCCGCTTGGAACACAATCCCTGTCATGTCCCCTTGAAGCACACTGTCTTCCTGAGAGTGGGAGGAGGTAGTTGGAGCTGAGCTGACCTGATTGCTCTCTTCCTCCGCGAGAATGATGGTGATACTTGCTGTCAAAACAGGTCTGTTGAGCCGGCTTTGAAAAGTGAACCTGGAGGTCTGGAATGAATTATTCGGGATAGGCCTAGCTTGTTCCAGAGGCGGAGAAGAAGGGGATGCTGAGGCGATAGGGACAACATTCTGTGGAACAGGGCGAGAAGGGCGGCCTCTGTTCCCGGTATGGCTGCCTCTGCGAGGGATACCTCGGCGTCGAGGCATACTCAGAAATGCAAATTGACGGAGAGAAGGATTGAGGCAGAGCAAGCCGATAACCGGAGGAACGCAGAAAGTTTCAGGGAACTTACAAATCCAGGCTAGCAGCCAAATTCGAAATGCCAAGCAGGGGTGCTGAAGCGGTTCTGCTCCACCATAAAAAGAACCAGTAGCTGAGACAGGCACATTGATCAGATCCATACCTATAAACCAATCTGTCTGCCGATCAACCATGCTCGCATTAATTCCTGACTGCAAGACCAACATTCGAGACTGCCCAGTATTGATTTCACCTGCTCTTAAATCCATTTGCCATCCTGCTACGCGTACCATAAGGGCCATCCGCCTGCCATCTGCCAGGCCAGCTGCCTGTGTAGTGCAGCTCCTCATTAATAGCTGTTAATGCCACCCGCATCCGGGTATGTAATCTCAAATTTTCAATTCAAAATAACTTAAAGAATAAAAATTAAGGATAATTTCTTAAGAGTTTGAAATCTTAAAATTCTTTGTCAATAAATTTTCTGCAAACTCAAAGATTTTTCCTTATGTTTATAGTTAACATTTCTCTTAAATCTGTCTAAGAAAGTTAATTTTATGCATAGGCCTCAATCATGGTTAATATTTCTATTAAATCTCTTTATATAAATAAGTTTATTTCTATTAAATTTCTTTATATAAATAAGTTTATTTTATGCATGGGTTTTAATCGAGATACTTCTAGTTCAAAATTAGCCAAAGATTTAAAAAGATTGATGAAAAAAGATTGAACTAACCCTTTTAGATAGGAAGATAAGTTTCCATAGCTCCAAAAGTTAGTTAAATTAGTTGAGTCCCCATTGTTAAAACACTTTTGCTATTGAAAAATCATAGGTTCAATTTTCTCGAAAACCTTAAAATTATGCTCCAAAAAATAAGCCAACAAAAAAAATCCCTTTGACTCAATCAACTTAATACAAATATTTTATAAACATAACAATCACTAATCTTCAAAATTTATAAACCACATTAAAAAAATCCATTAGTTTCTTTAAAAAACCATAAACTTCCCTTCATTTCCATCCCACAAGACAACCTAATGCGTAGCAATATTGCTAAAGAAGGTATTCCTCGAGCGTTTTTGTTCTCACATAATTTGAATCTATGGGGGACATTCTCACTCATTCTCTTAAAAAAAATATGAATACTATTGGAATTCATGTACTTGTTAATATATACATCATTTAGTTGGAAGATTGACTTCCTATATCATGTGGTTATTTGTATATTGGCTTTTATCCCACCCAATAAAAGTTTTGTCCTCCTCCTTTCTATCTTAGTCCTCAGTGTTAATTTAATACAAACCTAGTTTAATATATATTAAGAGAGAAAAAAACGAATATATATATATAATTTTTTTTCAATTTTTTTTTTAAATATATATTAAATAAAACTTTTAAATTTTTAGAAAAATTGATAATTTATTATTAAACTTGTAAAATCTATAAATTTACATAACTTTTTATAATAATGTTAATAGTCTCTCATTTAAAACCATATATAAAATAATGTTTAAAATGGATAAAATCATTCAAATTAAACATAATTTTAATGTTTTTTTCGTGACTAGGTTGTGGTCAACTTACTCGTGAGATGGAAAGATCTACTCACTAATAGGATGCTATTCACTGAGCTTGTATGAGGCTCAAAGTCCAAGCCTGGATGCCCCACAAGAAAGTTTTAATTACTTTCCTCCCGAAGTGGCTTCCACCCCTCTCGCTCCCCATGAGATTTGAACCTATAAGATTTGAGATTATAAAATTTCATTGTTGATTGAAATGTTATAATTTCTTCACATGAAAACTATAATCACATCGCTTCAACATTGCAATTGGTGTATTTTCAAGATCAACTCACAACTTTCAAAACTAAATTTGAACCACTAACTATTTTATATTTTTATATTTATTTATTGTTTTAAAAATATATAGTTTTTACATTATTTATATTGGTTTCCAAAGTCATTCATTATGTTAAAATAAATTTAACTAAATTTTTATATTCATAATATATAGCCTATAACTATGGATATTCCATGGAACAATTTGTCACAACAAAATTTATAATATTTTAAATTGAACATTTTGTCACAACGTAATTTATAATATTCTATTTTTTTATTATTATGCAATATATTATCTTAAATATCATGTTTAATATTACAAGTATAATGTTCAAAATTATGGGAAATAATTGAAACTAAAATGAGAGAAACAAGTCACCACACCATCCACACATAATAAACAATGATAAGCTCTGACTTGGGATACCCAATACGAGAGAAAACTAAGTTAGAAGGGGATGTCTATGCTTTTCTCTCTTTTGAATCTTGGTTATGAAACGCACATATGAAGAAAGAGGCACTCACTATGTAATTACCACAAAGACTGTGGCATAAATGACTCCTGCATAATCTTCTACCTCCTTCGTTATGCTTCAATAACCCACTCTTAGATGCTTAGTTAACTATGAAACAGTAACAATACCAAATGAATGAAATCCTTTCTCTTCTTAGTAGTCCAATATTTATTATATCTAATGGTAATTTAGGATTATGGTTAGGGTTTTTACATGTTTGAACCCTCAATTAGTGTTAGATTTTGGACCTTCTAGAACCTTCTTGGAAGTCCACACATGACCAGTTCCACATGCATGGGAAATGGGGGATGATGTGGTATCCACTTGATACCGTGGTGGTCAACAAGGTAGTTTAACTTGCAAGAGGCTTAACTTCAACATATAAACTCCAAATTGAGGTGACTTTTGCATGATTGGAAAACTTTTAGTTTGTTAAACAACTATAAGGGATCATGAGCTATGCTTACAAATTTTTTACCTCGAAAAATGTCATTTGATTCCTTGAATCAATTTTATAAGTTTATAGACCAAAATCACCAAATTGTGACTCACCCCTAAGATGGGCCCTACAAGCCCATTCACCCCTAAAATGAGCCCTACAAGCCAAATCTTCCAATTTTTTCATGCAAGAAGTACCAAAATAGATGACAAACTATATAATGATCCATTCCAATTCACCCATCATCAAAACAAAAAGGATAAATGAAGATTTATTAAAAAACATAAAAGAAATAACAAAGGTACTTAAACAAAAGGATAAGTCTAAATATTTTACAATTTGGATTTTTTAATTGCAAATTTTTATTACCCAAATTGAATTTTTAAATAAATCAATAAATTCAACTCCTTCAAAACATCCTATAGGATTACATGACTTTAATAACTAATATATAAGATTTGAATAATTATTTTAAAATTTTAGCTAAAATTTCAATAAAAATTATTTAAGAAAATATAACTATAAAAATATTCAAATTGTAATATATTAAAATTATGTGTATAAAAAACACTACCTTTAATACAAATTTGATTTTACTCATGAGATGTAAATTAGTTGGTTTGTGTGGGGTTCAATCTCTACTAGCTTTCAACTCTTAGGGGGAGGGGTTGAGGATGGAGGCCACATTTGGGGAATTAAACTATCCTCTCAAGGGGCATCCAAACTTAATCAAGTTTCACACAATCATGATGATAGAATCCCACTAGTGGATAGATTATTTTTCCATCCACTAATCCTAACTTAAACTTAACCTACTTACCAAAAGAAAAAAAATTGATTAAAAAAAATTCCCCACATTCACCTACCTTCCGTCCTTTCACTATAAATCTCTCTTTTAAATACTCGCACCTACCTTCTCTTCTTTCACTAATAAAACTCTATTTTAAATATGGATAGATTATTTCATGATAGATTGGTCTATTGTGAGCAAAAACATTAATTACTGGGTATTTATAACAAAATTATATATATATATATATATATATATATATAGATATTGTTGAGAAACAAAATATATATATATATATATAGATATTGTTGAGAAACAAAAAAATGGGCTTTTCTTTTAGCTTGAGGGTTAAAAATGAGGTTGTTGGTATTAGCGAGCCCATAGCGTGAGGTTGTTGGTAGCCCACATGTATACTCACTTAAGAGTTCACAAGGCTTGAAGCCAATACAACAATATTCATAAGAATGAAGCCATGGCAACAATATAGGCTAGCCCACATGTATACTCACTTATGAGCTCACAAGGCTTGAAGCCAATACAACAATCTTCAAATGAACAAAGCCATGGAAACAATATTTAGCAAGACATTATAGCTCATCATGTCATTAACGAGGATTTGAACTTGGATGGGGAAGATGACAACCATTTTGCCCAAATGCCCAAGATAACCCCAATTGACTTAAATTTTTTGGCTTTGGGGACCACCTGATGAAGAAAGTCAACCTCCCTAAAGTCAACCTCCCTCTCAGCGTGATGGCAAGAGAGAGGTTGATGGTACCAAGAAAACCCATAACATATACTCACTTAAGAGTGCACTTGAACTTGGGTGAGAAGGTTAACAACTCTTCTGCCCAACCACCCAAGCTAAACTCAATTGACTTCAAATAAAGGAGGACATTAGAGTGGGTTTTGATCCACTTAATGTGTGCTAGACATGAGGGTGGGCTTTGATCCACTTATGTGTGCACACATCACAAAACCATTTAATATAGTCTCTTTGGGTGCAACAAAAGGAAACCATTTAGTATTGTCTTTTGGGTGCAACCACACTTTTGACCACTACCTCAATGTATTTGCATGACCCCAAGTTAGACTCTCATGGGAATTCTTGCCCAATAATGCAAAACTAAGACATTTTCACCATTAAATCCAAAATCTTTAAACTAATTATCCCATATATATAAATATAATTATGTTTTATAAATTATATATGGATGGTATTTGGAAAATAATTTTTCGCTTATTACATTATTAATCTATTTTCTTACTCAAGTGTTTGATTTGATTATTAATTTGTTTTCTTATTAAAAAAAATATTTAATATTTTTTTTAAATTTTTCAACAAAATTTTAAAATATAAAATTTAAATTGAATTTTTTATTATTATTAAATCAGATCATCTAATTATAATTATTGATTAAATTATAATTTTTCATTATTAAAATTACAATTTAAATATATAAAAACATCCAATCCAACCCAAAAATAAAACTCTTAATCATTTAAAATATTTATAATTTTATATTATTTTCAATTCCAACCACTTCTTCTTAAGTTTTGAAGCACTAAATTTTGAATAAAACTTATCATAATTCCTTAAATAAAAATTTAGAAAATCAAATATTTTATTTAATTCATTGGAATTAAATGCTTAATTATATAATTTGACTTAATTTATTGGAATTAAATGTTTAAATTATAAATAGTAAGACACTAATAAGATTCTTTGCTAGACCAAAATTCCAGAAAAATAAATTTTTTTAAGCTTCATTTCTCAACATTATTGAGGAGGATACTTTATATCAATTCCAAATAATATTTCCGACAAAACAAGTTGGCACAAGGTCCCTTTCAAACAGCCTGGCTTATTCGGTTATGTTTAAACTCCATGCGTCTATAAGGCGAGTCGGCGGTTGATCACCTTTTCAACTCACCGGCAGTACTTGGTATTGCGGTAAATTGAGGTCGAATTACGCGATCTGTCGGTCGCCAAAGGAACCCACGCTCTGGGTGAAGTCACGAGATCGAATCTCATTCGATAAAAGGCAAGCAAGAAGAAGAAGAGGTCCCTGAATATTGGCATTAAGCTTCAAAATCTTCCTAGATCTGGTGGGTTTCTAGCCAGAATCTCTGTGTCTGTGCCTGTTTTTCTACTGCATTGTGTTTCTCTGATAGATCTGTTAGAATTGGCTTTTGAATTGGTTTTGCAGGCGGAGATCTCGCCTGTCATGGCGATGGGAAGGATTTGTTTGGTTGTTTTGTTGGCATTGGCACTGTGTTTGAATGTTTCACTGGCGTCGAAGAAGAAAATGAAGATCTGCGACAAGGGATGGGAATGCAAGGGGGTTTATTGCTGCAACCAGACTATATCGGAAATTTTCACAGTGGACAATTTCGAAGAACTCTTCTCCAAGAGGAATACCCCGGTGGCTCATGCGGTGGGTTTCTGGGATTACTATTCCTTCATCAACGCGGCTGCACAGTTCGAGGGCATAGGATTTGGTACTACTGGAGGACAGCTGATGCAGCAGAAGGAGCTTGCAGCCTTCCTTGGCAATGTTGCAGCTGAAACTTCATGTAACACCTAACCGTATCTCGCCATTTTCCTTTTATTTTGGTTTAAAGAAGATCTACATTGTTATTTTTTTCATACGAATATAACTCGACTGGGTTATTTAAGGGTTTCAATGTGTGTAAGGTTTGCAAGTTGTGGTTATTGGTTATTGTGAATATTTGATTGTTTCAGCGTTTTTATTTCACACTATGGATTAGCAAATCACCATTTTCCTTTTATTTTGGTTTAAAGAAGATCTACATTGTTATATTTCTCATACGGATATAACTCGGCCGGGTCATTTAAGGGTTTCAATGTGTGTAAGGTTTGCAAGTTGTGGTTATTGGTTATTGTGAACATTGGATTGTTTCAGCGTTTTATTTCACTAAAAAATGCCCTTAAATCATGCATCATGGCCGTCTTCTATTTCTTTCGAATTATATGAGCAGAAACCCATCTAAGCAGAGGCCACATACACCTGGGTTTGATATACCTTGAGGTTGGATATCTGATTTCCAATATTTGATATCTTCCATTTGTCTTGACTCCTCAAGGTATTCATCCTCGACCTTTACATTTTCGAATATTCGACCTGGGTTTAGATGGGTTTGTCATCCGTGTTAGTTTCCATGCTCAATGCATTATCTACATTCAATGCATTGTTACGCAGAGTTGATGGATCAGCTCCATCCTCACTCAATCTGTAAAATTCACCTTGGTTTTCTTGGTGCTAGTAAGACACAATGTATGAGTTGGTTTACCTGTGAGGTCGATGGAGTATTAAGCCACCCACTAAGATTTCATTCTTGCTATGGTTTTCCTCACCTCAATGGGACGAGTGTCAGCGGAATGGCAGAATAGATACCCAGTAGACCTAACATCTAAGCCAGAGCCCTCACCTCCCTCTGCGCCCCTCCCCCCCGCCCCCTTGTCAGCGGAATGACAATTACAGAATATATACCCAGCAAACCTAACATCTAAGCCAGAGCCGCCCCGAAAAAGAAGAGAAGGTGGTGTGCGTCTTTGTAGAAAACACAACACTGGTAGTTGTTGGAATAATAGCTTGGATATTTGATTGCATTTTACTACAATCAAATGATTTCTTTCATGGCTTTTGATATGGGGACAGTGCCCTGTTTCCACCGGAGGCTGGTAGATGAGTTGTTGAAACTGCAATTTGCATTGTTCAAATTGTAATTTTGAATATTTTGGTAGATTTCAGAACCCTGGAACTAGTTCAAGATTGCAGTTTGCGATTGTTGAAATCTCATTTTTGCAACGAATTGAAAGATCCGACCTGATTTTGATCAGATAACCAAGGAATCGTTAAAATAACGTCGGGATCTCACGCGTTTCTTCACTGGTTAAACCCTTCTATTTAACCCCATTTTATCATCCTTAGCTGTTTACTTTTTTAAAAGACGGGCTATAGGCACTCCTTTTTTGCTATTTGTACTGACTGCACTCGAACCCATTGTCTTTTCTTTGGTCATGAGGGGGCATTAATATTTGCAATTCACCCCTTGTGCACCTGTTATTGTGGATGCAGTTGTTTCATTTCTGTTTGTTTAATTTTGCTTTGTTAGTTACTATACCATATTTCACTTATGCATATATGCAGTAAATGGATAGAACAATTTCGAGTACTTCTGATTAAATGATGAAGAAATTACCTGTGCAATTTTATCAGTATGAAGTTGTTAAAGAATATGTGTTGGATGATGTGCAAAGTGCATTTACTTTTTTGGCCCCTGTATATCTTTCCCTTATTCATATGTGCAAGAAATGGATAGCAGATTTTCGAGTATTTCTGATTAAATGATGAAGAAATGACAATGACCCATGGAATTTTGCCATTATGAAGTTGTCAAAGTCCATGTGTTAGATGATGTGTGAAATGCATTTCTTTTTAAGCTAGATGGTTACAGAGTTTAAACCCCTATTATGAAGTCTGAGAAAAGAATGTGACCTAGTGTGGGGAAAACGTGCTTTTTATTTTTTCTGAAAAAAAAGGTTCTAAAGCATTTCTGCTGATCTTATTATTGTTAAGTTGTGGAATGTGACGAATAAGGTAATTTGGAAGAAACTTTTTATTTTTTAGGGCCAAGAAGTATAGTCTATTTAAAGGAACCTTACAGATTTGATTTACAGGTGGTTACAATGTTGCTACTGGTGGTCCAACTGCTTGGGGTTTGTGCTACAAAGAAGAAATGAGTCCGGACCAGCTTTACTGTGATCAAAATTATCTATTCCCTTGCGCTCCAGGAGCCAGTTACCATGGACGTGGTGCCCTGCCTATTTACTGGTATGTTGTATATTTTGTGAATTTGCCGTTAAAAAAATCGGGAAGCTTGCATATTGCAAATCTTGTTTCTTTTCACTGTATAGTAGAAATTATATTGTTAGGCATACTTATGCTAGAGTTTTCAGTAGCATTTATTGTATTTGATACCATTTTTACTCTCGTATTTATGTACTGTGTTACATTTATTTAGCATATAAGTTGTGTACTGTGTTAGATTATGTAGCATATTTGATTCCTCTTAATTTTTTCTTAAGAGACCATGGTTGAATTTGGTTTGTAATTAAGTTCTCTATTTTTTAATATGTATATTAGTTTTCATCCGAAAAGTTGTATTTGCGATACTGGTTAGTTTGTCGATGGTGCTTTCCAGTGGTTATTTATACTCTTTTTTAAGTCACTTTCAGAATGATATAAGGTGTCAATTCCATTCGTCTCATGGACGGATGCACGGATCGTAGCTATATTCTGATTTTTATTATTTGATGTATCATGATTATATTCAGAGCAGTAGAGGTTTCATTTGTTTGGTCTTTTTGGTTTATGCAGGAACTTTAACTATGGACCGATTGGTGAAGCACTGAAACTTGATTTGCTTAATTATCCAGACATGGTGTCAAACAATGCCACGATAGGATTTCTAACTGCAATGTGGAGGTGGATGAATCCCATCAAGCCAAAACAGCCCTCTGCTCATGATGTATTTGTGGGTAACTGGAAACCAACCAAAAATGACACTCAATCATATAGGCTCCCTGGTTTTGGAATGGTCATCAATGTTCTAAATGGGGGTTTAGAGTGTGGGAAAGGGGATATTGAGGCAATGAACAACAGGATTTCACATTACCTGTATTTCCTTGATTTGCTGGGCGTTGGACGAGAAAAAGCCGGTGATAATATTGATTGTGGCGAGCAAGTTCCTCTTAACCCTGTATCAACTTCTGCCACCTCTCGTTAGCGGGCAGTCTGTAGTTTTATCTATCCAAGGCCATCCTTGATCCAATTGCTAGTAGGGTAAATAAAGGAGCATGCCTTTGACCATTATGTGTATTGTTTAGGCTCTTTATTTCACAGTTAGGAAGTTTGGTTCCGTTCAGTGATGAAATAATAGAATGGCTCTCTCTTCCTATTTGTAGGTGATTGTGATAAGGTTTGTTGCCGGTTATGTAAAATATACCAGCAGCGCTTTCTAAGACGCTATTTGTGCAACGACTTAATTTAATTATTGTGGATCACATGATCAAAATATGTTATTTGTTATTTTGTGCAAGCCAGCTATTGCCGAGGCCTGAAATATCTGTATAAACATATATCGTTGTATAAACATCTATCATTCTTTTGAATATCGTTCAATCCATAGAATTAGTCTCGTCTTTCCTTCTTTGTGTTGTTTTTGAAAGGTTGTTACTAGTGCTTCTGCAGAGTAACATATATGCTAATTTTATTTACCAATAGTAACTGCAAATTGATTTTATATCATGATATTCTTAACAATGCATTTCATGTCTTCTACGAGTCGTACATCCAACTTTGGGTCTTGGATAATGCATGCAATTTTTCCTAATAATTATCATTTTTTAGATGCTTGGTTGAATACTGCATACTGTTGCATTAGAACAAAGTTATGTGAGACTCTGCCTTATAGGATAAGGATATATATGATAATTCGAAATTGAGAAGAGTAACACCGCCACTACAGAAAATTGGATGTTGGGGATTGTTGAAAGTATAACTACTGTTTGTTCTTTCCGATAAAGAGTGCCATTTTCACTTCAAATAGAACCTGTTTTATGAAGATGAAAGTCTTTTATATTATGTGATAACTACTTAAACCTCAGAGATTAAGGTTTCCTAGTAAACAGTGCATTCGTTTTTCCAATGTAGTATACTCGTAATTATACTTAATTGGCCTATTATGTATTGTGTGTTTGTTGTAGTGATGTGCGTATTGCTGCGATTTAGGAATTTCTTTATAGGACCATGCCGCGTTTTACTCTAGTTTTAAAAGGCGGTCCAGTCGAACCGAAAATCGGTCAAACCGGCCAGTTAGCTCCTTGAGATATCAAACAGGCCAAACAAATCCGATTCATTGGTTGGTCAGGACGATTGGGTACCAAACCAGTTGGGTTTGGTACCAAAATGTTGCCTACGCTGATAAGATGATGCCTAAGCTTCTATTTGCCTCACACATTTGATTTCTAGTGTTTGTGAGCATATGAGAGCTTGGACACTTCTGCAACATTGAGTTTTGGATCAGCAACAACAAGTTAGGAGGTTCTTTGCCATCTTGGAGCTGGTTTGGAGCTGTCTAGTGGATATGGGGGTTTTGACCCCAATGCAGATCTAGTAGTTGAGTTAAGCGCTGAAGGAAGTGAACCACCAAGACCAAGCATGGCACACGGTGACTCTTGAGGGAAGCAATAGTCATGCAGCTTGACGAACTCATGCTTCTAGTTCTGTTAGGCCTAGTGTTGTTTCTCATGCTACTGTTAGTACTACTATTGAGGCTGGAGAGGAGTTTGACGAGTCCTCAAACTCTGAGCTAGATGATGTTTATGTTGTTTTTGGAGATGATTACATGTGTAGTATTGGAGATGAGTTTGATGAGTGATCAGATCAGTGATTTGTAGTAGGCTAGTGGCCTAGTAGCTTGAGTTGTGACATTGTTTTTGGAATCTGGTGGCCATTTAGAGCCTCATTTTAGCATTGTTTTTGGACACTAGAGGCCATTTAGAGACTCATTGGTTATGTGTTTTGTTGATGATACCATTTTGATATATGCACCCTTATATGGTATATGGTATAGACTTTCTATATTTTGTCTCTAATGGTTTGGTGTTTTGTTGATGATATCATTTTGATATATGCACCTTTATATGGTATAGACTTTCTATATTTTGTCTCTAATGGTTTGGAATCATGGTCTGTAATCTTAAAAACAAGTTTTTTCCATTAAAAATAATTATTTTATATATTTTTTCTAATTCTGATTTATTGAATCCAGTTTGATCCGGTTTGATCTGGTTTTAGTTTGAATCATGGATAGATAGGCAGCAGATTCGAAACTGCTTCCGGTTTTTAAAACTAGAATTTTACTTTGGCACAAAATTTTAGATGGCAGTGACCCCGACGTTTTTTTCTTTTGTTCTTTCTGTATATGCATCACTCTCAAATTCGCAAAAATTGTCCAGCCTCCATGCCCAGAGCAGGCAATGATTTCTTATTTTGTATCATGTTATCACAAAATCAAGCACTGAAGGGCTGCTGATTAGGTAGACTCTGTGTAACTGTTTCAGACCAATCTTTTGACTAAGGATTAGCCTCCCTAGCCTGAGAGGACTCTCTCAAAAGGTTATTGATTTTGACTATTGATAAGATGGCTAACTCTTGTAAGGTGAATTTAACAAACATGCTGGCTGGACAGACATTACAAAGACTTCCATTGGGCTTATGGAGTTAATCATACTTCAGTAAACTATAACACTACTCATACATAGAAGTCAGGGCATGTGATGTTTAAATACTCAAAACACATCTCATAGAAAACCTCAGCTTACAAATACACACAGGAAATCAGAGCAGCATAAGTGAATTCTGAGTGATTGTGTATTTATACAACTGTAAAAACATTAAGGATAAAGCAAAACCACATATCTTGAGCATTGAAACACTGTATGAATCCTGAGAAGAAAAGCAGCAAATTGTATTACTGAAACTGAGTTTTTACACAAGCCAAAATAATACTATGTTTTCTCAAATATCCAACCCTCATTACATAGATATTTCAGCTATATATAGAAACATTATTCTAACCACTTCGAGCTTCCTCCTCCAGCATGAGGGGAGCTCGATGACTGTCACTAATGACACCTATCTGCTTTACAACAAACTATTAAATACAATTAATGCTAAGTGGAGTTCTAAAGAGTTCTACTTTGATTATAACTCTAACACTATCTTCTTCGTAGAAAGATTCCTTTTTGTTCTTTGACACCTGGACTCTTTACAGTTTGGCTGAGATGGCTGAGATGAGCGTTTAAAGCTCCATATTGGCCTCGGATGCTGAATACTTTAATCTGCTCAGTGATGCTAGGTGATATCCCCTGTTTTTTCGGTTCTAGTCCTCCATAACTTTGAATATATAGCAGCACATTTTAGCCCTTTAAATAACCCCAAAATATAGGAGACCACCATGTTCCTGATGTGTTGGAGACTTCATCAATGGCCAAGTGTGCAAGCCAAAATTCCCCGTATGCAACTTATTCCATACCCTATGACTGGTAATAAAGTGGCTTTATAACAAAAACTTCAAATTTGAGTTAAAGCATTCCACCTTTTAAAGGTACAGCTGTCTTGATCTGAATAGTTGTGATGGCTTCATCTGGTCTCTTTGATGTCCTTTAGGTGTCTCCTTTTGAAGATTCCCACACATATCACCAAACTGTCTTTTTGCGTTGAAAACATCACCTACAGCAGTTTCGTAGCGCGCTACGAAACTGCTGAAGTGTTTAAACAACTTGTCTTTTTCCTGAGGTATTTACCGCCTAGATCTTTGGTTGCCAAAACTCCTTTTGATCTTTGATACATATAGCAGGGATATACATGTCCTCAAAACAACAAAACTAAGCAAAATTTTCCAAAATTTGGAACAAAACCTTTCTTTGAACAACAACTTCATTTATCAGCTAATTGGTCTAGCTGGGCCTTTAAGTCTTCAACCTTCTTCCACTGACCTAGCTGTGCTTCCAAGTCTTCAATCCTCTTCTTCATAGCTTTGTTTTCGGCTCTTAAACGCATATTTATCTTTCTGATGAATTTAGCCTCCTTAATTGCGGGAACTGTCCATGTATAAACATCAGCTACTGAATCCACCTGGTTTACTAGGTTTTCACTTCCTTTCAATACAGCTTTACGATAATTTGCATACCTGACTGCAGACTCCCTAGTGGTATTCTTCAGCTTAGTAATCTCATGTTTGGCTGTTTCTAACAGGTTCCTTACAGCTATAGTATTACCTCCTTGAGATATGATAACTGTTGTATTTGTGTCTTTTTGCTTAATTTTCTCTGCCTCCTCTGTTCTGGGCAATTCCTTGGCTTCCTTCACTTGTTTCCTTGTAATAGGTCTTCTTGGTTTGAAACTGAACTCTGCACCTGGTTCATCAAACTTCAATCTTTTTGAAGCCCTAGACTTCTTGGTGCTTTCTGGTGATGTCTGTGTCAAATCAATGTGTACTGGTTCAATGTGCACCGGTTCAATTTGCTCAAACTCAATGGCCTCCAACAAATCACTCAGGCTTGCCTTAGATACCGGGCTTTCTTCAACAGCTAATGCTTTGCCTTTTTCTTTACTTATTTGGCTCCTTGTCCTTACTCTTGACACTGTTTCGGATCCACTTGGTCCAGGTACAGTCTTCTTATGCTGAGCTTCTTCTTTTGCTGATGGCTGAGGTTGTTCTTTAATGATCAGTGGCTTCACTGATTTTCTTAACTGTGACTTGGCTTTCTTTTTATCTTTTGCCTCCTTTTGAAGCTCAGCTAGCGTGAGTTCTTCGACTGATTGTTCTTTTTCTCTAACTGGCTGTGGAGTAAGACCTGTTTTACTTCGGAAACCAACCATGAAAATGAACGAGTTCCAGTCTCTACCTATTTTCTGGAGACCATCCAAAACTAACAATTTAACCAAACCATGGTGAAACAAAGATGTTTCACAGTCTTCCTTTCTTAATTGCACTTTGTCACACATTTTGCTCAGACTGCGAAACAAGTAAAAGGGAATGTCTATGGATGCTTTACCAGTAAAATGTAACAGCAACTTGAAGTGATAAGAGTAGACCTTATTGTATCTTCCCTCACAGGTCAAGTACTTCTGAATACAGGTGAGAAGAAGGGCATAATGCTCTTTGACATAGTTTCTAGGCACTGCTTTTGTTAGGTCTTCATTCACATATGCCTCTTTTAAAAACTCTTTGCATGGATTCATATCGAACTTAAAATTCTTAAACCATTCTTGCCCCCCTCTTGGGATTTCAGTTACAGCAGCTATTGCCTCCGGAGACACTTGAACTTCCAACATAACTATTTTAGAATTTAAACCGGTGAAGTTTAAAGCAAAATCTTTTGTTACCTGAGCATGGCCACCTTGCAGCTTCTTACAGAAATTCCAACACCCAGCATCTTTGAATGCTTTCTTCACGCCTTCATCTCTTAATGCGAGGTCTAAACCTTCAGGTTCTGTTATCTGACATCTTCCAGATTTATGTTCTTTCCTCTCCATTTTGCTTTTGAAATCTTCGCACAGAGAATGACCAACAGCTTCAGTTAAAATGGTGATTCAATTCTCTTTGACTCGGCCTCGCTTGTAATCAGGCTCGCTTGGAAACAGGCTCGCTTGAAAACTCAAATACATCATCACACACGCTGATCACTTATGCATCGTTTACGATCATCATAAAGATCCATGCACGATAAAATCCATTTAAATGATATTTCTGTGCATGTCTACAAATCTATTGGTGGAATTGTGGTTAATGACTGACATGAGAGGACGGAATTGATGACTCATCAACAGACTTGACACTTTGGGAAAAATTCGCTGCCAAACGCACGAATCTACGATTTCGCAGCGCGGTTAGTTTTGAATTCTCATAACGCGCTGCGAAACGGCTTAATGATGACGCGCTGCGGAATGGCTGAACAATGATTACGCTGCGAAACTGACCAATAAGACACTGCGCTGCGAAATCACGGAAAGAGCCGGTGACTAGGATATGACAAGACATGGCTTATGAAACCATGATGGTGGAGGACGACCAATAGGATTAGAGTATAATTTAAATTAAACACCTTTAAAGCTCCAACCCTAAGTAAGAAACATAAAACAAAAACAATTTGACACAATTACATGCAAATTTTTATAGTTCTAAGTGATAACATATCACACAATTGCTGACAGGTTTGATATATTAGTTTAAAAATATACTAAGCAAATGCCTTCTTGGAGCTGTCTCCACTTTTCGGGATGCATTCCATGTTTAGTATCACAAAATGCAGATAGGTTTGAGCAATAGATGGGAGTTGTGTCAACTTTTGGAGATTAAAGTCGATGCATGATGTGTTTTGCGTCACGCACAAATGTAGATAGATGGGATAAAGGTATGTTTGGTTTTATATATGGATAGATTTAAGAGAATGGGTAATTAGTGGAGGTTATATGAGCAAGACCCAAGTCTAAATAGGTTAAATATTTAGTGAGATATCTCTTCCAAATCCATACACAAGAAATTTTTTGGTGGATGTTTCTTGTTGAGCTATTGCAATTTATCATTGCGTGAGAGGTACATGACAAATGTGGTCATATAATGTAACATTAAAAGAAATGTTGTCATATAATGTTACATTAAAAAAATTAATATATATAAATGGAGATGTTACATTAAAAAAAATTAATTAATATATACAAGTGGAGATGTGTGAAACTTTACTTAAAAAAAATTAAAGCTAGCCATAAATAAAATATTTTAATTTTAATTTGACATCAGACTTTATATAGTTAAATAAAGTAATTGAAATTAAAGAAATAAATACTTTTAATGAGAGAGATATATATAATTCTTTCATTGCACGGAGATCTGTAAAATAACAAAATAAAAATAACCCTATAAAAATTAAATAATAAAATAAATAAATATGACTCATGGTATTCACGTGGAATATAACTTATTTCAGGGGCAAATTATACTAATCTAGATCCATTTTAGTTTGATGTTAAATTTAGATGCATAATGAGCTATAGAAAATGATGACATTGAATCCATGTAGCCTGTAAAGGTAAAACTTTTTTATTGATATGTTGGTGTTGGACATTTGTCTAGGTTTAGAGGTGGAAAAAAATACATTTTAATTAGGATTTCCCCCACCCTGCCCACTTTTATATTATAATATTATATTTTATCCAAGATTTCCCTTCAACCATTCAGGTTTTATTAAAATTTTTCTTTATATTTGAGGTTCATAAGTAAATTTAACTCCTATGTAAACAGTTTATTTTAGTAGGGTAGAGATGTAATCTTTAACATTTTGACAAAGTAAAAATAAAATAAAAAACATAAGACACTCTTTGATCCCTATCGTGGTGATATATTGGACATGATGAAGATGAAGTCACCCTTTCGATTTTCCGTCCTTATGAGGGTGATATATGGACATGATGAAGATGCAATTCTTCCAAGTTTACAAAAAAATAATTATATTTATTATTATTATTATAATTAATAATTACTAAGCGCAACAAACCTCTTTTAAAGTGAAAAGACGTTTTTTAAAGTGAAAAGAGAAAAGAAATTTCGATACTTAATAAATCTGAAATTAAAATGGAGTCGTCTATCAAGGCGGAGGATGGTCAGCCAAAAAAATTTCAAAAAATCTTGTAGAGGCAGTGTGTAAAATTTCAAAAAATCTTGTAGAGGCAGTGTGTTTGAATCATGTTTTTGATGGTGGAAATGCATTCAGCACCATAAAAAATGTCGAGGACACCTAAAATTTTGAAGTTTAACAACTATAACTTGGATTTACAAAAATCATTGCTTGATTAATATGACTGGAATTGAATCGTGTTTTTGATGGTGGAAATGGATTCAACACCATCAAAAACACCATCAAAAACGTATAAGACACCTAAAATTTTGAAGTTTAACAACTATAATTTGGATTTACAAAAATCATTGCCTGATTTTCTCTAAATATGACTGGAATTTCCATAACTTTCCGAGCAATTCTTTTGGCTAGTTAAACTACGACAATTAAAATTAAATATAAATAAATAAACAAACCACAACAACAAAATCCAAAACAAACTAAATTAAAAAACTTACGAAAAAATAGAAAAAACTCTTCCACGTTAACATTTAATCACAAAAGTCCTATAACTAAAATTATATATATATATATATATATGGATCAATATTACTGGGTTTCCCTTCTGTTTTCCCTGATTGAAAAAGGGAAATGTGCTAGTGGGCATGAAGTGCTGACATTCTTGTCAAATTAGGCATCTCTAACAAATGTTGCTAGTTGGTTTTAGGGTTTTAAAAATAACTAAATAACAATACATTTCTATGTAAAAAAAAATTATTTATTTGTTAATTATATATTTAAATTTATAAAAAATAATAATATTTTAATAAAAATGTTTATTTATTAATTATATATTTAAATTTATAAAATCTATAAAAATATTGTTATTTAATTTAAAAATTTTAAAATAAATATTATTGATTTTTTCTTTTTAAAATTTTAAATAAATATTATTAAAAAATTGTATTTGAAAATTTTAAAATAAATATTATTGAAATTTTTTATTATTGGGGAAAATATTTATAATGTCCTTATTCAGAGGAAGATTCCCAAGGTCCTCAAAGACAGGGAGGACTTCTAGAGGTTCTCGTAAAAAATGGGAGTCTATTAAAAAAAATGCAAATGATTGATTGGCCATGTCCAAATGAGGTCCTCAAAACATGCAAATGATAGATTCGCCATGTCCAAATGACATGGAGGACTTCTAGACGTTCTCGTAAAAAATAGGGTTTTTATAAAAAAATAAAAAATATCCAAATGATATTTTTTCTATTATCCAGATTTACCTACATATTTTAAAAATTATTTATTTTTACTACTATTTTTAAATTATAAATGTAATATTTTTTTAGATCTAAATTAACCTCAATAATTTAGAAATGATTTATTTTTGATGTTATTTTTAAATTAGTAAAAATTATTATTTATAATATTTAACTATTTATTTGTAGATTTACAATATAACGAATATTTTTAATATTTTAATATTTAAATATCACATAATAAAAGAAAAATATTTATTCTATAATTTTTTATAATGTTATTTGTAATATTTATATTTTTTTAATCATGGAAAAATGATTTCAAAGTTTTTATATTTATTTATTTTTTTAACACGGTCGGATACTTTTCTATTATAAAAAACTGCTAATAACAAGTGCTGATACAAAGTGTGAGGGAGGAAGAAGAAGAGAAGTCCAAAATGGGTGCGCAGACCCTGACTTCTTGAGAGTAAGCTTGAAAAGGATTGTTTGAAATAAGAAACGGCTGTATTGCCTTACAAAAAGACCTGCGAGTAAGCAAAATTTACAGGACATTTGATTGATTACCAAAACTGGTTGACAGAGTCTTCGATTTGAGGTTCCCTCTTCATGCTTGCTTTGGTAGAAGCCTCAGCTTGCATGCTCTGCATGATATTTTTGATGTGGGATATGGCCTCTTCCATGTGATGACATTTTTCTTTTAGGCTCTCGATCTCGGCTCTTTGCTTTTCCAGTTTCTTTCTCTTTGAACGACTATCAGCCAGAAAGTCTTCTTTTAGATCGTTGAAATGTTTAATAAACCTAGCAATCATGAAGCAATGCTGTTTGCAGAGCGTGCAGGTGTTATTGCCAAGCACTCGGTCCAGCAGGTTCTCAGGTTGGTCATTGCCTTCCTGGTTCTCATTCTACCTTCTGTTTTCTGAAGTCTCCGCCATGGCTAGGAAGCTGGAAGAGAAGAGGACAGCCGGGGAGAAGGAGAGAGTCAGCGACAAATAAACCTGAAGATTACAAAAGTTATACCTAAGTCCTTTGGAGGGGGAGAGTGCTTCAATGATGCTCAGAGAACTGCCTCGCTTGTTGCAGAGATTCTGGGTCCAAGTATGTGAAGAAAGATGAGATCTTACAGAAAAAAAGAGCTGAAATCGGCCCCTGTTGCTGCCAAACTCCTGAGGCTGGGTGCCAAACGCTGGGTCTTTCCTTTGTTGCTGAAGTGGAGGGATGAATTTGAGATGGACGAGGAGGGGAAAGATTTGAAGCTTGGGGGGACACAACTGCTGACTATTTCTATGGCAGTGAGTTTCCTGGGGCGGGGGGCCGAAAACTAAACCTCTGCGCTGCTTCCGAGAGGGCGAGAGAGTTCTGGAATGATCGAGGGGGGAGGAGAGTTTATAGAGCATCCGGGTGGGCTGAGCGAGCAGGAGGTACGGGATGGAGTCATGGATTTGAACGGGCTCGGAATCATTCCTGAGATCCTTGTTGCAGTCAATAAGGATTGCGAAGGGACATATACCCGAATTCACAGAGATGGAATCACGAGGTACATGATGAGATCGGATCTCTAGAACGAGCCAGAGTGCATACTGAGATGGAGATGAATCACAGTGCTCGAGGGGGCGGATTGAGATCAAATTGTCCAGAGCGATGCAGAGAAAATCTAGATATGCATGATAACTGAAGTGACTAAGGTTCAGGAGAGTACCGATGATGTTGTTCAGAGAATTTTTCGAACAACTTAGACTGCTAAGGAATTGCTTTAACATAGATGCGCTCATTTTCTCTTATTTGTCCCCCTGTCTGCTGACGGCCTTAGGGCCTTAGAGGCTAAGGAATCCGCTTCAGTGTTGTTGTCCCTTAAAATATGCTTGAGCGTCGCATCTCCCATATTACTTAGATTGTCCTGTATCCTGAGTTTTATATTGTTGAGGGCTGCTTTATTAAAATCTGTTCCCGAGACCAAGGCTGCTATGATGATGGCCGAGTCCCCCAAAATAATTGCATTTCTGATTCCCAGCCTATTCAGAATGGAGGTGCCAAGAAGGAGGTTGTACGCTTCAGCCACGTTGTTAGAAGCTTTCCCCAGACCCCATTCGTAACTTACGATAGTTTTTCCACAATGATTTTTTATGATGCCCCCCGCTCCAGCCTTCCCTGGGTTATTCTTGGAAGCACCATCGAAATGCAGAGTAGGACGCTTCTGATCTACTATCCACTGATTAACCTCTTCCTTGGATCCTCTGAGTTTCTAGTGCATCCTTTTCTTATGTGCTTTTGTTTGGAAATGTGAGTTGTTGGTGTAACTGAAGCTGAATTTGTTGTACCAGACCCTCTCTTCTTGGTGCCAGCTTGACTGATCTGGGAGGGCGATGAGGTTTGAGCTTATTGTTTCAGAGATGATGGCTGTTGTTTTAGCTAGGATACTGGCCATGATAGGCTTTTTGTTGTTGAAGACGTAGTTGTTCCTAGCTAGCCAAATTTGCCAACATAGAGTGGCTGGAATGCATTTCCACAATCTGTTGATATTATGTTTGCCTTTCTTGGGGAAGGGATAACATTTCCCTCAATTTTTCTGAAGAGAGGAGATCTGGTCGAAGCTTTCACTGATTTCCATGGGGTTTGTCACTTGTTTCCAGCAGCTTTGAGCGAAGGGGCAGAGAAGGAAAATATGCTGAATGGTTTCCTCCTCGGCTCGACAGAAGCAACATATTGATGGTCCCAAAATACCTCTTTTTCTTAGGTTCTCAGCAGTGAGAGTCTTACCTTTGAGTAGTGTCCAATTGAAATGTTTGATCTTTGGGAGGCACTCAGAATTCCAGACAGTTGTGTAAAGGTTCCAGTTCGTTGTTTGAGTGGTGGTCTGTAAAGCTTTGTACCCCTCTTTTACTGTGAATTTACCTCCACTGGGGTCCCAAATATACCTGTCTGCAACCCCTATATTAGTAGGCGTAGAACCAGAGAGAGAGGACTTGAGATTGGACCAGAGATCTCTGAGGTCGTTGGGAAGTTGAAGATCTTTCCAGTCTTGCCATTTGTTATGATTCCATGTTGATATATCGAACAAGGTGGTTAGATTTCTTTCATCCATCCAGATCTGCAGAGGTCTGAGGGCTTGGAGTAGATTTCTCGGCTTAGAGCCCATAATTCTGTCTGACCAAATATTAATATCCTTACCATTTCCAGGGAGTTTGGATGTGTTTTCTCTGAATTGGGGAAGCACTTTTTTAATGAGTTTCCACATCGGAGTGCAGGGTCTTTCAGCTATTGGTTCAGAAAGAAGATTAGAGTTTGGGCCACTGAGATATTTCCTTTTTATGACCTCCATCCACCACGATCCTTTACCATTTAAGATTCTCCAGATCAATTTAAATCCCAAGGCCCGATTGGAGAGGCTCGGGATTTTGATGGATAGCCCTCCCTTTTCATATGGTAAAGTTACCTGGTCCCACTTGACAAGACTAAATTTCTTGGTCTCCTGTTTTCCTCCTTGCCAGAGAAAACTTCGCAAGATGAGTTCCATGTGTTATGGATGCTAGCCGGGGCCATAGTGACCGCATATTGATAAATTGGGAGAGTAGAGAGGATGGCCTTAATAAGAATCAATCTGCCAGCCAAGTTCAGCCAAGACACCCCCCAACTCTGAAGGAGGCCTCTCATCTTTTCTATGTGTTTGACCCATATCTCTGCCTTGACTGTTTCTTTAGCTAGAGGCAGACCTAAATAAGAGAAGAAACTCCAGTTCCTTTGCACTGGAATGTCCAAGATCAAGGATATTATTTGCCGGATTTGAAGAGGGACATTCCAGGTATAGATCTTGCATTTTCTGTTGTTCAGCTTCCCTCCTGAAACTGCTAAAAAGGCATCCAACACTTTCTTGAATCTTTTTGCCATTAAGCTGGAAGCTCCCCCAATGAGAAGGGTGTCATCCGCAAAGAGCGAATGGTTGATCTCTTTGGTCCCTCTTTCTATGCGAATTCCAGTGATCTCTTTTTTCCTGCGGAGGTTTTCTAGATGAATGCTCAGAGTCTCAGCCATAATGATGTAAAGGAAGGGGGAGAGAGGACAGCCTTGTCTCAACCCTCTAGAGCTTCTAAAATAATTGCTGGGGCGACCATTGATCAAGGGAGCGGTCCAAGGGTTGGAGATGCACCCATTGATAATGCTTATGAAGTTTTTTGAGATCCCGAATTTTTTGAGAACTGCTGTTAAAAAAGGGTGGTCGACTCTATCAAAAGCATTTGCCATGTCGAGTTTGATTATCGTTCCTCTTTCTCCTCTGTTGAGGCTGCTGTGGATAGCTTCTTGGATCAAGATGACGTTGTCAGTGATTTGCCTGCTCAGGACAAAGCCTCCCTGGTTCTCGGAAATTAAATGAGGAAGAAGATTTTTGAGCCTGTTGGTTAGAATTTTGGTTACAATCTTATAAGATACATTACATAGGGATATGGGGCAAAACCTGTCAAAAGAGAGAGGATTTGCTTCCTTAGGGATAAGAGCTATGTGAGAAGACTTGGTATTTTCTCCCATCTTGTGATTTTTGAATACATTCTTTACTATCCGCACAAAGTCTTTTTTGATTGTTTCCCAATGATTTCGGTAGAAGGCTACCGTGAACCCATCCGGACCCGGGGTCTTGTCCTGCTGCATGCTGAAGGTTGCTGCTCGGATTTCCTCTTCTGTGATGTCCTGATCCAACTCTTTATTTTGAGAGTCAGAAATTTTGCTCTCTACTGCACTAAGAAAGTCAGAGCTGTCCGTTTGCTGGGGAGCAGTAGAAAGAAGACATTTGAAATGGTTGTATGCTGCTTCTTTAATTTCTTCTTGGTCACGAATCTCTTTTCCCTCAACCTCTATTTTGTCTATCTGGTTTCCAGCTCGCCTGAGCTTTATATTGTTGTGGAAAAAGGAAGTATTTTTGTCTCCGACTTTCAGCCAAAGACAACGGGACTTCTGTCTTTGATCCTCTTCCTCTGCTTTATTTTGTCGAAAGAGTTCCCTCTACATTTCTTTTTCATAGTCTAAATATTCACTTGTATATTGTATGTTTTCTTTAGCCTTATTCCACTGCTCCATTTTCATGAGAAGATCTGATTTTTTTTTATTCTCCAGAACCGCTGCTTCCTTTGCCCACTGTTTAATAACTGCTCTTAAGGATTTTAACTTTGTTTCCCATATGTAATAGGGCGATCCGATTACTTCCTTGGCCCATTGATTTTGGATGAGGGTACGAAATTCTTCTTGGAGATCCCATATTTTGTTATATTTAAAAGGAAGAGGCCCCAAGTTTTTGCCTTTGACCAGATTTAAAGTCACAGGTTTGTGGTCGGAGGCCGATGCATGAATTAATTGGCTCTTGATAGACTGGAAGCTTGCAGCGATTCCTTCCTGAAGTAAAAATCTGTCCAATCTCTCTTTGATATTGTAGGAGCCAGTTCTTTTGTTGCTCCATGTGTATTTCCCATTGGATAGGGGAATATCCATCAGATTGTGTGATTGAATTATGGATTCTAGCATGTCTCTTGAGGGGTCTACGTGGTAGTTTCCTCCCAACTTTTCTTCCACATTTCTTATTACATTCAGGTCTCCTCCAAGAATTATGTTCCTATTTTGCACGGATTGAAGGTCTGAAGACATGGAATCCCAGCAGCGGCCTTTGTCCCTATAATGATTTGGGCCATATATATTGTATATATGATAAATTTCCTGAGATCCTTTGTTTTTTAAATCTGTTCTTACCCACCAGTTACAATATTGAGAATTGGTGATTTCCCATTTATTCTTATTCCATATAGTTCCTATTCCTCCTGAGGCACCTACTGAGCCTGTTGAGACACCTGTGAAGTTTTTGAAGTTTTGGGTTTGATTTTGAAAGTCTTGTGCCGAAATTTTGGTCTCCTGGATGAGGAGAAGGTCTGGCTGCTCCTGTTTTAATAAATCCCTGATGGCTTTTAGTTGTAAGGGAGAGCCCATCCCCCTACAGTTCCAAGAGACCAAGATCATTATTTACCATTTGTTGTGTGAGGTCCACTCCTCTCCTTTGCTTTTTCTCCGCTTCCTTTCAATTTGCCTAGGTAAGAGTCCATTGGTTGCTGCGCTCCCGTTGCCATCTCTTTTGCAGCTGTTTCATCTCTGAGCTCTTTGTTTGACTTTCGGCCAGCTTTTCTCGGGGGGTCTGTGGATTGACTAGCTTCTTTCGATTTGTTTCTGGTGAGGATTCTCTCTATGGTTGGAGGGGGGGAGGGGAGGGGAATCGTGCGAGAGGGAGAGGAAGGAGCTCGAGGGGAAGAGGGAGGGGAGGAGGGTTCTTCGACGGACAGGGATTCGAAGGGGTTGGAGGATGAAGGGAATGCTGAGCTGGGAGGGGGAGGTGGAGGGGGAGGGAGGGACTCCGGAGGGGGTTTGGAGCTGGGTCCTTGGGAGGAGGAAGGCTTTTTCCTTTTAACTGGTTCCCATGAGCCTTCAGGGTTTTCCTCATTATCAGCAGATTCATTTATTTTTGACTTGCTACATCTATTTGCAAAATGACCATACTCGTGGCATACCTTGCATTTGAAGGGGAGATGCTCGTAGTCTAGCTGTTGAATATGCATCCATTGGTCCACCTTGATCTTGATGGCTTCCGACAGACCTTTCCCTAGGTCTACTTCCACGCAGATCCTCGCGCACGCATGCATGTTCTCCCTTGGCTCAGATCTGTCAATGTATTTGCCTACTGCGTTGCCTATTGCCTTGAATGATTCGTCTCCCCAACAGTGGAGCGACAAATGGGGGAGCCAGACCCAAACTGGAACTGCATTTGGAATATCCATTTCTGGATCAAAATCCGGAGTCCATCTATTCAAGTAAAGGCCTCTTGAATCCATAAAGTAGGGGCCGTTTCTGAATATGAGGTTCTTGTCTTCTTTCGATTCGAAGAGGAATGTGAAGTAGCCTCTTCCGCAGAATCTGATGGCTATCCTCCCTTGTATCATCGCGCTCCAGTTGCGCTCAACCCATTTCTGCATTGATCTCGGAGAGGGCCAGAGGCCCGTGAACTGGCCTACGAGCCCTCTTTCCGCGAGTATTATTGCTGACTTCCTTGGAAGGGATGGGGGGAGATTTACCTCTGGGATTTCATCGAGTTTTTTAATGAACTTGGTCACTGTGGGACGGGGTCTGGGGTTAGCAGATTCAGAAAAGAGAGAAGCAAAAATTTCTTCATTGTTCTCAGAGTCTGGAGGGGGGGGAGCGAGCCCGGCCATTCAAAGGATGAATGGCCAGCGGGGAACAGCGATCAGCGCGGGATCAGGGGCTGGGCCCCAACGGAGCAGGGATCAGGGGAATAATCCAAAAGGGGGGGTCGAGGCGAGCGACAGCCCAGCCAGGCAGGGTCTGGGGAGCAGGGACAAGCGAGTGCAGGAGGGGTTCAAAAATCCTCACTGATAATCCCTAATCATTTTTACATTTAAATTATAATAAATAATTTTAATTTATTAATTGTTTTTAGGGGTATAAAGTAATTGGTGATAATTTTACTTATTAGTTGTTTTTAGGGGTGTATCAATTGGTAATAGTTTGGGTTTCTTTTTGTTAGACTTATTCGTGATGCAATTGGAGTGGCTCACAAAACCATTTATTCTATTAAAACAAAAAATCGTGGAGTCATAATTTTCAAGATGGATTTGGTGAAGGCTTATGACTAGGTAAATTGAGATTTTATGAGGTTGTTACTCTTTCATACCAGTCTTGATTGTCAGGTGATAAATTGGATTATAGGTTGTATCACCTCAATAAAATTTGCAGTGCTCATTAATGGCTCTCCCACGAACTTCTTTACTGCCTCTCGTGGTTCACGACAAGGTTGCCCACTGTCACCTTTATTATTTTTGATGGTCATTGAGGGTTTAAGCAAAATGATAAAAGATGCCAAAGCAAATGGTGATATTAGAGGTATCAAGGTTTTAAAACATTTTTTCTACACGCACTTGCTTTTTGTTGACGATGTCCTGATCTTTGGTGATGGAACTATTGCTGAGTGGAGGGTATGCAATGCAATTTTCTTTTTACTCCTTCATACTAGTCTTGATTGTCAGGTGATAAATTGGATTATGGGTTGTATCACCTCAACAAATTTTCATTTCTCATTAATAGCTCTCCCACGAACTTCTTTACTGCCTCTTGTGGTTCACGACATGGTTTCCCACTACCCTCTTTATTATTTCTGATGGTCATTGAGGGTTTAAGAAAAATGATAAAAGATGCCAAAGCAAATGGTGATATTAGAGGTATCAAGGTTTTAAAACATTTTTTCTACATGCACCTGCTTTTTGTTGATGATGTCCTGATCTTTGGTGATGGAACTATTGTTGAGTGGAGGGTACACAATGCAACTTTTTTATCCTTTTGTAATGATTATGGTATGTTGATTTGTCTGATTAAATCCTCCTTTTCTCAATATAATGTTCCTATTGACATTTGTGATTCTATTACCACATTCCTTCCTTATAAGATGGCTCAATTACAGTGGGGGATTACCTATCTTGGATTTCATCTAAAACTGAATTGTTACTATGTGGAGTGCTAGTTTTAGCTTCACAATCGCATTGAATGCTGTATTAGTCTGTGGTGTAATAGGTGGTTATCCAGTGGTGGGAGGATGACACTATTGAAATTGGTCTTAGAGAGTCTGCCTGTCTACTGGCTTGTTATCCAAGGTTGCAAAAATACTTTGAGGAGGATTGAACAATCTATTTTTAAGTTTCTTTGGGCAGGACAAAAGCAAAGTGGTGGATTCCATCTGGTCAATTGGGAGTCACTATCAAAGCCAAAAGGCTGTGGAGGTTGGGGTACTTTTCATTGAGGGGGAGACTTTCTACAAATTGTCTTTCGACCTAATCACTCATTTGAATGTTCGTGGGATTTATAAGCTCTGTTGTGTTTATATGCTTGATGCTCAAGATTGGCAAAATGAAAGATGTTATACCTTGCATGACTTAGGCCTTCCGGGCTCTCTGGACTAAGAATGGGATGACTTTGTCACAAAATTATCATTTAGTGGGATAAATTTCTCAATAATAGGAGGGACATGACAGTTTGTCTTGGGAATGCTGCCACAGGTCAAGTCACGGTCGGACTGGCTTACAATGTTATCAATGAGCATGCCAATATTTTTGGCGTTAAATGGTGGATGAAGTTAATTTGGAAATGGTCAATCCTAACAAAACTAAAGTGTTTCACGTGGTTGGATCTGGACAACAAGATATTGACTTGGGATAATCTAATTCATCGTGGATTCAAAGGTCCAAATATTTGTATCCTTCGTATGCAGAGATTAGTGTTTGTAGAAGATATTTTCTTTTCCTATGGCTTCACTAGATCCTTATGGTAGGAGGTTTTACACACTCTGAATCTTTGGGAATTTGAACCCATTTGCTTTCTAGAACCTAGTATTGGTTGGTGGGCTCAGACCCATTTTCTTTCTGGAAACTAGTATTTTAACATCCTTTGGATTCTTCCTTAGATCCCCTAGTTATTTTATGACTATCATCACCCTTTGCCATCCAGTAAGATACACTTCATCCTTGTTCTAAAGGCTCATGTGATGGAGTACATTGGTTACTTTGACGACGTTCAACAACTGAGCTCCTATGGTTGTGTGGTCATATCTCCATGCCTAGCAATATTTCTATACAATTCTGGCTGAATGTTGGGAGTGGCTCCAATACAAGAGCAAAGGTCCTAGCGGTTTGGGCCCCTTATGTATATTGTAAGACCAATGGCTTTAGTTTCCCTTCAGATATATGGTGACTCAAAGGTTGTGGTTGATTGGTTGAATGGTAAGAGCAAATTGTAGGCATTTCTCCTATAGTGTTGGCTAGATAGAATTCATGTGCTGAGGTAACATTTACATATTTTACCTATCCAACATGTTCACAGGGAACGGAATAGCAGGTCAAACTCCCTCTTGAAGAGATGATTATAGGAAGAGGAAGCTTATATTTCTTTGAATTGTTTTAAGAGGGCTAACTAGTTGGAAGACAGAGAATTCAGAACCCCACTGGCCATCGTCCCAAATAGCTACAACTTTGACATCAACAATGTTTGTGGTTACTTCGGACTCATTGTGAAGCTACTTATATATGATGTGTTTAGTTATACATTTGTATTACTTAGGTTTTTTGGGCTTTTGAGGACTATGCACATTTTTTTTTACTTGTCATACTAGTTTATAGTTTTGTATTTGTTGTAAATGAACAAGACTTTTTTTGTTCTTGTTGGCGATTCTCCTACAAAATATTTTTGTTGGTGTTTGAAGGTTTGCTAGGTATGAAGGAATTATCAATAGTTGCATGTACTCCTTTTGTTCTCAATAAAAGGACAATTTTTCCTTTTTTGGCAAAAAAGTGTATGTTAAAGCATTCCTTATGATGTTAAGTTCAAATCTTCAATAGTCCATGTACCATGTTTGGGGGTTGTGCAGGGCACCTAAAGGTTGTAGTAGTGGCTGTTTTAGAGGTCATTGTTGTGAGTACAAACCCAACCTAATTGTCAATTTCTCAAAAAACAAAAATTCAAATAATTTAAAATTTAAAATATGATAAATATTATTAATTATAATTGATGTCTACATACAATGTAATGTATATTTTTTATGAAAATATTTGCTATAAATATTAGCTCTTTTTAATTTCTTTTAAGGATCATGGTTTTATTAGTTAGAATTCGTATTTGATATTTATTTTATGTAGAGTGAGTTTATTAGTCCCTGCCTTGCTAGGGACTATAACACTTGCCTCGCTCTCAAAGTCCATTGACTATAAATTATTTTGCCAAGTTTTTGCAATTTTAACCAAAGTTTCGGGAAAATGATGACTATTCCTATTTTTTCTGTAAATTCAAAAATCATTTTCTAATTTCTGGAAATCATATTTCTAATTTTCCATTAGTGGAGAGAGGCTTGATGGAGCATAATTTCCCTAGTGGAGGGCGATTTATTTTCACTATTTGGCAGTTCTTGACAAATCATTTTAGAATAATAAAAAAAGACTATTTTTGTGAGTGGCCATTTCTTTGGTGAGTGATCTAACACTGTTATCCCTGACACTACTACTGCTTTGTCCAAAGATGCCAAAACTAATGGGGTTGTAGGTCCCTTATGGGGGGTTGGGGCTTACTGCTATTATTTTGTTGTGCAAAGAAAGGGTGTGCGGGAAGTGCGGGAGCAGGGACTATATCAAGTCAAACTTTTTTCCTCTGCATTCCACATAAGGCTAATTTAACACCGAAGGAGAAATTTACCTATAAAGAGGAAGTGCTCAGATAATATCACATTTTAAATTAAAGATCATATTATGACTTATATTAATGTGCAGAGGTGCAGAACAAGTAATGTTGATGCATTGTGTAAAGTGCTTAAAGAGTCCAAAGATTCCGGAACTGACAGGGTTGCAGGTCCCTTATGTAAGCGAGGGAGGGGTGGGGGACGACCGGGGACTAACTGATATTATTTTGTTGCATGGAGAAAGGGTGTGCGGGAGCAGGGACTATATTGAGTCAAGCTTTCTTCCTTCTCATTCCACATAAAGATAATTTAACACTGTAGGAGAAATTCACTTAGCAAGAGGAAGTGCTCAGAGAATATCACGTTTTAAATTAGATCGTATTATGACTTATATTAATGTGATTTTATTGTGAAGATGTATAGAACAAGTAACATTGATACATTGTGCGAATCACTTAAAGATTATATGGATCCTTAATAAATTTGTCGTCATGACAATTAGCTTAGAGACTGTCAGCATTAATTGTAAATAGAAAACTGTGTAAGGACAATTTGCAAAAGAGTACTCAGCTACTTCTACCATGAATCACCTGATGGCAACGTTCATTCATTTTATTTGATATCGAATTGAAAAAACCAAAAAAATGAAAAGAAAAAACACTAGACCAAATTTGATTTACGAATTCCCTGGCACATGGTTTTGAAGAAACAACTACATGCAACAAGGAACAAAAAGTCTCTTTCAGAACATTTTGTGCATTCACATAAACTTCCCTGCACATTTCTTCTACACATCACACTCCCACACTACATTAATTAATCACTTGGCACACTGTATCAACGAACATGCTTGGTGGTTGAGAATACCCTGCCACGTGGATTTGATGAAACAACTACATGGAGCAACGAACAAAAAGTCTCTTTCGGAATATTCTTTACCTCCGCATAATCTTCCCCACATATTTCTTCCACGCACCACCCTTCCGCATAACACTACATATTAATCAATTAGTTAGCCATTTTCGCTTCTGAAAATTTTCACAAATTCTCAAAGCAAACCATTAGTATATTCCCCATATTATATGCTATTATATTAAACTGTTATTAGTCCTTGGCTTGTTATAATATTAATCACTCGACACAATGTATCAACGAATAGTTCCCGTGCAGACTGCGGAGGAGCGAATGGGTGAGTGTGTAGGAGCCTATTTCATTATGCAAATGAAGCTTCCTTCATGGTCGAAGTGTGTTGACTGTCCATTATTTTTCCGAGTTATTTATTTATTTATTATTATTATTCCTGTTGGAAATACTAAGAGGGGGGTGAATCAATATTCCTTTTCAATTTTTATTTTTACCAGTTAAATCAATTATATTTAGAACACAAAATGAACAATAGGAATAAATGCTTTTATTAATATAATCTTTACAATAAATCAGGTACAATATATATAGGGCTCCAACCCTTAATGAAGACGCCAATCTTTAATCTCCCAGGCTCCAATATGTTGCCAAGCACCAACTTGGTCTTTTGTGAGGCTCCAACCTCTAGGGCACCAACCCTATCTTCTCAAGGCACCGACCTTGTGTTTCGGAGCACCAACTCCAAGGACACCAATCCTTCTAATTCTGAGGCAACAACCCCAAGGTCTCTGACCCTATAGTTTTTCTTTGTCAAGAAATGTTTTGATTGTATTACACTGCTCTTAAAATCTTCTTCACTATGTTCTGTCAATCTACAACTTCACTGTAGTTTCCATGCTACATCATCAATGACACCCTGTCTTCATATGAGGGATTCTTCACAACTCTTCATATTGCTCAAACAGAGTCTGCGAAGTTACCTCATGATGATTTCAAATAGCCATCATGATCTCCAATAATGTCTCCAAGATCTGCTGATGCTTTTCAATAGGATATATTTGATAAGATGCGCTAAGCCCTCAATGTCTACACAAAAACAATTCTCTGTTTTCAACCCTCTGTTCTTACAGTTGCGGTAACTGTTTCAGGAGTGATTGCTTCTCACTGTTCTTACTGTCACAATATCTTACTTCCAAGAAACAAACTCACAAACACTTCAATGTTGGTGCTTTCTACTGCTCCCTTCAAACGATGATAGATGAAACTTTATTTCCTTTCACAAAACTGTTCTTTAGGTTGCGTTATGTACTTCTTCCACAGATTAATTTATCACAGGTCTAAGCCTTTCAAAGATTAACCCAATCAATAGAATTGCTTCGTCCTTCAGCGTCCTTCTTTCCTGCTGGACCTTCAAATTCCTTCCTTCCCGCTCGATCTTCGGCTTCCTCTGTTCCTTCAAGTTCACGAGTTGTGAACTGTTACTTCTTTTCTCTATAATCGATCCACGAGATCTGCCCATTGAAGTGAAGCGTTTTAACTCATTTTTATATGAGTTTCACCAATGACCAAAGGACACGTCTATTGAAGGGAGGCCGACGTGTATATTAAAAATATATATCAAAGAGTCTTTTATCCATAGACTTGATTATTCACAGAAACCATATAAAAGCTGCTATACCCACATGGAGGTCCCACATGCCACATCATCACCTTTAATCCCACAATCACAATTTCATGAGAATCATAGTCATTCCTTTAATCCCGCAATTGCAACTTCATAAAATAAGAGGTTTTACAAGTGTGCATATGCTCTGTCTTCCAATAGAGCAGATGTGATATTCAATAAACTGTTTTTAATGAATCCATCGTGTCCACAATATTATCGCAATCGACAGTCCGGGGTCCACCACTCTATCGCAATCGGTGGTCTGTAATACTATTGCAATCAACGTTTTACCGTGACATCCCGTTAAGACTTGTGATATGAAAGTTCCGATACACGAATGTGATATTACATTGAGTCATATTATAGTGGTGCAGTCGTGTCCGTAGTAATATCACAATCAGTGTTTTAACGTGACATCCTTTAAGACTTTGCAATATGACAATTCTGATAGGCGGATGTGATGTTTCTTTACGGTGAATTGTAATGGTCCCGCGGGTCCGTATATATATCACAATCGTAGATTTTGAGTGTGACATTTCTTTGCGTTACATAACTTCTAATGCAACAGTTCCAGTATGGTGGATGCGATATAACCATAGAGAATATTGTTATGGAACCATTGGGTCCATAATACATATTGTAGTCGGGGGATTCAACGTGACACATAATAAAGCGATAAAGCCGCCGATATTGATTTCTTCGATGCACTCTGATCTTTAAATAGTTTTCACGGTTTATTACTGTTAACTCCTCCGTTATGGCACTTACTCTTGGGTATATGCAATAACCTGCTTCTCTTACTTCCAATAACCTACTTCTTTGATGGCTTCCGATGAAATCTTCCTCTTACACTTTGGCTTCACGATGGCTTCACCTCTTTGGCTTCTTGCTCCTGTTGCTTCACAGATCTACTGCTTCTATTCTGTCTGTATATATATATTCAATCCACTTAGGTCCTCCATCTCATCATATCACCATATATCAAACTTTCATCACTATGAGCATTATGATAAATGGGCATCAATGGGAAATCATGTATTAAAGAATTTTCCATCACAAACACTTCCATATTGACATCAATGACAACCTAGATTAACAATCTCCCCCTTTGTCATTGATGGAAATATTCTTTCCCTTTCAACATTCTCTCCCCCTTTGACATCAATGGAAAACGGGCTGCTTAGGGACTACCTCTGTCGAACTACTTCTGTTCTTTATGAATAGTATATCTTCATGGCTATGTTACTCCCCCTGTTGTGGTGATCTTCTTTTTACTCAAGATAGAAGGATTACTGCCTCATCATCAGCTAGCACATTATCCCTTATTCATGCCTCAAAAGCGACTTTATCATGGCTTCAACAATGATTAAAGATGCTCCATTTCAATGCTTCCAAATAGAATCCAAATAATCATACATAAAATGTTCAAGTCCACGTTTTTATGCTTCTGCGATCCGAATTCGGTTGTCTTCAAAGTTAGAATTAAGAGGTATTTATAGTCCGAATCAGGAGAAGAAGCCACTGAAATTTTCTTTCTCGCTATCTTTTATTCAGATCCGGGTTCCTCTGTATCTCTGTGCTTCTTCTTAAGTTACTGAGCTATATTCGACTGTGCAACATTCTTCTTTCTATAGTCCTTTTCATGAGCCATTTTTCCTTGTGTTATAGTAAAAGTTTCTGGAAGTTATCTCTACTAGCAGATTTTGATATCCAATCTATCACTGTCTTTTAAATTCTTCCTACTGATTGACAACTTCTTGCAAAGATTCAATTATGTTTGATGCTACCAACTGCTCTTGCTTCAAGCTTAATTCCTAGATGTATCTGTTTGTTTGAATGTTGCCTCTATTTGTGTCCATAATTTACCCGTTCTGACATTAAAACCCTGAGTCGAGACATTCAACTTCTGTAATAACAACAACATAGTTATTTTCCCTATTTCTCTAGTATTAGATAGCCTTCTTTGTTGCTCCAATTTCCACTTAATGATCAAGTGGAAAACATCTTCAACAACAGTCCAAAGAATAGTTAAGAGATCATGTTCTTCAATGGAGTGCTCCTGAGAAATGATCTTTATCAAAGAATGATTGTTAATATAGCTCATCAAGGATTTCATAAGGACCCTTTCACAGATAGCTTCTACAATAATGATCAAGAATAACAAGCTCCCCCTAACTGTATGCGCAGTCTCCTTTTGGTAGAATCCCATCATAAAATACTCGAAATATCAAGGATATCTTCATCAAGTCAACAACATGTGTTTTTGGCTGGAGAGTTCAGGAGATTTTTGGATTGTATTTGCTTCCTTCTCCATACTTGTGTAACTTTATTCTTTTTGCATGGTTCTAGCTTGTGTAGGAGCCCAAGTCAAGTTACACTCACATGCCATATGACCAATGTTATGACATTTGAAGCATTCTATGTTGCTCATGAATAAGAATTCATGATTTCTTGCAGAATTGCTTCTCGGAGATTAACGGGGACCATTATAATTATCTTTGTGATATGCCCTACAATCTTTTTCCATGTGCCCAAAGTTTGTACAAGAATAGCAATAACCAAGAAATATACTTTGGTACCTGAGAAATGGAGATTTAGTTGATGTACTTCTGAAGTCTTTCTGCCTTGAGATCCTTTGATGATAACCATTGCTTATTGCATCCTTGATACGATCTTCATTTCTTCTTGGAACAAGAATTTCTTATTTGTTTCCTTGACTCTTAACCTTGCCTTTGCTGGAACTGGGAGCATCAACATTTCTTTTTGGCTTCCTTACATCCTTGCTGTTTGAAGCATTATCATTCTTGATTGAGGATTCTCCTTCATATCCAAGACCTAATTTATCAAATGGGGATATTTGATGGCTGAGCATGTCATCCAAGGCTTGAGAGATTTTCAAAATTTGTCCATCCCTTCAACCTTTTTCCCGAGGGAGATAATATCTTCTTCCAATCTTTCGCAGTCATTATTCGTCTTAGCAATTTTTTTCTCAATCTCTTCCTTGATCCTTGTAGCTTTACATGTTTTGACCTTGAGAAGGTTGAGGTCAAATTTTAGTTTGAATATCTCTTCGTCCTTTGCTTATAGTTGGCATATCATGGTGTTTCTCTCTTTTTTTGCTTCATCAACTTGTCCTTCTATGAATGTCAAAGCTTCCATCACTTTCTCAGCTCCTTATGCTTGTTTCCTTGCTTCTTTTGGTTGAGATCTAAGGGAGGAGACCTCTTCCTTGTATTGACCAATCTCTGCTTCAAGTTTGTTCAAGTTTTTGTGCCTTTGTTCAAGGTGGCTTGACAAGGTATCTTCCCATTTGTTATATACCTAGGGGGGATAATATGGGATACCCTTGGATGGAATTAGTGGGTACTACCAATATTAATGTGCAGAAGAAATTCCTGAAGCTCTGGTATAAAAAGAAGAAAATTACATTACAGGATATTTCCATTAATAAGCAGGTAGAGTCCAAGGAGGTTAAAGCAGAAGATGTTCAAGGGACTGACACATCAGATGATGAGCCTCTGATGATCAACAATCAAACACAAACAGAGGCTGCAGAAGAAAAGGTTATAGGTGATGATACATCAGAGGAGGGCTCAGTGGTTGAAGTCATATTGAAAAAGAAGACACCACAACAGGCACCACAGCAGAGTGAAGTCAAGAAAAAGCCATCGCGGATTAAAAGTTCAACATATCATCACCCACATCACCCCGCAAGACAACCATAAATATGGAAAACAAGTAGTCACATGAAGGATAGCGAGGAGAGAAGATCCACCTACTACACATCAACACAGAAGAGCTGCCACGGTCAACTTCCATCTCAAGCGAGCGAGACACCAGCAAGATCGAGGGTTCACTTTTCTCTTGGATGGCTAGATGCACGTGCATGGTACCAGTGGACTACTCTTTTGAGTAGATCTTATTATTTATTTTCTTCCCATGTTTCGGGGACGAAACATGCTTAGGGGGGTGGAATGTTATATACCTAGGGGGGATAATATGGGGTACCAAGGGAGGTACCCAAGGTAATAATGTAATAATGGGATGGGCCATAGTAATAAATAAGGTGGTTAACCCATGTCATGTAAGGGACCACAAGTAGTTAATAATAATGTAATGGGCCCATGGTATTAGTTTGATGGTATGAGGGAACCATGGTAATGATACATGGTATTGTATGTATGAAGTCTATATAAAGGCTAGAGACTCCACATGGAGGATATGAAGTGAAGGAATATTGTATGAACAGGCATATGGCTTGTGGAGTGTTCTCCTTCCTTAAGGAGTGAATGTATGGTGTTGCCCTACCATAAGGGTTTTGATTAATAAAGAAGCATTTATCTATATTTGATCTTGTTATTCTTGGGTTATTTCTATTATCATATATCTTTGGGTTAGATCTACAACAATATATCCATGACAAATAAGTTGGATAAGGCAAAGAAATGGGAAGATACCTTGTCAAGCCACCTTGAACAAAGGCACAAAAACTTGAACAAACTTGAAGCAGAGATTGGTCAATACAAGGAAGAGGTCTCCTCCCTTAGATCTCAACCAAAAGAAGCAAGGAAACAAGCATAAGGAGCTGAGAAAGTGATGGAAGCTTTGACATTCATAGAAGGACAAGTTGATGAAGCAAAAAAAGAGAGAAACACCATGATATACCAACTATAAGCTGAAAATGAGAATGATGACATCAAGGCTAAAGAATACCTAGAAGATGAAGAGAATGAAAAATATTTTGAATAAGATCACTAAAGTTATGGTTTCCATGGAAGAGATTATCAGTTTGAAAAATGAAAATGAGGAACTTAAGAAGAAAGCACTAGCTGGTGACCAAGACCAAACAAGGAAGGAAGTCGACCTTGTCAAGCTTCAAGTACAAGAAAGGGATGAAGAGCTTGCCAATCTTAAGAAGGAATTTCATCAAAGCAAAAAAAAGCATCATGAAGAAGTCATATCCATGACAAATCAGTTGGATAAGGCAAAGAAATGGGAAGATACCTTGTCAAGCCACCTTGAACAAAGGCACAAAAACTTGAACAAACTTGAAGCAGAGATTGGTCAATACAAGGAAGAGGTCTCCTCCCTTAGATCTCAACCAAAAGAAGCAAGGAAACAAACATAAGGAGTTGAGAAAGTGATGGAAGCTTTGACATTCATAGAAGGACAAGTTGATGAAGCAAAAAAAGAGAGAAACACCATGATATGCCAACTATAAGCTGAAAATGAGAATGATGACATCAAGGCTAAAGAATACCTAGAAGATGAAGAGAATGAAAAATATTTTGAATAAGATCACTAAACTTATGGTTTCGATGGAAGAGATTATCAGTTTGAAAAATGAAAATGAGGAACTTAAGAAGAAAGCACTAGCTGGTGACCAAGACCAAACAAGGCACAAGATCTAACCCAAAGATATATGATAATAGAAATAACCCAAGAATAACAAGATCAAATATAGATAAATGCTTCTTTATTAATCAAAACCCTTATGGTAGGGCAACACCATACATTCACTCCTTAAGGAAGGAGAACACTCCACAAGCCATATGCCTGTTCATACAATATTCCTTCACTTCATATCCTCCATGTGGAGTCTCTAGCCTTTATATAGGCCTCATACATACAATACCATGTATCATTACCATGGTTCCCTCATACCATCAAACTAATACCATGGGCCCATTACATTATTATTAACTACTTGTGGTCCCTTACATGACATGGGTTAACCGCCTTATTTATTACTATGGCCCATCCCATTATTACATTATTACCTTGGGTACCTCCCTTGGTACCCCATATTATCCCCCCTAGGTATATAACATTCCACCCCCCTAAGCATGTTTCGTCCCCGAAACATGGGAAGAACATAAATAATAAGGTCTACTCAAAAGAGTAGTCCACTGGTACCATGCACGTGCATCTAGCCATCCAAGAGAAAAGTGAACCCTCGATCTCGCTGGTGTCTCGCTCGCTTGAGATGGAAGTTGACCGTGGCAGCTCTTCTGTGTTGATGTGTAGTAGGTGGATCTTCTCTCCTCGCTATCCTTCATGTGACTACTTGTTTTCCATCTTGATGGTTGTCTTGCGGGGTGATGTGGGTGATGATATGTTGAACTTTTAATCCACGATGGCTTTTTCTTGACTTCACTCTGTTGTGGTGCCTGTTGTGGTGTCTTCTTTTTCAATATGACTTCAACCACTGAGCCCTCCTCTGATGTATCATCACCTGTAACCTTTTCTTCTGCAGCCTCTGTTTGTGTTTGATTGTTGATCATCAGAGGCTCATCATCTGATGTGTCAGTGCCTTGAACATCTTCTGCTTCAGCCTCCTTGGACTCTACCTGCTTATTAATGGAAATATCCTGTAATGTAATTTTCTTCTTTTTATACCAGAGCTTCAGGAATTTCTTCTGCACATTAATATTGGTAGTACCCACTAATTCCATCCAAGGGTATCCCAAAACAACATCCATGTTATTCATATCTGAAGCATAAAAATCACCATGAAACACATACTTATCCATAGAAAGCTTCAAATCCTTATAGATTTGAACATCCTTATCATCAACATGTGTATGTTCAATTTGTTTTGCTGGGACTTGTAATTTTTTTGCCAAATTAACATTGATAAAATTATGCTTGCAACTCGGATTTATAGACACAATGATTTTCTCCTTCTGAATCAATCCATGAACCTACAATAAGGATATACCAGTAGGAAATAACCCCACATGTTTCTCCTTACCCTGTTTTCTAGCATGAGACCATCTGTCTAAAAGTAATTTTTCAAATTCTTCATCGGGCAGGTTGGAACACTTCTTTTGGTTAAGTAATCCCCACCATGTGGTAGCCTCATCTCTAAAGTTCTGCACTACCCACCATTTCCAACTTTTTTCCCATACTGACTTTTTTTGTTTTATGTATTCTTCAATAGTAAGACCATTATCTTTCCCTGTAAAATATAGCTTCTCCATGAGAAAAATTCACTTACTTGGCGAAAATTTGTAATTGTCACAGTTTCGTCAATATTGCTCAGAATCTTTATTATGACCTATTTTTAGAAATGGAACAATCATTCTGCATCTGCACATGTGATAGAAATCCTGATCCAGGCACTAGAATTCCAGATCTGCGCTGCAACTCTCCCGCCGTCACCAAAATCTCTGCAAAAAGAGCTGATTTTAAATCAGCGATATCTCCCTTATTCAGACTCCGATTCGACTGATTTTTTTTTTGAAATTGGGTAATTTTTCTCAAACAATTCAGATCTACAATTATATTTTGTAGATCTTGCACCAGAACGTCGAAATCTGCGCTGCAAACTCGCTGCCCTGAAAATTGTCTGCAACCCCACTGATTTTTAAATCAGCGATATCTCCTTTATCCGGACTCCGATTCAACCGATTTTTTTTTTGAAATCGGCTATTTTTTCACAAGGAATACAGATCTGCAATTAGAGTATGCAGATCTTGCACCAAAACGTACAGATCGGATCTGCAAATTCGCCACCCAAAAATCCCTGCAAAAACTAAAAAAAAAATTTCTCCACTGTTTGCCCAAGAAAGTGCTCTGATACCAATTGTTGTAGATCTAACCCAAAGATATATGATAATAGAAATAACCCAAGAATAACAAGATCAAATATAGATAAATGCTTCTTTATTAATCAAAACCCTTATGGTAGGGCAACACCATACATTCACTCCTTAAGGAAGGAGAACACTCCACAAGCCATATGCCTGTTCATACAATATTCCTTCACTTCATATCCTCCATGTGGAGTCTCTAGCCTTTATATAGGCCTCATACATACAATACCATGTATCATTACCATGGTTCCCTCATACATTCAAACTAATACCATGGGCCCATTACATTATTATTCACTACATGTGGTCCCTTACATGACATGGGTTAACCACCTTATTTATTACTATGGCCCATCCCATTATTACATTATTAGGTACCTCCCTTGGTACCCCATATTATCCCCCCTAGGTACCCCATATTATCTCCCCTAGCAAGTTTTTTCTCAATCTCTTCCTTGATCCTTGTAGCTTTACATGTTTTGACCTTGAGAAGGTTGAGGTCAAATTTTAGTTTGAATATCTCTTCGTCCTTTGCTTATAGTTGGCATATCATGGTGTTTCTCTCTTTTTTTGCTTCATCAACTTGTCCTTCTATGAATGTCAAAGCTTCCATCACTTTCTCAGCTCCTTATGCTTGTTTCCTTGCTTCTTTTGGTTGAGATCTAAGGGAGGAGACCTCTTCTTTGTATTGACCAATCTCTGCTTCAAGTTTGTTCAAGTTTTTGTGCCTTTGTTCAAGGTGGCTTGACAAGGTATCTTCCCATTTCTTTGCCTTATCCAACTGATTTGTCATGGATATGACTTCTTCATGATGTTTTTTTTTGCTTTGATGAAATTCCTTCTTAAGATTGGCAAACTCTTCATCCCTTTCTTGTACTTGAAGCTTGACAAGGTCGACTTACTTCCTTGTTTGGTCTTGGTCACCAGCTAGTGCTTTCTTCTTAAGTTCCTCATTTTCATTTTTCAAACTGATAATCTCTTCCATGGAAACCATAAGTTTAGTGATCTTATTCAAAATATTTTTCATTCTCTTCATCTTCTAGGTATTCTTTAGCCTTGATGTCATCATTCTCATTTTCAGCTTCTATGACGGGTTCTAGATTTCCTTCTTGGTTTTCATCATCTTCTTGACTAGTGGTCATGGTCAATGCTCCTTTTGACTGAAGGTCATGAAGTTTGTCCCATATACCCTTTGTTGATGAACAATTTTCTAAATTGTTCTTTATAGAATCTAGTAACCCATTCAAGAATGTCTTCATTCCTTTTGCATTGTACTCCTTGGATTCTCCATCCATCATACTATCAACAATCACTAATTTCCAGACTTCAATGCCTTGAGTCTTTAAGAAATTCCTCATTCTTGCTTCTCATATATCAAAGTTTCCATTGAACCATGGAGCCTTTACAAATTGATTGATTTCAACTTCGATGGTTGAGGGAGACACATATTTAGGAGGATTGGAGACTTTCTTCCTTGGCTTTGCCATTTGTGTTCTAATTGATAAACCTTCAAGCTATTAGGCTTTGAGTGAAGGTACTGGCTCTAATACCAATTGTTGGAAATATTGAGAGGGGGTTGAATCAATATTCCTTTCAAACTGTTATTTTTACCAGTTAAATCAATTATATTTAGAACAAAAAATGAACAATAGGAATAAATGCTTTTATTAATATAATATTTACAATAAATCAGGTACAATATATATAGGGCTCCAACCCTTGATGAAGACACTGATCTTTAATCTCCCAGGCTCCAACTTGTTGCCAAGCACCAACTTGGTCTTTTGTGAGGCTCCAACCTCTAGGGTGCCAACCCTATCTTCTTAAGGCACCAACCTTGTGTTTAGGAGCACCAGCTCCAAGGACACCAATCCTTCCAATTCTAAGGCACCTACCCCAAGGGCTCCGACCCTATAGTTTTGCTTTGTTAAGAAATTTTTTGATTGTATTACACTGCTATCAAAATCTTCTTCACTATGTTTTGTCAATCTACAACTTCACTGTAGTCTCCATGCTACATCATCAATGACAACTTGTCTTCATATGAAGGAGTCTTCACAACTCTTCATATTGCCCAAACAAAGTTTGTGAAGTTACCTCATGATGATTTCAAATAGCCATCATGATCTCCAATAATGTATCCAAGATCTGCTGATGATTTTCAACAGGATATCTTTGATAAGCTGCGCTAAGCCCTCAATGTTTACACAAAAATAATTCTTTGTTTTCAACCCTCTGTTCTTACTGTTGTGGTAAATTTTTTAGGAGTGACTTCTTTTCACTGTTCTTACTGTTGCGATATCTTACTTCCAAGAAAAAAACTCACAAACACTTCAATGCTGGTGCTGTCTACTACTCCCTTCAAATAATGGAAGATGAAACTTTATTTCCTTTCACATAACTATTCTTTAGGTTGCATTCTGTACTTCTTCCATAGATTAATTTATCATAGGTATGGGCCTTTCAAATATTAACCTAATCAATATAATTTCTTCGTCCTTCAGCTTCCTTCTTTCCTGATGGACCTTCGACTTCCTTCCTTCCCGCTCAATCTTCGGTTTCCTTTGTTCCTTCAAGTTCACGAGTTGTGAACTGTTACTTCTTCTCTCTGTAATTGATCCACGAGATCCGCTCATTGAAGTGAAGTGTTTTAACTCATTTTTATATGAGTTTCACCAATGACCAAAGGACACGTCTATTGGAGGGAGGCCAACTTGTATATTAAAAATATATATCAGAGAGTTTTTTATCCATATACTTGATTATTCATGGAAACCATATAAGAGTTGCTGTACCCACATGGAGGTCCCACATGCCACGTCATCACCTTCAATCCCGCAATCAAAATTTCATGAGAATCAGAATCATTCCTTTAATCCCACAATCACAACTTCATAAAAATCGGAGGTTTTACAAGTGTGCACATGCTCTGTCTTCCAATGGAGCGGATGCGATATTCAATAAAATGTTTTTAATGAATCCATCGGGTCCAAAATAGTATCGCAATCAGCGGTCCGTGTCCACCACTCTATCGTAATCGGTGGTCTGTAATACCATCACAATTGGTGTTTTATCGTGACATCTTGGTGATATGAAATTTACGATATGCAGATGAGATATTACATTGAGTCATATTATAGTGGTGTAGTGGGGTTCGCAGTAATATTGCAATCGATGTTTTAATGTGACATCCTTTAAGACTTTGTGATATGACAATTTTGATAGGCGGATGCGATGTTTCTTTAAGGTGAATTGTAATGGTCTCGCGGGCCCGTATATATATCACAATCCCAAATTTTGAGTGTGACATTCCTTTGTTACATAACTTCCGATGCGGTAGTGCTGGTATGGTGGATGCGATATAAAAATAGAGCATATTGTTACGGAACCATTGGGTCCGTAATACATATCGCAATCGGGGGATTCAACATAACGCATAATAAAGAGATAAAGCCGCCAATATTGATTTCTCCAATGTGTTGTGATCTTTAAAGAGTTTTCACGATTTATTACTGTTAGCTACTCCATTATGGCTCTTACTCTTGGGTATATGTGATAACCTGCTTCTCTTGTTTATGATAACCTGCTTCTTTGATGGCTTCCGATGAACTCTTCCTCTTACTCTTTGGCTTCACGATGGCTTCTCCTCTTTGGCTTCTTTCTCCTGTTGCTTCACGAATCTATTGCTTCTATTTTGTCTATATATATATATTCAATCCACTTGGTTCCTCCATCTCATCATATCATCATATATTCATCACTATGAGCATTATGATCAATGGGCATCAATTGATAATCATGTATCGAAGAGTTTTCCATCACAAACACTTCCATATTGACAGCAATGAAAACCTAGATTAACAAGTCCTTGCCTCGCTAGGGATTATAACACTCACCTCGTGGTCATATTCCATTAACTATCAATTATTTTTTACCACAATTTTTCTATTTGTTGGTCGAAGTCCATTGACTATCGATTATTTATGTTGATGTAGGGGCATCATTAAATTTCTTTATTTTGTTTGTTGGCTTCTAGAATTTCATATTTGTTTGAATATGGTAGTGAGTTGCGTAACAATAAATGGTTTTTCTACTCAAAATTAGCTTGAGATCATCCAGAGGTTCAAGAGTTATCTGTTGAGTATTTTAGTTTAAATTTAGGTTAGTTTAGTTGAATTTGTTTTGATTAGGATTTAGTTCATTAAAAATAGTGCTAAGTGGATGTTTGTAATAATCACTATTAATGCCCTAGGGAGGCAGGAGCGGGAGGGGTTCTTTATAACCTCGAAGAATAAACTGAAACAAAGTACACCTGGGGACTGGGCAAGGCCTCGAACAATCAAGCTGAAGCACTTTTTCTATGTCAAGGCCTGAAGATTAGTATCTCCAAAGGCATTAAGAAACTGATTATTGTCAGTGACTCAATGTTGGTAATTCAAAAGTGCACAAGGATCTCCAGGAAGAAGCATCTTATTGACTCCGATCCCTCTCCTTTGATTATAAGGATAATGAATCTTCTCAGTAACTTAGAGGAATACAAATTTTTTCATGTTAAAAGGGAAAATAACCATGAGGCAGACCTTCAAGCCAACATGGGCGCAACATTTGAACAAGGAGTATTAAACATTGAACAAACCAACATCACATGTCACGTACCTTAATGAACAGATTAAATAAATCCTTAATGGACTACATGTGGATCATTAGAATAAACAAGGATCATCATATTAATAAATACAAGAATACCTCGGGGGATGGGCAAGAGCTCCTCGGGAGCTGTCGATGGTAGTTGGGTATTTATGAACAAATGGGTGCGTAGGGGATTTGTATCCATGATGCATGACAAGTGGATTCCATCCCGTTGGATATTAAATGGGAAGGCATGTGAAAACCTTCTCAGTACCACTACGTATCATTTCAAAGGAAATTCAACGGTGATAAGGATGGAGGATCATGCCTTGGCTGAGTTGCAGACATGGAAGGCATTAAATTGCGATAAGATGAGAGTATCTTTCTAAATAGAGCAAGTGATTATTTATAGGAGCTGAGTGATGCAGCTCAAGCATAGAATCATCCTTGTGCAAGGAAAGATTGCGAGAAAGATGGCTTCAACTAGCAACAATGGCAGTGGTAATGGAGCAGAGGAGCTCAGGAGCAGTGGAAATGTGGCAGAGTTGATTGATAATTCAAGAAAGAAAATAATGAAGGAAGTTTAGGACCAAATGACTTTAGTGTTGCCCACCTGGCTAGAATATGAAAAGATATGGAGCTGCTTCAGAAAGCCATGGAACATCTGAACATGGGAATGATCAACCTGAAATTTAAAGTGGATAATATTGAAGTTAAGGTTGAAGCAGCTACCATTGGCGCGCTGAAAGAGGTATTGAGGTTGTGTGATGCACCCACTCCAATGATTGAGGAATGCGCAGAAGCAGTGAATCGAGGACCGAAGCCTGATGCTGTGAGGAACGTGGAACCTGGCCAACCTTCGGAAGTGGCCCAGGAGGATAAATAACTTGGAAGCTGTGGGTAATCTATCACTTTAATTTACATGTTTTGTCAGATAATTAAGCTTTGTGGTGTTTTCTGGAAAGTCTGTAGTTTAAATGATGTAAGGAAAGTAGATAGAAATAAAAATGGCGGCAATAAGGTCTCTTTGAATGTATATTAGCAAAAATATGAGACAAATCTTATCTTGATTGTAAGGGACCGGACCTGTTTCCAATTTTGTTTATAAAAATTGCTACACGTTTCTTAAAAAAAAATAAAATGATGCAGGAGCATCTAGCTGAAGGGGATCATCATGACAGAGGGTCATTTGGTCTCTGAGAGGACTGAGGAGGAAATTTCAAGTGAACACTTTAATTTCATTTCTTTTATTATTTTAATTTCTTAGAGAAGTAGTATTTAGGAAGATAAAAGTTGAATTAAATGAACTGTTGTAGTTAATTGTTTTTATTTATCATGTTATCCTTTACAAATCATAGTGTAGGAAAAATAAACAGTTTTAGAACTGAAAACAAACCATCAAATGTAACTAACAACAGTTGAGAGAAATTGTTTTCCAAAATCATTCAAAAGGAGACAGAATGCATTGTAACAGGTTCGACTTTTGAAAAGAGAAAAAATAATAGAAATCTCTGAGCACACAGAAGTTACATTTAACATCCCACAGCTATCCATCTACAGTATTTTATGTTGAGTTGCTTAACACAGTAAAAGCAAGTTCTTTTATTTCTATTCTACACAGCATATGTATTGTTTCTATTTGCATTAACTTAACAGGCCGACAGACAGCAAGATTTTGTAAGTGTAAGAATTGAAGAAACTATAGAGACGTGGACGATTAGTCCCAGACCAACTAAAGCAAACGAGCGAAAGAAATCCTTGGATAACGCACAAGTTCCAGACAACAAGGATAGAAACCAACAACACAGGTATTTCCTGAGAATGGAATCTTTTCATTTATTCACAAAAAGTAATCATATAATCTTTGTCAAAAGTATATTATAGTCCATATTGAAATTAAGTGCATAATAAAGAACGGGTTGAAAAACCCTAACTTGTAAACCCTATAGCCACAACCCAAAAAATGTAATAATGCAAGCTACAACTACATTACGCCAGACAAACAGAAGATTCTGCGCCTAAAACTAGCCAGGCCATGTTTTAAGCCAACGACAACAAAAGCGAGCAAAGAAACCAAGTTAATAAGGAGCGACCCTACTCGGGTCTTGCCAGCATGCGACAGAGTAGAAGCCAGGGTCTCCAGAATGAAACCACCTGCAATAATCCACCAAAATAGAGTGTAAGCATTGCGTGGAAGGAAGGAAAGAATCAAGGGAAAAAAAATACCAGAAGCTTAGGGTTCGGGACTTACCAGTGGAAAGACAGAGCACCGAGGTTGCGGTCACCCAAGGGTCCCTCTACTCACAAAGGAGAAACTGAGTCAGTCAATAGCGTAGCAAGTGGAAAACAATGATGGCATAGAACAATAACTTACCTTAATTTCTGTGGAAGAATATGAAGCTGTAGACCCCGAGACCACAACCTGCCAATGCAACAGAGCAACATGACCAGTGAAATTCGAGAGAGATTGAATTAAAGAAACCAAGACCAAGAACAATTAGTACAGTTAAGCGAAACGAGCAACTGAGACTATATACAGAAAACTGAAAAACCCTCCAAAACAAGCGTATTTTCCATAGAGTAACAGGGTGTTATGAAACCAGCTCAAGAAAAGATAGAAAAGATAGATCAACGCCTTAGAATTTAGCCTCTTCGAGGGGGCAACCTCCTTTACATTACATAAATGAACAATTCTTCGATGATACAAATGACAAAACCTCCTTTCTATATATAGGAGTCTAAGGAGTCACAATATAATCCAACCGACCTAACAATAATAATATAAAGCCACAAAAATAACAATAGAGGTATTTTATGGGGCACAGAAATAACAACATGGGGGTAATAGGGGCACAACAATATAAATAAGGGGTATAACTACAATAGTAATGGGGTAATCACTAGTATTATAGGGACCCAACATGCCCCTCTCCTTCAAAAAAGTGTTGTCCTCAATGCTTGAGTAGTTCTGGATACTTTTGCATAAAATTCTCATCCTCCCATGTGGAATCTTCAGCGGATAAGTTATTCCACTTGATAAGATACTCTGAAATTGATCGATTTCGTAGCTGTCGAGTTCTTTTTTCTGTGACTGCTTCCAGTTCCAATATAATTTTTCCTTCCTCATCAAGTTCTGGCAATATTGTTTGAACTGGGAGCTTGTCGCCTATAACCTTCTTTAAACATGAAACATGGAAAACTGGGTGCAATCGAGAAGCTGCAGGAAGCTCCAATTTGTATGCCATAGTACCAATCTTTTGCAACACCTTGTACGGACCATAATACTTTGGTGATAATTTATTATCCTTCTTAGCTTGCTTTAGGGACATTTGCTTATATGGTTGTAGCCGTAGGAATACCCAATCACCTACATCAAAACTTCTTTCACTGCGATGTTGATCTGCCTGTTGTTTCATTCTATTTTGTGCCAACACGAGGTTATCCTTTAAGAGTTGGAGGACTTGTTGTTGATGTTCGATGTGATGTTCCACTGCTTGAACCTTAGAATTTTCTCTTAAATATGATGTGATGGATGGTGGTTGATACCCATAAAGTGCCATAAATGGGGTCATTTTTGTTGCTGTATGGAAGGAAGTGTTATACCACCATTCAGCCAGAGGCAACCATTTGATCCATTGTGTCTGTTTATCAGATACAAAGAAACGAAGATATCCTTCCAAACATTTGTTTACTATCTCAGTTTGCCCATCAGATTGAGGATGATAAGATGAGCTATGAGCTAACTGAGTACCAAGACAAGAAAATAATTCTGTCCAAAAATTTCCAGTGAAAATGGGATCTCTGTCACTTACAATAATCTTTGGGTTTCCATGTAGCTTTTGAATTGTTTCCATAAATGCAGTAGAAACTGTACTGGCTTTAAATGGATGTGATAATGCACAAAAGTGTGCATACTTGGTAAGTCTGTCAACTACCACCATGATGACACTCTTTCCCTCAGACTTGGGTAAACCTGTGATAAAATCCATTGAAACCTCCTCCCAACGTTGGCTTGGAATGGATAAAGGTTGTAATAGACCTGGTTTCTTAATTGTTTCAACTTTATTTTGTTGGCAAACCAAACATTCCGCCACAAACTTTTGAATATCTGATTTAAGGCCATCCCAAAAAAATTCCTTCTTAACCCTGTGGTAAGTTTTTAAAAATCCTGAGTGCCCTCCTAAGGGAGAAGTGTGCAATTCCATAAGAATCTTTTGTTTTAGCTGGGAATTCTTACAGAGGTATAAGCGATCTTTGTACCATAATGAATCATTTTGCCAGCTAAATGTATCAGACGTACTGGAATCTTGTTGTAGCTTTCGAATAAGTGCCCACACTTCTTCATCATTCTTCCATTCCTCCCTTGCTTCGTTTATCCAATCTGGTTGGATAATAGAAATGGTGCACAACAATGCTTCCACATCCTCATCCTTTCTTGAGAGTGCATCTGCCACCACATTTTGCTTCCCTTTTTTGTAGATGATTTCAAAGTCATAACCCAACATCTTTGTGACCCACTTTTGTTGCTCTTCAGAGGATAATCTTTGTTCTAAAAAGTATTTAAGGCTATCATGATCCATTTTTACCTTGAAGTGTCTTCCCATTAGGTAGGGTCGCCATTTCTTAAGTGCATGGAGTATTGCCAACATTTCCTTCTCATAAATAGCTTTGCTTAAAAACTTTCCCTTGATTGGACGACTTTCAAAAGCAATGGGTCTTTCATCTTGCATTAGAACAGCACCAATTCCATTTCCTGAAGCATCACATTCCACAATAAAGGTTTTTGTGAAGTCTGGTGTAGCTAAGACCGGTGCTTGGCACATTGCCTCTTTAAGATGTTCAAAGGCCTTTGTTGCTTCCGGAGTCCATGAAAATGCATCTTTCTTCAATAATGTTGTTAGAGGTGCTGCTATTCTCCCATAATTCTTAACAAACTTGCGATAATACCCTGTCAACCCAAGAAATCCTCGCAGATGCTTTATGGATGTGGGAATTTTCCATTCCTTAATGGCTTTAATTTTGCTAGGGTCTACCTTAACTCCTTCATGAGATACAATATGACCCAAATATTCCACCTCCTGGACTCCAAAGAAACATTTGGATCTTTTTGCATATAATTGTTTCTCCTCCAATAGTTGTAGCACCCTGTCAACATGTTCAACATGATCCTTCCAAGACTTGCTGTAGATTAGTATATCATCAAAAAATACTAACACAAATTTTCTAAGGAATGGTTTGAAAATTGAATTCATCAAACCTTGAAATGTTGAAGGTGCATTGGTAAGGCCAAAAGGCATGACCAAAAATTCATAATGACCCTCATGAGTTCTAAATGCCGTTTTCGGAATGTCTTCAATCTTCATTCTGATTTGATGATATCCGAACGAAGATCCAACTTGGTGAAGTAAATTGATCCATGCAATTCATCCAGTAATTCATCAATGACAGGAATGGGGAACTTATCTTTAATAGTGAGCTTGTTGAGCTCCCTATAATCCGGACACATGCGCCATGATCCATCCTTCTTGTGCACCAATACTACTGGAGCAGAGAAAGAACTTTGACTTGGTTGAATTATACCAGCCTCTAGCATTTCTGCAACCATACGTTCAATTTCACTTTTTTGGACATAGGGATATCTGTACGGCCTGATGTTTGGAGAAACACTTCCTGGAATCAGATGAATAGCATGATCATGATCACGCATAGGTGGGAGACCTTTGGGAGTCTCAAATACCTTGGAATGATTGTCCAGGACTTTTTGGAGATCTGGAGAAATAGATGATTCCGATGTGGAAACATCTAGCGAACATAATTGTGCAATTACACCTCTTTGCTCCTTTTTTAGAAGCTTTGTCATACCATTAGAGCTGATTATCTTTCCTGGTTTCCCTGCAATACCCCTTAATTCAACTTCCTTTCCTTCTGTAGAAAATTTGATGAAAAGTTCTTGAAAATTAAAAGCTATTGTACCCATTGTAGCCATTGGACTCCTAGTACAACATCAGCACCTCCCATTGGAATGGAAAGCATTGGGCTAGTCAATACATATTCTCCCATGGATAGCTTGATATTATGGCACCTTCCAGAGCAATTTATTGTTCCTCCATTTGCAATCATCACTTGACACTCTGGTGCTGGATATAGGAAGCAATTCAATTCTTTTGCTACCCTACAATGAATAAAATTGTGGGTGCTTCCTGAATCAATCAACACTATTACCTTTTTCTTCTTGATTTGTCCTTCTATCTTGATGGTTTGAGGAGTGGTAATTCCTGCCAATGCATTACAAGATATGGTCAGATTTATTTTTTCTTCATCTAGGCTTTGTTCCTGGAGTATATCTTCTTCTTTTGACCTTTCTTGCTCCTTTTCTTCTTCCTCTTCACAATCTATGTAGAATAATTTCTTCTCAGCACACTTATGACCTTTAGTGTATTTGCTATCACAACTGTAACAAAGCCCTTTTGCTCTTTTTTCTTCCAATTGTTGTGGTGTCAACCTTATAGGTTGTGGAAGACTAGGGCAACAACACTTCCGTCTTTATAGTTGTGAGTGGTATGCTTCCTGGTTGCCATAATTTTGCTTTCCATTTTTCTTGCTAACCTAAATGCCTTCTCTAATGAATCAGGTTCCCAAAGGCGAACATCATGTTGGATATTATCCTTTAAAGACCCTATGAACACATCAATCCTATGCTCCTCTGGAATATTTTTTACCCTTATGTTCAATTTTTGGAACTCCTCAATGTGCTCCATTACTGAACCCTTTTGTTTGAGACTTATCAATTGGCTAAAAAAAGTGTTGCTTTTTGTATCTTCATAATGTGCTATCAATTCTTCCGTAAAAATTGCCCAAGTGATAAATTGTTTACGAGTGCAAAGCCATTGATACCATACAAACTGATTTGGTTCCAAATATACAGTTGCCATACGTACCTTTTGTGTGTTTTGCACATTATTGAGATCGAAGAACTGCTCCATCTGTAATATCCATGTGGCGGGATCCTTGCCATCAAACTTCCTCATATCGATTTTTGGAATATGGTGGGTCTTCGATCCAACATTAGAGTCTATGGAATCATGATTAACATTACTTTTGTTCACATCATGAGTTTCCTTTACAACCTTTTCACCATTAGTAAGTATTTCTTGTAGAAAATTTGTCAAATCTGTCTTCAAATCTGCCATGTATGTCTTCAAATCTGCCATGTCTCTCTTCAAATCTGTCTTCGAATCATCCATCTTAGCTTCCATGCCCTTTATCTTAGATTCCACGCCATTTATCTTAGATTCCATGCCATTTATCTTAGCTTCTGTTAGCTTTTGTGAGCGTGACATTTGTTGCACTTGTTCTTGTAATTTTGATATATCATGTAGCATTTCTTCCTCTTCTTCATGAGTCATGCTAGAGCTTTCAGGTTCCTTACTAGGTGTTTGAATTTTCTTTCCTCGGGGCATCAGTTACCAATAATAATGCTTTACTATGCCCTTTGAATTCTGTTAAACCAAGCTTACACAAAAATTTTAAAAAAACTACAAACCTTTTTTCACTTTATAGAAACCTGATATTGAATCTGATGTATCTCTGTAATTTCGGATCATCCAATTATGAAATTACGACCTGTAGTAGCCTTCTGCGTCTTCTTTCCAATGCCACAAGTCTGACCCAAATTGGATTCTCCAAGGAAGAGTTATGTGAAATCTCCCACAGTGACTTGCTTTTAGACTAGTTCAGTAGAGCGAACTTGTATGACGTGCCACGAGTCACTGTTTCAACCTTTGGATCTGAAACACGCATACAAGAAACTACTGTCCGTCCTCTTTCTATACCTTCTTACGAAATTTCAATCCAATCCCCAGAGAGGAAGTTATGACGATTTTCCCCAAGTCACCTGTTTTGAATGTAATTAAGGAGTCTGCAAAAAGACCAACTTCCTCAGATCATATCTCTGCAAATATCAAGCGAAAAGCTCTGAAATTTGGACCCAAGGTTCAGCGCGATTTCTTCTCAAATGGGTTTTTTTTGCTACTTCTGAAACGTCACAGAAAAAATGTTATAGCGAAAATTCCACGATGACCTGTTTGGAGCAGCGAAACCCTAGAATCCAAAGCTCTGATACCAAATGTTATGAAACCAGCTCAAGAAAAGATAGAAAAGATAGATCAACGCCTTAGAATTCAGCCTCTTCGAGGGGGAAACCTCCTTTACATTACATAAATTAACAATTCTTCGATGATACAAATGACAAAACCTCCTTTCTATATATAGGAGTCTAAGGAGTCACAATATAATCCAGCCGACCTAACAATAATAATATAAAGCCACAAAAATAACAATAGAGAGATTCTATGGGGCACAGAAATAACAACATGGGGGTAATAGGGGCACAAAAATATAAATAAGGGGTATAACTACAATAGTAATGGGTTAATCACTAGTATTATAGGGACCCAACACAGGGCATATCAAGCGCTGAGGCAAAAGAACCAGAGGGAAAAAAAAGATAGCACAGAACAACGTTACTTACCAACCGGTGGAGCCGAGCATATAACCAGGTCAGGGCCGAGCGAAAACAACAGTAGCAGCATATTTCCACAGTGAAATTGCATCAGAAGAACAAATAGTAAAACCCTCGAACCACCAATAGAACAATGCACAAATGACCAGGAGAATAGGGTTTGTGGGTCAATAACCAAGGCGAGAGTGTGATTACCGAGGAATAGACACATGTACTACATCCAACGCTGCTAGTATGAGTAATAAAGACCGGGAGTAAAAATATCTGTGCTAATAATTGTAATCAACCTTTGATTAACTTAATCACGTAGTTAATCACCACCGAAATCATTCATATTAATTTATATCCATTTATTAAAGTTTGTCGAGTGTAAAGAGGGGGTTGGACCCATCAAGTGGTATCAGAGCAAGAAATTGAAAGTGCCAGGATAGACATGGAAGTTGGAAGACGAGGACGTGGGAGAGGTGTGCGCAGAGCAGCAGATGAAGGACTGAGAGAAGAAATAAGGATCCTTACTGCCCGTTTGGAGGCAGTTGAAGCAGGAAGGCGAAGGGATCCAGAGGAAGGAAATGACAGCGAAGAAGAAGCCATAGTTATAATAGATGGATCGGATGAAGAAGGGCTAGAGATGAGGTTATTGAGGTCGGTCCTATTGGCTAGCAGCAAGCCTAAACTAGAGATCCCAAATTACGATGACAGCTTGTCCACAGAAGTTCTGTTGGACTGAATTAGCAAATAAGACAAATATTTTGAGTGTGAAGAGGTCAGCGAGGACCGGAGAGTTAAGTTCGCTGCAACAAAGCTGAAGGGACACGCAGCCCTGTGGTGGGACAGTGTCCAAGTAGAAAGAAGAAGGATGAACAAGTTGCCAATAAAGAAATGGCCAAGGATGGTGGCCAAGCTGAAAGGCAGATTTCTGCCCAAGGATTACCAGATTGCACTGCATCGGCAAGTGCAAAATTTGAGGCAAAAAGGGATGACAGTGAGAGAGTATACAAAAGAATTCTACCAGGTAAATTTAAGAGCTGGTTACACAGAGGACACCCCGGAGAAAACAACAAGGTATGTAAATGGTTTGAGATTGGAAATATTGGATGAAATCAACATTCTTTCCCCGAAAAATATAGAAGAAGCCTACCAGAGTGCTGTGAAGGCAGAGGAGAAGATCACCAAAAAACAAAATGCTAGGAGAGGACGGGGAACCGGCAGAGGACGAGGACAGTCCTATGGCAGAGGACGAACTTCCAGTAATAGTGAAGAGGGAAACGGCTCCAAGGCTTCAGGAACAATAGAAAAAGGAGACAACACTAGAGGTGGCAGGCCATATCAGCGAGGAAGAGGGAATGGCCGAGGTAGGGGAGCTAACTATCAGTGCTACAGGTGCCACAAATGGGGTCACAGATCTTTTGAATGCCCTAAAGCAGAACAAGCTAGCCAGATAGGAATGTTTATCGCATAGCTTGAGGAAGCAGAGGCACCGCCCCAAGAAGCATAAAATGTACCAGAAACAGGGGAAGCTTTAGTTTTGAACAAAGTGTTGTTGAAACCAGCCAAAGAAACAGTTGAACAAACTCAAAGGAAAGCATTATTCCGGACAGTTTGCAAGTCGCACGAGAAATGCTGCAAGTTGATCATCAACAATGGGAGTACAGATAATTTGGTTGCCACCGAGATGGTAGAGAATTTGGGTTTGAAGCGGCTGAAGCACCCCACCCCTTACAAGGTGTTGTGGCTGCATAAAGGCCATCAACTGTTGGTTGACGAACAATATGAAGTTGAGTTCCACATTGGCAAGTACAAAGACAAAGTTATTTGTGATATTATAGCAATGGATGTGTGCCACATACTGCTAACAAGGCCATGGTAGTATGACCGGAAGGTAGTGCATGATGAGAAGACAAACTACTACAATTTTGTCAAAGATGGGATCAAGCACACACTTGTGCCCATCAAGGAGGAGGAGACAACAGAAACAAGCAGGATGAAAGCATTACTAATGGGTGGAAAACAATTTTTGAAGCAGATTGAAGAAAGTGAAGTGAACTATGCTGTTGTGAGGAGAGAAAAGACAGTGCTGTTGCACACAGAAATGTTTGATTTGCCTGTAGAAATTCAGAAAATGCTACAGGAGTTCAGTGATATTGTAGTCGACGATTTTCCAGACAAGTTGCCTCCCAAAAGAAGCATCAGTCATCATATCGACTTTATACCTGGAGCAAGTCTACCAAATAAGGCAACATATCGGATGAGCCCCAAAGATAATGAGGAGATCAGAAAACAGGTGCAGGAGTTGCTAGATAAAGGGCTGATAAGGGAGAGTTTGAGCCCTTGTGCAGTACCAACAGTTCTCGCTCCCAAGAAAGGAGGAGAATGGCGAATGTGCATAGATTCGAGGGCCATCAATAAGATCACCATCAGGTACAAATTTCCACTACCACGGATGGACGATATGATGGATTGCCTGAGTGGGGCAGCATACTTCTCGAAGATTGATTTAAAGAGTGGCTATCATCAGATTCAGATCAGGGAAGGAGATGAGTGGAAGACAGCCTTCAAGACCAATGAAGGGTTGTACGAGTGGCTAGTCATGTCGTTCGGTTTGAGTAACGCCCCTAGTACTTTTATGTGATTGATGAACAAAATGCTGAAAGAGTTCATCGGAAAGTTTGTAATAGTGTATCTTAATGACATATTAATTTTCAGCAAGACTAAGGAGGAACACTTTCGACATGTTCGGAGTGTGCTGGAGAAATTGCAGCAGAATAAGCTGCTAATAAATCTGAAAAAATGTACTTTCCTACAAAGAGAATTGGTTTATTTGGGCATTGTAATTGCAAAAAATGAGTTGAATATGGAACCAGAGAAGATTGCAGCGATCATTAACTGGCCATCCCCGAAAAGCCTGTTTGAGGTACGTAGTTTTCATGGGTTGGCAAGTTTTTATCGCAAATTTATAAGAAATTTCAGTGAAATCTGCGCGCCTATGTTGGACACTATAAAAAAGGTAAGTCAGCCTTTTCGTTGGACCGAGGCAGTAGAGAAAAGCTTTCAGCTCCTGAAGAAGAAAATTACAGAAAGACCAATTTTAAGATTGCCAGATTTTAATAAGCTTTTCCAGGTTCACTGTGATGCAAGCGGTACAACGATTGGAGCTGTACTAAGCTAAGAAGACAAACCTGTTGCATTTTTCAGCGAGAAGTTGAACGAGAGCAGGCAGAAGTATTCATCATACGACAAGGAATTCTATGCTGTCATCCAAGCACTAAAGCATTGGAGACACTATCTGCTGGGGAGTGAGTTTGTTTTATTTTCTGATAATTCTGCACTGCAATATGTGATGCAACAACATAAATTGAACCACAAGCATGCCAAGTGGGTTGAATATTTGTAGAGTTTCACCTTTGTGTTGAAACACATCAGTGGGCAGGCCAACAAGGTGGAAGATGCATTGAGCAGAAGAGCCTTGCTCTTACAGGAAAGTACGATACAGGTGCTGGGATTTGAGCATTTGAAAGACTTGTATCAGACCGACGCGGATTTCAAAGAGGCTTATGAAGCCTGTCAGAATCCCTTGCTGAGGAACAATAGTCCATGGTTGGACTATAATTTACAAGAAAAGCTATTGTTTAAAGGGGGACAGTTATGTATTCCTGATTGTTCGATGAGAGAAAATATTATTCGAGAGAAGCACAATGGAGGTCTAGCCGGACATTTTGGCATAGACAAAACTTTAGATCAACTCGGACACTTTTATTACTGGCCAAGAATGCGAAGGGATGTGCAGCGATATGTGAGTAGGTGTAAAGTCTGCCAATTGGCAAAAGGACACAGTCAAAACACAGGACTTTACACACCACTGCCTGTTCCAAGTAGACCATGGGACTCAGTCAGCATTGACTTTGTCTTGGGACTGCCAAGAACGCAACGAGGTTACGACTCGGTAATGGTGGTGGTAGACAAGTTTTCAAAAATGGCGCATTTCATCCCTTGTAGAAAAACCAGTGATGCCACTCACGTAGCTCACCTGTTTTTCACTGAGATTGTTAGATTGCACGGCCTACCCAGATCTATTATTTCTGACAGGGATGTGAAATTCACAGGACACTTTTGGCGTACCTTGTGGAAGAAGTTGGATACACAATTGAATTTCAGCTCTACATATCACCTGCAGACTGACGGGCAAACGGAAGTGGTGAACAGGAGTTTGGGGAACCTGCTACGGAGCTTAACTGGAGAAAATTCACTGTTATGTGATCGTGCACTTGCTCTAGCAGAATTCGCTTATAACGATTCACTGAATTGCAGCACAGGGCACAGTCCATTTCAAATCTTGTATGGCATGCATCCTCATGGAGTACATGAGTTGCGGGATCTGGGGAAATTGGAAAAGGGAAGTGCTGATGGGGAAGATTTCGCCAAAGCAATGAATGATATACGTGAGCAAGTGAAATCAAATTTGCAGGACAACAGTCAGAAATACAAATAGCAAGCAGATTTATAGCGATGAGAAGTGCAGTTTAATGTAGGGGAAGAAGTCCTTGCACACTTACGCAAAGAACGGTTTCCTAAGGGCGCATATAATAAGCTGAAATTTAAGAAAATTGGTCCCTGTAAAATTCTGTGTAAATTCTCAGCCAACGCTTATGAAATACAGCTGCCACCGGATATAGGCATATCACCTATTTGCAACGTGGCAGACCTATTCCATATACTGCCAACCCTGAAGATGACAGTGTGGTACAGTCAGAAGGGGACACGTAGGTTGAAGGCGGTTCTTGGATGAGGCAAATGCCTTCGGCTCAACCCCATGAGATCGAGAAGGTTCTCGACACACAGGTGGCCAAGCGAACTCACAGGAAAGAGTATCTGCGGTACCTTGTCAAGTGGAAGAACCATCCTATCAAGGACAGTTCGTGGCTCAACGTGGCACAGATACAGGAAGCAGGTTATTCTGTGGAGGAGCTCATGGAACAGAGCCATGACTTTTTATTATCCTGGGAGCCCGATGCAGGATCTTCGAGCTGGAGGGGATCATCATGACAAAGGGTCATTTGGTCTCTGAGAGGACTGAGGAGGAAATTTCAAGTGAACACTTTAATTTCATTTCTTTTATTATTTTAATTTCTTAGAGAAGTAGTATTTAGGAAGATAAAAGTTGAATTAAATGAACTGTTGTAGTTAATTGTTTTTATTTATCATGTTATCCTTTACAAATCATAGCGTAGGAAAAATAAACAGTTGTAGAACTGAAAACAAACCATCAAATGTAACTAATAGCAGTTGAGAGAAACTGTTTTCCAAAATCATTCAAAAGGAGACAGAATGCATTGTAATAGGTTCGACTTTTGAAGAGAGAAAAAATAATAGAAATATATGAACACACAGAAGTTACCTTTAACATCCCACAACTGTCCCTCTACAGTCTTTTACGTTGAGTTGCTTAACACAGTAAAAACAAGTTCTTTTATTTCTATTCTACACAGTATACGTATTGTTTCTATTTGCATTAACTTAACACGCCGACAAACATCAAGATTTTGTAAGTGTAAGAACTGAAGAAACAACAAAGACGTGGACGATTAGTCCCAGACCAACTAAAGCAAACGAGCTAAAGAAATCCTTGGATAACGCACAAGTTCCAGATAGCAAGGATAGAAACCAACAATACAGGTATTTCCTGAGAACATAATCTTTTCATTTATTCACAAAAAGTAATCATATAATCTTTGTCAAAAATATATTACAGTCCATACTGAAATTAAGTGCATAATAAAGAACGGGTTGAAAAACCCTAACTTGTAAACCCTATAGCCACAACCCAAAAACTGTAATAATGCAAGCTACAATTACATTACGCCAGACAGATAGAAGATTCTACGCCTAAAACTAGCCAAGCCATGTTTTAAGCCAACGACAACATAAGCGAGCAAAGAAACCAAGTTAAAAAGGAGCGACCCTACCCGGGTCTTGCCAGCATGCGACAGAGTAGAAGCCAGGGTCTCCAGAACAAAACCACCTACAATAATCCACCAAAATAGAGTGTAAGCATTGCGTGGAAGGAAGGAAAGAATCGAGGGAACAAAATACCAGAAGCTTAGGGTTCGAGACTTACCAGTGAAGAGACAGAGCACCGAGGTTGCGGTCACCCAAGGGTCCCTCTACTCACAAAGGAGCAACTGAGTCAGTCAATAGCGTAACAAGTGGAAAACAATGATGGCATAGAACAGTAACTTACCTTCATTTCTGTGGAAGAAGCCGAAGCTGTAGACCCCCGAGACCACAACCTGCCAACGCAACAGAGCAACATGACCAGTGAAATTTGAGAGCGATTGAATTAAAGAAACCGAGACCAGGAACAGTCACTACAGTTAAGCGAAACGAGCAACTGAGACTATATACAGAAAACTGAAAAACCCTCCAAAACAAGCGTATTTTCCGTAGAGTAATAGGGCATATCAAGCACCGAGGCAGAAGAACCAGAGGGAAAAAAAAGATAGCACAGAACAACATTACTTACCAACCGGTGGAGCCGAGCATATAACCAGGTCAAGGCCGAGCGAAAACAACAGTAGAAGCATATTTTCACAGTGAAATCGCATCAGAAGAACAAACAATAAAATCCTCAAACCACCAACAAAACAATGCACAAATGACTGAGGAATGGACACATGTCTTACATCCAACGGTGCTGGTACGAGTAATAAAGACCGGGAGTAAAAATATCTGTGCTAATCATTGTAATCAACCTTTGATTAACTTAATCACGTAGTTAATCACCACCGAAATCATTCATATTAATTTATATCCATTTATTAAAGTTTGTCGAGTGTAAAGAGGGGGCTGGACCCATCAGAAAATTAGCTATTAATGCCAAACTTAGACTCTCGAATCTCTGGCAGCAGTTAGTGATTTATTTGAATTTGTTGAAGATTCATAATAGTTAGCAGATCCGAGTTGGATTTGAAACATAATATTTTTTAGTTTTAATGTGAAATTGTATCGAGTTAGAATTATTGTTGCGGCAATAAGAAACAAAGTATTCATTCTCTCTCTTTGTCATAAAATTTTCTTGGTTATTCTAGATAACCATCATTCATGTTATGATGACTTCCTTTGCATGTATCTATTGTTAATTATGGAAGCCAAGTTGATTGATAGTTGCACTGATAAAATTATATTAGAAATTATTAATTATCAGATTGAAATTGAGAAAATTCATAAAGAATTTCAAGATCTGTATTTTCCCACGGATTTTGTTAGTTATTGGAACTCACCTGGAACTTCGGTTGAGGTCAATTGTGGAATCTTAGTTCAATTGGGTTCAATGATTGAAACAAAACCTTAGCACGTGATGTTAAAGACTTCCATAGCTAAGTCAATCTGGAGCGAGCATTGCCAGATTGATCTTCCATCATCAGATTGAATAAGGAATAATCATGATCCATTGTGGAAAGGACAATGGAATGGTTGACAAGTCAAGGGATTTTTTCACCATCGATTCAGATCTAATCAATGGTGGTTGAATCGTGTTTAGCATAAGTGAATTCATTTAAAAAAGGTGTGATAAAATTGGTTATGAAATCTAGTTTTATAATGGTGTTTGATGTCCACAAGTGAATGTATTATTTAACCTTGCCCTATTGAAATTGATGGATGCAATAAACATAGGGAGGAATCCTAGAGAGTTGTATTAGTTGGTGGTCAATCTTATGTTATTTAAATGAGAAAACATGCTTATATGTAATTTTGGCCAAATATTCTTATTCATGCATCATAGGTGGACGTAGTTTCGTAAAAATGTTGAATATTTTTATTTTTTGTAAATTCAAAAATCATTTTCTAATTTTCCATTTGATAAATGAAGCATGTCTTTACTTAATATCTAATACATATTTTGAAAATTTAAAAGGTAATGTGACAATTCTAATCACTAATTTTAATCATAGTTTCGTGAAAATGTTGAATATTCTTATTTTTTTGTAAATTCAAAAATCATTTTCTAATTTTCCATTTGATAAATGAAGCATGTCTTTACTTAGTATCTAATACATATGTTGAAAATTTAAAAGGTAATGTGACAAATCTAACCACTAATTTTAGTTAAGCTATTTGTAGGAGCATTCGCCATGTGTTCATCATGTAGTTTTTTTTTGCATACATGTTACAAATGTATAATCGAGTACTTTTCGGGGGAGTTGGTTACAAATAGATTTCTTTTCTGGGTTGTACGGTGTTGTTCCCATAATTGCATGGCGTGAGGGATTTTCTCTGCATGCTCATTTTGAACGAAGATGCAAAACTTGTAGCATTTTTGTCAGGTAAACATTGCATTATTTCTTCTATATGCGAGTACTTAGAGTATTTATACAATATATGTTACAACCCTGTAGCAATGAGGTGCAGAGTTCAAAAGGTGGATAATGTGAGAGTGTTAAACATGTTTATACAATATACATTATTATCATGTAGTTGTTATGTATAAATTACTTTTGTGCTATGACATTAGAACCTCTTATTTTTCTTATTTATGTATATTTGATCTAATTCGTATCACCGGAGCGGGAAAATGAACACAAGTAGAACAAATATGGTTAAATACAATGATAACTTTGCTAAGAGGTGCATTTCTTTTTTATTTATTGTCATTTGATTATTATTACATTATACAACTCTGTGTTATTTTGGTTATATTTTTTATGTATTCTTAACTAAAAACAAGACTTTTTCAATTTTCAGGAAACATATAACACTTAGAGATTCAAATCTAGGACAACAATTACAAGGAAAAAAAGTACTTTGAATATTTCTATAAAACATTTGTATTTGTTGAAACTAAAGTCTATTTAGTATTTGACCTATATATGGGCTTATGCATGAAGCCGGGCTACACTTTTTGGCAAGTGAAGGCACTTTGTGGGCGGAAAAAAGTAACTCGATTGAGCAATTTTAAGCGCTAGATAGAACAATCTTTTAGTCCTTGATCGAGCTATTTAAGGACTTAAAAATTGCTCGATTGAGGATTAAAACAAATCGTTGACCAAGCTCCTGTGTAGCCTAAGGTTATCCGGGAGCTCGATCGAGCAATTTTTTTTTTAAAATCCCTCTAATAACAAGTTGGGAACAAAAGTGAAAAAGTGGCTCAATCGAACAATAGGTTCGATTGAGCTTTAAGGTTTGATTGAGCCTTTATTTTTCAATAAAACCTCGTCCACAATTTACACTAGCCATTTTGCGCACACTCTGAGGGAGATTAGAGCTCGATATAGAGTTTGGAAGCTCGACTGAGTTGGAGGAGCACAATCTAGTCACCTAGTGACCCCACCAATGTGCCAAAAGCTCGATCCAACTACTGTTTGGAGGCCGAGGTAGGGTTCCTATCATTTTTTACTTATTTCAATTAATTTTTCTTGCAAAAAAAATGAAAACCACCATACACCACCCCACAAAAACCACAAAAACCACAAAAAAACCCTTGAAACCATAGAAAAAAAACAACCATGAAAACCACCAAGAAAACCATTGATAACCCTTGAAAACCACCACAAAAACCATAGATAAGTATAATTTAGGCTTTAAATTTTATTTCATTTCAAGTATACATTTTTAATAATTGTAATGATAGCATGCTTATTATGATTTTTCTTATTTTGGATGGTAAAAGTTATTTTTTAGTTATTTTAGGTTTTGAAGTTTTTTCTTAGGAATTTAATGAAATAAATTTTCAACAGATTTTGATTTATTATTATTTAAAATACATTTTTAAGTGAATACATAGATCACAGTTCAAGCTTACGATTGTCACACATGTCAAATTTTGATTAAATTTGACCAAAAATATGCCCAAAAAAACCCCAAAAAATAAAACAATAAAACAATAACCAATGAATAAATTAATCAATAAATTAATTAATTTCACATTGCATATAACATTATTATATTATATATTGGGTTACCGATCATGAAAACAAGAGCCATTAAAAACCTAAAATTGAGATAATAAATATGATGGTTCATAATAAACCTCTATTTACCAAATAAGAAATTATTATTTTATTTTAAATTTAAATTAATTAATTTATTTTAATAATAAATATAGTAATTTGTTTTTAAAAATTATTTACTTAAATAAAATCTTATACGAAAAAAGCTTGTTTTTTAATTAAATTTTATTGCCCAATAAATAAAGAAATAAAATTATATAATTATAACATGTAAAATTTAACGGATATATATATATATATATATATATATATATATATATATATATATATATATATATATACTTACTTTATGAACATGTAATTTTACGTTATGCTATATATATATTCATAACTATATAAAATTATATAACTATAACCATAACATAACAAAAACATATATAGAAAATATGACAAAGTTTTATATAACATAATTATATATAACTATAACATATAACAATGAATTAAACTATATATATAGAGCAAGTAACATTAACACATATATATATATGAATGGCATGTTCATAAAATTATAACATAACAAATAAAACACATATATAGTTATAAGTTCATAACCATATAACATATATAAAATTATATAACATATTATCTAACATAACTATATAAAATTATATTTAACTATATATCACATACTATTTAGCATAATCATATATGATTATATAACTATAACTATATCCATAACATAATTTGACCAGTGGAGCTAACCCTTGGGGCTAACATATATATATATATACATATTTTTTCCCTCCTAGTAAGAATCTTAATTTCTATTATAAGAAATAGTGAAAATTACATGCTGTAGATGCATAAAGCATATCAAAATTCGGCTGTTTAATCACTCAACAAACCTCTGAGTGATACAACCATAAAAGTATCTGTAAAAAAAACTATGATATAACTATTCAACAAAAGTACAAAGCTGCTGGTTAATACTCTGATCTGAACCTAAATATGAATGCAACAAATTACATACATAACATAACCATAAATACAAAGATGCAGCAAAAATAACACTTCATTTCATTAATATCAAATATTGAAATATGCTTACAAACAAAATGGAAATAAACTAGCTCATGCAATGGTAGCTTATCTATGAGAAGGGATGTGGCAGCTACATGCCTTTGAAATGGGTTACAATGAGGCTCGAAGGCCTATTTATTATTGAGAAACAATGGAAAACCCTAAACATCCAAAACCCTAACCCTGGGAGATGAAGCACCAAAACTATGGGCCTCGTTTGGGTACATTGGTACATCAACTTATCGAGGTCGTAACTTTGGCATGCGATCTTCGTTTGACACACTCAATACTTCGTTATAAATATCTATCCGAGGACTACAACTTTCACATGTTTGCCCCAGTTTTCCAAAAAAAACGTCGTTTAGGGCCTCAAAAATGGCTCTGGAAGTTTAGGACCCGAAAAACTGCCAAAAATAGTAAACTGTGCTATAATGAAGGAAATTGAAAAACTGAAAGAGACAATAGTGGGGGTAAAAGTGGAATAGGTGGGCGGCCACCAACATCCACGTGGATCATTCCTCCCCCCTTAGGAAGAAATGTCCCCCATTGCGTTGAGTGCCTCCATGAGATGTGGAAACTTCTGCTGAACTTGGTCCCTGGTGAGTCACTTGCCTTGGTGCAGGAGTTGGCCAGTTTTGACAAGCCGATATAGTTGGATCTTCTGCCGTCAAGTGTTCTTGATCTATGCATCCATAATCCGATTAGTTGTGGCCTGTTCCATGCAGTCTAGGTTTAACTCTTTTGGTGTGAGTTGTTATGCAATGTATGATGTGTCTAGTAATGGTGGGAAGTATGGTCAAAGGAAGTCCACATTGAAAACTGGGTGCAGACCAAGGAATAGGGGAATGCTGAGCTCAAAAGCATTGTCTCCCACAACCTTGGTAATGGTGTAGGGACCATATCAGAGTGGTATGAGCTTCCTATGGGCTCCGATAAAGTGTTCTTTCTGCAAATGCAACCAAACTTTTTCGCTCACCTGAAACTTGTGTGGCACTTGACGTTGATCATGTTGTTGCTTGTACTTGGCATTTGACTTCTCCAAGATGTCATGAACCTGCTGGTGGATGTGTTGGATGCGTTCAATAAATCTAGTTGCTTTATCAACCTTGAAAAATACATGTGTGGATTTTGTCTATGTAGTCGCATGAGGCATGACAACATCAATCAAACACAATGGTTGAAATCCTAGACCCACTTGAAAGGGACTGCGACCAGTCGAGCTATGGAGAGCTCTGTTATAACTGTGCTGCACATAGGGAAGACTCTCATCCCAGGTTCGTGGATGCTTGGAGTTGTACATGTGGAGTATGTTCACTATCATCCTATTGATGATCTGTAATTGACCATCAGTCTGAGGATGGAAGGCAGTCGACTTGGTGAGCTTAGTGTCCAATAGGGTCCAGAGGATTAACCAGAATATGCTCAAGAACCTGCTATCTGTATCTGATATAATGGTCTACAGGATCCCAAAATGTACCCTTACTCGCTCAAAGAAGAGTTTGGCAGTGTCCTCTGCTATGATACTCTTCTTGCAGGTTGCCAATATAAACATCTTAGAAAATTTGTCCATGACCACAAATACACAGTCATTACTGATCTGAATTTGAAACTACTTGAAATTTGTTTGCAAGGTATTCAATTCAGAATTAAACATGTTTAAAAGATTTCCATGTCTTGCAGAAAGAAAACACATGAAATTTTCAGCTGTTCATGACCCATTTGAGCATAGCAGAGTTATTTCCTTTTACTGTTTAACACATTAAAACGAATTTGATCTGCAAAATAAATCAACCACAAATGCAAAAGAAGTTGATAAAGCAGTTCACCCCCTCCAGAGCTATGTCTGCTGGGTCCAAAGCTCCCAACCGGGCTTGTCCTTATTTTTATTAAATGCTCAAATTGAAAATACAGCTGAATAGAAGCATCTACAGGAGAAATAGATGGTAAAAATGGATTCAGAACACTTGAATCCTTCAGGATTGACTATTGGATCACCTCCAATGGATACCTGCAACCCTATACAGTCTTCACAAAACTGGGCCCTAGTGGCTCCTAGAACTTTCACAGCTCCAAAACCTCTGCAAATGATCTCAGATGGCTGTAAGACCTGCACCAATGGCTTCAGAAGGTCGAAAATACCCAAAATCAAAAAAAATTTGTCCAAAACTGACTTTTCTAGCCAAAGTTATGGCCATTTAAAGTTTCTCCAGTTTGCCCCCAGAAAAACTCCAGCTAACTTTAGTTAACTCCAGATAGCTCTGCCAATTATGGCGGGTCCGCCAAATTTGGCGCTCCTGCCAAAATTCCGCCAACTTAACTGTAGTTACATTTAATGTTTGGTGGTTGCCTCGGATTTTGTGCCTGACGGAATATTCATTTTTTCTAATGTTATGGACAAATTCTTCTTTCTGCCATAACTTCCTCATACGGCGAGCGTTTTTCGAACCGTTTGCGGCGTCAGAATATGGAAGACGAGCACTTTCCAGTCATTCAACTTTGAACCAGTTCTAAGCACTTTAAATTTTGAGCATTTTACGACACTTAGGACATGAGCACCTGATCACGCCTCCCCATTGGGAAGCTTTTGGACCCCAAAAGCCTTCAACTACCTGTTAAAGAGGTGAGGGTACATCTCCCTCACTTTGTCCACCTCCATCCACTTTTCCTTGTTCGGTTTGCTGCCTTTGAAACCAACCCGAACATAATCTACACTACCCCTTCTTGAAGTGCGTGTCCTTCTGTCAAGGATTGTATCTTCTTTCAGCTCATCTAAGAATTCTGGCGAGAAATCTTCTACAGATGGCAGATGAACAACATTTTCATGATCAACAATCAAAGGAGGTTCATACAAACGTAAGTTCTCCACATTGACAACAGAATACATTTGCATGTAGGAAGGCAAATCTAATTGAAAAGCATTATTTCCAACCTTCTTGAGGATTTTGAATGGACCATAACGAATAGGCTTAAGCTTTTTACCTTCTCCTTGCATCCTTTCCTTACTAATGTACAACCATACCTCATCCCCTTCTTGAAACTTGTGATCGACTCTATGCTTGTCATGTCTTTCCTTGTACTTGCCTTGACTCTTCTCAAGCTGTTCTTGAATTTGCTGAATTCTTTCAATGAATGAACAAGCTTTGTCAATGTCACTATGTCCCTCAATGACGACATCTTTCTCAAGAATGAAATCAAGAGGTGATTTTGGCAAGTAACCAAAACAAGCTTCAAACGGTGAGGTGTTTGTGGAAGAGTGCTTGGCACGATTGTAAGCATGCTGTATGTAGTGCAAATGTTCATCCCAAAGCTTGGGATGCTTGCTGCAATAACCTCTCAAGAGGTGCACAATGGTTCTGTTCACAACTTCGGTTTGTCCATCTGTTTGCGGATGGAAAGCAGTATTTTTCTTCAACTTTGTGTCCATCATCTCCCATAGGTTGGACCAAAAATTCCCCACAAATCTGGAATCCATGTCACTAATAATGGAAGTAGGCAAACCAAAGTGAATCCATACATGATGAAAAAATAATTCAGCAGTTTGTTCAGCAGTTATAGTTTTCTTACTAGGCATAAGTATACACATTTTGCTGAAACGATCAACTACTACATATAAATAATCATGCTGCTTTCGAGATTTTGGCAAACCTCCTACAAAATCCATAGAGATGCTCTCCCATGGTCTAGAAGGTACCGGCAAAGGAGTATACAAACCAAGCTTCCTGTTACTAGGCTTGCTTGTAGCACATAATGAACAACCTCTTATGAACCTTGAAACAGAATCTACCATGCGAGGCAAATAGCAATACCTCTGTAGATGTGCAACTGATTTTCTCACACCAAAATGGCCAACAATAAGAGAAGAATGAGCTTGTCTTATGACATTTATCCTCTCCCTCTGTGGTATACACAACTTGCCCAAATGAAACAACAAATTGTTATGCATGTGATAGTCATTTTCCTCTACATGATTTCCTTTACTCAAGTTAGCATACACATCTTTAAAGTCATCATCAGATGCATATTGTTCTATGTAACTATCATGTACAATGGAATCATTCTTAAGTAAAGTAACAGCACCAATAATAGGCCTTGAAAGCATATCAGCAACCTTATTCAAAGTACCTTTCTTATACCTTATTACCAAATGGAACTGTTGCAAGAAGCCCATCCATCTGAAGTGTCGTGACTGTTGTAACTTGCTTTGTGATTGCAAGTACTGTAAGGGCTGATGGTCGGTATGTATAACAGTTTCTTTGCCCATCAAGTAGTGTTTCCACTTTTTGACGCTTTGTACCAACGCATACAACTCCTTATCATATGTAGGATAATTTACAACATCACCATTAAAAGTTTCAGAATGAAAAGCAATAGGCTTACCATGCTGTAGAAGAACTGCACCCATAGAATAATCACTAGCATCAGTTTGTATCTCAAATGGCTGTCTCAAATCCGGTAATGCAAGGACTAGAGCTGAACTAATCTTCTCTTTCAAAGATTCGAAAGCTTTTTGCTGCTTGCCTCCCCATTGGAAAGCATGCTTCACACTTGTCACTGCATGCAGAGGAGCTGCTATAGAAGAGAAGTTAGAGATAAACTTCCTCCAATATTGAGCTGCACCTAAAAAACTTCTTACCTCTGCTATGGATTTGGGAGTAGGTCACTTCACAATAGCCTCAATCTTAGTAGGATCAATTCTCAAAGCACCTCCTCCTACAATGTGTCCCAAATAAACCAAAGAAGTCTTTCCAAATTCACACTTTGACATTTTAAGAAATAACTGATTCTTCTTCAAAACATCAAGTACTTTTCTAACATGCATGACATGATCTTCTCTAGACTTGCTGAAAATTAAGATGTCATCTAAGTAGACAATAACGAAATCATCAAGAAAAAGGACGCAAGACATCATCCATTACCCGCATGAAAGTTGCAGGTGCATTGCACAAAACAAACGGCATCACAAGCCACTCAAAGAGTCCTTGTTTGGTTTTAAAGGCTGTCTTCCAAATGCCACTTTCTTCAATTCTTACTTGATGATATCCACTGCGCAAGTCTAGCTTAGTGAAATATCGAGCATCTTTCAGCTGGTTTAGCAAATCATCTATCCTTGGGAGTGGGTAACGATTCTTTACCGTTATCTTGTTCAAGGCCCTGAAATCAACACACATACGCCAAGTGCCATCTTTCTTTGGAATCAATACAATCGGTGACCCACATGGCAAAGTACTTGGCCTTATGAAACCCTTGTCCAACAAGTCCTTGATTTGCTTCTTTATTTCAGCATTCTCCATAATAGACATGCGGTACATGCCTATGTTTGGAAGAGGACAATCTGGATGCAAATGGATTTCATGCTGAATCTCCCTCTTAGGAGGCAAACCTGTAGGCTCCTGAAACATCTCATGATATGCATCAACTACATCATACAGATCTGATTTAAGTTTTGGATCACAATTGTCAAATGACTCATGATTCACATCAACCTTGGGCTTAATCATAAGAAGAACAAAATTCTTACTTGAATTGACCAGCCTTTTTCCCTGTCCTGCATTCACCATCGCTATATTTGTCTTCTTGCGATGAGCTCTAACAATGAACTCCTTGCCATCTTTGAACAGATGATATTTGTTTTCATGGCGATGAAAGATAGCTTTCCTGTCAAACAAGTAAGGACTTCCCAAAACAATTCCTGCTATATCAAAAGGTACCACATCAAGTTCAACTGTGTCAATAAAATGTGCAGTAATTGAAAAGCGCAATGTGCACTTTCTTGAAACTTGTAAATTTGCATCCTTGTAAATCCATCCAAGTGGATATGGCTTCGGATGTGGAACGGTCTCAAGTTTAAGCTGCTTGACCAAGTCCTCTGATATAAGGTTTGCTTGTGACCCACTATCAAAAAGTGTGTCAATTTTAGTATGTTTTGAAATCACCCTCACATGAAACAGTTCAATTCTTTCTTCCTCATTAGGAGCTTGTACATGGCAGTTTGAGGTACTAGTGATGGCTTGAGTTTCAATTTCTTTTCCCTTCAAGTTTTTCAAACCCATGGCTGCAATTTTGGTTTCATCACCTGAATCTTCCCCTAAATCTTGTGGTGTAGATGTAGTAGCAACAGTTTTCTGTTTCCCTTTGGATTTGTTAAATTGAGGTCTTTTTTCAGCATATAATTTCCAACAGTTTTTCTCCTCATGGCCTGGTTTAGAACAGTGTTTACAGATCACTTTCTCACTCTCCTGTTTGACAGATGCATTCTTTTTGCTCTTTCCCTTGGAGGTTTTCTCTTTGTTTTTCCCCTTGGGGGGCTTGTTTCGACCCTCTTCAAATGTGTTTTTTCCCCTTGCCTCTAAATGGTTAGCTTGGACACAAACCTTGTCCAGGCTAGTAGGGTTAAACATCAAGATGGTGTGTCTAAGGTAGCTATGCAAGCCACCGATGTATTTCAGCAAGGTTTCTTGGGTCTGTAAATCTACCCCTAACAAGAGAGCTCTTCTCCTGAATTCTTGGGTGTAGTCTTGGACACTCTGACCCTTAAGTTGTCTGAAATTTTGTCAATTCATAATGGCCTTCTGCATGTGAGCAAGAGGATAAAACTTTTTTTTAATGGCTAACAGAAATTTAGGCCATGTTAAGGTAACCTTACCAAATTTCTTGATCTCCTCTTTAGTCTTGGCCTCCCACCAGACCAATGCTGCTCCATCCATTCTCAAAGAAGCCAACTGAATCTTTGTGGCATCATCATGCATATTTTGGATCCTCAAGTAAACTTCCAACTGCCTAATCCAGTTGTCAAGCTTTTCTGCATTCACTTCACCATTAAACATAGGTAATTCGAATTTTACATCAAGCTTCAAAAAAGGACTTTTTCCAGAGGATCTATGCTTATGAACAAAATAAGACGAGGATGAAGAAGAAGAAGTTGAAGATGGGGTTGGTGGATCACGATTTCCTCCATGTCCTTTCTTGGAATGATCATCATCCTTCTTACCTCCTGAAGAGCCCTCTCCTTCATGTGGATGTTTGGACCCTTCTCCAGCCAATTTCTCATTTCTTTCTTGGTACAATATCCTCACCATTTCAGTGAGGTCCAAGAAAACCTTTCTGAAGACTCTTTCTTCTTCTCTTGGATCTGTCTCTATAGGAATTTCTCCTTCATGTTCAGACATCCTTGAAGCTTCTACTGAGACTATTGAGGGTGAAATTGAAGGTGGAAGTGATGGCTCTCTAGCCTTCCTTGACTGAGGATTCTCTCGTTCTCTAGTCAACTGTCCTTCCCCTCTTTTGAGTTTCAACCTGGTAAGCATCAATACTTTGCAAGACAGTTAGAAGATCTTTGCAGAAAACCCTGAGCTCTGATACCAACTTGATCTGAATTTGCAAGGTGTTCAATTCAGAATTAAACATGTTTAAAGATTTCCATGTCTTGCAGAAAGAAAACACATGAAATTTTCAGCTGTTCATGACCCATTTGAGCATAGCAGAGTTATTTCCTTTTACTGTTTAACACATTAAAACAAATTTTATCTGCAAAATAAATCAACCACAAATGCAAAAGAAGTTGATAAAGCAGTTCACCCCCTCCAGGGGTACGTCTGCTGGGTCCAAAGCTCCCAACCAGGCTTGTCCTTGTTTTTATTAAATGCTCAAATTGAAAATACAGCTGAATAGAAGCATCTAAAGGAGAAATAGATGGTAAAAATGGATTCAGAACACTTTAATCCTTCAGGATTGACTATTGGATCACCTCCAATGGATACCTGCAACCCTATACAGTCTTCACAAAACTGGGCCCTAGTGGCTCCTAGAACTTTCACGGCTCCAAAACCTCTGAAAATGACCTCAGATGGCTGTAATACCTACACCAATGGCTTCATAAGGTCGAAAATACCCAAAATAAAAAAAAATTCGTCCAAAACCGACTTTCCTAGCCAAAGTTATGGCCATTTAAAGTTTCTCCAGTTTGCCCCTAGAAAAACTCTAGCTAACTTTAGTTAACTCCAGATAGCTCCGCCAATTATGGCAGGTCCGCCAAATTTGGCGCTCCTGTCAAAATTCCACCAACTTAACTGTAGTTACATTTAATGTTTGGTGGTTGCCTCGGATTTCGTGCCCGGCGGAATATTCCTTTTTTAATTTTTTTTGAAAAATTAAAATTTCTAATGTTATGGACAAATTCTTCTTTTTGCCATAACTTCCTCATACAGCGACCCTTTTTCGAACCGTTTGTGGCGCCGGAATCGGGAAGACGAGCACTTTCTAGTCATTCAACTTTGAACCAGTTCTAAGTACTTTAAATTTTGAGCATTTTACGACACTTAGGACATGAGCACCTGATCAATTACCATGCTTGGTAGAAGGGAGGCCATACATACAATCCATGGAGATGGATTCCCACGACTGGCTGGGAGTAGGAAAAGGAGTGTACATGCCTTGCTTCTTGATGGTTGGCTTGGCAATGACGTAGACAATGCAGGATCTAATATATTTCCCAACATCCAGTTGGAGTTTTGGCCAATAAAAGTACTTTTGTAGTACAACCACAATTTTCTCCACACCAAAATGTCCTGCAACTCGACTGTAGTGCACCTCCAAAATTAGCTAGGCAGGGTTGCTTGAAGGAACACAAAGATGGCCTAGGTAGCATAATAATGCATCTTGGAGGTGGAAATCAGGAAATTTCTTTCCATCTACTAGCATCTGGTATGTGGAGGTGAACTCTAGATCATTTTTGTATAGTTGTAGCCATCCAAAGGTCTCGTGTCCACAAGTGTTGAGAACAATAGTTAGTGCTGCAGCTGGTGGTTGGCTGAGGCAGTCTGCAACATGAATGGTGCTGGCCTTTTTGTATTTTATTTTCAAATGGAATCGTTGCAGATATGTAGACCACTTCTGATGGCAATCATTCTGCAACTTCCCTTGTGTCTGTATAAACTGAAGAGGTCGGTGATCAGTGTGGATGACTGTCTCCTTCCCCAGAATGTAATGCTTCCATTGCCGACAAGCCTGCATGATGGAATACATCTCTTTATCATAGGTGGGGTATTTCTGAATTGTATCAGAAAGTGTCTCACTATGATAGGCCATTGGATGCCCGTGCTAGGTGAGGACTACACCAATAGCATAGTTGGAGGCGTTTGTCTCAATTTCAAATGGCTGCTGCAGGTCTAACAGTGTGAGTACGAGTGTAGAGCAGAGGTGATGCTTCAACTCAACGAACGCCTTCTGTTGGGACTGAAAGACCAAGTAATTTGACTCAAAGACCAAGTGATATGGGAGAATCCAAGCATGAACCTCCGATAAAAAAATGCAAGACCCAAAAATATGCGAAGCTCTGTTAGAGTAGTTAGAGCTAGCCAATCTCGAATGACTTGGATCTTAGTCATATCCACATGCACAAAACGCTCATCTATGATGTAGCCCAGATATTGGACCTGGCTCATGCCATAGGTGCATTTCTCCAAGTTGGCACACAGTTTGTGTTGCCAAAGTCTTTGATGGACCTGCCAAATTGTTCAAGTGTTCTTCCTAACTCTTGGTAAAGATGAGGATGTTGTCTAGATAAATAACCATGAATGAGTTGGTGAAGGGCCGCAATATGTCATCCATTAGCCTCATAAAAGTAGCAGGGGAATTTTTCAACCCGAAGGGCATAACCAACCATTCAAAAAGGAATTCCTTAGATTTGAAGGTGGTCTTCCATATATTTGTGGGATCTATTGGAACCTGGTGATAACCAGACTTCAAATCGATATTGTTGGAATACTTGACCCCCTTGAGTTGGTCCAGAAGGTCATCAATCCATGGGATTGGATACTTGTTCCTGACAGTGATTTTGTTTAGTGCCTGATAATCAATGCACAGCCTCAAGATCCCATCCTTCTTCTGTACAAGTACAGCCGATCTCCCACAAGGTGAGGAACTTGGTCGGATGTTCCATTTTTGCAACAACTCCTAGATTTTCCACTTGATCTCTTCGTTTTCTAGAAAGGAGCGATGATATATCATCCCGTTGAGTAGAGGTGCTTCGGGAGTCAGATCGATCAAATGCTTGACCTGACAGTGTAAGGGTACGCCTGTGGGTGAGGAGAAAATGTCGTTGTATTCTTCCACGACCATATCCACCTTCTTTTGCTGCGTGGAGGAACCCTTCCCGGGGGCCATGGATGTAGTTGTGATCTTTCCTTTACTTTGAGAGCAAATCAGAAAGAAAACATATTTCCCAGTCTGGGAGATGATCTTTTTGCATTGCTTCACAGAGATCAAAGAGATGGTGGTAGGCAGGGCTACCTCCAGTATTCTGTATAAGTATTACCCAAAGAAATAAGAAAAAAGTGAGGTCTAGACTCATATACAACATACCACTTCCACAAGTATGGTTTTCCTAATAATACATCACAAACTTCAAGAGGAGCAACATCAAACAATACCTCATCCTTGAAGGGCTTGAAGCTATAGGGAAGGTGACACTGCTGCTTGACGTGGAGATCTCGTCCTTGGTGAACCCACCCGATGGTTTACAATTGTGGATGTGTTGTAGTTAGTAGGCCCAGCCGATTCATGACCTCTGCTGAAATGAGGTTCTTTTGGCTCCTGCTGTCGGCAATGAACTGCAACGGGGAACCCTTCACCCACATCTGTGAGTGGAAGAGGCATTCCCCCTCCTCTGGATCTTTAGGCTCATTCTTTTGGATCTTTGTGGTCGCCATAATGGAACTAGACTCTACATCAATGATCTGCTTCCATTTTTCATTCCCCTTGTCGGGTTCTGACTCAGAGTTAGAACATGCATCTTATTCGGAAGCTTTCAGCTCGGCCACCAGTGAGTGCTTGGTCTGACACTCACTTGTGTTGTGAGTGGAGCTCTTATGGAACTCACACCATTTTACCGTTTCCTTCTTTTTCTTCATGGTGTTTTTATTTTCTTGCAGTTATGGTGGGTTGTCCTGGGTCGCCCCTCCTTGGCTTTGTCCTTTTCTCTACCGCTTGGGGGTGCCTTTCCCTTGCCTTGGATTCGTAGAGCCAAAGTCTCGCTTCTTCTATTTAAACTTATGTTCAATCTTGAGAGCGTATTGGTATGTCGTTCCGAGCGAGGAGATGTCCAGGAACTCCATCTCGTCTTAGATGTACTTGTGTAGATAGCCGTGGTACTTGAGTACCAAATGTGGCTCAAAATCCTTGATACCTAACTTTGTGTGAAGGGTATGAAAAACATTAGTAAACTCTGGCATGTCTTGGTACCCCCCCTACTGCAGTGTGGTCCACTTTATTTATTTATCCTCTTAACTCCCGATAGGGTAGTAATGCTCCTTGATGGTGTCCCAGAATGAATTCCAAGTGGGCGCGGCTGAAAATAGTGAGGGTGTACTTTCATCCTTCTTCTCACAATAGGTTTCCCACCAGTGCTTGATGTGGGGGGTGACTTTGAGAAGTGTAAAAGTAATCTTCTCCCGGCTAGAAAAATCATGAACAAAAAAATATCTTTCTAGCATATTTAACCATTTATCTACAACGTCTGTATCTATCTGACCTTCAAATATGGGGATGTCAAAGTTAACTTTTACCTTAAAGGGTGTGGCGCTTCCAGAGTGGCTGCTGGAAGGCAATGTGTTACCTTTAGGTAGCCGCTGAAGGATCTGGGAAGAGTTGTCCATCTTCGCGTTCCTCTATCACTTGAGAGCTTCTTCAAGCAAGATTTTGATAGGATCTCCTGCCCCCTCATCTTTCTTCTCTTCTGCCTTGGGAGGCTAACGGGGTTTGCAAGGTTTGTCTTGCAAATGTTCGACCAGTTCGAACCCTAAATCCTTATATCCCGACTTCGTTGGCGACATGCAAAGAAAAACAGAGAAAGAGCAGACCACTCTAATACCACTGATCCAAACTTAAACAAGAACACAAAAAATTACAAAAATAACCATAAATACATAGATGCAACAGAAATAACACTTCATTTCATTAATATCAAATACTGAAATATGCTTACAAACAAAATGGAAATAAACTAGCTTGGGCGATGGTAGCTTATATTTGAGAAGAGATGTGGCGACTACATGCCTCTGAACTTTGTTACAATGAGGCTGCAAGGCCTATTTATTTGAGAAATAATGGAAAATCCTAAACATCCAAAAAACTAACCCTAGGAGGTGAAACACCAAAACTATGGGCTCGTTTTGGGTAAATTGGTAGATCAAATTCCCGGGGTCATAACTTTGGCATACGATCTCTGTTTCATGTGCACAATACCTTGTTGGAAATATATATCAGAGGACTAAAAATTTCTCATGTTTTCCCAAAAAACATCGTTTAGGGCCTCAAAATAGTTTCGGAAGTTCAGGACTCGAAAAAATGCCAAAAATAGCAAACTATGCTACAATTAAGGAAAATGAAAAACTAAAAGAGGAAGTGGTTGGGATCCAAGTGGAATAGGTGGGTGGCCACCAACATCCACCTAGATCATTCCTCCCCCCTTAGGAAGAAATGGTCCTCATTGCGTTGAGTGCCTCCATGAGATGGGGAACTTTTGCTGAACTTGGTCCCCGGTGAGCCACTTGCTTTGGTGCAAGAGTTGGCCAACTTTGACAACAAGATATAGTTGGATCTTCTGCTGACGAGTGTTCTTGATTTGTGTGTCCATAATCCGATCAGTTGTGGACTATTCCATGTAGTTTGGGTTTAACTCTGTTGGTGTGAGATGTTCTACAATGTCTAATGTGTCCAGTAATGGTGGGAAGTATGGCCGAAGGCTATCCGCATTGAACAATAGGTGCAAGACAAGGAGTGGGGGAATGATGAGCTCAAAATAATTGTCTCCAACAACCTTGGTAATGGTGTAGGGACCATATCAGAGTGGTCTGAGATTCCGATGGGCTCCGGTAAGCCGTTCTTTCTGCAAATGCAACCAAACATTATCGTCCACCTGAAACTTGTGTGGCACCCGATGTTGATCATGTCGCTGCTTGTACTTGGCATTTGACTTCTCCAAGATGTCTTGAACCTGCTAGCAGATGTGTTGGATGCGTTGAATAAATTTGGTCGCTTTATGAGCCTCGGACAATACATGTGTGGATTTTGTCTATGTAGTCACATGAGGTATGGCAACATCATTCAGACACAATGGTTGAAATCGTAGGACCACTTAAAAGGGGTTGCGACCAGTCGAGCTATGGAGAGATCTGTTATAACTATGTTGCACATAGCGAATACTCTCATCCTAGGTTCATGGATTCTTGGAGTTGTACATGCGGAGAATGTATACTATCATCCTATTAACGATCTCCATCTGGCAATCAGTATGGGGATGGAAGGAAATCGAATTAGTGAGCTTGGTGTCTAATAATGTCCAGAGGCTTGACCAGAATGTGCTCAGGAACTTCTATCCCAATATGATATAATGGTCTGCAAGATCCCAAAATGTACCCACACTCATTCAAAGAAGAGTTTGACAATGTCCTCTGATGTGATAATCTTCTTGCAGGCCGCCAATATAGCCATCTTAGAAAATCTGTCCACGACCACACATAAACAGTCATTACCATGTTTGGTAGAAGGGAGGTGAGACATATAGTCCATGGAGATGGATTCCCACGGCTGGCTGGGAGTAGACAGAGGAGTGTACATGCCTTGCTTCTTGATGGTAGGCTTGGTGATGGCACAGGTAGTGTAGGATTTGATATATTTCCTGACATCCAATCAGAGTTTTGGCCAAAAAAAGTACTTTTGTAGTACAACCACAATTTTCTCCACACCAAAGTGTCCTGTGACCTAACTGTAGTGTGCCTCCCAAATAAGCTTGGCACGCTCGCTTGAAGGAACACAAAGGTGGCCCAGGTAGCATAATAATGCGTCGTGGAGGTGGAAATCAAGAACTTCCTTTCCATCTACTAGAATGTGGTATGTGGAGGTGAAATTTGGACCAATTTTGTATAGTTGCGGCCATCGAGAGGTCTCGTGTCCACAAGAGTTGTGAAGAATAGTTAGTGCTGCAACTGGGGGCCTGAGGTAGTATGCAACATAATTTGTGCTTCCCTTTTCATATTTGATGTTCAAGTGGGAATTTTGCGTATATGTAGACAAATTTTTATGGCGATTGTTCTGCAACTTCCCTTGTGTCTGTATAAACCGAAGAGGCTGATGATCGGTATGCATGACCGTCTCCTTCCCCTGAATGAAATGCTTCCATTTCCAGCAAGCCTGCATGATGGAATGCATTTATTTATCATAAGTGGGGTACTTCTGAATTATAGCGGTAAGTGTCTCACTATGATAGGCCACTGGATACCCATGCTGGGTGAGAACTGCACTAATAGCATAGTCAGAGGTGTCTGTCTCAATTTCAAATGGCTGATGTAGTTTTGGCATTGTTAGTACCGATGCAGAGTAGAGGCGATGCTTCAACTCAACGAATGCCTTCTGTTGGGACTTAGACCAGGAAAACTTTGCTTTTTCCCCACCCTTAGTAATCTGACTCAAAGGCCAAGTGATATGGGAGAATCCTAGCATGAACCTTTGATAAAATTTTAAAAGGCCCAAAAAGCAACGAAACTCTGTTAGAGTGGTTGGGGCTGGCCAATCCTGAATGACTTGGATCTTAGTCGGATCCACATGCACGCCATGCTCATCTATGATGTAACCAAGATATTGGAAGGTGCATTTCTCCAAGTTGGAACATAGTTCATGCTGCCGAAGGGTTTGAAGGACCTGCCGAATTGTTCAAGTGTTCTTCAAAACTCTTGCTAAAGATGAGGATGTCGTCCAGATAAACAACCACGAATGAGTTGGTGAAGGGCCGCAAGATGTCATCCATTATCCTCATAAAAGTAGTAGGGCTCTATTGGAACTTGGTGATAGCTAGACTTTAGATCAATCTTTATGAAATAATTGGCCCCCCTTGAGTTGGTCCAAAAGGTCATCAATCCATGGGATTGGATACCTTTTCCTGACGGTGATTTTGTTTAGTTCCTGCTAATCAATGCAGAGCCTCTAGGTCCCATCCTTCTTCTGTACAAGTACAATTGAGCTCCCACAAGGCGAGGAACTTGGTCAGATGTTACCTTTTTGTAAAAAATCCTATATTTGCCACTTGATCTCTTCATTTTCTAAAAAGAAGAGACGATATATCGACCCGTTGGGTATAGGTGCTCTGGGAGTTAGATTGATTGAATGCTTGACCTGATAGTGTAAGGGTACCCCTATGGGTGAGGAGAAGATGTCACTATATTCTTCCACGACCGTATCCACTTGATTCTGCATTGTGAAAGAAACCTTCCTAGGGGCCATGGATGTGGCTATGATCTTCCCCTTACTTTGAGAGAGAATCAGAAAGAAAACAAATTTCCCAGTATGGGAGATGATCTCACTGCATTGCTTAGCAAAGATCAAAGAGATGGCGGTAGGGATGGCTACCTCTGTATCCTGTATATGTTATATTCCAAAGAAATAATAATAGAGTGAGGTCTAGACTCATATACAACATATCTCTTCCATAAGTATGGTTTTGCTAATAATACATCACAAAATTCAAGAGAAGCAACATCACACAATACCTCATCCATGAAGGGCTTGATGCTGTAGGGAAGGCAACACTGCTAGATGACGCAAAGATATCATCCTTGGTGAAGCTACCCGATGGTGTACGACTGTGGGTGTGTTGTAGTCGGTAGGCTTAGCTGCTTCACGACCTCTGTTGAAATGATTTTTTTTGGCTCCTGCTGTCGAAAATGGTTTGTCGCGGGGAACCATTCACCCACACCTGTGAGTGAAAGAGACGTTCCCCTCCTCTAGATCTTCAGGCTCATTCTTCTAGATATTCGTGGTGGCCACGGTGGCACTGGGCTCCATGTCAATGATCTGCTTCCCTTTGTCATTCCCCTCATCAGGTTCTGACTCAGATTATGAACATGCATCTGGTTCGAAAGGCTTCAACTCAACCACCAATGACTGCTTGGTCCGACACTCACTTTTTTTGTGACTGGAGCTCTTATGGAACTCACACCATTTTCCCGTGTCCTTATTTATCTTCGTGGTGTTGTTCTTTGCTTGGGGCTTCGACGGGTTGTCGTGGGTTTCCTCGCCTTGGTTTTGTCCCTTTCTTTGCGATTTGGAGGCGCCTTTCCCTTGCCTCAGATTCATAGAGCCAAAGTATCGCTTCTTCTATTTAAAATTTTTCTCAATCTTGATAGCATATCGGTACGTCGTGTCGAGCGAGGAGATGTCTAGAAACTCCATCTTGTCCTGGATGTAACTGTGTAGATAAAAATGGTACTTGAGTACCAAATGCTGCTAAGAATCTTTGATACCCAACTTCATGTGAAGGGGGTGAAAAATATTAGTAAACCCTAGCACGTCTTGGTCCCTTCCCTGCGTAGCATGGTCCACTTTATGTATTTATCCTCATAGCTCCGACAGGATTGTACTGCTCCTTAATGATGTCCTAGAATGAGTTCCATGTGGGTGTGGATGAAAATAGTGAGGGTGTACTTTCATCCTTCTTCTCACAATAGGTTTCCCAGCAGTCCTTGATGTGGGGGGCGGCTTTGAGAAGTAATCTTTTCCCGGATAGAAAAATCATGAACATAAAAATATCCTTCTAGCAGATTTGACCATTTAATTATAACATCTACATCTAACTAACCTTAAAATATGGGGATGTCAAAGTTAACTTGTACCTTAAAGGAGTGGTGCTTCCAGAGTAGCTGCTGGAAGGAGATGTGTTGCCTTTGGGTAGTCGCTAAAGGATATGGGAAAAGTTTTCCATCATCGAGTTCCTTTGTTTCTCAAGAACTTCTTCGACCAAGATTTTGAAAGGATATCCTGCCCCTTCGTCATTCTTCTCTTCTACCATGGGAGGCTGTCAGGATTTGTGAGGCTGGTCTTGCAAAGATTCAACTAGTTCGAGTGCTAGCTCCTTATATTCCGACATCGTTGGGGACATGCAAAGAAAAACTGAGAAAGAGCAAAATGTGTTGATACCACTGATCCAAACTTAAACAAGAACACAAAAAATTACAAACATAACCATAATATAGAGATGCAACAGAAATAACAGTTCATTTCATTAATATCAAATACTAAAATATGCTTACAAACAGAATGGAAATAAACTAGCTCAGGGGATGGTAGCTTATCTCTGAGAAGATATGTGGCAACTGATGCCTCTGAAATGTGTTACAATAAGGCTCGAAGGCCTATTTATTATTGATAAATAATGGAAAAACCTAAACATCCAAAAACATAACCCTAGGAGATGAAGCGCCAAAACTATGGGCCCCATTTGGGTAAATTGGTACATCAACTTCCCGGGGTCGTAACTTTGGCATACGATCTCCATTTGACGTGCACAATACCTTATTAGAAAATCTATAAAATTTATCATGATTGCCTTGGTTTTCCCAAAAAATGTGATTTAGGGCCTCAAAACGGCTCCTAAAGTTTAGGACCCGAAAAACTGCCAAAAATAGTAAATTGTGCTACAATTAAGGAAACTAAAAAACTGAAATAGACAGTGGTGGGGGTCCAAGTGGAATAGGCGGGTGGCCACCAACATCTACCTAGATCATTCCTCCCCCATTAGGAAGCAATGGTCCCCATTGCATTCAGTGCCTGCATGAGATGGGGAAACTTCTGCTGAACTTGGTCCTTAGTAAGCCACTTGCGTTGGTGCAAGAGTTGGCCAGCTTTAACAACCGGATATAGTTGGATCTTCTGCTGACGAGTGTTATTTATATGTGTGTCCCTAATTCGATTAGTTTTTTCCTGTTCCATGCAGTTTGGGTTTAAATCTGTTGGTGTGAGTTGTTCTGCAATGTCTAATGTGTCTAGTAATGTTGAGAAGTATGGTCGAAGGTGGTCCACATTGAACATTGGGTGTAGACAAAGGAATGGGGGAATGTTGAGCTCAAAATAATTGTCTCCCATAACCTTGGTAATGTTGTAGGGACCATATCGTAGTGGTCTGAGCTTCCGATGGGCTCCACTAAGGCGTTATTTCTACAAATGCAACCAAACTTTTTCACCCACCTGAAACTTGTGTGGCACCCAATGTTGATCATCTCGATGCTTGTACTTGGAATTTGACTTCTCCAAGATGTCATGAACCTGCTAGAAGATGTGTTCAATAAATTTGGTCACTTTATTAGCCTCGGACAATACATGTGTGGATTATGTCTGTGTAGTTGCATGAGGCATGGCAACATCAATCAGAAACAATGGTTGAAATCCTAGATCCACTTGAAAGGGGTTGCGACCAGTCGAGCTATGGAGAGATCTATTATAACTATGCTGCACATACGAAAGACTCTTATCCCAGGTTTGTGGATGCTTGGAGTTGTACATGCGGAGTATGTTTACTAATATCCTATTGACGACCTCCGTTTGGCCATCAATTTGGGGATGGAAGGCAGTCGACTTGGTGAGCTTGGTCTCTAATAGTGCCCAGAGGCTTGACCAAAATGTGCTAAGGAACCTGCTATCCCAATATAATATAATTGTCTATGGGATCCCAAAATGTACCCACACTTGTTCAAATAAGAGTTTGGTAGTGTCCTCTACTATGATACTCTTCTTGTAGGCAACCAATATAGCCATATTAGAAAATATGTCCACAATCACAAATACATAGTCATTACCATGCTTGGTAGAAGGGAGGCCAGACATATAGTCCCTGGAGATGGATTCCCACAGCTGGATGGGAGTAGGCAGAGGAGTGTAGATGCCTTTCTTCTTGATGTTAGGCTTGGCAATGACGTAGGCAGCGTAGGATTTGATATATTTCTGAACATCCAGTTGGATTTTTGGCCAATAAAAGTACTTTTGTAGTACAACCATAGTTTTCTCCACACCAAAGTGTCTTGTGACTCGACTATAGAGGGCCTTCAAAATCAACTTGGAACACTCGCTTGAAGGAACACAAAGGTGGTATAGGTAGCATAATAATGCATCCTGGAGGTGGAAATAAGGAACTTGCTTTCCATATATTAGCATATGGTATGTGGAGGTGAACTCTGGATCATTTTTGTATAGTTGCGGCCATCCAGAGGTCTCGTGTCCACAAGAGTTGAGAATGGTAGTGATGAGCCTCATCATTGGGTAACTATATGGACCTTAAGTCACCTTCTAGCTTAGTCAAATAAACTCTTCTCATAATTTATTACATGTTTTGATTATATTTTGTTTAATGAGATGAGTTAAAGTGAGATATTATGCCTAGTGGACTAATATGCATTGAATGCAGGTTTGAAAGAGAAAATCGAGGAATTTTGGCAAGATTAAGGTTTGAAACTCGAATGGGAAAAGGGAGAGATATTATAGGAGGTAAATCCTCCTCATTTACTCCTCCCTCATTCGAATATTCCTCCATTAATCACACCAGCTCAGAGTACAAGCAGACAAGTCATGAAGATCAAAAGGCACCCGAGCAAGTGATAGTCAAAGAGGTAGTTCATCTCGAGTTTAGGAGTCGAGCCTCCCTAGATTTAAGGTAGTCATTGGGACTTTAGTTGTATAAATAAAGAGGCGTAGAGCCTCATTAGGATTCAAATTTTTGTTGTAAAAACACTAGTTATTTTTTAGCTCCAGACTTGTGGAAGACATTGTTATGTAATTTTCTGTTTTGATAATGAGAATGAGTTTTTTTTATGATCCAATACTGAGTTAACTCAGAGGGATGAAGCTCTTGGATTAGGGACCAACCCTAGCAGAAAAGGCTCCTCTTCTTGTATCTGTATGCTTATATTAGTTTCATGATTAAATTGTCCTTAGAAGCATTTCATTGCAGGCAGTGTAGATTTGATTAGTTTGTTTATTAGTTTGCTTCCATTTGTGCTTTAATTAAGTAGTAGGTTAGAAGGAAACAAGAATCACAAAGCTGTCAGTAGGTGTCTTGGCCTCACTTCTTCCTTCAGGGATCATGACTTGAGGAAAGGACCCCTATGCAGCCCCAAAAAGAAAGATTTCTATTTTGTCATAGAATTTAGAGTTTACTGTACTTGAACCAACATTTGATCAGTTTGCAAGTGTAAGATTTAATTACCATATCTTCCACCTTAAGTATTACAATGGATCTCATCAATGATTCCATTTTATTCTGCAAGCTTCCTCATGCATGAAGTAGACAACTAGCTCATTAAAATCTGTTTTTCTAGCTTATTAGAATTCTTCTTGTTGACATGATTTTTTGGAAAATATCAATGTTTGATGTAGAGAAGGTGTTTCAAAAGTAGAAAGAGATCCCATAGCAAGAAAACACCTTCCAACTTCATCCATCCATAATAATTCCTTGCTTTCACCAAGACCTTCACCAATTTCATCAATTTACATAGAAAATCCTCCAAGCATGTTGAGAAAATCCACCATCTCCTAACCTTAGTCTTGAGTTATGAGTGACCCTAGGAATTTTCTCACTCCATTCCAACTACCAACCACCTTCCCTAAGCCTTCCATCACCTCCAGCACCCATCGTTTTTCTCTCGGCTGTATCTTGTAGAAATACAGGGAATCTTGTAGGTTTTCCTGTAGTGGCCTGTTTTGAGGCCAAATTGAGGGAAAACCTCTAGGAAGCCACACAAGGGTTCCTGAGGGTCTCCCGAACCTCACAAACATCCACCAACATCCCTAAGCCACCTTCCACATCACTAAAATAGATTAGGGTTTACCCTTGATTTTCCATAAAATGAAAAAAAAAAAAAAAAACAAATTTATTTTAGTCCTTTGCATGCACAGTAGTGATGTTTGATGTTTTGAACTTCCATGCTTTAGACAGTAGCATTTCATACATGTTAGCTTGGCATTCTTGTAAAGAATATTTTCTCAGCAGTTAGTTAGAGAATGGTGTGTTTTTAGCATAGGATTTCAGCCATTTTCCTTATTGCAGTAGACAAGCTTTCTCCTAGAGTAGATTTCTATTTCTCCCATAAGTAATCAAGCTTCTTATGAATCCATAGAAGTTTGGCTTGAACACCCTAGTGGTCTCTCACTAGCTGAACAATGACAAAAGGAAAAACCATCACTTTTACTTGTGTATACAACACTGTCACCTCCAAGTTTGTATGAACCTCGGGTTGATAAAGTAAAGCTGGTAGCTCCAGGAGTTGTAACATTCTTGCTGCAATACTAGTGCTCATCACTTTTTGGCACCGTTGTTGGGGTGGTGTTTGAGTATTATGTGATTACTGCTTTGTTTCTTCCATTTCTTGTTTATGATATTTTTCTATTAGTTTCATTTCTGTAAAAGTAATTCAGATTGCTTCCTTTCCCATGCTGCATTCTTTGCTTTCGTTTCCATTCCGCAAGTAATTTTTTTTTTTTCACTTACTGGTTCACGGATACCCGGGTCAGTGGGTAGCCGCTACGTCCAGGGTTTTAAACACTGAGTGGACGCCACCCGAAGGGTATCAACACCCCTCAGCCTATTTACTGACCTAACCCCAAGAGCTTTCGGGATTCGACCCTGTGACCTCCCATTGGCGAGGCACTTGATTTGACCAATTGAGCTAACTCTTGGGGTTATTCCGCAAGTAATATTTCAATCAAGTAGTTAATTTTTCATTCAGTTAGTAGTTTTCATTCAGTCCGCAATTTCAATTCTGCAATTACTTTCAAAGTTTGAAAAAAAACACAAAAAAAAACAAAAACATTTTTTTTTCATGCCTCGTAGGAGTAGGGATAACTTAGGGAATTTTTTGCCAAATACCCCCACTGCTTCAAACAACCAACCTTCCCTCTTCTTTGGTGGCTCTAAACTAGAGGAACCCTTAGGTGAGCAACCAGATATATTTGAAGAACCTATAGGGGAAGAAGAAGAAGAAGAAAAACCCATTCCTACTAAATCAATGGCTAAAAACAGAAACGATAGAGGAAATAGAGAAAGAGTTGAGGGTGCCTTTCCCATCAAGGAAACCAATGGGGATACTAAGATGAAAAATATAAGCCCCTCTGCCCTTCCTCATTTCCATGGCTTGACCACAGAAGACCCATACACTTTGTTATTTGAGTTTGTTGTCATATGTTGAACCTATGACTATACAAATGATGAGTAGAAGTTGAAACTATTTCCATATACTCTCAAGGATGCAGCTTTGCATTGGTTCATGGGTTTAACTGGAGATAGCATCACAACTTGGGCTTAGATGCAGCAAGCCTTCAACAACTAGTATTGAGACTACTGTAGGTCTAAAGAAACTGTTATTCTCTTGACCTGTGAGAAGATACCAGAATACCAAATATGCAAAGAAATATACCCAGAACACAGAACAATAAGAAATAACAGAATGTATTTTATTATTCAGAAAGGAAAGCAATGTTCACTTGCCTCTTCGAGGGGGCAACCTCCAATAGAGCTGGGCTCAATTACAAAATAAGACAAGATGCTCCTCGAGGGGAGTCTCTATCCTTTGTATAGGATTCGTACATGAAATACCATGGGTCAGTACCATGGTTCTTATTAATACCATCTATCTAATACCATGGCCCATTTGCAACTAACTGTGGTCCCTTCTTTAAATGCGGGTCAACCACTTACAATTATTAATATGGGATTTATTGACTCTTTACTTAACTATAACTATGACTCGACCATAAATAAGGGGGTTAGGGTTGGACCCTAACATGCCCTCCCCCATAAAAATAGCCTTGTCCTCAAGGCTAAAGCTGCGGAAACTGCTGAAGGACAGTGGCTGGTTCCCAGGTCGCATCTTCTGGAGAGGTGTCTTTCCACTTGACGAGGAATTCCTTGATCGTGCGGCCACGCAGGTGCCATTCTCGCATGTCAAGAACCTGTTCAGGTTGGAGCCAGATTGAACCTTCTTCATCCAATTCCGGTAGACTGGTTTGAATTCGGCAATGGTTCCCAATCAATTTATTGAGGCATGAGACATGGAAGACTAGATGGATTTTTGTAGTGGGTGGCAAAGCTAGCTTGTAGGCTACTTCTCTGATGCGCTGAAGTACTTGATACAGTCCGTAGAATTTTGGAGATAATTTCTGACAACCCTTGTCTTTGAGTGATGTTTGCTTATATGGTTGTAGCCTCAAAAATACCTGATCCCCTTCTTGAAATTTGCGTTCTGAATGATGTTGATTTTCCTGTTGCTTCATACGGTTTTGAGCTTGATGGAGATTTTCTCTGAGGTGGGCCAGCATGGTTGTGCGGTTCTGTAGGAGTTGATCCACTGCTTGTACCTTCGAGCATCCCTGGATATAAGAAGTAGGGGAAGGAGGCAGCTGACCATAAACTGCTTCATATGGATTCATTTTGGTGGTGGCATGATAGTTAGTGTTATACCACCATTCGGCTAGAGGTAACCACTGTACCCATAGATGTTGCTTTTCTGAAGTGAAACACCTATGGTAGGTCTCCATAAATTTATTGATTGCTTCAGTTTGACCATCAGTTTGGGGACGATAGGAAGTACTGAGTTGTAGTTGGGTACTTTGTAGCCTGAAGAGTTCCTGCCAAAAGTTACTGGTGAAGATCGGGTCACGATCAGACACAATGGAAGTGGGCATGCCATGCAATTTGAAGATCTAGTCCATGAAAGATTGAGCCACCAAAGCTGGTGTAAAAGGGTGGGGTAGGGCGCAAAAATGAGCATACTTAGAAAGTCTGTCCACAACCACCATGATGACTGACTTGTTGCCTGACTTTAGAAGACCCGTAATGAAGTCCATAGAAACCTCTGTCCAGATTGAGGCTGGGATGGGCAATGGCTATAATGTGCCTGGGGATTTGACTATTTCTCCTTTGTGGTGCTGACATACATCACACTCAGCGACAAAAGTAAGAATGTCCTTTTTCATGCCTGTCCAAAAGAATGAACGTTGAGTGCGAGCATAAGTCTTCTAAAATCCTGAATGGCCTACAGTGGGAGATGAGTGCAACTCCGCCAAAATGTGACTTTTGAGGGTGGATGTTGGTGATATCACAACTTTTTCCTTGTAGCGAAGAATCTCATCTTGCCAAGAGTAGCCCGCTGTGGAATTTGGATCCACCTACAATTTATTAATGAGTTGGGAGAGCAAAGGATGTGAAAACCATTCCTTGCGAAGGGAGATTGCGAGCAGGGTGCTTTCCTCCTCAAATTGGCATGATAAAGCATCTACTACGACATTTTCACGCCCTTTCTTGTAAATTATCTCATAATCATATCCCAACATTTTGGCGAGCCATTTATTTTATTGTGGTGAGGATAGGCGTTGCTCCAAAAAATATTTAAGGCTTTGATGGTTTGTGCAGATTTGGAAACGCTGCCCCAATAAGTATGGTCGCCAGGTATCCACTGCATGTAAGATGGCCATCATCTCCTTCTCATAGGTAGTGTTTAGTCAATTTAGTATGTCCTAAATTGCTACATTAATTATCAATCCAGGAGTCGTAAACTGATGAAGTGTGGCGCACTATATGTGCAAGACAACCTCTTTCTTATTTTTTATCAATTTTATCTTGTTTTTGGGGGTTTTATCTCGGTTTGTCTACTAATGCAAATGATAATCTTATTCCTAAGTTTTAAGAATACTTTAGAAGACAAGTTTGGGTATAGATTTTACAACAATTATGTCCTCTATAATGATTTCCAGAACTTAACACTTCAGAAGGTCTTAGAACATACTAGTGATGAAATTAATACTTGAACAAGAATAAAAATGTGCTGCTATTCAAATTAAACAAATAATGAACTACTGATCATGAAATCATTGTCTCTGCTGTTTATCTAAATACAGAAAGAAAAATGAGTTAATATACTACACCCAACAAATCAAAAACTGCAAGCTAATAAAAGTAAAATCAAATCATATCATTCATAGTCCGATAGCTCGCCATGTAGTCTAAGCTATGGCTTTAGGAGATAACGTCAATGATATGAGCAGTTTGATATCTAATTGCAGAAAAGTAAAACTAAAATCAAATCACATCATTCATAGTCCGATAGCTCGCCATGTAGTCTAAGCTATGGCTTTAGGAGATAACGTCAATGATATGAGCAGTTTGATATCTAATTGCAGAAAAGTAAAACTAAAATCAAATCACATCATTCATAGTCCGATAGCTCGCCATGTAGTCTAAGATATGGCTTTAGGAGATAACGTCAATGATATGAGCAGTTTGATATCTAAACTAGCTAACAAAGCAAGTGAATAAGATTGAAATCAAAGCATAACTGGAATTAAAAAAAACTAAGAAAAGCAAAGTCAGCAGAGAGGCTAATCTCATGTCACTAGTTATTGCAAAAATTGTATGAAAATGCCTGGGCCTACTCTATCCTGAAACACATACGCACTGATCAGCGTTAGCAACAATATACAAAGCTTGAAAAATCATGTACAGGAATGAAATTTTAATACCATAAAAATGAAATATACACAAGTGGATAACTATGAAATATGTGCAATGGAAATCAGGAAACAATACATAAAAACTTTACAGCAATAAGGAAAACAAAACCTCAGCGTGTAGGGGCCCTTTGCATGACCTTGTTCAACAGGCTATCAGTCTAGAATTATGCTCACGCAGTCATATAAAACAAAGTCTGATTGTATTGAAAAACCAGTTACAGCAACAAGACCAGTTCACGGCACAGTACAAAGACTAACAGTAAAACGATAACAAAAAAACTAACTAGTTCTTTGCGTATGCAAACGCATTATTTATAACAAAAATTCATAACTGTTTTTCCTATGAAACATCTTTAACTGAGGACACGTAAAAGGACAGCGTCCGTAACCTTAGCATACTGGTTGCCGAGATTATTCAATCTATCAAAAGTGGCTGTTGGATTCGCATCGTGGGGCAGTGTATAGCTGTCAATATGACCCCATGGATCTAGGAATGGCCACGAATCCTTCACGTGTTTGAAAACAGAGTCCCGTTGTCGTAGGACCCCTTCGTTTGACCATCGTTGACCGCAACTTTCCTTAATGAATCCAGCTGAACCAATAGGACCTGATCCATGTCCAGGTCATTTCTAACTTGACCACGTGCCTTGTTTTGCTTGATGACACCTGCAACCTAGATTTAAAAAAAAACAACTGCGGAAAATTGAATCAGCTGCGGAAAGTCGCTGCATTCCGCAGCTAATGAGCAAAATCTAATTCAAAAAGAAAACACAAAAACATAGTTATAAAACCACTTAAATGCTCTTTTGGATTCAATATGCAATGATGTTTGATAGCTTATGAGGTACTGGTGAGGGGAAAAAGTCTAGGAAAGTTTATAGGAGAGATGTAGTTTCAGGGCTCAACAGGTAGGTTGTCTCAGATTTGTCCCACTTAGTTGTTGGCTAGTGAAGGCCAAGGGTTGACCTTCCTACATTAAGACTGCCCCAATACCCGTACCTAAAGAATCACATTCAATCACAAAAAATTTGGTGATGTCGGGGAGTGCTAATACGGGAGTGGAACACATGGCATGTTTGAGAGCTATAAATGCCTGTTGCGCTTCATCATTCCAAAGAAATGAATTTTTCTTGAGAATGTGAGTGAGGGGTCTAGCAATGCGACCATAATTGCGGACAAATTTGTGATAGTAGTCCGTGAGACCCAAAAATCCTCTCAAGCTCTTCAAGGTCTTTGGTTGAGGCCAATCCTGCATTGCCTGGATCTTTTTGGGGTCCACCCTGACACCTTCACGCCCCACAATGTGGCCCAAATACTCAACTTCTTCCATGCCAAAAGAGCACTTGGACATCTTGACAAATAATTTATGCTTCCGGAGCAGTTGCAAGAGTAGATCTACATGCTGAAGATGTGTGGCCCAGGTGCGGCTGTAGATGAGGATGTCATCAAAGAAAACAAGAACAAATTTTCTGAGATATGGTTTGAGCAGGTGGTTCACGAGGCTCTGAAAAGTGGATGGGGCATTACAAAGACCAAATGGCATGACCAAGAATTAATAATGGCCTTCATGAGTTCGGAAAGAAGTCTTTGGAATGTCGACTTCTTTCATGCGAATTTGGTGATAGCCCAAGCGAAGGTCAAACTTAGTAAAGAAATGAGCTCCATTTAGTTCATCCAGCAAATCATCGACAACTGGGATGGGAAATTTATCTTTGACCATTAGCTTGTTGAGGGCCCTGAAGTCTGGACGCATACACCATTCCCCATCTTTCTTGAGCACCATGACACAGGCGATGAATAAGGACTAATGCTAGGACGAATGATGCCTACTTCCAGGAGTTCCTTGATGATTTGTTCTATTTCATTCTTTTGGGCGAATGGATATCTATATGGGCGTACATTTGGTGGTTGGGCCCCAGGGAACAAATAATGCTATGATCATGTTCCCCTCTTGATGGTGGAAGCTCATGAGGCTTGTCAAAGATCGACAGATGGTTGTTTAAGATCTGTTGCATCTCAGGATGAGAAGAGAAGTGGGTTCGAAGGCCTGGATAGCATTAAATTGGGCTATAACTCCATGGTGGCCCTTTTTAAACAATTTTTCCATCCTATGTGAGCTGATGATAGAGGGAACACCCGCCTGGAGTCCGTGGAGGGTATGTGTGTGGTTGTTCTGCTTAAAGCTCATATATAACTCCTAGAAATCCATTGTGATTGAGCCGAGTGTGCGGAGCCATTCAACACCCAAGACAATGTCACACCCACCCATGTGTATGGAAAACATGTGGGTCTTTAGCTGATAATCCCCCATTTGAAGTTTGACATTTTCACAGCGGCCTTCACATTTCATTGTCCCCCCATCAGCAATTTGGACCTAGAAATTAGAGACTTCTCTGACAAAACAATGCACTGTTTCAACGATTCTTTGATGGATAAAGTTATGTGTACTACCACTATCAATCAAGACTACTACAGGGCGATGCTTACTAAAACCTCTGATTTTGAGAGTTTGGGGAGAAGAGATCCCTGCCAAAGCATGAAGCAAGATAACTGGTTTGTTAGGTGTAGCTGGGAGCACATTGTCCTGCTGGTTGTCCTCATCTTCCTCCTTTGGTTCCTCAAATGGTAGGGCTTCCTCCGATGAACTGTGATCAGTAGCATCAATTTGAAAGAATTTGGGTTCCTTGCATTTATGCCCCGGGGAGTATTTTTCATCATAGTAGTAACACAATCCTTGCTTTCTTCTTTTCGCCATTTCCGCTGGTGACACCTTTTGAACCTTAAGTGTTTGGGTAGTGCTTGGAGCCTGGGTGGGGCGACACTTGGCTATGAAATTTGGACAAGTCGACTGGGCCGCTAACGCGTGTTCTACTTCATGAGATATCTTGCAAGCATCCAGCCATGAGATTGGGTGTTGCAGTTGGACGTGGGCTTGTATGGCTTCTTTGAGACCACTGACAAAATATTCCAAGTAGAAATCATCTCGTAGACCTCCTGTGTGGAAGGCTAAGGCTTCAAAGGCTGTAATATATTCTTGCACTATTCTTGTCTGTCGAAGATTAGTAAGACGACCCAAAAAATTAGATTCATGGTCAAAGCGATCTGAAAGGGCTTTTGCGAATATCTACCAAGTCACGGGCCTTCCATAGCAACGTTGATGCCACTGCCACCATTGCCATCTTTCATGGTCCAAGTACATGCTACCCACACTTAGCTAAGTCACATCATCTCTAATGTGATTCAATGTGAAATATTGCTCCATTTGTGCTAGTCATGTGGCCATATGAGAGCCATCAAATTTATACATGTCTATCTTGGGTGGTTGTGGTTGGGACTATTGGGGGTTTCCATAGAAGTGAAGAGAATGGCTAGACCCGCCCTCAATGTTTTCATTAAAATCATATTCCTCTGATTGTTCCCCTGATTGCCCTTTGTGAGAGTTGCCTGTAATTTATGGATCTACTTCGATAATTCCTCCAACCTATGTTCAAGGGAGTCCATCTTTTCATTGGCCATAGCTTGAGCTCTGGTTTGTACCATGCACCGATCCGGTGCACTTGTCATTACTGTGAGAAAAAAATTGGGATCACTCGATTTTTGATGTGACAAGTGAATGGTATCGCCTTGCTTAGCTCGTCGACCTGATTCTTATGGGCTAAGTCTCCTATAAGCGTCCCGGGAGTGGCTTAGACTTTTTTTTTACTCCTAGAGGATTTTTACTCCGCCCTTAGGAATACTGCAGTAGTAGATTCCTTGAAAAGTTACTTATGCCCAATGTCCTGTGAGAATCCTGCCCAGGTATAGGAGCCACACAATGGCGGATCTGACTGTTGTGACTGCTACCAAACCCAACAGCTGGATTTGAATGGCGGATCTGATAGATCTGATTGGTGGATCTCATAGATCTGATTGGCGGATATGATAGATCTGATTAGCGGATCTGATAGATTTGAGTGGTGGAACTGATTATTGCTGCGACGATCGAACCCAACTTGCTAGATCTGATTAGGTAAAGATGATGCGTGATCGAGAGAGAGACAAGGGAACTAGGGTCTCAAGGGTCCAACAATAGTACTTGGCCCAATCTTTTAGGGCACTAACCAAGGAGGATCAAACGTACCCTTAGCTGCACAACCCGACTACCCTATTGTACACGCGAGTAATATCCCCGAGTGCTGTTCTTGGTGTACTATAGCAGCAAGACAGCCAACGGTTTATCTATGGCGAGGTTTCAAGAGAGCCTAGGGGGCTTCTGATATACCTAGAGGGTACTTAGAAGATAGTCCGTACGCGGTTCTATCTAATGTGCTACTACTCGAAGGGGTACCCACAGGGGTTACAAGGGAGTCCAACAAGCGTGACCACCTCTTGTATTTCCTATGTGCATGCCTCCCAAAATCCGTAGGTTTATGTGCTCAAAGACAGATCCTATGGTTTAAAGACGCCAGAACACGTCTCTAGCCAAAAAACATTATACTAAAAATGGAGATCCCACCAGCCCTGGAAAGTGCTTTGATACCACTTGTTATGCTCTTGACCTACGAGAAGATACCAGAATACCAAATATGCGAAGAAATATACCCAAAACATAGAACAATAAGAAATAACAACATGTATTTTATTATTCAGAAAGGAAAGCAATGTTCACTTGCCTCTTCGAGGGGGCAACCTCTAATAGAGCCGGGCTCAATTACAAAATAAGAGACGATGCTCCTCGAGGGGAGTCTCTTTCCTTTATATAGGATTCATACATGCAATACCATGGGTCAGTACCATGGTTCTTATTAATACCATCTATTTAATACCATGGCCCATTTGCAACTAAGTGTGGTCCCTTCTTTAAATGCGGGTCAACCACTTACAATTATTAATATGGGTTTTATTGACTATTTACTTAACTATAACTATGACTCAACCATAAATAAGGGGGTTAGGGTTGGATCCTAACAGAAACTAAAGAGAAAATTTTTAGGATGATCTTAGGCAATGATGAATCCCTAGAGGATTATGAAGAAAGATTCCAGCTTAGCTACAAAAGGGCCAGGTGCACACTTGACCCTGAGTCAGTGAAGCTGGTCCTGCTTAGAGGAGTAAGGGAAGATCTTCTGGATACCCTACACTTATTAGCATGAGGGGATATCTACTAGTTACCCTATGAGGATATCAAGATTGTCTTTAGAAACCATTCTAGGGCAGCTAGGAAAAAAGGTAGGGGTAGTCAACCTATGGTCAGTCCATCCTCTTCCAATTCATCCATTAAGGGTGGAATTGGAAATATGCTGGAGGATTTCAAGAGTGAGATGCTGCAAACCCTTGCCCTGTAGATGGACACTATGCACATTAAGAGGAAGCGGGAGGAAACAAAGAGAGCCTTGGCCATTTTCTATCCTAGATGCACCAGGAGGCACCCTAGGAACACATGTCCATTGAATTCTATTGAAATTTTCTTAGTCTGTGAAGAAAACCACTCCACAGACAAGTGTCCTTCTCTACCTAGACTAAAAGCTGTATATCAAGGAGCTGAAGGGGTCACTGAGCAACTCTGCGACATAAACCAAAGGAGACCTCATGGGCCTAGGCCATGCTAGCAGGACATGCAAGGGTCATCCCATGCATACTACAACCCCAACTAGACCACATACACACCTTCTTGGGGGGTCCATGCTCATCCTTCCTGGTCTACACCTCCTTCTTGGTTCTTTGCACCTTAGTATCATTCCCAGCCATCCAGCCAGCCATTTCAACCATATGCTCCAGCAAAACCTCAGTGGAATGCACCTCCCCAGGGGTGGAGGCCCACATACAACAATGTGCCAGATTTATTGCCTTCACCACCTGCTCAACCACAACTTTTACACTCCGCACCACCTAAACAACCCCAGATGCCTACCCAGCCAAATCCGAACCCAAACAACAGATATGCACAACAACTATATAGTGGAGAGTCATCCTATCCAGCTTGTGCTGTGGAAATTCAGAAAATCAACCTGAGATCTAGGAGAGTACTTCCAGACAACCAACCTCTACATCCACCTAGGGAGGTTAAGGAAGAAAGAGAGGAAAGCATGCTTAAAGTAAATCCACCACCTTTTCCTAAGAGATTAACCCAACCGCTCCAGCCTACCCCTGAAGATACTGAACTTATGGGAGAATTGGAAAACCTATGTGTCAAAATTCCACTTCTCAAAGCTATTAAATATGTACCTATTTACAACAAGTTGATTAAGGAGAAGTGCTTAAAGCATCCGGGGAGGCGAAGAAGAGATTCCCCTACCATTAATGTCATTGGGTAGCTATCCAACTTAATGCTAGTGCAGGTAATTTGTCCAAAGTATTTGGACCTTGGAAGCCCTGTAGTAGATGTGCACATCAATGGCACCATTTTCCCACACACTTTGATCGATCTTGGGGCTGCCATTAATGTGATGACCAAGGACACCATGCTCAAGCTCAACCTCCAAGGTTCATTGAGAAAGACCACAACAGTTTTGCAACTTGCAGACCACTCCACAGTGACGCCTGAGGGAATTGTGGAGGATATGATGGTATCCATTGATTCTTGGGAATACCCTATAGATTTCCTAGTTCTCCAGCCTAAGGCTAAGCTTATTGGTTACCCTCTCATCCTTGGGAGGCCCTGGTTAACCACTACCGATGCTTACATTAGTTGCAGAGCTGGAAATATGACCATCAAGAATGGGCATATATCCAAGTAGTTAGTCCTATACCCTCCTTCTCAGCCATCTATATAACATGACTTACCTTTGTGGTTGGAAGAGGAGGAAGAAGATGAAGTTTATTTTACCCAGCTATATACCTTAGAAATGACCATGGGAGGGAGGAAACATGATGAAGATGATTTGATTGAACACATACTCCAAAGTCCAACTCCCAGTACATTGTCCTTAGAAGAAGTAGTAAAGGAAACCTAGAACAACCATCAAATTGATCTATGCTTAGCCGATTCCAACCATCTCCGTGTCAAACCATAGAATTCGGCCCCGAGAGAGCTTTGAAAATCAATCCACCTCTTTCTGTTCTCCAAGAAGAAAAGTTGTGCAACATGCCAAAGGAAAATCTGGATGCATTTTCTTGGAGTTACAAAGAAATGAAGGGAGTGCACCCCTCGGTGTGTACTCACCACATATATATCAAAGAAGGTTGCAAGCCAGTCCGACAACCCCAAAGGAGGATGAATCCAACTCTTAAATATATATTCAAAGAATAACTACAAAAGCTGCTAGATGTAGGATTCATTTACCCTATCTCAGATAGTGAGTGGGTCTCTGCTTTGGTGTTGGTTCCAAAGAAAAATGGTAAGTGGACCATTTCCCAGGGATTTAAATAAAGCCACAAAGAAGGACCATTTCCCTATACCTTTCATCGACTAAGTGCTAGATGGCCTGGCAGGGAATTTTTTTTCTCTTTCCTAGATGGATTCAGCTGGTACAATCAAATCTAGATTAACCTAGAAGACCAGGATAAAAACACCTTCACTTGTCCTTGGGGTGCTTTCGCCTATAGGGTCCTTCCTTTTGGCCTATGTAATGCTCCTGCCACTTTCCAGAGAGCAGTCTTTAGAATCTTTACCGAGTTAGTCCATGATGCGGTAGAAATTTATATGGATGATTTCACACCTTATGGAGGTGATTTCCAGGAAGCTCTATCCAACTTAGGTAAGGTGCTGTACAAATGCATTGAAATGAACCTGTCTCTCAGTCCCAAAAAATGTGAATTCTTAATGACTGCAGGGATAGTGCTAGGTCATTCAATATCTTAGCAAGGATTGTAGGTGGACCCAAACAAAATAGCTATCATCCAAAGGGTCCCACCTCCACAAAAGCAGAGAGATTTCAAAAGTTTCCTAGGGTTAGCTGGATACTACTGAAGGTTTATAAAAGACTTCAGCAAGTTGGATTCTCCTTTATTTGGGTTGTTGGCCAAAGACTCTGAGTTTGTATGGTCAAAAAGCTGTAAAGCGGCCCTGAACACCCTGAAGGACAAGTTAACCACTACACTGATTCTCTAAGACCCAAATTGGGCCCTCCCTTTTCATATTCATGCTGATGCCTCACATAAAGCCATAGGAGCAGCCTTAGGCCAATTAGATGAAAAATTGCCTTATGCCATTTACTTTATCAGTAAGAATATGTCAAAGGACGAACTGAACTACATAGTGACCAAAAAGGAGCTCATGGCTATTGTGCATTCATTGAACAAATTTAGGCATTATATTACAGGTTATCAAACATTTGTACATACTGACCATGCTGCAATCAAATATTTAATGAATAAAATGGATGTGAATGCCCAGATAATTAGATGGTTACTTTTACTACATTAGTTTGATCTAACTATTGTTGATAAGCCTGGCAAGGAAAATGTTGTTGCAGATTTTTTATCTAGATCAACTTTCCCTGCAAGTGAGGAGGGAATGGTTGATTATCAATTACCGGATGAGCACTTATTCGCCATTTCAGTTCTCTCTCCATGGTTTGCTGACATAGAAAACTATTTGGTATCTGCACAATTCCCACCGAATTTTTCCTCCAAAGAGAAAAGAAAGATTGTGAGGAAAAGCGCCCCCTTCACTTGGATTGGGGCAACCTCTTCAAACTAGGCCCGGATCAAATTCTGAGAAAGTGTGTCAGAGAGGAGGAAGTCTTTGACATCCTTCTAACATGTCATGATAGGCCTTGTGGAGGTTACTTTGTAGCAAAGAGGACAACATTTAAAGTGTTACAAGATGGGTATTATTAGCCTACTCTTCATCACGATGTGAAAAGATATACTAGTCAGTGTGATTGGTGCCAAAGGATGGGAAAACCTACTCCAAGAGATGAAATGCCTCTGCAACCTCAAGTGACTTTTGAGCCATTTGACAAGTGGGGCATGGACTTCATTTGGCCTATTGACCATCCTTCCAAGAAAAAGTAGTATATCATTGTGTGCACTAACTATCTGACTAAGTGGGCTGAAACCAAGGAAATTAAGGTAGCAACAGAGGAGAAGGTGGCCAAGTTCTTAAGGGAGAATGTATTTACAAATTTGGGTAGCCTAGAGAACTGGTCAATGATCAAGGCAATCAGTTTACCTCCAACATGATTGAAGACTTGTTAATCTAGCATAAGATCAAGCATAGAACCTCCACTCCCTATCACCCACAAGCTAATTGACAAGTGGAGGTGACCAATAGAGCGCTGGAGGGCATCTTGAACAAACTGGTTAGCAACAGTAGGAAAGATTGGGCAGATAGACTAGTTGAGGCCACCTGGGTCTATAATACCACCTGGAAGACCACCACTGGATTCACACCCTATGAGTTGGTCTATGGGAAAAAGGCCTTGCTGTCCATTGAATTTGAGTATAATACATTGAGGATGGCAACCCAACTAGATCTAGATCTCAACAGTGCACAAAAAGAGAGATTGCTCCAGTTGAATGGTTTAGATGAGTTCATAATGCAAGCCCTCCTACACATAGAGGTAACTCAAATTCAGAGGAAGATCTGGCATGATAAGAACATCAAAGATAAGCAATTTCAAGAAGGTGATTGGGCCTTGTTATATGATTCTAGATATAAAGACTTTAAGGGCAAGTTAAGGACAAGATGGTTAGGGCCTTATGTTATAGAGATATGTCATGATAATGGTTTAGTGCAGATTAGAACCATAGATGTAGAGGCCATTCCTTTACTTGTTAATGGGCACAGATTGAAAGTTTACAAAAGGCCATTGTGAAAGCAAGAGTTCATTGATGGTATCAATAAAACAATGATGGTGGTGGAGCAAGTCTTAGCTCCTGCCTCATCAAGTCACTGAGAAAAGAAAAAAGAAAAAGAAAAATAAGGAGACTCAGGTGAAAACCTCCATGAGGCACCTGAGTCCCACTATTGGGATGAAAACCTCTTAGGGTAGCCCAATGGTGTCAAAAAAAAAGAAAAAAGAAAGAGAAATAAAAGGATCTCTAGGTGAAAACCTCTCTTGAGGCGCCCAGGGCAAGCAGCTAGAATGAAAACCTCTTGGAGGTAGACTAGTTGTTTTCAAAAAATAAAAAATAAAAATAAAAAAGAGAAAAGAAAAATCATGAAAATTGTTTGCAGGTTAGTAGGAGGATGATCAGAGAGCAAAGGATAATCAAAAGGGACCTGTTCCAATCATATTTTTATTTCTCCATCCATTATCCTTCATCATTCTACTATTCCTTCCATTTTTTCACTCATTTACCTCAGTTTTCAAGGGTACTGTGTTTTCTACAGGATTCCCGGTAAACCTACAAGAGCCCCTGAAAACCTACAGGACGATCCTATAGGAATTAAAGTGGCTTCGGAATCCTAAAATGAGTAACCCTAGGGAAAGGAAATGACCTGTCCATGTTAAAAAAATAAAAAATCCTACATCACAATTTCATTATCATACCTCTCTCCACCTTGATCACCCCTGCATTCATCATAAAAAAATCAGTTTTCAAAAAGTTCACAGTCTTTAAGAGAAAAAACAGAGAAAGGATGAAACAAAGAGTAGAGGGGAACAACACCTGAATGTATTTCTCATTATTCACACTCCTAGACCTCCTGTCTATCCATGTCATCATCCTCAAGTTGCAACAATGGAAATGATTAAAAATTCTGATGGAGAAGCAACCTATCACACATAATAAAAATCATGAGTTGCAGCAAGCTTCAAGCATGGATATCCAAGGGTAGAAGAAGCTCCAGAGCAGCGGCAGTAGAATCATCTTCAACAACAGGTACCTACATATCAAGGAAATCATCAAAGGGCAAGATATGTATAAAAAAAGGAGGGAGCAATAACATGCAACCAAGACACAACAAGAACCTCATGTCCTAAACAAATTGCAACAAGGTATTATCACCACAGGTAAGTATCTTTCTCTCTCTCATTTGCATAAAGTAATCAAAAGATGTAAATATTGTGGATGATTTGGTTTATAAGCGAAAGGTGGCCAGTTAACTTGGCCACCTTCGTTCAGTCAGTGAGGACAAAACAATTAGTCCCCACACACATGGTAGCAGTCAAGTCAAAGAAAACGAGAATGAGGTCAGAAGAAGTTGAGACTACGGATGCTCGAAGTGGGAGTTGATTACGAGGAGAAGGGAATGATGATGTGGTAGTGGGGACCAATGTTCCAAAAATAGAAAAAAATCGTACCTTGGCTACCAGCACACCACCTCACTCAACTCGACCATAAGAGGAAATAAACATTGATCCCCATGCACTCATGCATTCATCTTCTCGAGGCTCACTCTAGCAAAGTCACTCTCATACCCAAGCAACCTTTAGAAGAGAAAAATTTCATCTTTCTCCTGCGCAGGACTTCCTACAGGATCACATAGGAAATCCTACAGGATCACACAGGAATCCTACATGATACAGTCAGACAGTCTACAGGATTGGCAGAGAGCAGTTTCAGAGGAGGAAACACAAGGGTTGGCTACAACAAGCACCATGAGGAGGTAGGCTCTACATTTCCTTCCATTTTCCAAGTGAAAAGAACATAAAAATCTCCTAGTTTGATTGAATTTGATAGTTGTGTGAGGGAAAACCAGTCCCATTTCCTCCTTCATTAAAGCTTGTATCATACATCTCTTCTCCTCAAAATTCACCGGACAAAATGACAGGGGGGTTTAATAGAAGGGAGCCCATCAACACTGTGAGGATTCACCAACACCCTCCTGTGCTAGAAATCTTCACAAGGCATAATTGGATGGGGTATTTTGAGAAATTAAGGGGGTAAGATGATGAAGTAGCCTGAGATTTTTTTGTCTCCCTCATTCAACTGACAAGAACCCATGCCACTGTGGTGGTGAGAGGTCTCTCCATAGAGCTCACCCCTGAACTCATAAGCATAATTACCACACTTCCCCTAGGAGTGCCTTGGAGAAAGGAAGACAAGGGGGATAGCCAAACTGCCAAAAAGAAATTATTTTTAGAGGGAGAGGAGCCCATTGAAGACAAGAATGGAGTAAGGAGAACAAGTCTACCATACCCCTGGAATGAGGTAAGCTACCACCTTATAAAATACATATCATGTGAAGGTAGGTATAGTGTGGTGTATGGATATCACTTTAGGCTTCTTGAATAATTAAGGTTTGGAGCAGAAACATCTCCTCACCACAGGTTCAACATACCATACTTCCTTCTACAATCACTGATAGATACAAGCATAAAGGTGTAGGAAGGAAACTACTAGTAGTTAGCCCACCATGGGTTTATTAGAATCATCATAGAATATGCCCTCCAAAACCTCAGAATTACTATCCAATGGGCAATTTTCAGAGACATGCAAACAACTGAGGATATCAAAGCCCTCACATATGATATTAGCCCTACTGTCAGTGAAAAGGATGAAGAAGAGACTGAAACAGATGGAGAAGAAGCAAAGAGGGATGAAGAGGAGATAGATGAGGATGAAGAGGTAGAGAAAGAGGAAGAAGGTGATGAAGAAATAGAGGAAGATGTTAAGGAGGAAACTGATAAACAAGATGAGGATCTAGAGGGAGAAGAAGAGGGGAAAGACAAAGGTGAAAAGGGAAATGGAAAATAAGAGGTAGAAGACAAAGAGGAGTCACCAAGGGTGTCTCCAGAACCCATTGAGAAAGAGGCAACAACTGCCCTCACTTCTCTTAGCACCCCGATCAAACAAAAAGGCAAAAGATAGAGGCAAACCCCCTTATACTTTAGAACAAGAAAAAGTAAAAGGATAAGGCAGGGAAAATCCCAAACTCCAACCAAGGTTCTCATTGTTATTGAGGACTCACCTAAACAGCAGGAGAAGATGTCTCCTCTTACAAAAACTCAAGAAGAAGGATCCTCGGCACAAACCTCCCCTAAGTCTCCTATCACCTATGTGAGAAGGCCTATAACTAGATCCACCTCATCCAAAGGAAAAGACATCCTACAGGATACACATCAGGACCTATAAAAAGCAGAGGCAGTCCTATAGGAAACTATGCTAAACCTATAGGAAACTAAAAAGTTGGAAAAGGAAGGAAGTATGCAGCCAGAAACAAAGAGAGAGGACCCAGAGCTAAGGGAACCTAGTCCTCAACCTAACCTTGACTCCTACTACAAATTTATTGAGGGGGGCAGGGTCATTCCACAAAAATTTTCCATTCCATTATTCTTTGAGCTTGAGAAAGAAAGAGCCAAAACACATAGATGGATGCAGATTGCCAAGTCCAAGGGAGTGGAGGACATTGGTCACATGGAGGAAAAGCTCAAAGAGATGGGCAGAGAACTAAGTAGCTTGAGGGATAGAGAGGCCATAATGAAGGCTCAGTTGGAGGCAGAAAATGCATGGTTGAAAGGACAACTGCAAGAAAGAGAGAATCAATTGGCATCCATGGCCAGTCTATCTTTGGAAGCAATCCAGTGCAGGATGCCAGCTAAGTCCTATGCATTATACCTTAAGGAACAATGGCTACAGTTCCAAATCAAGACCCTAGCACAGAGAGGCACTATGCCATTCCAAGATTATAGACAGTTCATTGATCTCTGTGATCAAAGTACATTAGAGGATAGGGCTAAGATGTCTGAGTTCTACTTGCATAACATGGATTTGACAGATATGAATGTATGGGACCCTAATGCAAAGATGGAGGACTTATAGTTGATGGATTTGGTATCATGGATGAACCACGAGGAAGAAAGGGCTGCAGAAATGAAGAAGATATTGGCAAGGGAACAAACTGAACCTCTCATGATAAGAGCTGAGTAGTCCAATCCAATGGCTGTCATTAGCACACATAATTTAATTGCAAATGATCCTCAACTTGCGCCCAGGTATCTTACTACCCAAGAGCAAGCAATTACACATTTTGAGGATATGTTCAGACTGTTAGGGGATGATAGCATGCAGGATTGCCAAAGGAGATGGAATAATTTTCCATATAGTTTGAAAATTAGAGGGTACCATTCTCCTCAAAGGATGAGAGAATCATTGAACATGACACCCATGTACAAACAAACCATCTAAAGGCTCAAAGTCAATTGGATTGGCTTGAGGCTTAGTCCACCACTGCTCTTGGGGATGTTAGAAGGAAGGAAGGAAGAGGAAGAAAGAAAGAAGTGGGAGGAGGTAGAAAGGGAGGAAATATTCTATGCACAAGAAGAGAAAACCGCAGCAGAAGCATGGGATGTTAGGGAGGCCACAAGATCTATGAAAGACATGGATATTGGTTGAGTTGCTCAGAGGATGAGCAACACTTTCAGTAGGGGGTGATGATGGGCCTCATCATTGGGTAACTATATGGACCTTAAGTCACCTCCTAGCTTAGTCAAATCAACTCTTCTCACAATTTATTACATGTTTTGATTATATTTTGTTTAATGAGATGAGTTAAAGTGAGATATTATGCCTAGTGGACTAATATGCATTGAATGCAGGTTTGAAAGAGAAAATCGAGGAATTTTGGAAAGATTAAGGTTTGAAACTCGAATGGGACAAGGGAGAGAGATTGTAGGAGGTAAATCCTCCTCATTTACTCCTCCCTCATTCGAATATTCCTCCATTAATCACACCAGCTCGGAGTACAAGCAGCCAAGTCATGAAGATCAAAAGGCAGTCGAGCAAGTGATAGTCAAAGAGTTAGTTCATCTCGAGTTTGGGAGCTGAGCCTCCCTAGATTTAAGGAAGTCATTGGGGACTTCAGTTTTATAAATAAAGAGGCCTAGAGCCTCATTAGGATTCAAATTTTTGTTGTAAAAACACTAGTTATTTTTGAGTTCCATACTTGTGGAAGACATTGCTATGTAATTTTCCGTTTTGATAATGAGAATGAGTTTTTTTATGATCTAGTACTGAGTTAACTTAGAGGGCTGAAACTCTTGGGTTAGGTCCCAACCCTAGCAACAAAGGCTCCTCTTCTTGTTCGTATGCTTAGATCAGTTTCATAGATTCATGATTAAATTGTCCTTAGAAGCATTTCATTGTAGGCAGTGTAGATTTCATTAGTTTGTTTATTAGTTTGCTTCCATCTGAGCTTTACTTCAGCAACAGGTTAGAAGGAAAAATGCATCACAAAGCTGTCAGTAGTTGTTTTTGCCTCACTTCTTCCTTCAGGGATCATGACTTGAGGAAAGGACCCCTATGTAGCCCCAAAAAGACAGATTTCTATTTTCTCATGAATTTATAGTTTCTGTACTTGAACTCGCATTTGATCAGTTTGCAAGTGTAGGATTTAATTACCATCTCTTCCATCTTCAGTCTTACAGTAGATCTCATCAATGATTCCATTTTATTCTGCAAGTTTCCTCATGCATGAAGTAGACAGCTAGCTCATTAAACTCTGTTTTTCTAGCTTATTAGAATTCTTCTTGTTTACATGATTTTTTGGAAAATGTCAATGTTTGATGCAGAGCAGGTGTTTCAGAAGTAGAGAGAGATCCCATGGCAAGCAACCACCTTACAACTTCATACATCCATAATCATTCCTTGCTTTCACCAAGACCTTCACCAATTTCATCATTTTACATAGAAACTTCTCCAAGCATGTTGAGCAAATCCAACCATCTCCTAATCTTGGTCTTGAGTTCTGAGTGACCCTAGGCATTTTATCACTCCATTCCACATACCAACCACCTTCCCTAAGCCTTCCATCACCTCCAGCACCCATCTTTTTTGCTCTGGATTGTATCCTATAGAAATAAAAGGAATCCTGTAGGTTTTTAGGACATCTTGTAGTTTTTCCTCTAGTGGCCTGTTTTGAGGCTGAATTGAGGGAAAACCTCTAGGAAGCCACACAAGGGTACTTGAGGGTATCCCAAACCTCCCAACCATCCACTAGAATCCCTAAGCCACCTGCCACATCACCAAAATAGATTAGGGTTTACCCTTGATTTTCCATAAAAAGAATAAAAAGGAAAAAAACAGATTTATTTCAGTCCTTTACATGCATAGTAGTGATGTTTGATGTTTTGAACTTCCATGCTTTAGAAAATAGCATTTCATACATGTTAGCTTGGAATTCTTGTAAAGCATAGTTTCTCAGCAGTTAGTTAGAGAATGGTGTGCTTTTAGCATAGGATTTCAGTCATTTTCCTTATTGCAGTAGACAAGCTTTCTCCTAGAGTAGATTTCTCTTTCTCTCATCAGTAATCAAGCTTCTTCTAAATCCATAGAAGTTTGGCTTGAACACCCTAGTGGTCTCTCGCCAGCTGAACAGTGACAAAAGGCAGAACCATCACTTTTACTTGTGTATACAACACTGTCACCTCCAAGTTTGTACAAACCCCGGGTTGATAAAGTAAAGCTGGTAGCTCCAGGAGTTGTAGCATTCTTGTTGCAATACTGGTTCTCATCAGGTAGTCAGTGTTACAACTGTCGGCTGAATTAGGTAGTCTACAACATGATTGGTGCTACCCTTTTTGTATTTGAGGTTCAAGTGGAATTGTTGCCGATATGTAGACCACTTCTGATGGTGATTGTTCTGCAACTTCCCTTGTGTTTATATAAACCTAAGAGGTCGGTGATTAGTGTGGATTAACATCTCCTTCCCTAGAATGTCATGCTTCCATTGCTGACAATTCTACACGATGGAATGCATCTCTTTATCATAGGTGGGGCACTTATGAATTGTATCGGAAAGTGTCTCACTATGATAGGCCACTGGATGCCTGTGCTAGGTGAGAACTACACAATTAGCATAGTCAGATGTGTCTGTCTTAATTTCAAATGAATGTTGCAGGTATGGCAGTGTGAGTACCGGTGCAGAGTAAAGTTGGTGATTCAACTCAACGAATGCCTTCTTATGGGACTTAGACTAGGAAAACTTTGCTTTTTCCTTGCCCTTAGCAATTTGACTCAAACGCCAAGTGATATGGGAGAATCCCAATGTGAACATCGATAAAAATTTTAAAGGCCTATAAAGCTATGAAGCTCTGTTAGATTGGTTGGGGCTGGCCAAGCTCGAATGTCTTGGATCTTAGTCAGATCCACATGCAAGCCACACTCATCTATGATGTAACCTAGGTATTAGACCTGACTCATGCCAAAGGTGCATTTCTCCAAGTTGGCACATAGTTTGTTCTGCCGAAGGGTTTGAAGGACATGTTGAATGTGTTGCAAGTGTTCTTCCCAACTCTTGCTGAATATGAGGATGTCATCTAGATAAAAAACCACGAATGAGTTTGTGAAGGGTCATAAGATGTCATCCATTAGGCTCATAAAAGTAGCAGCAACATTTGTCAACCCGTAGGGCATAACCAACCATTCAAAAAGGCCTTCCTTGGATTTGAAGGAGGTCTTCCATACATATGTGGGATTTATTGGAACCTGGTGATAGCCAGACTCCAGGTCGATCTTGCTGAAATACTTGGCCCGCTTGAGTTGGTCTAGAAGGTCATCATTCCGTGGGATTAGATACTTGTTCATGACAGTGATTTTGTTTAGTGTGTTGAAAATGCAACAAGTTGATGGAACTTAGTGGAAAGGAGTAGCCTTCACTAAGTGGGCCCGCAAGCTATTTTTGGTGCAAAGTCTATTTTTGGACATATGGATCATGGTCTATGAGTTGCAGGATGCTATTTGTGGATGATTGGTCATGTTGGTAAAAATAGATGGACTTTTATTTTTAGACATATGGGCGGAGTCTATTTTTAGACTGCCAGGCTAAAAATAGAACAGTAGAATATTATTAGCTCGTAATAATATTTGGACTATAAACATTATCTTATCCTCTTGGAGCACTTAAGTTCGAGCTACGGATGTGGCACATGCAGCTGCCAGAAGGAAATATGATTTTCTTATGGGTCAGTGCTATTGCATGATGGACTTTAGTTATAACTCAAGTGGTTGAGTTTGGTGGAGTTGATTGAGGAGTTGATGGAGTTGTGTTCAGTTTGAGTTAGTTGAACTAGTTGTATTTAGTCTAACTACAGAATACACTAGTGATGAGTGATGTGAATTAATTATTAATTAATTCACTAATTATTAACTCATAAAGTAACTAAAGAATACATCAATTAACTCAGTGCATGGACAGTTCAGTGGAGACAGGTGTTAGAGGTTGAGACTGTTATCAGTTGTGACTATAGTTGTGCATGAGATTTGCACATGCATTGATGGAGATTTCCAATGAGGATTGCACAGTACAAGCCAAGGAAAATGAGCTTGGATCATTTCTATTCTTGCTTTTGGATTGTGCAGTAGAGGTAGGCAGAGAGCGGAGGAGATTTGAACCTGTGACTTGATTAAGATCTGAGCTAGTTTGTGTGTAGCAGGTGGAGATAGTACTGAGTACTTGTGAGGAGTATTGTACTATGTATTGTTACATGTTCTATATCATTATAATATATAGATAGTTGGGGGTTTTCAGCTGTATGCTTTCCCTGGTTACATACTGTGTTAATGTGCGCATGCGATTGATGTTTCATTGTTTTTAATTCTGCAAAATTGATGATCAACGTAGAGGAGGTTATGTATTATGCATGCATTCCTCAAATAGTGTATAATCGGGATAATATCTGTAAATAAGTGTTATATTATTCAAAATTTCTACATGGTATCAGAGCAAAGTTGATCATCAGATCTATCATTCAGAAAGTGTTTACATTTGATTTCTTCAGGCAGAGTCTATAATCGGGCCAGGTAGCCTCTGGATTCATCCTTCTTTTGGAAGGTGAGATATCCAGTAAAAGCCCATACAGTCAATCTCTGTACGAGAAATACTTTGTTCTCACGAATTTTAGATCAGAAGCGGTTGAGTTTTGAGTTGGTGGAATTTGAATTTGCAGCAGTGTTTTCTTGGTGTCAAAGTTGAAATGTCTTTCAACAGATTGCGATTGGAGTATGCTCTTGAAGGTAGCTCTAATTATATTGCATGGAAAGACAGGATGGAGGCAGTGTTAGATGAAAATGGGTTGAAGGAGTTCATAGAGGCTGAGGTCCCAAAGCCTACTGATGCTGCTCAAGTTGATGCTTGGAAAAAGAAGATAGCAAAGTGTCGAAGGATTCTGTTGGAGGACGTGAAGGATCACATTGTATCCAGCTTGCATGGAAAGGCTTCTCCATAATTGATGTGGAAAGCATTGACAGATTTATTCCAAAGCAAGAGTGACTAGAGGAAGTTGGTGCTCAAGGATAAACTCAGAAACATTAAGTGTGAGAAAGGAGACAATATGCCCAAGTATCTCAAGTTCACCTAATGCAGGGATGAGCTGGGAAGTGTGGGGGTGACTGTCGATGATGACTTGGTGAGCTTGGCTCTCCTTGGTCTTCCGAAGAGTTGGCATTCCTATCAGGACTCTGTCAATGGTCGAGAGAAATTTCCAGGATGGGAGAGACTTTGGTCAGATCTTGTGTAAGAGGAGATCAGGCAGAATACTAGGGATGGATCTTCATCAAAGGCACTTGATGAAAAAAATTGCACTTTGGCTGCCAAAGCAAAGAAGGGGAAGAACAAGAAAGCTTCTCATTCCAGTGCGAAAGGCAAGAAGCAGGACATGTCCAAGGTGAAGTGCTTTCACTATCACCAGCACGGACATTATGCCACAAATTGTCCGCAAAAGAAGAAAAATAAGCAAGCTGTTGGATCTGCAGTGGGAGAGGCCTTAGCCTCGCAGTTTGAGTTGGATTTTTCATTGATCGCATGCTTGGTATCAAGTGTGATGGGATCGGTATGGTTCGTCGACAGTAGTGCGTATTTTCACATGACAAGAGATCGAGATTTGTTTTCTGATCTGGAGGAGAAAGATCTAGGAGTGCACATCGAGATGGGTGATGATGGTAGATACAGTGCGACCGGTATCGGTATGATTTCCTTTGAGAGGGAGTCTGGTAAACCCTTCATATTGAAGGAAGTGATGCATGTTCCAGGATTGAAGAAGAATCTTTTCTCTGTGGTGATGTTAGAAGACAAGGGATATGATGTTGTTTTCAGCGAGGGAAAGGCTTTCCTGTGCAATAAGACAACTGGAGAAACCCGGAAGATAGGGGTTCGAGTCAGGAACCTTTATCAGTTGCATGTAGATGGCTGCGCAACAATGTCATGCAAGGTAGAAGGATTGGTGAGCCGAGATGATGGCAAGCTGTGGCATAGGAGATTGGGCCACCTTCACCATGGAGCCTTGAAGATACTGCAACAGATTACTATTAGGCTTCCTAAAGGAACTCTTGCGTAGTCAGATCAGTGCAAGGGGTGTACTTTGGGAAAATTTGTGAAAGCCACCTTTCACGAGAAGGATAGTCGTGCCATGACGATCCTTGAGAGAATTCACACAGACGTGTGTCGACCTTTCTCAGTAGCTTCGACAGCAAAGCACAGGTACTATGTGATCTTTGTTGATGATTTCTCTCGAAAGTGCTGGATCTTCTTCATGCAGAAGAAGAGCAAGACATACTCAAAGTTCTGTGAGTTCAAAGCACTGGTCAAGAAGGAATCGGGGAAGAAGGTGAAGGCTCTTGGGAGCGACAATGGTGGTGAATTCATCTCTGGTGAGTTCAAGGACTTCTGTAGTGCAGAAGGGATTCGAAGAGAGCTCATAGCTCCCCATAACCCACAACAGAATGGGGTTGCTGAGCGGAAGAACAGAACGATCGTGGGTGCTGCACAGACGATGTTGCATGATCAGGGCCTACCCCTTCACTTGTGGGTGGAGGCATGCAATACTGCAGTATATGTGCAGAACCGTTGTACTCACAGGATACTTGGCATGAGTACACCCGAGTAGGCTTATTTTGGTAAGAGGCATGATATTTCCCATTTGAGGATTTTTGGTTCTAACGTTTACATGCATGTGACGAAGGATGCCGGGAAGAAGCTGGAGCTGACCGCAGAGGTTGGGATATTTGTGGGGTACACTGATATGCCCCATAACTATCGTGTGTATTTGCCAGACAGGCACAAGACTGTGGTGCGACCGGATGTGAAATTTCAGGAGGAGAAAGCCATGAAGTGTTCGCTTGAGAGGGAGCCACTCTTGCATGCAGATGAGGAGCTATTAGTTCCTAAGGATGAGATTCAGGACGTGGATCAGCCACAAGATGAAGTTCATGGAGTGGAAGAGACCACTCATGCAGCGCCAACCATCAGAGGGTGAAAGCGCACTACAGAAGCTGAGCGACTGGCTCAAGATGCAGAGAAGGTTGTAGGACCACCTACAGGACAACGCAGACATAGACAGTCACCTGATCGGTACACTAGATACATGGCTCTTATGAGAAAATGTCTCGTGACTGAGCCATCCTATTTCGAGGAAGCTGTGGAGGATCCCACATGGGTAGATGCCATGGTGGAAGAGTATGATTCGATTGTTAGAAACAGTGCATGGGAGATTGTACCAAGACCGGAGGGGGAATCGGTGGTGGGTTTGAGATGGATCTACACAGTGAAGCAGGCAGCTGACGGGAGTGTGGAGAAGTACAAGGAAAGATTTGTTGCCCGAGGATTTTCACAGATAGAGGGGATCGATTATGAGGAGACTTTTGCACCTGTCGCAAGGTATTCTTCCATACAGACGATTCTTGCTCTCTCAGCGCAGATGGGGTGGCACATTCATCAGATGGATGTGAAGACTGCGTTCCTCAATGGAGTCATTGAGGAGGAGGTGTACATAGAGCAGCTCGAAGGTTTCGAGATCTTCAGCAGCGAGTCGCATGTGTGTAGGCTCAAGAGAGTGTTGTATGGGTTGAAACAATTACCACGTGCTTGGTACACACAGATAGACAGTTATTTCACCGGACTTTGATTCTCCAAGAGTGAGGTAGATCCTAACCTATACCAGATTGTGGTGGAGGGTAAGTTGCTTATCATTGTACTTTATGTAGATGATTTGATTTTGATGGGAGATGAGCTGTTGATACTTTCATGCAAGGATGATATTGCTAGAGAGTTTGAGATGAAGGACTTGGGCCTCCTTCATTATTTCCTGGGATTGGAAATTTGGCAGCACAGTGATGGAATATTTGTTTCTCAGGGTAAGTATGCTCGGGAGATACTGGAGAAGTTCAACATGCATGGCTGCAAGCCTGTTGATACTCCTCTTCCTGGAGGTTGGAGGAAGGAGGATGCTACTTCAGCGGAGGTAGTGGATGCCACTGTTTATCGAAAGTTGGTGGGGTCGCTTATGTATCTAGTCAATACATGACCCGATATATGCTATGCTGTTAACCAACTTTCACAAGCTATGGTTAATCCAACCAAGCTCTTCTGGAAGGCAGGCAAGCATGTATTGCGTTATCTCAGAGGCACATCGGGATATGGATTGTGGTACAGACATGAGGATGAAGTGAAGCTATGTGGCTTCACGGATGTAGATTGGGCAGGGAGCCCAATGGATAGAAAGAGCACATCTGGAGGGATTTTTAGTATCGGGTCGACAGGAGTTTCTTGGTACAGAAGGAAGCAGAGATCCGTGGCACTCAATTCAGCAGAGGCCGAGTATATGCCAACAAGTTTGGCTGCATGCGAGGCTATATGGATGAGGAAGATCCTGGTCGGGTTGTTCGGGTCATACTTGGAACCTACTGTGATTTATTGTGATAACCAGAGTTGCATTAAACTCTCGGCTAATCCAGTATTTCATGATAGATCCAAGCACATTGACATCAGGTACCATCATATCAGAGATTGTGTGCAGCGGAGAATCATGTTACTTTCATACATTCCAATGGAGGATCAGGATGCTGATATCTTGACGAAGGCACTCACCAGGAGCAAATTCGAATACCACCGAGGCAGGATAGGGGTTGCAGATAATCCATAGCTTGTTGAGAGGGAGTGTTGAAAATGCAACAAGATGATGGAACTTAGTGGAAAGGAGTCGCCTTCACTAAGTGGGCCCACAGGCTATTTTTGGTGCAAAGTCTATTTTTAGACTATGTCTATTTTTAGATATATGGATCATGGTCTATGAGTTGCAGGATTCTATTTGTGAATGATTGGTCATGTTGGTAAAAATAGATGGACTTCTATTTTTAGACATATGGGCGGAGTCTATTTTTAAACTGCCAGGCTAAAAATAGAACAATCGAATATTGTTAGCTCTTAATAATATTTGGACTATAAACATTATCTTATCCTCTTGGAGCACTTCAGTTCGAGCTACGGATGTGGCACATGCAGCTGCCAGAAGGAAATACGCTTTTCTTATGGGTCAGTTGAGCTATTACATGATGGACTTCAGTTAGAACTCAAGTGGTTGAGTTTGGTGGAGTTGATGGAGTTGTGTTCAGTTTGAGTTAGTTGAACTAGTTGTATTTAGTCTAACTGCAGAATACACTAGTGATGAGTGATGTGAATTAATTATTAATTAATTCACTAATTATTAACTCATAAAGCAACTAAAGAATACATCGGTTAACTCAGTGCATGGACAGTTCAGTGGAGACAGGTGTTCGAGGTTGAGACTGCTATCAGTTGTGACTATAGTTGTGCATGAGATTTGCACATGCATTGATGGAGATTGCCAATGAGGATTGCACAGTACAAGCTAAGGAAAATGAGCTTGGATCATTTCTATTCTTGCTTTTGGATTGCGCAGTAGAGGCAGGCAGACAACGAAGGAGATTTGAACCTGTGACTTGATTCAGATTTGAGCTAGTTTGTGTGTAGCAGGTGGAGATAGTATTGAGTACTTGTGAGGAGTATTGTACTATGTATTGTTACATGTTCTCTATCATTATAATATACAGATAGTGGGGGGTTTTCAGTTGTATTCTTTCCCTGGTTACATACTGTGTTAATGTGCGCATGCGATTGATGTTTCATTGTTTTTAATTCTGCAAAATTGATGATCAACATAGAGGAGGTTATGTATTATGCATGCATTCCGCAAATAGTGTATAATCGATATAATCTCTGTGAATAAGTGTTATATTATTCAAAATTTCTACATAGTGCCCGATAATCAATGCAGAGCCTCCAAGTCCCATCCTTCTCCTGTACAAGTACAATTAGGCTCCCACAAGCCGAGGAACTTAGTCAGATTTTCCCTTTTTACAACAACTCCTAGATTTTCCATTTGATCTCTTCATTTTCTAGAATGGAGCGATGATATATCGGCCCATTGGGTAGAGGTGCTCTGTGAGCTAGATCGATAAAATTCTTGACTTGACAGTGCAAGGTTACCCTTGTGGGTGATGAGAAGATGTCCCTGTATTCTTCCATGACCGTATCCACCTGATTATACTGCATGGAGGAACCCTTCCCAGGGCCACAGATGTGGCTACGATCTTCCCCTTATATTGAGAACGAATAAGAAAGAAAAAAAATTTCCCAGTGTGAGAGATGAACTTACTGCATTGTTTAGCAGATATCAAAGAGATGGCGGTAGGCAAGGCTACCTCTGGTATCGTGTAGAAGTTATTACCTAAAGAAATAATAACAGAGCGAGGTCTAGACTCATATACATCATGTCGCTTCCACAAGTATGGTAGTCCTAGTAGTACATAACAAACCTCAAGAGGAACAACATCACACAGTACCTCATCCGTGAAGGGCTTGATGTTGTAGGGAAGACGACACTGCTTGTTGATGCGAAGATCTCGTCCTTGGTGAAGCCAACTGTTACACTAAAAAATGTCACCATGACTATTTACAGTTGGTATGGCTCTATCAACAGTCATGCTATCCTCCTGGGCAAGTCTTATGCCTCTGCTCTCCATGTCAAAACTCCAAAAAGAGAGAAAGTCTTTGTAAATGTGTTTATCTCTGGGTACGCAGATTCTCTCGGCCTTACCTGCAGGTACGCACCTAATGTTCACAAAAGCTGCGTACTTGTACGCTCTGTATGTAAAGGGGCAGGTGCGTACCCCTGTAAAGGTCAAAATGCGCAAGTTTCATCTTTAAAAAGTTACTTGTGGTCATTTCTAGAGGCTTCTAGAAGTATGTTTGACGTGTATGAAGCGCCTCCAGATGGTTCATGTACCCCTACCAAAGAGGAACTTATCCCATCAATAAGGGAGCTATCCCATCCAAAGAGGGGATTATCCCATTGATGGTGGACCTGATTAACTTCCTCTTGAGCACTATAAATACAGGCATTGGGCCAGAAGGAGGGGAGGTTGGAAGCTAAACATTTCTAAGGGTAGATGCTGCTGGAATTAGGACTCCCATTTAGAAGCTTGTGAGGAGAGATTGCCATCTTTGCTTGTTCTATTTGGAAGTGGGTGAGCTTTGTCAAAGTAAAGGAGAACTCTTGATGGACCCTGGGAGGGACTTGCACAACACCAAGGCTCAGGTTGTAATTGTTCCTTTTGTTTCCTATTAATGCAAATGAGTCCATTCTTCTCAATAACTTGTTATTTATGAGTTGTTTCATGTACTCCTTGGTCTATGTGTTAAACATGTTTTATTTTATGAGATTATCAAGTGCTATTTAATCGTTTGATTGTTAGTGAATGCAGGTTTCGAAGTGAAGGAGGAGCTCATCCGGATCAGCGAGGCTGGACTGCTACAACAGCGTTGGATTACAGGTAGGATCTAAACACTTGATTTCTTATATAGTAAATGCATGTTTAGAGAAGGATTGCTCTTGTTTGTCTTGTTTGTCACTAGAGAGTCTTAGGCTCCTAGGGAGGTTGGTTGTGTCCGCACTATCGACTCTTTCCGCCTGACAAAATGGCGACTCCGCTGGGGAATCCATTGATGTGAAAGTCTTTTCCTTTGTATGCAACTTTGATCTGAGAAAAGTCATTTATTTTCTGGTTTTTGGCTCTGTGACTTTGTATTTGGGTGGGTTAGCTTAGGGTTAGATTGAATTTAGTTTTTCTTGGCTTTTTCAGTAGTACGCACCCTCTGAGTATTGCACAGTGCGTACTTGTACGCACTGTTGCTCTGTGCACAGAGCGGGCCCGCACCTGGCTTAACAGGTTGCCTGCGTACCCTGCTAAAAATTAAGAAATTTCCATTTTTTACATTTTTCCTCTTAGATTTTGCCTTTTCTTAGTTTTTACTGCCCAGATCCATTAGTCTCTTGTCAAAGATCTTCACCTGAACTTGTTTCGATAGCATTGAGTGTTTTAGTGGATTTCATAGAAGTTTAAGCCCTAGGGTTTGATTTTTGAGTAGGTCCTGTAGTGACTTTGGCGGTAGAAGTTGTCAAGCCTTATATCTCTCTAGTTTTGTCAGCCTTCTTAGGAGTCGGACCTGTCGTAAAGTCTACCTGTGAGAGCAACTTACCTTTGAGTTGTCTCTTTGGCAAATTTCGAAGTACTTGTTGATTAAGTATTGAATTCCATTTTACAAAAGAACAAAAATATTTGAGTTTTGTTTTGACTGGTCTTTTGATTCTGCATTAGCTGGTCCTTGGCTTGATTGTGGTCAAGTAAAACAACCTAGAATCATCTTTGTAGGCTTTTGCCTCGTTAGGTTTGCTTTAGAGTAAATTTCTTTTTGATTTACTTGTGAGTCAATTTTTCATAGATTTTATAGCTTTTGAGATTGATTTTCGTAAAAATAGATTTATATGCTTTATTAAATAAGAGAAAATACAAAAACATCTCCTTTGAAAAGTTTTGTTTCAAGTAGCTTTGAGGGATTTTGAAAGAACAAGAAATTTTCGTGCACGTAAGGAGTGGTCATGTTTGTATGCTTGGAAAGATAAAGAGAATTGTTTCTTTGATTGTCTTTACTAAGAAAGTTGTTTTCTATAAAATTTTCATTTTCCAACTCTCTTAGTTAGGAGTTTCATTGAAAGAGAAAAGTAGCGTAAATCATCTTAGGTGCATCTTTGTAGTGGTTTGAGTCGAGTCTACACACCATTGGTTTCATTTCCGCTACCTTTTGTCTTTAAGGAAAAACCATAAAATTAACGCTTAAAGTAAAATCAACTTAGTAACTTTTATTTACTAGGGCTCTGAAACACCAATTTAGATCAGGCTAGTGTCTTGGAGTAGGAGAGTAATTAACTCTCCAAGAGAATAAAACCAAACAAGTAGCTTATCTTGTGATAGAATAAATCCAATTGTCTCATTTGTACTCTGGGAAAGCTCCTCTTAAAGGAGAAGCACGAGCTCGTGTCCGAACCAGTGAGGGGATCAATCCTCCCTCGTTGGGAACGACGCCAGACAGGCACGTATTACAAACGGTAAACCTCGGATTAACCATTGTCGAGGAGCCAGGGGTCACTTGTCGGTAAACCTTGGATTATTGTCAAGGAACCGGCAAGGGGATTGAGCTTGATACTCTGCCCTTGCATGCTGTCGGAGTGTAGACTGTTCCCCCAGGTGCATTTGTTGCGGTTGGTAACCTTAGTGACCATTATCTTTAGGATTCTACCGAGGTGACGGTGGAGGGAAGATCCCACTGTACCTGGAGCAGACGTCGGCTAGACTCACTTGGATTTTCCGGGGGGTTCACTTCACTCGAGACGGTTAAAGTGGAGGAACTTGTGCCGGTCTATTCATTAAGCAGGTTGCCGGGGTAACTGTTCCACCCGCCACTTCTGTACTGAATCCGGGGATGTTGGGTTTCATCTCCAACTAGTGTTTTCGGTCTGGAAGGCTACTGTTTGTGCTTGGTTTGACGCCCTAGATTCTTTAAGCGTGTGATTCAAATTTGTTTGGTTCTTTAGCGACTTTAGGTGGTTTGATTTGAGATTTTACTTTGTTTTCGTGTGTAGTAGTTAAAAGTTTTTAGCTATGGAGGAATTACCGAGACAGTCCCGTAGACTTCGGGGCCAGTCTCCTGAAGTTGTTTCTGTGGCCGAATTGTTGAGGAGATCCCGTAGACTTCGGGGTGAGCCTCCTCGAGACGACCCGAGTAATCTAGAAGGTTTGAAGGTCCTTGTAACTCCTCCTAGTGGCAGTAGAGTAGGTTCACCTGAAGAAGGAGAATCTTCCTTGGTAGTCCATCCAGATTACCAAAGTATAGAGACAGGTTATAATCCCGAAGCTGTTACAGTTTCTGAGCTTGCTGGTAGTTTTTCGTCTACTAGTGATACAGGCGAAGAACCTGAAATATCTGAACCTGTTACTCCGACTTCTAGTGTTCCAGATTCACCAAGAGTAGAGCGAGTTATCACCGAAAATCTTCCTACTGGTCTGATTGCTATTGAAGAACTTGCTCCAGAGGAAGAAATAGGTGTATCTAACCTTGAACACCAGCTTACTATTGAGCTCAGAGAGCGTGAATCTATCTTTTACAGTCCTCCTAGAAGTACTACTTGGTACCTTTCGTTAACCAATTATTTAGACAACTCAGGGATAGGTTTTTCTACACCTCGTACTCCTTTTCCACCCGGAGGTATTTATACTCCTGTAAATATGTCTGGTCAGTCGTCCGTGTTTACTCAAACTCCTGAATCTTTCTTACACGGCGGTCCTTCTATTCCCACTGGGTATCAGTCACTTTCTGGTATCTTTGCGGGGGCATCTCCTCAACCCGTCTATCAAGGGTTATTAGCTGGAAACAATGGTAATAAACCATTGGGTGTAGGAGACATTTACATGATGTCAGGTTCAGTTCCCGTTTCTCAACCTCAAGGTGGTCAATTACCGCCTGGGGGGCAGCCCCAATTAACCCCTGGGGGGCAACCTCAAGGTACACAAATTGTGTCTGGAGGGCAGCCTCAAGGGCAGTATGTACCTATGGTGCAATACATGCCTCAAGGTCAACCCCAACCTCAATATGTACCCCAAGGTCAACCTCAGTATCAATATTTACCTCAAGGATATCAACCCCAAGGGTATCAAACTCAAGGGTATCAACCTCAAGGTCAAGGTCAACCCCAGTATCAGTATTTACCCCAAGGTTATCAACCTCAAGGTCAATACTCGAGTCAAGGTTATCAACCACCTCAAGGTCAGTCATATGTTCAAGGTATGGGAACTGTACCTTTCAATTATCAATCCTATCCTCAATCCGGTTATGGATCTCAGTATCCTCAACCTGTTACGGGTCAATACCCCGGAATGATAGTGTGGGATCCATCACAGGGTCAACAGGTGTTGCAGCCAAGTATACAGTTGGTACCTCAAGCTGGACAACCCGTAGTTTCTGGTCCACCCCAGCAACCGCAACCTGTCTAGTCAAATGTTCAAACTTCTGTAACTTCGGTAGTTACTCAGCCGCCCATTGCACCGAGTACTCCATCTCAAATGGCTGCTGCAACTACCGCTACATCTGCCGCACTTACTTCTGGAGTATCGACAGCTCCGGTTTCTACTGTCTCTGCAACCACTCCTCAGACATCTTTACCGTTGTCTGGATCTACGATTCAAACCACGGTCCAGATGCCTATAGGTCAGCCTGGTATAAGTACGGTTGTCACTACTCAACCTCAATTTGTTTATCAACCGTACCAGGGACAGTACCAACATGGGCAAGCTGTCCAGCAGCCGGTTTACCAGTATCAACTGTATCTTGGGTACACTTATCAACAACCTCAACAACCCCAGTACGGTCTGGTTAATCCTGGTTTTCCAGGAGGATATAATATCCCTAATACGATTCCTGTTCCTAGTTATCCTGGATATCCTCCTCCTGGGACTGGTCTTGTGACCCAGAGTTTTAGAGATCCTAACCGGCAATTACCGTTTATCGCAACTTTGGATTTACCAGACTTGACGCGCCTAACGAACGATCCAATTCAATATCTTCCGTTCTGGCCGCCAATGCCAAATAAGTTGCCCAGTGATATACCCAAGTTCGAAGGTAAGTCTGGAGAGGATCCGTCCAATCATGTGATGACTTACCACCTCTGGTGTGCTTCAAATTCTATCTCGGATGATTCGATCCGCTTACGTCTTTTCCAGCGTACACTCATTGGTCTCGCGGCCAAGTGGTACATTGAGTTACCACGGGCCTCTTTTTACAATTTCAGCCAGTTAGCTACCTCGTTCTTAACTCACTTTCAGTTTCCGGTCAGATACGATAACGGCACGGAGTTATTAACTTCACTAAAACAATCGACGTCCACGTATATTTCTGATCACATTCATGAGTGGAGACGTCGAAGAAGGTTAGTGAAAGTTTTTATTCCGGACCAAATCTTAGCTGAATGGTTTGTTAAATCATTATTACCGAAGATTACTGAAGATGTAGCTAAGGCCGGAGTAGTTACTGAGGAGCAAGTCATTGCTCAGGCGCAGTACCTTGACTTAGTTTATACTCAGTCAGGTACGTTACACGAGAAGATTCCAGATCTTCCAAAATCGAATCAAATCGCTGCTGCTCCTTCGGGATCTCATGCCGCTGATGGTATGATTGGCATCGTGAATACAAAGAGCAAGAAGAAATCTTCCAAGACTTCTACTACTCCTATAATCACTTTGCCTGATTCCCCGACAGGAGAATCTTCTCCTGAACTTTCCGCCGATATTCACGCTGTAGAGTCATCTACGGCCAAATCAAAAAACGGTGGAAAGAAGAAAGGAAAGAAGAATACTAAAGCAGACAAGGCTCCGAAGGAGAAAACGGAAAAGTCAGAAACCAATGACGAAAAGCACAAACCTCGATATCCTTGTCTTATTTGTGAAGAGGATCATTTTACAAGAGATTGCCCTCATCGGGCCGAGGTCATGAAAATAGTCAAAGGTTCTCCCACTCCTGCTGTGTTAAAAGATCCATTTCCAAAGCAGGAGAGTAAGATGATAGGTTCTTCCTCGACTGCCAGTGAAGAACCCATTTTGATGATGTCTCATGTGAGGATTGCGACTCGGTCGCAAGATTATGGTAGTAAGAGTCCAGTTGATGGTAAGGAAGTAGAATCTTCTCATTCTAATCCATCAACCTCAGCTCCTGGTTCCGATCCACTACAGATCGAAAAACCTAACCCGGACTTAGTAATCAAATAGCCCGCCAAGGGTGTACTTTGAAGGTCTGCTTTCAATCCACATGCGAGAGCGGCCCAGAATTACAACACTGTTGAGGACTTAGTTGTTTCACCCTCAGCAATGTCAGCTTTAGAAGTGTTGCAATCATGCCCAGCACAACGAAAATTACTTTTGTCGGCTATCGGAGTTGTTGATGTTCAGGACCCGAATCTAATAATCTTCGATCTAGAAAATAGTACACCGCGTCTACCCCATCAAATGGCTTTCCAAATTCCAGTGATAGTAAAAAACATGCCTATTCATCGGACTGTGATTGATGAGGGAGCTTCTACGTGTATTATGTCGATTCAATGTTGGAGATCGCTTGGTTCTCCTTCACTGAACCAATCCCCGACCATCCTTAAGGCCTTTGATGGCCGTGGGTTCCGTCCGTTTGGTATTCTACAGGAATTGCCTATAGGGGTAGAAGGTAAAACCGTTAGTCTGGATGTGGAGGTGGTTGATGCCCCTCTAGACTACAACCTTCTTTTGGGTCGAAGTTGGTCATATGCTATGACAGTGGTCGTTTCATCGGTCTTCAGAGTAATAAAGTTTGCCCATAACGGTAAGATCGTGACCATTGATCAGCTGACATACTTTTCATCCAACCCAGCCTCTTCAGAAAGTATCCAGCATGTCGGTAAGACGACAATCCCTTATAGGGACGTTGGCGTAGGTTTGGTTAAAGATTCCGGTTTACTGGGAACTTTTCCTTTTCCTCCAATCAACGCAGACCCTTCATTTGCATCAATTCATATGATTACATCAGACACCATTATTTATGATGATCCTTGGATTGTCCCATCTGAATCTGAGACGGACTCATTCGGTGATGCTATGCCTTTGAGTCCATATGAAATTGCTTATGAAGCCGTCATGTCTTTTACCGACTCGCGTTCAACCCAAATCGACCAAATGAATGTGGTCAGTGAAGGATCACTTTTCACATCAACCTCAGAACGGATAACGTTTCCCGAAGCCGTGTCATCTGACGAACAACTTCGCGAAATCCTAAGTGTAGACGATCTACCATGGGAAGATCTCCATCACAAATCTTCGTTTTTACCTCAGGATGATGCTTTTGAAAATGATTTTTCATCTATCTTTACCGCTGAATATGTCAAAGACGCTCAGAATCCAACGAAACATTCTGATTCAGAGCTGAATTTAGGTAATATTTCTCGCACTATTCCCATTGACATTTCAGTGAAGCCCGGAATTGAGGAAAACATTCATATAGGTGCCTCATGTACAGAAGATGAAATTCGAACTTACAAGGCCCTATTCCAAGAATTCCGCGACGTGTTTGCTTGGTCTTACGAGGAAATGCCAGGAATCGACCCTGCCTTTGTTGTTCATGAAATAAAGACCTACCCGGACGCTAAACCCGTCCGTCAACGGTTGCGTCAGATTCACCCTCGGAAAGCGGCTGCGATTAAAGCAGAAGTCGAAAAGCTGTTGAAAGCAGGTTTCATTTATCCAATCCCGTTAACGGATTGGGTATCGAATATTGATCCGGTTAACAAGAAACAAGGAACAATAAGAATCTGTATTGACTATAGGGATATAAATCAAGCTTGTCCAAAAGACAACTATCCTACGCCCTATATCGATCAAATAATTGATGATTGTGCCGGAAGTGAAATGTTTTCCTTTATGGATGGTTTTTCGGGCTATAATCAAATCAATATTCTACCTACCGATCAACCAAAAACGGCATTCATTTGTCCATGGGGGACATTTGCTTACTGCAAATTACCTTTCGGACTTAAGAATGCCGGAGCCACTTTTCAACGGGCGATGTCTTATGCATTTCATGACATCAAGCACATTGTGCAACCGTACCTCGATGATTTGCCTGCTCATTTTTTACATCGAGCTGATCACCTTGTCCACTTACGAGCAATCTTTATGAGGTGTAGGCATTATCGTATTCGGTTGAATCCCCACAAGTGTGTATTCTGTATAGAAACGGGTCGATTGCTGGGATTTGTTGTTTCAAAAGCCGGCATTCGCGTCGATCCTTCGAAGGTCGAAGCTATCATCAAATTGCCTCCTCCTTCGAGTTTGCGCCAACTCCAAAGTTTGCAAGGGAAAGCAAACTTTTTACGCCGATTCATTCCAAATTACGCCGAGGTCACTAAAGGTTTTACACGGTTGTTGAAACAGAACGCTCAATTCTTTTGGTATGAGATTGCCCAACAATCTTTTGATGCACTTAAGCACGCGTTGACCCATGCACCGTTGTTGCATCCTCCCAACTACAACCAGGACTACTTCTTATACCTCGCAGCTTCGCATTCCACTATTGGAATGGTGTTAGTTCAAGAAGATGAATTCAGAGCGGAACATGTGATATATTATCTTAGTAGGACATTAAACCCCACTGAGCTAAAATATTCGCATGTGGAGAAATTGGCCCTGGCAGCCGTTCAAGCTGTCCAGCGTTTTCGTCACTACATTCTTCTCCGTAAAACTACAGCTATTTCGGATTGCAACCCTATGATTTATATTTTGACAAAACAACTGCTAGGAGGCAAGTACTCTAAATGGATCGTTATCCTGCAAGAGTTCGACTTGGAGTTCGAGAAGTCCAAGTCTAAGAAATCCTTAGTTTTTGCGGAATTGATGTGTGATTTCCCGCGTGCTGACACAGAAACTGTGGCAGAGGAGTCCATTGCGGACGAATCTTTGTTTCTTATCAGTACTTTAGATCCGTGGTACGGGGATATAATCATCTATCTCCAAACCCAAACCTTTCGGCCTGAAGTTTCAAAGTCGGAACGTCGAAAAATTCGGTTTCAATCCCAGCAATACAGAATTATTGGAGATACACTTTATCGCCGGGGGGCAGACTTAGTTTTTCGACGTTGTTTAACCCACGAAGAGGCTGAGAAGGTTTTGAATGATTGTCACTCGGAGCATGTGGCGGTCATATGTCTGGGTATGCCACAGCCCAGAAGGTGTTGCGCGCTGGCTATTTCTGGCCGTCCATGTTTAAAGATTGTATCATTTCGGTCCGAAAGTGCCACAACTGTCAAGTGTTTGATCGCAAGATGCGCGCACCACCTGCTCCTCTCCATCCTATAATTGCCGTTGGTCTTTTCGCCAAATGGGGTATCGATTTTATTACTTGTAACCCTCACTCGGCCGGGGGGCATGCGTATATCATCCTCGCGGTTGATTATTTTACTAAATGGGTCGAGGCGATGCCTACATTCGACGCAAGCAGCAAAACAACTGCAGTTTTCGTATTCAATCGCATTATAACTAGGTTTGGTGTCCCACAAGCAATCATCACTGACCATGGGAGCCATTTTCGAAACATCATGATGACTGAGCTTACAAGCCAGCTTGGTTTGCGCCACGATAGCTCTACTCCTTATTATCCGCAAGCCAACGGTTTGGTTGAGTCTATCAACAAAGTTCTGGTTATCATGATCCGACGAATCATTGGTATTCATCGGTCGAATTGGCACAACATGTTATTTTCAGCGCTATGGGCATACCGAACTTCAGTGAAAACTTCAACAGGGTTCACTCCTTTCCAGCTAGTTTATGGCTTGGAAGCTGTATTACCCATTGAATGCGAAATCCCATCACTTCAAATGGCTGTCGAATTACTCCCAGCTACTTCCGAAGAGGAGAAACGTTTATTATACTTAGCTCAGTTAGATGAGACTCGACGTGACGCTGCATTAGCAATCGAGACTCACGCGAAGCGAATGAAAGCTCAGTATGATAGAAATGTGACCCCTCGAAGTTTTTCGGAGGGAGACCTAGTACTATTATATGATCAAGCTAACGATAAGCTAGGTGCTGGAAAATTCGTTCCTATGTGGCATGGACCCTACATTGTCAAGCGAAAGCTAGCAAAAGGAGCCTATGAGCTGGTAGATTTTGATGGGGACTCTTTGGGTAAACCCAGAAATGGACTTTACCTAAAGAGGTATTATGCTTAAATGGTGGGTATGGAGAATTTTTAGTTAGGTTAGGTTTTCTTTCTAGCTAGTATGTTTGTTAGTTTAGATAGTGTGCTTAGCTTAGAAAGTGTGTTTTTCGTCGTTATTCTGGCTTATCTTGGTTTTACTCTTGATATTGCAGATGTCGACGTCTCTCCAAACGTACATTGGATTTGCCGATGGTGCTTGTCGTAGTACATGGAATATCTCTTCCGCAGCTTGGGTTATCTATTCGCCCTCTGACGAGTTAGTTTCTATGCATGGGGTGAGCCTTGGTCAAACGACGAACAACATTGCAGAATACAGTGCAGTGGTTGAATTATTGTCTGAATCTATTTCATGTGGAATTCGACGTTTGATAGTGAGGTTAGATTCTGAACTCGTTGTATTACAGCTTAATAGAGTATATGCCATTAGAAATCCTGTGTTATTAAGATTGTTTTTGAGAGTGCGTCTCTTGGAACGTGAATTTGATTACATTGAATATCAGCATATTCCAAGGTCTTTAAATACATTAGCAGATGCAATTGCTTCTCGAATGTTGGACAGACATTTGCGATAATCATACAAGTAAATTTAAAAAACATTCCATCACATATGTTAAACAAAATGAGCCGGTAATAATGATATATATATATATATATATAGATAGGAGTGTGTCAAAAATATACATCGTCTTCGATCATAGGTTGAAAAACACCTTATGATCGGCAAAAATGATAAGTACAAAAAGCCAAAAATGTCATGTGTGTCTACAAAAGTGACTAGTCAATCACTGGTGGTGCTCTCTATACGAGACCACTACCCGCGCTACCCTACACAAGAACCTCCTAAAAGGTCCTGGGACTGCAACCACATAGCGCTGAAGTCGAATGGGAATATCATCTATGGTGGTCTCTGGTATATCTGCCGTCAGACGCTCTAGATCCTGTTCCAGCTCGGCTAAGGTCTCTGCGGCCGCATCCTGTGGGGCTGGTGCTGGTACAGCTGGTACTCTCCTCTCAAAAGCCCGGAGATTGGCTGGACGTCGTGGACCTACATCTGCATTTTGAAAATTTGTGCTGTCAGTTTTGAGGCGATATATAAAAACAAAAAAATACATAATTTGAAAACTCGTGAAAAATGAAATACCTCTGTCGTCCCACTGTTCTCCCTGTGGAAGAACCATGTCCGGATCATTCCGAAAATCCATTCCGGCATAAGGAAAGTCCTGAATAGCAAAGACCTGGCTCTCTAGCCAGTGAAAGTAACCGTCAGGAAATCGAACCACTGTCGTGCCCTCATCAGGATGCCGGGCCATCACTGTAACCCATCTCGTCAACTTAGGCTCCCGAGGAGCCCCAACTGGAACAGTAAGCTGCTGAGGGATCAACATAGGAACTCTCTCTAGGGCAAAGCTCACAACCAAAGGTCCATACCCAAAGGTCTTTAGTTTCCCGGTCTTTACCCTAGTTAGTTGGGCCTTCATGTTGGCCAACACAGCTTCGCACCAGTTGAAAATGGTGCCTTGGTAGCAATCTATCGCTATCCGCATTTGGGACCCAGTGGCAATGTGCAAGGCGGCTGCGCCGCAGAGTCTGGTAACTGTAAAGGCAATTACCATAAGTTTAGGCAGGGATATATATTTGATTTCTATCCCTTTCTCCTGGTTCTGATTGTTGCACCACTCTAGCTGGAGGCTAGCAAGGGATTGGCCACCCGGCCTAGTCCCGGAGAGAGTCAGTTGCTCGCCCCTGTTGGGCAAACCAGTGAGAAAATATATATCAGAGGGCTCTATCTCGAGCTGGTGCTCTCCGATGTAAAAGCATTGTTCCTGGACGTTCCACCTTTCAACCAGCCACTCTAAGAATGGCACCTGTGCCCTCATGCCAGCTATGGCCCAGTATTTGTACAGTCCGCATGCCTTCAAAGTATCAATGGAGGGTTGATGATTGATTGTGGCTAAATCAACGTCCTCATGCTCTCTTTCGCGCCAATCAAGCATGATGTGCTCCCTACACATCATAAAACATCAGTTAGGATCCATAAAATTTAAAAATTTTGGTCTATTTTGGAGGTATGAGGGTTTCAATTTGCGTTTTGCGGGGTACGCACCCCGGCCTTTAGGAACAGAGCGCCTGGACGCAGCTGCCCTTAAGGCCAGGTGCGTACACCCCGTAATTTTCCCATTGAGAAAATATCGGGGTACGCAGGTCAGCAGTGCATGACCTGCGTACCCCGAAGTGCGCATCTTGAAACCCCAAGATCCCCAAAAAATCAAATAAAAGCTTAAAAATGAATTCTAAATGGATGGAAAACAAGAGAGGGGTGTTGTAGAATACCTGGTGAAACGGCGTTCGATTCTGACGGTCGGATTCTCCGCAATCTCCACGGGAAGTTTCTTGTCAAAAGCCCTTTTCTCAACCTCAACAGTAAAATGGTAAAAATGACATGGTAAAAAGTCTTTTTATAGGTTTTTTGGATGAATGAATGCTAAGTTTGTTTATTTTTCACCATGAAAGGACATTTTTCAATGTATTTTTACCCATCTTAAACAGGTATGAGTAATGTGTCGTTTTTGTGCAGGACAAAAGGACTTTAGAGTAAAATCATCATTTTTCATGAACCAAAACATCAGAGTCATCTTTTAAGCTCTTTTCTGACTCCTAAAACATGAAAAGATCGCCGAGCGTTTCTTTTAGACTCGTTAAAACGGAATTAAAAGTCGGTCCCCTTATAGATCTTTTCTGACCGTAAAAACAGGAAAAGATTGCCGGGTTTTTGTCGTTTCAAACTCGATATGGAAATAAAACGACGTGTCCTTGATCGCTTTTTGCTTTTCAGGTCAGAGACACTAATCATGAAAGTACTCCTTGGTCGCAAGATCAAGCGGTTCTCCCAAGTATTATTTTATACTTTTTCGGGCTTGGGGGACACAAATTTATGAAAAAGTTCAACCTGGAGTCTTCTTAAGTTTTTCAGACTCTCTAAAATTGAAAAACGCCGAGTTTCTCCTATACTGGGCTCGTTAAAATTTCACAGTAAAGGACCTGTTCAATTACAAACAGGAACGAACCACTCCTCCCTAGGGTTCGAATCAAAACTAGGTTGGACTCATCCGAAGGATGAGCTTATAATCAAGCATATGTTATCCTCCTCAAGCTTGTTAAAAATAAAGAGGTACTTGCCAGAAATGGTGGGGGAAAAGAGAGAAGAATGAGCCTATTTGTTATCCTTTTTCTCAGAAGAAACCTTATTACCACTCTTGAACACGACACTTTTCATTCACCTGGGTTGGGAAATCCTTTACCTCATAATTGATCAAACCACATTGAAAGCCTTCAACTGGGTTCCGGGGATTAACTTTGAGTCATTCGTCACCAAGCCATCTGTTGTGTCGTTATGTGTTCAAGAGGTCTGCAAGCAAAACTTTCATCTGCAAAATACTTGTCATCCATTTGACCATCCCTGAGTCAGTCCTTACAGCAACATTTCTTCAACTTGAACAATAATTTCGTGTTGTGGGCTTGCCTGCAACGGGTCGCTTTCTATCGACATCAGCACATTATCTAGAGAGATAACTTAGAAATCGTCAGTACCTTGAAGTCTGCATGCATCAATGGCAGGTTTCTCGCCTTTGACGTCAGTTTACATCATTGACTTTCGATCGAAGGATTCCGTGAAATGTTCGACATCAACTCATTCATTCACATTTCATGGATTGTACTGGGTACTTTGAGAACCATTGACATTACTGGTGGTTTCTCTCACACTTGTTAACAGTTTACATCATCGACTGGTAATCAAGTGGTTTCTACCATGTTCGACATCAACTCATTTATTCGCATGGTTAGAATCGTACCAATTCGGGAAGTAGAAATGAAGACCCTGGATCTAGTTTCCACCATCCAGGCTGCGAGGAGTTTTGTATTCATTATCTAAGTATACTAATCATAAATAGATGGCTGCGCCCATACTGTGTCTACAAAAGTCTATAATTATGATGTACTGCAAGATCATTCCTGTATCAGAGTAGTTAGTCTGTTAGTTAAAGTTTTGATCTGAGTATGGGAATGCCTACCTCAGCGATGATATAATCTTATACATGTATTTTGTGTTGAAAATTGCAGGTTCTGACCAGGCTCTCCACGAGATAATCCTTGAAATGATAAAGCGCTTCACCCTTCCTAGATAATACAAAACCCTAATCTACTACAGGCTTCGCACTTTAGGGGGCAATCTGTTACACTAGAAAATGTCACCATGACTATTTACAGTTGGTATGGCTCTATCAACAGTCATGCTATCCTCCTGGGCAAGTCTTATGCCTCTGCTCTCCATGTCAAAACTCCAAAAAGAGAGAAAGTCTTTGTAAATGTGTTTATCTCTGGGTACGCAGATTCTCTCGGCCTTACCTGCGGGTACGCACCTAATGTTCACAAAAGCTGCGTACTTGTACGCTCTGTATGTAAAGGGGCAGGTGCGTACCCCTGTAAAGGTCAAAATGCGCAAGTTTCATCTTTAAAAAGTTACTTGTGGTCATTTCTAGAGGCTTCTAGAAGTATGTTTGACGTGTATGAAGCGCCTCCAGATGGTTCATGTACCCCTACCAAAGAGGAACTTATCCCATCAATAAGGGAGCTATCCCATCCAAAGAGGGGATTATCCCATTGATGGTGGACCTGATTAACTTCCTCTTGAGCACTATAAATACAGGCATTGGGCCAGAAGGAGGGGAGGTTGGAAGCTAAACATTTCTAAGGGTAGATGCTGCTGGAATTAGGACTCCCATTTAGAAGCTTGTGAGGAGAGATTGCCATCTTTGCTTGTTCTATTTGGAAGTGGGTGAGCTTTGTCAAAGTAAAGGAGAACTCTTGATGGACCCTGGGAGGGACTTGCACAACACCAAGGCTCAGGTTGTAATTGTTCCTTTTGTTTCCTATTAATGCAAATGAGTCCATTCTTCTCAATAACTTGTTATTTATGAGTTGTTTCATGTACTCCTTGGTCTATGTGTTAAACATGTTTTATTTTATGAGATTATCAAGTGCTATTTAATCGTTTGATTGTTAGTGAATGCAGGTTTCGAAGTGAAGGAGGAGCTCATCCGGATCAGCGAGGCTGGACTACTACAACAGCGTTGGATTACAGGTAGGATCTAAACACTTGATTTCTTATATAGTAAATGCATGTTTAGAGAAGGATTGCTCTTGTTTGTCTTGTTTGTCACTAGAGAGTCTTAGGCTCCTAGGGAGGTTGGTTGTGTCCGCACTATCGACTCTTTCCGCCTGACACCAACCAATGGTGTATGGATGTAGATGTGATGTAGTTAGTAGACCCAACTGCTTTATGACCTCTACTAAAATGAGGTTATTTTGGCTCCCACTGTCGATAATGAGATGCAATAGGGAACCCTTCACCCACATCTATGAGTGGAAGAGGCATTCTCACTCTCTGTATATTCAGGCCCACTCTTCTGGATCTTGGTGGTGACCATGGTGGCAATGGGCTCCGCGTTAATGATATGCTTCCCTTTGTCATTCCCCTTTTCAGGTTTTGATTGAGAGTTGGATCATGCATCTAATTTGAGAGCCTTCAGCTCGGTCGCCAGTGACTTCTTGGCATGACACTCACTTGTTTTGCGAGTGGAGCTGTTATGGAACTCACACCATTTTCTCGTGTCCTTCTTTGTCTTCATGGTGTTGTTCTTTGCTTGTGGCTTTGATGGGTTGTCTTAGGTCACCATGTCTTGGCTTTGTCATTTTATCTATGGTTAGGGGGTGCCTTTCCCTTGCCTCAGATTCCCAGAGCCAAAGTCTCGCTTCTTGTATTTAAACTTCTTCTCAATCTTGACAGTGTATTGGTATGCCATGCCGAGTGAGGAGATGTCCAGGAACTCCATCTTGTTCCGGATGTACCTGCGTAGACAGCCGCGGTACTTGAGTACCAATTATCGCTCAGAATCCTTGATACCCAACTTCATACGAAGGGTATGAAAAACATTAGTAAACTTTGACACGTCTTGGTCCCTTCCTTGCCGCAACGTTGTCCACTTTATGTATTTATCCACATAAATCCCGATAGGGTAGTGCTCCTCCTTGATGGCATCCCAGAATGAATTGCAAGTGGGTGCAAATGAAAATAGTGAGGGCACTGTACTTTCATTCTTCTTCTCACAGTAGGTTTCCCATCAGTCCTTGACGTGGGGGGCGACTTTGAGAAGTGCAAAAGTAATCTTTTCCCGGCTAGAAAAATCATGAACAAAAAAAAATCCTTCTATCATATTTAACCATTTATCTATGGCGTCAGCATCTATCTGACCTTCCAATATGGGGCTGTAAATGTTAACTTGTAGCTTAAAGGGTGTGGCACTTCCAGAGTAGCTGATGGAAGGAGATGCGTTGCCTTCGGGTGGATGTTGAAGGATCTAGGGAAAGTTGTCCATCATCATGTTCCTTTGTCGCTCGAGAGCTTCTTTAAGAAATATTTTGAAAGGATATCCTGCCCCCTCTTCTTTATTCTCTTCCACCATGGGAGGCCGTTGAGATTTTTGACGCTGGTCTTGGAAAGGTTTGACCAGTTCGAGCCCTAACTCCTTATATCCCGATCTCGTTGGGGACATGCAAAGAAAAACAAATAAAGAGAAGACTGCGCTGATACCACTAATCCAAACTTAAACATGAACACAAAAAATTACAGACATAACCATAAATACAGAGATGCGACATAAATAACACTTCATTTCATTAATATCAAATAATGAAATATGCTTACAAACATAATGGAAATAAAATAGCTCGGGCGATGGTAGCTTCTCTCTGAGAAGAGATGTGGTGGCTGTTAGTGTCAGTATTTTCATACTACCATTAGTGATCAAGATTCCTCTTTCATATCATATTAGTGTCCCATTTGAATTTTTTTATCATTCCACCTAGGTCATCATGCAAAAATTTATTCACTGGTGGTAGTCCAAAATAAAAAATTACACTCCCCTCTCAAAAATTTTTATTTGCTGGCCCACCTTCATGTGTCTTGCTGAGCATCCATTGACCATAAAGGCTCATTTCATCATGTTTTATATGAGTCAAAACAAAATGAAGTTCACTCATTCAAGGTTCTGTTAGGTCACCTAGGTTTTATTTTCCCAAGGTCAAAATAAGTCACCATCTCACTACATAAGGTTAGCAAAGTATGAGAGTGAAGCAGATAATATCTCTTTTCAGGTAAATAAGGGTTTACTGGCTTGTAACCATGGTTACTGAAAGTCCCAAATGTGATTTCAACAAGGGAATTTATTCCAATTTGTAAATTTTTATTTCAAAACAGATGTAATAATTTTTATTTCATTTATGTAAATTTATGTCTATTATATGTAATAAGTCACCATTTCAGCTGCCTACTCAATTCCATTGCCAATAATCGCCAAACAAAGGTCAAAATCAAGATTGCCAAAGCATCATCCACCTGTCAAAGGAAAACAGGTTAGAAAGTCAAAAGAGCATTAGTATGAAAATTTGAAAAGTGACATGAAACATTAGATAATGGGATTGCAAATCATAAATCAAAACTCATTCAAGAATAAAAGCCCTCAAACACATCAATTCAACCTTCATTTGCACTCCTTCACTCTCAAGCCTCCTCCAAAAGAAAATTTTTGGATTTCAAGCGAAATTGGGAAAAACAGGTCCAAAGGGCGCGTTTAGACAAGGGAGGGCACATTTGACTTGAGCGCTGCGCATTTGCTAGAACACCCAGTGCATTTTATAAGGGCACTATGCGCCTGTAGTTGGAGGGTGCGCTTGACCGGAGCGCTGCGCGTTTGCCTGGAAAGTCCAGAAATTGCCCAAAACGTGCTCCATTTGCTCCAAGCATTAGAATCTGCCATCAAACGCTCTAGTGATGAGGTATGTGGGAAATACATTCACTCCTCCCCTCCATTGTTGGTCTACATAGGGTTTCATAGTGATTTTCTATTTGACTTAACTCAAAACCCTGGTAACATATTTTCACTCTTAAATCACATTTCTTAGCATTCCATTACCACTCCCACCACTTAAAGTCTACCTCCTATCACCTCCATCATACCACAGATCCCCATTCCCACTTCATCAATCTCCTCACACCATTCCATACTTCCCACACCCACGGTCCATTTTATAATCTCCCCAGGGTTTTGACAACAACAACTCATGACGGAAGAAGAGCACAGAAGTCAGAGTGAGGAAGAAAGATAAGAGAGGAGCCAATATAAGAAAGGAGGGAGAATCATCAGACATGAGCCAACGAACACCAGAGAACTCATGGCATCTCCCATCTCTGTGACAAGTTTTAAGCATGTGGGTTGTTTTGAGTTTTGTGAGAAAGTGGCCAGGATTCAACATCATCTTGTGTTGACCAGATTGTTCATCACCAACCTCCATGACAGCTAGGTAACCATTTCTGGTGTCACATTCACTATATCTCCTGCTATCATAGAAGATACATTTGGGATCCCAAACATGGGGGAAATAAGGATTAAACAAGGAGAATTGGACCATTTTTATTATGAGCCATATCTTAAAACAAGATACAATAATGAGAGAAAGAGGATCTTTCCTTTCTCTTACCTCCTAGACAGATATATTCCCATGATGAAAATAATCATGAAGTACTTCACATGTGAGGGTAGGTTTTCCATGCTCTATTCATATCATATTCGGCTACTCATGCATTTAAAAAGAGTCAAAATGCTCAATCTGCCCTATTATCTTTACCAGGACATTGACAAGATGTCATTCATTGCCCAAAGGAAGGATTATGATCAACAAATGCAAAGCATATTTCACCACTCCCTCATCAAAATGATAGTCCTACACCACCTTGATTAGCTTAACATTGCATGGGACACTTTCATATCTAATGAGATTTTTACAGTCCCACCTATTCAGCATGGCCAAGAAGCACCTTCATCTTCTCATCCATCCACCTCCATTCCTCCACCTCAGCCCATACATCATCCATCTTCATCTGATGATTCAACCACACCATCACCTTCATCATCACCATCCCATGAGCCTATTCATTCACCTGGCAGAGATGAAGGCAGTGAGCAAGAAAATATTGAGCATGGTGAGAGCAGCAAGCCCAAAGAGGCTAGTCTAGGTACCTTGACACATACTTATCAGAGAGGGCATAGGCAAGTGTTTGCCCCACAGATTGTGGGAGGGGCCTTGCCTTCTTCATCGACAAAACATGTACAAAAGGGTAAGGAAAAGGTTATAGAGGCATAGATCCAATAGCAGGAGGAAGACCTCCATGAGACAGAGCATGATTTTCAGTTAGTTGACCCAGATGAAAAATATGACAGTGAGAACACAACCATTGTCATCAAGGAGAATAATTCACTCATAGAAGAGCTCCAAGTCAACTTGAAAAGGGCCCAATACATTATCTCATACTATGAGCAGGAGAACAGGCAATTTGAGGTAAAAAATGAGCTCATGGTGATTCAACTTATCAATGCAAAGAGAGAGGCTGAAAAGGCTAAGGCCTTACTTGATGAGGCATATGGACAATATGGTGAACATCTCGATGAACAGGTGCCAAGAAAAGGCCAAGGAAAAGAGGCTTAAAGAGAGCTTTGGAGCTAGAAAAACAAAGGGAGGCCGAATTAGCCAATGAGCTCACCCTAAATGAGCAATTTGAAAAAATGGTGAATGAAAACATGAACATTGGCTCGATAGGGTGAACACTCATTTTGAGGGTCTCTTATACAAGGCCAAAATGGATATTGATATGCAGAGAAGGATGGTTAAGTACTATGCCATGAGAAACAAAATTGCAAGAGCCAAACTCAAAAGAGCTCATGCAAAAATTGAATCCTTGACCAAGCAAGAGGAGAAAAGAAGGTTAGATATCCTTTCCAAGGCATCACTCCATGCCTCAAACAGATGATCAACCATCAGCTCACCAATTTTGACAATTTTTGACCAAGTTTTGCAAGTTACAATTTTATGTGTTTTTTAAAGTATTTTCAAGACAATCAATATGTCAAACGCGCAACACCTATGGTTCTGCACTCTTTTTTGAGGCATATGATGGAAAAACGGCCAGAAATTTTGCATTCATAATGATGAGGACATGCACCCTATGCATTTTCTATGCATTTGGAGGAAAACTGGTCAGTCAAAAGGGTCAAAAACCATAAAAAAACCACCTTTCTGCCTCTTTTTTGGCCTGGTCGCTGCGCCTTTACCAGTCTTGGGAGATTCGAATTTTGACAGGGTAAATGACCACCGAATTGAAAACTTAAGGAATATTTGGAAATTAGACTCAAAGAGATTTCCAACGAGATATCTTGGAGAAAATTTGGGCACCAGGAAGGCACCCAAAAGCAGCTCTGAAGTTGGAGGGCGTGTTTGACACTCTTTAACAGTCTTCTCCAATTTTCATTGTTTCTATCCAAATTGATTTTCACCTTTGGGAAATTGCTGTTTTAATCATGTAATTGATCAATATGATGTAATTATTATGTTTTTTACTATTATCTAGGGTAAATACATCAGGAAAATGGCCTACATGGCATGTAATGAATCAATTTGCTAGAGTTAGGGATGAGTCACTTTGACCACCCTACACTCTAGCTATCAGTTCAGTCTTTCTAGCAATTGCTCCTCCTCTCTTGGATTCGACCCCTGAGGCTAGGATGAGTTGGTTTGAGGCCTATGTTATGTATTATCTTAGTCATTTTACAGGTTGGACTCTCTTGGATGTTGTAATAGCTTGCATACTTTGGCATGGAATATATTGGATGAAGTTGCAATTATTTTGGTGGGATTCCTGTGGCATGTTAATTTGATCTTGTTTATTCTTATGTTTCATATGTATGAATTTTTTGTACCTATCATGATCCATTTCACTCTATGATATGTTGATTTTCAAGGTGTGATGAGAATAATTCATATTTGTATGCTCTGTTTTGGGAAAATCATCATAGATTGTTTCTTTTCTTCAGTTTAAAAAGAATTCATGACCCTCATGCTCTTTTTAGCATCTCACTAGTCTAAACCATCTCATCACTATACTACTGAGTTTAAAGTACCTTTCCTACCTTGCCCCATCATATGTCTGCAATTCAGATTCACTTTGCCCTGACCTATTTCATTCTCTGACCTAATTCACTCATCCTTGTGACTACCCAACCAAAATAAAATCAAACAAACCTCCGCACTTTACATATAACCTAAAACCCTAATCTATCTAGCCCTATTGGTTGTGAACCTTTGGAGAGAGCCCTCTCCGTCTTGGTAGGGTTAGCTACCGAGTCAAAAGACTGGTCTGTGGTTACCTCAGCTGGACTCTTCCTCAGTCTTGGAGATCTAGAGGAGTGATAACAGCGGCTACATGCCTATGAACTATGTTGCAATGAGGCTCAAAGGTTATTTATTATTTAGAAACAATGGAAAACCCTAAACATCCAAAAACCTAACCCTAGGAGATGAAGCACCAAAACTATTGGCCTCGTTTGGGTTTTTTTTACATCAACTTCCTGGGTTCGTAACTTTAGCATAAGATCTCCATTGGATGCATAAAATACCTTGTTAGAAAGATCTATATGAGGAATACAACTTTTCCATGGAAAACATCATTTGAAGACCCATGTTTTCCCCAAATTTCCCCAAAAAACGTTGTTTAGGGCCTCAAAATGGCCTCAGAAGTTTAGGACCCAAAAACCTACCAAAAATAGTAAACTGTGTTACAATTAAGGAAAATGAAAAATTGAAAGGGACAGTGGTGGGGGTCCAAGTGGAATAGGTAGGTGGCCACCAACATCCACCTTGATCAACCATGGTCTGATCAACGACCATTAGTAAAACCATAAATGACTATGATCTTATACACTTTAAGCAAGTCAAGATTTAACCCAACATCTCTTCCTTTAAACTTAATTTGGGATATTCACCACACCCTCTTAAAGTTTATTTATTAGGTTATGAGGAATACAACATGCTCCCCCTATCACCTAGGTCCATGTCTAGACTTTACATATGAAACTTCAAACTAAGGGATATGCATGAATAAATAGGTCCTACATCTATATGCCCATTTACATGTGAACAATAAAATTAAATCCATGTAAAATATTACAAATATTCCATTTCAAGAAGTATCTACCTACTTCTTTCATTGCATTATTCTATGCTCATTCACCATCATAAATTATTTGAAAACATTCTATGTCGTGAAGAGAATAATTTGTGTGGCTCACATAATACATGGCTCACCATAAAGGCTTCCAACCACATCTTGATGTAGCATCTTAGAATAAAAAGTTTGTTTCTCTTTACACACATACTTAACTCTACTCACATACTAACTTATATATATCTCTATGGATCTCACATCAAACCAATCTCATTCCATAGCCTAAGTCTTTCTAGCTTTGATCCATTGATCTATTCTTGGCATCAATACAAAATGTAAGTTTTAAACATTCATAGTAAAAAATTCATACATATATTCCTTGTAAAACTAAAATTTGAATAATGGAAATCACACATGATACTTAGATATTTACCCTGGAAACCCTTAATTTGGAAAACTAGAAATTTTTTTAGAGGCACACCTTTAATATTTTTCATCAATCAACTTCATCATTTAAAATACAATATATAGGGTCCTTGGCATGTAAAGCCCTGTTGTGCTGTACAAGAACCCCCCATTTCATAAAATTTTAATACAAAATCATAATATGAAATGGGTCCCTTTTAAAATAAACATTAGATGTGTGAATAAATTGGTGTTAACCCATCATAAGAAAATCCCTTATCAAAAGGATTAATGTAAATGAAGTACTTTAAAAGCCTTTTGATTAGGAATAAAGTGCGTCTTTAAAAAAATTATAAAGTTCTTCGTTATTGCGATAAAGCAATCACATATCGCAATAACAAGGGAACCATATATAAAGACACATTCATTTACTCCGATCCGAAAAGGTAATCACAATCGGATATGGGGAAAAGCAAATCACAAAGCACAATGAAATAACTCCCTGGATGTCTTCGATGCAATAAAGCGTATTGCCATCGGCAATCGGTAATAACAAGTCAACATATGATTGAGGGCACTTGAATCCTTCGATGCGATAAGGCACATCGCAATCGGCGATCGACGAAATCACATTAACACGGTAATAAAACCCGAACCCATCCCTCGATTGCGATGCATTAATAAGGCGCATATCTCGAGAACATATTTAAAAGGCTTGGATGCATTGTATCACCTTTCAGTGATCGGAAGATGTTTAGGACAAATATTAAAGCCGTTCCTTTCACGTTACTAATCGCCAATTGCGATTCACTTTTGATTATATGTCAAGGAATCTAAGCCAAGCTTGGATGAATCATTCTTCATATAAACAACATGATGGGCATTTAAAACCTCCTTTACCATGATTGACAGGTTAAAGAGTTAATCAATGAAGCAGTAAAGGGAAGATTTTTCTTTAGATTTTATCCACGGTAATTTCACTATAATCCATTATCACCTGTTGATCGACGTAATTCTTTCATATTGGTCTATAGTAGCATTTCTCTATATTATGTTTTTCTCATTGCTTGTGCATAACTCCGCTGAAATAAGGAATTTGAAACAAATGGGAAAGAGATCAAAAAATCCGCAGTAGCAGCGGCTCCTACAGCAACAGTGTAGCCAGCCAAAGATCCAAGGCCAAGCAAAAAAGGGTTAATCTCAGAAACTATGTGCCTCGGCCTTGGAAATACTAGTCGGGAGAGCGTTTACAATTTAATTGAAGCAGAGGAGCCCGATGAAATATCAGAAGAAGCCACGACTGACTCAACTAGCAAATCGGAAGCATCCCTCAGAGATTTAGCTTGTTCATATTTGCACAGAATAGCAGCGCGAGAAAAAATTCTTCCATACACTGACGTAGTGAGATGGGTGGTAGAAGAAATTCCAGTTTCAAACAGAACATTTTGCACAGTTGACGGGAGGATTTTTGGCTCATTTCAACTTGATGATTTAAGGAAAATGTATCACTTGCCTGAGCTTGAAAAGAGGTACAACAAAGCCTTCCTTGAAAAATTTGCAAATGAAAACGAGACAGAATCGGCCCCGATTAAGCAGTGGAGACAGAATCCCGAGAAGCACAAACATGAATCATCAGGTAAGTACTCTGTAGAATCATTGTCTTCTCCTTACTGTTATGTCGGGGCTATGATGTGTAGAATGTGGGGGATACATGACTCTGCTAAATTCACTATTGAAATGGTCCCTTTAATGGAAGCAGCGGTCAATAGTTATGTGATGGATTGGGCAAACATCTTGTCCGACAAATTAGCCACAACAATTCTTCAATTTAGATCAAATTCACTGAAAACTACCAGGACCATTCCCCCTTTTTATTACAGTGCTTATATTATGGATATTCTTTGCTTTAATTCCGAATATCTGATACTCGAATGGAGATGGACTCCTGAAGACCCTAAGCCAATCCACATTTATCATCAGATGTTATGGAAAGCTCATTACAAAGACCATTTGTACAAAATCTGTAATGGTTTTATGTTGCCTATCTATTATGCTATTTTTGATAAACGTGCCCCTAGGATTTCTGAGGAAGCGGGGATCGACTTGACTGCAATAGATAATTGGTTCAGAGAAGACAAATTCACTTACATAAGGCTTTTTTGTAGCCTTACAAAACCCCATGTCCTTCCCCTGTATGTGCCGATAAGCTATTAGCTCGAGAATTGGCTTACCAGATAACAACGGAAGGGACATCCAAAACCCTTAAAAATTCTAAGAAGTAGATATGGCCTTCATTTCCTTTGATATGTGGTATTTACACTCTCCATGATTACAAACATGCAGAAAAGAAAGTAGAAAAAATAAAAATTCTCAATCTTGCAACAATTCCTAACAGGCAATATGATCCAAAGAAAGTTGCCTACAATGTTCTTGAACAAGCCAAAATTACAAAGTTTGATCATGAAAAGGATGAATTTGACGACCTGTTTTCCTTAGCAGAATCATTATTTCAGGTAAAAGCATTGCCGAAGATCATGTATAGAGATGAAGGGCTGGAAGTGTTTAATAGTCTTAGAGAAAAGAGGTTGCAAACTCTGCCTCTAGACTTATTAGCCACTACCCCAGCAATAACAGCAAACTGTTGACAAACCTCCTACTGTGGAGAAGATTCCTGAGAAAGGAAAAGAGCCAGAACAGGAGAAAGAATAGGAAAAGGGTAGTAAACACATTGATATAGATACTCATATTGATCCCAAGCTCCTTAAAGAATAGGAAGAATTCGATTCCATTATAAGCAATCCTGAAAGTTCACAAGGTTTCAGCACACCTGAAGTAACAGTTGGTCACAAGACAACAACAATTACGGTTCCAATTGAAGGAACCAGCGGCCTACCCACCAACAAAGATTTAGAAATAATTCCTAAGGATCCATCGGATGAAATTGTTTTGCAGATAGAAGACATACCACCTTTAGATGTCTTTTACAGCCCTAAGCACAGGGCTGTAGTAAAAAGACAAAGGAAAAGGAGAAGACTTGATCAATCTTCCCTTTTACCTGCACAGACAGAGATGGCTAATGTGTTATGGAAAGAAGAATTCAATCCTTCCGAAGACCTCACAAAAATCTTTCAATATGCTGGGGCCTATTCGATAACCACTATGGATAAAGCGTCAGAAGTGAGTAATTTACTGAAGGAAAAAGATCAGATAATTGTTTCATTGGAGGCACAAGTATCCGAAAGACAGTAGAGGATAGAGCAATTAGAGCAGTAGTTAGCAACACAACAGTAAGTAAACAACCAACTAAATAAGCAATTGCTCAAGGAGAAGCAGAGGATAGACCAAAGCGCAGTGCAGAAACAAAAGGAATTATCCACAGCATTGGCCAAGCTGAAGACAATGAATGAACAAATGAGTAAAACAAAAGATGAGCAAATCACTCAACTATCACAACAGGTAGAAAAGTTCAAGAGTTTTCCTCAAACAACAGAATTCAAGTCCGAAGCTCTTCAAATCAATAAGGCATTGATTAAGCAATTAAATTTATTATGTCATAATATTTCCCTTGCTGAACCCCTCTGTGAGATTTCTTCATCAATGATTGACAAATCAGTTGACGCTAGGTAGAATTTGGAATAGGCCGATGAGACTTTAACAAACTTTCTGGCCTGGCAAGAAACTAGTGAAGGGCAAGCTGCAAATTTGCCTAAAATTCTAGAATCACACAAGGAGATTCTTTTCCTAGAATGGCAGTCACAATTAATGAAAGCAAAAAGGGAAACTTCAAGATGTAGATCAACAACCAGTAATTTGATTGAGTTAATTAATGATACTCTTTATCTGTCTAATTTGATTTCACAGTGTACTCCAGGAAAATTGCCATCGGCTAAAGCACTGGAACAATCATGCAAACAGGATTTAGAACAGAAGGAGAGATTAATAGCAAGCATCCAAAGTTTAACTTGGGACACCTTATGGTTTTTCCTAGTTAAACTATACAGTCAAAAAGTAGTACTGAAATGTTTAACTGATGCGATCGGTTACATGATTACCGAAATTCATGATGCCACATATTCAGCCCAACTGCATTCACGTTTGAGTCACCCTCCAGAATTGCAATAATGCTTGCTATCTGCCAGCTCAAACCAAAGGATGATCAGCCAAAACAGTGAATCATTCTGCCAACTGCAAGCAGATCTATTTCAAGGAGATTTTCATGATCTGGTTATACCACCTAATAGCATATTTATTTCATAGTCAGTTAGCATAGATAGTATTTAAAGACCCTTTCATGTCTTTAGAAAGGGTCCTCAATTTTTGTATAAACTTGGATGGGGAAGTCACACTATTGTCCTTCTGATATATTTTTTTATGAAGACTGGGCCAATATTCCGAATTTTAATGAAAAATGCTTTGATGAGATATGCACTATTGCTTTTTGTGGAAGTGTTTCTAAGTTAGAAGAAGGAGTTTGAATGCGATTGATATCAGGAGTGATCCAAATAAAATATGGTACTATTATCTATGCTTTTGCTCCATTCTTTCATATGAATCAACATTATTTTAATCTTGCTATCATTGAATATATGTATGTGTTTTAACAGCAGTCCTTATACTTATCACTATTGAATGTTTAAGGAGTGTTATTCTTTCAATCATATTTATGTCAATGATATATGAAGAATAGAGTAACAATGTTTCAATGATTACTTTGTTCAACTACTTGAACAAAGTAATTATCATATGAATAAATGTCTTTGTTTACCAATAGAGTCATCTATATGCCTGTTTGTAGATAAAGATCATCAAAAGTTACACTAAAGCAGAAATTTCTCGGCATAGATTAGTTGTTTATAATTTTACTTTTTAGATTAAATCATCCATCCATTATCATTAGATACTAGAAAATCAACCACTTATCCATCCTATTTACAAATCATTGGGAAACTGGTCCCATTATTTCCAGTCGGAGCCACCACACCAAACGGAAAAGGAGCTGCCTTTAAGGTCTGGACCGGGTGGTTTTCCTCGATGTTGATGCAACGATTTTCGAGGCATCAACAAGCCCCTAATACATTAATTTTGATTAGATTGCAACCTTAATTCCAAGAAAAATTAGTGCTCACAAAATCTTTTAATGAATTTGCAACATTCTTCAAAGTGCCCATCTTCACCAACAACACCTTCTTGCCTTCAACTATGTCTCTCAAAAAGTGATACTAAACATCAATATGATTTCCCTTTGAATGATAATTTAGGTTCTCTGCTAGAGATATTGCACTCTAACTCTCACAATCTAACATCACAACTTCCTATACAAACTCAATACTTGAATACAATCTTTGTAACCATACAAATTCCTTAATTGCATGAGAAAATGACATGTATTCAAGTTCTATAATTGTGTGTAAACTTCAAATATTTCCACAACTCAATGATCTAGCACCATCACAAAAATTATATCATGTCTTTAAAATCAGTATCTAGTTCATGGCTTGTGATGATAAAGATATAAAATTAGAGCTCATTAACTATTATGTTGACTTCCTTAAGGATCCTTGTCTGAAACCTTCCATAATAAGTTTAAGGCATTAAATGGATTTTTTTGGGATTAAAAATTTGTAATTTAAGAGTGTTCCCCCTAACACTATTTTGGACATAGATACCTTTCCAATGACATAAGAATCAACTCAATCTAAGTCGGTATGCAAAAACTATGCCACCTAGAAGTTGACCTTCCTATTTTTACCAACATGATTTGAGAATATGCCACAACAACCCCCATTATCCATGTTAAAGGGGATAGAAAGATGGTATTAATGAATAATTCTCTATTATATCCATATTTTAATTCTAGTTGAGAGTTGAAGGAGTCAAATCTAACCAATAGTAGGTTATTGGGTTGTGTTATAATCAGGCCACTAGGAGGAAAAGGGGTTCTATTCTATTTTAGTGCATTTTTTTCCATAGATGAGAAAAATAGTTGAGAGTGAATATATAAAAGAAAGCAGAAAAGGTTTGTGCACTGTAGCAGCCCATGGGCACAAGTCTCACCCCTTTGTACTTGCATCCATTTTCATTTAGAGAAAGAGAAAGCATACTAGTCTCATCCTCCAGTTGGGTTTTCTCTCGTAAGGGTTTCATATATCACATATTATGTTCATTGTTGTTTGTGATTTTTATTTCGTTGTTCTCTATTTTAATTATTTTATATATTACATGCATAAGAATAACACATTAATTAATGAATCTAGAAATTTAAGGAGATATTAACCCTCACAATGTAGATTTCATATTTTTAAATATATTCTACTAAGTTTGTTGTGATGAACTATCTAGTGGAATATCCATGGTAGCTTTTGGATCATAAAAGATACTATTGCATAACCATTCCTACTAACATAACCACTAGCTTTTGATGCTCCCATATTGATATGTTACAAGAAGATTACATATTAATAAATATTCATGCAAAGATGTTTTAGTTAGAGTTGAAATGGTTCGAATAGGCACATTAATGTAGTCAAGTATATATGATGGTGCAACCAAATATATATCTGTTAAGTACAATGGATTATGGGAAATCATGTTCTAGTGTACAGAGAAGCTTTTCTCCATACTATTACAAATTATGTTTTGAGTGGTTAAATTATGCCATTTGAAATAATGCAAAATATCATTATTTATCTCTACCTAAAGCAACTATGAAGAAAGTAATGAATAAAATAAATGCAACTACAAGAATGAGAGTGGAAACATAAGGAAAAGGATGTTGTGTGAAGACCATTAGTTTGGGTACATTTTTCATAGACTTATACTATTGGAATCACGATTTCCATTACACAAAATTCCGCATGTGTTAGTAAATGGATGCATCACCAAAGTCAATGGATCCTCGATAGGATTTTAGGTACATGTTGCAAAACACACGAGGAGTGCTAACTTTCATTCATTCAAAAATCCCCCTTAGCGTGACCCAGATGTGTTTCGAACTTGAGAAATTTATGTTACACATTATTTTGATGCATCCATCCAAATGATGTCTAATATGAATCTTTCACTATCTGAAGACCAGTTACTATCATCAATTCCTAAAGAAGATGGAAGAAATACATATCTATAAAATATAAGAATCTTGGATTAGATATCTTAAAAACCCTATTTTTGAAGACTCTCGTAGGTGCCAACATTACAACCAATGACATCACACCTTTCATAGCTAATATATTGCATCACCATCACAACTTGTCTTATCAAAAAGTGCATCAGTATTTTTATGTGGGTAAAAAATAAAAAATTTCACAAAGCTTCCATTCTAGAAGCCTTATGGAGGTATCTTTCCAACCAGTGAGGATATGGCCTTGAATCCCTGGTCAAATGGTTCTAATCCCTTCCATTGTGGATCTAATTCCTACCTAAGGGGATCTCAAACTTCCATACTTTCCATATAAATACAATGCACTCAAAGGAAAAGGGATTGGATTTTAGACTTTTGAAGTATAATTTCACTCTACAAAAAGTACCCATTGAAGGCTTTTGAATGCAAGGTTGGAATCAAGGACTATTGGGAGGAAGCTATCAACATCAAGGCATCCATTGTAACTCTCTCCTTTTCCTTATTAATAAAAAATATATTTCTTTCCCACATATGTTGTCTCATTGTGAAAATATTGTAATGGAACTCCTCGATCATCTATTTAGATTTTGTTGAGTATTTTATATATCAAATGCTTTGATTAGTTGTTTGTTGGTGATATTGCAAGTTTTGGATTTGAGGATCAAAGGAAGAATAGGAGACACAATAAACAAAGAACAATTAAGGACAAAATTTAGATTACCAAGTAATATTTCCATCTTTACATTTTCAACAGTATTCTAGGGAAAGCTTGTATATTTTTGTGTGTTTTGTTCTAGTGTTTGTTTTACGAACCTGGATCGCTCTTATCTACAAGAGCGATTAGTGTGTCAACAAAATTGATGACTCTAATGGGGATCAAACCCAATATGTTGTGTGAATACTATTAGTTTGGGTACATTTTTCATAGAGATGTACTGTTGGAATCATGATTTCCATTAGACCAAAACCTGCATGTGTTAGTAAATGGACGCATGACTAGAGTTAACAGATCCTTGATAGGATATTAGGTACATGTTGCAAAACATGCGAGGAGTGCTAAATTTAATTCATCCAACGACCCCCCCCCCCCCCCCCCCCCCTAGCATGACCCGAATGTGTTTTGAATATGAGACCTTTGGCTTTGATACCACTGATGAGCCCCAATTTTTGGTATAATTTGGGCTCATTTGGCCTACTTGCTTTGCTCAAACCATTCACTTTTTACTGCTTATGCATGCATTTCTTAGTTTATTTGTGTTGTTTGTAGGAAGAAGGGTAGACACTTTATCTACGTGACTAATGCATTATGATTTCAGGTTTTTGCATTAAAAGGGAGAAAAGACCACGTGAAAAGGAGACAAGGAGACAATGAGGTGGCACTGCTGGTTTTTAGGAGAGGATGTCCACAGTCTTGGGACCCTCCTCGTGATTCCCACCATAGCTCCGAGCTCCAATCCATCTCCCCACCGAGCTTAGAAGCAGCCAGCTGTTCTACAGGAACAGCAGTTATAATTGTTCTACAGGAACAACAATTATGACTGTCCTACAGGATCAGCAGTTTAAACTTCAGTTGGACAGCCGAGCTCCTAAAATCAAGGACACCTGTTGGATGATCGTTTTTGCATAAGTATGGAGGCCGTAGCCTTTGATAGGTTGTTGAAACTTTCGCATTACTATTGTAATTTTTGAGCACAGCTCGGTCTTTGTTCCTTTTTGTAAGCCAATTTGGCATGACATCAGATTATGAATAAAGAAGGTAGATTTTGATCTAGTTCTGAGTTTTCTCAAGGAGCTATAGCTCTCAGGTTAGGGCCCAACCTGAGAGCAATAGATCTCCTCAGTATTGTAATGTGTTTGAATTTCGTTCCAGCACTTTGAGTTTGTTTATTTTCACATGCAATTCGAATTCACAGTTTGGTAATTTAGTCGTTTTCATGAGCATAGATAGGACTAGTTTATGGTGATTTGCTTTCAGTTGCTTAAGTTTGATAGGAGGGTAGATATAATCTCTTGGAGCTCCAACAAAAAAGGTTGAGAAAGTCTCCACTGCCATCTCTGTTTGGAGATTGGAGTGCAGCCTATACCAGCCACAAAAATACGCAGTTCTTCACTTTATACATGCTGCAACATAGTCTCGTTTATGATAGATCTTTCCATGCACTTCACTCTTGCACCATACACCTTCATCACTGCTTCATGCACATTCCTCTACACGCTTTATCTTGCTGTTCATTGAGTTCAGGTAGCTTAGGTTAATGAATTTTCATCTTGGTGATAGTCATAAGCCATTTGTTTCATTTACACTGCTTTTCATCGTTCTATTACCTTCCTCTTCGTCTTGATCACGCATACACCCACATCCTCGACCTCTGCTCCGCTCTGTTATCTCCCAAACTCCTCCACTCCTCACGTAACTTCATTCTTTAGACATTTTGTTGTTATAACCTTCCATCCATCAACCCACTTCATACACTTGTTCTCCATCCTACTTCTCCACTCCTGAGCCATTACCAGCTTTATTCCTACCTTGCACATCTCCCCCTACCATTCCATCACTCCACCATCACTTCAAACACCCACGGTAGGTCATCCTGTAGCAATTTGTAGACTTCCTGTAGAAACCCCTGCGTTTCCTGTAGAATCCCCTGCAAACATCCTGTAGGAGGCCACTCACTCGGTTGCTGAGCCTCTGAACGTGAGGAACCTCTGTGGACTGATGCTAAGGATCTCTGGGGACCTCTCTTAGCCTCCCCAACCTTTCCCAAGCTTTCCTTCCTTCCGCATCACATCTGCACAACCAAACCCTAATAAGCACAAAATCACAATCACTCCATCCACTTAAAGAAAAAAATACAAAGACATGTCTTTTAAGATGCAAGTAGATTAGATTCATGCATTTTCACTTATTAGAAGTAATGGCATCATTGGTAGAAGTTTCCTTCACATTCTTTGCATCATAGAGGTTAGACTAGTTAAATTAGGGTTTCCTAGGGTTTCCATGTTTTGATTTGCTTTCAGTTCATTTTTGCCAAGTAGATTAGTCTTCTTTGAGCTAGCTTTCATCCATCATTGATAAAGCTTCTTCTGTGAGCCTATAGAAGTTGGCTTGAGCCCTAGCGGACTTGTGCCAGCTGACCAAGTGACAGCTGCGACAAGAGCTAGTACTTGTGCATACAACACCGTCGCTTCCAAGTTTGTACGAACTACCGGGTTGATAAAATTGAGAGACAGGAAGCCCCAGGAGTTGTAGCATTATTGCTACAATACTGGAGCTCACCATCTTTTTGGCACCGTTGCCGGGGAAGCGTCAGAGTATTAGCAATTGTTGCTTTTCTTCTACTTTCTTACTCTTACCTTCTGCTAGTAGTTTACTTCATTTCCATTCTGCAAAAGTAGCATAGACATTTCCTGCTTTCATAGCTTAGCATTTCCTGCTTTCATAGCTTAGCATTTCCTGCTTTCATAGATTAGCATTTCCTGCTTTCATAGACTAGCATTTCCTGCTTTCATAGACTAGCATTTCCTTTCTGCAATTTCATTTGAGAAAAGTAGATTAGTTCTTTCCTGCTTTCAGTTAATTTTGCATCTTTCATAGTTAGTTGTAGATCAATCTGTCTCAGTTTTGCAGGTACCAAAAGAAAAGCAAAGCAAAAGCAGCAAAAAGAAAAAGAATTCTTTTCCATTTCATGCCTCGTAGGAACCGAGATAGATCAGGCAAATTCCTACCAAACACCCCCACCACATCACTGAGTCACCCTTCTCTCTTCTTTGGTGACAGTGACCCAGAGGAACCTATAGGTGAACAACCTGAGATATCCAAAGACCCTATAGTAGAAGAAGAGTTAGAGACCAATCCATCTGAAGCTATGGCTGACAATAGAAGAGAAGATGAGAGAATAGAAGGTGCCTTCCCCATCCGAGAGACCAATGGAGAGATGAAAATGAAAAACATTAGCCCCTCCGCCTTACCTCACTTCCATGGGTTGACCACTGAGGATCCAGATACCTTCCTGTTTGAGTTTGCTGTCCTTTGTAGAACCTATGACTATACTGAAGATGAGAAAAAGTTGAAACTTTTCCCTTCCACTCTCAAGGATGCAGCACTACGCTGGTTCATGGGTTTACCTGGGAATAGTATCACTACTTGGGCTCAGATGCAGCAAGCTTTCAACACCAAGTACCGAGATTACTGTAGGTCCAAGGAAACAAAGGGGGAAATCTTTTGGATGTCCATGGGAAATGATGAGTCCTTAGAGGATTATGAGGAGAGGTTCCAACTAAGCTATAAGCGGGCCAGGTGCACACTTGACCCTGAATCCCTCAAGTTGGTCCTACTCCGAGGAGTCCCTGAAGACCTCTTAGATACCCTTCACATGTTAGCTGGGGGGGACATTTACCAACTGCCTTATGAGGACATCAAGACTGTATTTAGAAACCACTCCAGGGCAGCTCGGAAATGAGGTAGAGGAAACCACCTCTCAACTAGTGTCCCTTTCTCCAAACATGAGCTTGCAAACCAATTAGAAGATCTTAAGAGTGAGGTGAGACAAACCATTGCCATGCAACTTGATACATTCAGGATTCAGCAAAAGAAAGAAGAGGCTGAGAGAGCCTTGGCTGTCTTCTGTCCTAGGTGCACAAGGAGGCACCCTAAGAACGAATGTCCATTGCATTCGGTTGAAGTGTGTTTTGTTTGTGAGGAGGACCATCCTACGAATCAGTGTCCGACCTTACCTGGGTTCAAAGCCATGTACCAAGGGACCGAAGCTCCCACAGAGCCTCTCTATTACCTCAACCAAAGGAGGCCACAAGGATCTAGACCTTATCAGCAGGGGATGCAAGGGGCATCTCAAGCTTATTACAACCCCAACCAGTCAACTCCTATGCCTTCCTGGGGTCCCCCTGCTCATCCTTCATGGTCCATGCCTCCTCCATGGTCTTATCCACCTCAGTACCCCACTCAACCTACTTCTCATCCATATCACTCACATGCCCAGCCACAGCCTCAATGGAGTGCACCTCAGTCGGGGTGGAGGCCCCAATACAACACTCCTCCTGCCATTTTGCCTCCACCGCCAGTGCAACCTCAACCATTACCTCCTGCTCCTCCAAGGCAACCTCAAATGCCTACTCAACCGAACCCGAACCCCAACAATAGACAGGCCCAGCAGGTATACACTGGGGAAACCTCATGCCCTACCTATGCTGTGGAGATCCAGGAGATCAATCTTAGATCTGGAAAGACTCTTCCAGATCGCCAGCCTCCTCCCCCAGAGGATGAGGAAGACCATCAGGAGAGTGAACCAAAGGCTATTCCACCCTTTCCTGAGAGACTAACAGCCACCACACAACCTAACCCAGAAGAAGACGAGCTTTTGGGTGAGCTCAAGCAGTTGTGTGTAAAAATCCCACTTCTCCAAGCCATCAAGGATGTGCCAATATATAATAAGTTGATTAAGGAGAAGTGTTTCAAACACCCAGGCAGACGGAAGAAAGATGCCTCAACTATCAATGTCATAGGACAACTGTCTGACCTTATGCTAGGACAAGTCATCTACCCAAAGTACCTAGATCCTGGAAGTCCTGTAGTAGATGTTCACATCAATGGCACCATTATCCCCCACACCTTGATTGATCTGGGGGCGGCCATCAATGTGATGACCAAGGATACCATGCTTAAACTCAATCTTCAGGGTTCCTTGAGGAAGACCTCGACAGTACTGCAATTAGCAGATCGCTCCACCGTGACTCCCGAAGGGATTGTGGAGGATGTCATGGTCTCCATTGATTCTTGGGAATACCCTGCAGACTTCCTGGTTCTGCAACCAAAGGCCAAGCTTACTGGATATCCTCTCATTTTGGGAAGGCCTTGGTTAGCTACTGCGGATGCTTACATAAGTTGTCGGGCAGGAAACATGACCATAAAAAATGGTCCCATGTCCAAGCAACTAGTCCTATACCCTCCTGCCCAACCTTCTTTAGAGCATGATTTACCACTCTGGTTGGAAGAAGGAGAAGAAGACGAGGTGTACTCAGCACCTTTGTGCACCTTAGATACCACTAGAAAAGACCCCCCAACCGAGGATGACTTGATCGAGACCTTGATCCAGAATCCACCTTCCAGTGCACTACCCTTAGAGGAATTGGTGGAGGATGCCCAAGCTAGCACCTTAGTGGATCTCTGTACAACCAACCCTGTTACTCCCAGAGTCAAGAATGTGGAGTTCGGCCCTGAGAAAGCATTGAAGATCAGCTCCTCCCTATCTCCTTCCCAGGAAAAGGAGCTGTGTAGTCTGTTGGCCAACCACCTAGATGATTTTGCTTGGAGCTATAAGGAAATGAAAGGAGTCCATCCTTCGGTCTGTACCCATCATATATACATCAAAGAGGATTGTAAACCGGTTAGGCAACCTCAGAGGAGAATGAATCCAACCCTTAAAGACATTGTCAAGGAAGAATTGCAGAAACTGTTGGATGCCGGATTCATCTACCCCATCTCAGATAGTGAATGGGTGTCCCCTCTAGTGTTGGTTCCCAAGAAGAATGGGAAGTGGAGAATCTGTGTGGATTACCGTGAGCTGAACAAAGCTACCAAGAAAGACCATTTCCCTCTACCTTTCATAGATCAAGTGTTGGATGGACTGGCAGGAAATAAGTTCTTCTCTTTCCTGGATGGGTTTAGCGGGTACAATCAAATCCAAATCAGCTCGGAAGACCAAGATAAGACCACCTTCACTTGTCCTTGGGGTACCTTTGCCTATCGAGTCCTTCCCTTTGGGCTATGCAATGCTCCTACTACTTTCCAGAGAGCTGTCTTAAGCATCTTCTCAAAGCTGGTCCATGATGCAGTGGAAATCTATATGGATGACTTTACTCCTTATGGGGCCAACTTCCAGGAAGCATTGTCCAATCTGGGAAAAGTCCTAGCCAAATGCATTGAGATGAACCTGTCCCTCAGTCCTGAAAAATGTGAATTCCTGATGACTGAAGGGACCGTGCTAGGCCATACCATTTCTTCCCAAGGATTGCAGGTGGATCCTAACAAAATTGCTCTCATCAAGAGGGTTCCACCTCCTCAAAAGGTAAGGGATGTCCGGAGTTTCTTGGGATTAGCAGGATACTACAGGAGATTCATTAAAGATTTCAGCAAGCTAGCCTCGCCATTGTTTGGTCTGTTGGCAAAAGATGTGGAGTTTAAATGGACTGACGATTGTCAGAGGGCTTTAAATGAGTTGAAGGACAAGTTGGTGTCAGCCCCAATCCTGAGAGGTCCAAACTGGGCCCTACCTTTCCACATCCACACTAATGCCTCGAACAAAGCCATAGGTGCAGCTTTAGGACAAGTTGAGCAGAAACTTCCATATGCCATTTACTTTGTTAGCAAAAACTTGTCCAAAGCTGAGCTGAATTACACTGTAACTGAGAAAGAATTCTTGGCTGTGGTCCATGCATTGAACAAGTTCCGACATTATATTACTGGTTACCAGACCTTTGTACATACTGACCATGCTGCTATTAGATATTTGATGAATAAACCAGATGTGAATGCTCGTATTATTAGATGGTTACTTTTATTGCAGTAGTTTGATCTAACCATTGTTGATAAACCAGGTAGAGAAAATGTTGTTGCTGACTTTTTATCTAGATTGGATTTGTCTGCAGATGAGGATGGAACAGTGGACGATCAGATGCCTGATGAACATCTGTTTGCTATTTCAGTACGCTCTCCATGGTTTGCTGATATAGCAAACTATCTTGTTTCAGCACAGTTCCCTCCACACCTATCTTCCAGAGAGAAGAGCAGAATCATCAGAAAAAGTGCCTCATTCCCTTGGATCGGGGGCAATCTGTTCAAGCTTGGCCCCGATCAGATCTTAAGGCGTTGTGTAAGGGAGGAGGAAGTCTTTGATATCCTCCTCACTTGTCATGATGGGCCTTGTGGAGGGCATTTTGCAGCAAAGAGAACTGCCTTCAAGATCCTCCAGGCAGGCTACTATTGGCCCACACTTCATCAAGATGTCAGAAGATATGTCAGTCAGTGTGACCAATGCCAAAGAATGGGGAAACCGACCCAAAGGGATGAGATGCCTCTCCAACCTCAAGTTACTCTTGAGCCATTTGAGAAGTGGGGCATGGACTTTGTGGGCCCAATCAACCCCTCTTCGAGGCAAAGGACTTACATCATTGTGTGTACTGACTATTTGACAAAGTGGGCAGAGACCAAAGCAATCAAAGCAGCAACAGAAGAGAAGGTGGCCGAGTTCCTAAGAGAGAACATCTTCTATAAGTTTGGCTATCCAAGAGAGCTGGTCACCGACCAAGGGAGCCAGTTCACCTCCAACCTGGTTGAAGATCTCCTAGCTCATCACAAGATCAAGCATAGGACTTCCACTCCCTATCATCCTCAAGCAAATGGACAGGTGGAAGTCACCAATAGAGCATTAGAAGGGATCTTGACCAAAGTGGTGAGCAGTAGCAGAAAAGATTGGGCAGATCGCCTGGTTGAGGCCACATGGGCTTACAACACCACTTGGAAGACCACCACCGGCTTCACACCTTATGAGCTAGTCTATGGGAAGAAAGCTTTGCTGTCCATCGAGTTTGAATACAACACCTTGAGGATGGCAGCTCAGCTGGACCTAGATCTCAGCCATGCACAACAAGAAAGGCTACTGCAGCTGAATGGCCTGGACGAGCACCGCATGCAGGCCCTCCTTCACTCAGAAGTGGTTCAACTTCAGAGGAAGGTGTGGCATGACCAACATCTCCATGACAAGCAATTTCAGCCGGGAGATTGGGCTTTGTTGTATGATTCCAGATACAAAGATTTCAAGGGGAAGTTGAGAACCAGATGGCTAGGACCATATACAGTGGAGAAATGCCATGACAATGGATCTGTCCTCATTCGAACCATTGATGAGGAAGCCATTCCCATGCTTGTCAATGGGCATCAATTGAAGATCTACAGGAGACCTCTCTCAAGACAAGAGTTTATCAAAACTATGGAGAAATTTGTATTGGTCATAGAGAAGGGTTCTGCCTCTGCCTCTGGCACACCCTGAAAGAAGATCTAAAAAAAAAGAGAAAAAAAAAAAAGAAAAAAAAGAGAAAATAATAAAGATCCTTGGGTGAAAACCTCTCTGAGGCGCCCAAGGCAGGCGGTAGGGGTGAAAACCTCATTGAGGCGCCCCTATTGTCTTTCAAAAGAAAAAAAGAGAAAAGGTTGAAAAAGATCCTTGAGTGAAAACCTCTCTGAGGCGCTCAGGGCAGGTAGCAAGGGTGAAAACCTCTTTGGGGCGCCCCTGTTATCTTTCCAAAAAAAAAAAAAAAGAAAGAGAAAAAGAAAAAATAATAAGCACAATATGAAAATTGCATGCAGGTTGCAGATGTTCTATGGAGGAGAAGAAGCCTCTCCAATCCGAGCCAAGGGCCCTCATCATGCTATCAAGGGACCTCACCAGCGCCTCCTCCAAGAATCCCAATGTTTTTTCAAGGTATGTGCAATTTTATCATGGTTTGAATCTTCTACAGGAAGATGCAGTTTTTCTACAGGAAAATGCAGTCTTTCTACAGGAAGACACGGATTTTCTACAGGAAAGTGCAAAATTTCTACAGGAAGCTCTGTGTTCTACAGGAAACTTCCTGTAGAAGTTTAGGACGGCCAAAAATGTGTTTCAAACGGAGATCTAGCGGCTGAGGAATGGGTTGGATGCATGCATGCCACTGATTGGCACCCCTGAACATTGCTGTTACCTTGCTCCACCATCCTCGTCGCCATGCAACCGAGATCCCTGCACCAGTAAACCAGATCAATGAGTTCTCGTGGTAAAGCCATTTGTCAAAGAAAAACAAGCACCGAGAGCTCATACCACATCCATGTCGAGCATCAGAAGCTCCGGGAGCGTGATCAGAAGATTCTATCCATCGTCGTGCAGCATGCACCCAAGGAGGCGAGACTGTTACAAGGCACCCCGCGGGAATCCTGTAACAGTCAAACCTGCATGAGTGGATACCATTCACAGCACCGCCCTCTGCAAGCAACACACGGGCGCAGGCAACCAGAGCATCCACTCCATCGCCAGCATCCTGTAACCATGAGCCTCCGGGACTGTGTAAGCCGCATGCAGCAGGTAGATCCGCTCCCCGTCGTCCAAAAACCGAAAAATCGTGTGCATCCGCGCGCAGGTAAGTGTCTCAACCTTCCTTCCACCAAATCGCATGAATATTACTTTGATTTGTTTGCATGGCGTAGAAATGAATGGTTGAGCGGCCGTATGGCCAGTTGACTGGCCACGTCGGCTAGTTATGGTATAGTCGGATGCTTGGGTGGCAGCCACGACAAAGAAAATACGCAGCACGCACGTGATGATAGTCCCGTCAACTGAGAAATGAGTTTAACCGAAAAGGGCGGCGACAGATCTGTGGGAATGAATGCGGCAGCGAGTGAATATGCAGGCGAATGATGGGTGACGTCGCCCAACGGTCCGGCGGGGACAGCTCACCCCCCGCGCCACGAGCTGCGCCGATTCAAAATCTAATCGGCTAGATTATGCGCATGTATTCATCAACCTCCACTTCAAAACTTGAGTGGCTCTTCTGATTTCCTCTGCACGTTGATACGCCGAGCTTTCGGCTACCAGAACGCCGGTGAAGCACATCTCGACCGCTGGCCAACTACAGTCCTCCCCGAAGGTTGCACACTGCTCCTACAGGAACAGTTTCTATAGGAACGCAGTCCTACAGGAAGCAATCTCTACAGGAACGTAGTTCTACAGGAAGGTGAATTCCTCACGTAAGAAAAGGTGGCAGAAAAAGGTAACCCTGAAACTCCTTCCGCAATTGGCTTTCAAAGGTGGCAAGATCATTATTCACAGTCTGGTCATAAAAATATCGGATTGCTGTGCCTATACTATCGCTTCTATAGGATAGCAGTATAATTAGACTGTGTTTTGTGAATTGTATGCATGCTCTGCCTAAAATAGACCGAATCTCCTCTGCATTTGTCACCTTTAGTCAAAACCCCCGTGTTCATCATGCCGGGTGGGTTTATCAGGCGGGAACCCACATATTCCACCAAATTAAGAGAAAACCAGGAGGTGGTAGAACTATTCACAAGGGTTCAATGGATGTCTTTTTGTGATAAGCTGCAGGGCTACGATGATGAAGTAGCCGAGGAATTCTTGCAGGCTTTGAAGCCTAAATCCCAGACACTGGCCACAGTAAACTTCAGAGGTCTAAGCCTCAAACTCACCCCAGAACATATCAGTCAGATCACAGAACTTCCTATGGGTCTGCCGTAGGATAAAGAGGAGAGAAAGCTGAGTTAGCAGGCAAAGAAGGAATTCTTTCCACCTGAGGAAGAATTCTCGGAGGATAAAAACGGGGTGAGAAGAACGAGCCTATCACCACCTTGGAATGAAGTCAGTTTGCAAATCATGAAATATATTACTTGTGAAGGCCGGTTCAGCATCGTGTATGCATATCACTTTCGGCTACTCACTGAGTTGAGGCACCGAATTGACCTTCCTGTAGAGCAAAAACTGAGCATCCCTTATTATCTCCTGCAGTCCCTAATGGAGTGTGCTACAAAGCTAAGAGAGGGCATCCCAGATCAGGTGGCACACCATGGGCTGATCAAATTGCTTGTGGAGGATGCACTGCACTCATATAAAGTTCCCCTCTCCTGGGAGTCATTTAGGAATCTAACACGAGATGGGGACATAAAAATGCTAGTCGAAGATAGTGGCTCCTCCAGCAGTGAAGACAAGGAAGCAGTGGCTGAGGAAAAGAAGGACAAAGAAAAGGGTGGCACACCTATCCTGTCAGCAAGGGAAAAGAGGATGAAAGGCAGAATGGACAAAGCTTAGGTAGTCCATGTCAGCCCAAGTACCTCAACAGCACCTGCAACCAAAGCAAAAAGCAAAATTCAGGCAGGTAAGCAAGCAAAGACGGAGACAACTGTACCTATAGGAAAACAGAAGGAGGCTTCTACAGGAAGCCCAAAAATCATTGAAAAACAGGCTTCTACAGGAAGCCCGAAAACAAAGACAAAGGCTTCTACAGGAAGCCCGAAGATCAGTAAGGAGCAGGCTTCTACAGGAAGCCCAAGAGCAAAGACCAAGGCTTCTACAGGAAGCGCGAAGATCGTTGGAGAACAGGCTTCTACAGGAAGCCCAAAAACGGAGACAAAGGCTTCTACAGGAAGCCCAAAAGTGCTGAAGGAAAAGGCTTCTACAGGAAGCCTGAAATTGCAGAAACAGGCTTCTACAGGAAGCCCCAAAAAGGTAAAAACCAAAGAAAAGGAGGTGGATATTCTGGCACGGGAGGCAGCAGCTGTATTAGCTGGCCTCAATACGCCACCTAAGCCAAAAGACAAGAGGAAGAGGGAGACTCCTCTGTACTTTAAGGCTCGGAGAAGTGTTAGGATAAAGACGGGCAAGCCACAGGCCCAATCCAGCAGCCCGATCGTCATCGAAGATACACCTACTTCTCCCAAAGAAAAGTCACCCTCCAAGGTCATAGTCACCTACGAGAAGGGGAGTCCAAAGAAAAATACATGGCAGGAAAAGTGAGAAAAAACTCAGCTACAGGAAGTAGAAAAAGTTCTACAGGATACTCTGGCCCGGCTACAGGAAACAGAAAAGAGGGAAGGAGAAGGACCCTCATCACCAAGGGAGGGTGAGGCAGAACTGCCTGAAGAGATAGCAAGAGAACACATACCCGAACCTAGCCCTTCGCCCAATCTGAATTCATATTACACCTTTTTAGAGGCGGGCAAAATCATACCGCAGAAATTCACCGTGCCTCTATTTTTTGAACTAGAGAAAGAAAGAGTCTGTTCCCACACATGGATGCAGATCGCCAAATCAAAGGGTGTGGCAGACATAGGCCCTCTACAGGATCAACTCAGGGAGGTCAGGAGTGAATTCACCATGGCTAAACATGTGGCTAGTTGCCAGCAGGCACTTCTACAGGAAGAAAATCAGAAGTTACGGTTGCAGCTACAAGAACTAAAGGAAAAGGCAGGAACATCCTCCAAGGACATCACAAATGAACAAGAAGGCAAAAAGGAGCTGACCACCAGTCTTGAAGAGCCAATGAAACTTCTACAGGAGGCAGAACAGCAGACAAGAATTGAAGTGCAAGCCTTAAAGGAACAGCTGCAACAAAAGGAAGCACAATTGGCCTGCATGGCCAGTTGGGCCATGGAAGCAATTCGGTGCAGAACGCCCGCAAAATCCTATGGATTGTTTTTAAAAGATCAATGGCTTCAGTTTCAAATAAGCACCTTGGCCCAAAGAGGTATTGCACACATCGAAAACCCACAACAATTTTCTAAATTATGCACTACTAGTTCGGCAGAAGACAAAGCCAAATTGGCAGAGTTTTACCTCCACAACTTGGCTTTGCCTAATGAAGTCTCATGGGATCCCAACATTGCCTTGGGTGATATGCAATTGATGGCCCTCGCCTCATGGTTAAACCATGAAGATCAAAGAGCAGCTGAAGCAAAATCGGTCATGAACCGAGAAGTGATCGAACCACTGTTCATTAGGCCAGAACTAGAGGACCCGGTGGCACTCATCTCAACCCACCAACAGTTGGCTACGGATCCCACAGCTTCCTTGAGGTTTATGGACCAACAAGCCCAGGCCATAGCTCACTTTGAAGACATGGAAAGGTTGTTGGGAGAAAGTGCTGCCCAGGCTTGTGCACGCAGATGGAATACCATGTCCCACAGCTTGAAAATCCGAGAGTACCATACCCCCATCCGGATGAGAGAAGCTTTGGCAATGGTTGACCTTTACAAGAAGTCCATGCAAAGCCTCCAGGCCAGCTGGATTGGCCTTAAACTCAGCCCACCGCTATTGCTAGGATTGACTGAAGGAAATACAAAGGAAGATGACAGTCAACAATGGGAAGAGGTAAACAGAAAAGCAGGGTTTCACATCTACAGAGAGGACCCTACCACAGAGCCTTGGGATGCAAGAGAAGCAGTGAAAGCAATGAAAGATGAGGACTTGGACTAAGTTGCTCAAGGATGAGCAAATAGTTTAGCTGGGGGGTGATGATGAGCCCCAATTTTTGGTATAATTTGGGCTCATTTGGCCTACTTGCTTTGCTCAAACCATTCACTTTTTACTGCTTATGCATGCATTTCTTAGTTTATTCGTTTTGTTTGTAGGAAGAAGGGTAGACACTTTATCTACGTGACTAATGCATTATGATTTCAGGTTTTTGCATTAAAAGGGAGAAAAGACCACGTGAAAAGGAGACAAGGAGACAATGAGGTGGCACTGCTGGTTTTTAGGAGAGGATGTCCACAGTCTTGGGACCCTCCTCGTGATTCCCACCATAGCTCCGAGCTCCAATCCATCTCCCCACCGAGCTTAGAAGCAGCCAGCTGTTCTACAGGAACAGCAGTTATAACTGTTCTACAGGAACAACAATTATGACTGTCCTACAGGATCAGCAGTTTAAACTTCAGTTGGACAGCCGAGCTCCTAAAATCAAGGACACCTGTTGGATGATCATTTTTGCATAAGTATGGAGGCCGTAGCCTTTGATAGGTTGTTCAAACTTTTGCATTACTATTGTAATTTTTGAGCACAGCTCGGTCTTTGTTCCTTTTTGTAAGCCAATTTGGCATGACATCAGATTATGAATAAAGAAGGCAGATTTTGATCTAGTTCTGAGTTTTCTCAAGGAGCTATAGCTCTCAGGTTAGGGCCCAACCTGAGAGCAATAGATCTCCTCAGTATTGTAATGTGTTTGAATTTCGTTCCAGCACTTTGAGTTTGTTTATTTTCACATGCAATTCAAATTCACAGTTTGGTAATTTAGTCGTTTTCATGAGCATAGATAGGACTAGTTTATGGTGATTTGCTTTTAGTTGCTTAAGTTTGATAGGAGGGTAGATATAATCTCTTGGAGCTCCAGCAAAAAAGGTTGAGAAAGTCTCCACTGCCATCTCTGTTTGGAGATTGGAGTGCAGCCTATACCAGCCACAAAAATACGCAGTTCTTCACTTTATACATGCTGCAACATAGTCTCGTTTATGATAGATCTTTCCATGCACTTCACTCTTGCACCATACACCTTCATCACCGCTTCATGCACATTCCTCTACACGCTTTATCTTGTTGTTCATTGAGTTCAGGTAGCTTAGGTTAATGAATTTTCATCTTGGTGACAGTCATAAGCCATTTGTTTCATTTACACTGCTTTTCATCGTTCTATTACCTTCCTCTTCGTCTTGATCACGCATACACCCACATCCTCGACCTCTGCTCCACTCTGTTATCTCCCAAACTCCTCCACTCCTCACGTAACTTCATTCTTTAGACATTTCGTTGTTATAACCTTCCATCCATCAACCCACTTCATACACTTGTTCTCCATCCTACTTCTCCACTCCTGATCCATCACCAGCTTTATTCCTACCTTGCACATCTGCCCCTACCATTCCATCACTCCACCATCACTTCAAACACCCACGGTAGGTCATCCTGTAGCAATTTGTAGACTTCCTGTAGAAACCCCTGCGTTTCCTGTAGAATCCCCTGCAGACATCCTGTAGGAGGCCACTCACTCGGTTGCTAAGCCTCTGAATGTGAGGAACCTCTGTGGACTGATGCTAAGGATCTCTGGGGACCTCTCCTAGCCTCCCCAACCTTTCCCAAGCTTTCCTTCCTTCCGCATCACATCTTCACAACCAAACCCTAATAAGCACAAAATCACAATCACTCCATCCACTTAAACAAAAAAATACAAAAACATGTCTTTTAAGATGCAAGTAGATTAGATTCATGCATTTTCACTTATTAGAAGTAATGGCATCATTGGTAGAATTTTCCTTCACATTCTTTGCATCATAGAGGTTAGACTAGTTAAATTAGGGTTTCCTAGGGTTTCCATGTTTTGATTTGCTTTCAGTTCATTTTTGCCAAGTAGATTAGTCTTCTTTGAGCTAGCTTTCATCCATCATTGATAACGCTTCTTCTGTGAGCCTATAGAAGTTGGCTTGAGCCCTAGCGGACTTGTGCCAGCTAACCAAGTGACAGCTGCGACAAGAGCTAGTACTTGTGCATACAACACCGTCGCTTCCAAGTTTGTACGAACTACCGGGTTGATAAAATTAAGAGACAGGAAACCCCAGGAGTTGTAGCATTATTGCTACAATACTGGAGCTCACCAACCACTTGCTGGAATCATGATTGTCATTACACCAAAACCCGTAAGTGTTAATAGACGAAAACATCACCGAAGTTAATGGATCCTCGAGAGGTTGTTAGGCACATGTCGTGGAACATGCAGGGAGCACTAAATTTCATTCATTTAACATATACCAAGTATTTATTCCCTATAGGATCCATCTTGTTCACGCACTTAGGAGTGGATTGGTGTTTTAAATGTAATATGTGTTTGTTTATATATATAAGCTTATGCAAAAAGTATCACGGGGGGAGATTGAGCTGACCTAAAAATGATGCTTAATCCAACTTGAGTGATTTGGGTGTTTGTTTATTTTATGGGCCTTGATGAATAAACTTTTATAGGCATTGTTGAAGTTTTTTCACTTGTGGAGAATGAGCCTATGCTTTGAAAGCTCACATATCTATAATGAAGAGGTATGGGCATCTTGATTGGCACACTTTGGAAATTTTCTTTTAGTATTTAAGATGGAGAGTCCACATGAGGACTCACATATCAATTTGGAGGAGTCCTTAGTTGTCTTTAATAGCACACATGGAGATTTTTGTGCCCATCTATATGCTATGGAGTATTTTAAAGGACTTTGGAGGCTAGATTCCATGCTTGGAGGCCCTTTTTAAGGAGATGGGTAATCTTTCAAAGATCATGCCCATTTGGATTTTGTACATTTGGGATAAATAACTTAATAGATTATTACTTGAAGAAGAGGGAATTTTTCCCCTTCTATAACCATGATTGGGGGATTTTATCCTAGGAAATTAACATTTTAATGTAAAATAATTTGAGCATCTCCTCTATAAATAGAGTTGCCCTTCCTACCATTTTCTCATGGTTGGATTGGGTGAGAAATACCTTATCAAGTTTGAAGTTTCTATGATTTTATCTTCTTATTATAAATTGGATACAAATGGAAGACTTGAGGAACCTCTTGGAGAGGCATTCTTGATGTGGATTGCACTCTTTTCTTAGATGGATATTGGTGGCACTTGGATAAATACATGATAATATAAGTGGACATATTTCATATTGGTTATGTTTATGAATTGTGGTAAATACGTATTAAGCAAGTGGGAATGGTATTTAATTTTCTTTATTCAATTAAAACAAATCATTGTTCCAAGTATTTGAAGAAGGAGCAAGTGGGCTCATTCCATTATCTCATCCTTGAAGTTATAGAAGCATTTGGTCAAATTTCTAGGGATAGTGAGTGGACCTATCCTAGTCATGTGAACCCATATTTTATCTAATCCTCATCAAGTGTGTTGATCCTTGACTCCATATGCCCTAAAAATATATTGGTGACATAAGACATTAATCCTCTATCCTACTATCACTTTTATCATTTTCAAGACCCTTTATTATGTTTTGTTGGGGTTTACGTTTCTAAATCACCTTATAATTTATTTAATAAGTGTGTTTGGGGATCTTCCCTTTGAACTCAAAACTTGTTATTATTTTCAAATTGTTGGATTTAATAAAAATCACAAGATTTGAGTGCAAAAAAAAGATACTACACTAGCTACTTGCACAACAAGAAAGAAGAGAGAATAAAACTACTGCAAAATTGACTAATGAACCAAGGAGACAATTCAAAGTCCTCATAAATTATCATGACATGTTATTTCTTAACATGAATATAATATATAGGCTCTCTATGAGGCCAACCAATTTAAATTAGGTTGGGTTTCCATGTGCATTTACTTAGTATAACTCAAAAACACTTTCCCTAGTTAGCAAACAAGTCAAATTAGACTAAGAGCCACAAAAATAGCAAATTATACTAAATGGAGAGAATGGAATTAAGATGAGTTAGAAATAGTTAATAACTCTCACATGTAAAAAACTAATCGATCAAAACCTAAAATAGGACTTAAAGTTAACTAACAAGGGGATTAGAGAGAAAAATGGTGGTTCACTACTACAAAGTAGGGAGGAAGTGCATATTTTGGTATAACCCATTCCCCCCCATGTCATGGAGAGAAACCCTAGTCCTATCCTTTGACTTATTTTCCTGAGTGCATCCTCATCCCTTATTGATTGTGCATTTTTAGTGTAGAAATTTTGAATAATTTAACACTTATTCACAGAGATTATCCTGATTATACACTATTGTGGAGTGCATGCATAATACATAACCTCCTCTACGTTGATCATCAATTTGCAGTATTCAGAAACAATCACATGCGCACATTGAAGCATCAATCACACATATCAACACAGTATATCACGGGGAAAGCATACAGATGAAAACCCCCAACTATCTGTATATTATATTGATTGAGAACATGTAACAATACATAGTACAATACTCCTCACAAGTACTCAGTACTATCTCCACCTGCTACACACAAACTAGCTCAGATCTGAATCAATCACAGGTTCAAATCTCCTCCACTGCTTGCCTGCCTCCTCTGTGCAATCCTGCATGAGAATAGATGAGAATGGATGAAGCAAACTCGTATTTCCTTGGCTGAATCACGCAATCCTCATTGGCAATACTCAATCTATTGATTATGCAAATCTCATGCACAACTATAGTCACAACTGATCGCTGTCTTGCCCTTTCACTCACCTCTAACACCTGTCTCCACTGAACTGTCCATGCACTGAGTTAACTGATGTATTCTTTAGTTGATTTATGAGTTAATAATTAGTGAATTAATTAATAATTAATTCACATCACTCATCACTAGTGTATTCTTCAGTTAGACTAAATACAACTAGTTCAACCAAGTCAAACTGAACACAACTCCATCAACTCCTCAATCAACTCCACCAAACTCAATCACTTGAGTTCTAACTGAAGTCCATCATGCAATAGCTCAAATGACCCATAAGAAAAGCATATTTCCTTTTGACAGTTGCATGTGCCACATCCGTAGCTCAAACTGAAGTGCTCCAAGAGGATAAGATAATGTTTATAGTCCAAATATTATTAAGAGCTAATAATATTCGACTATTCTATTTTTAGCCTGGCAGTCTAAAAATAGACTCCACCCATATGTCTAAAAATAGAAGTCCATCTATTTTTACCAACATGACCAATCATCCACAAATAGCATCCTGCAACTCATAGACAATATGTCTAAAAATAGACATAGTCTAAAAATAGACTTTGCGCCAAAAATAGCCTGCGGGCCCACTTATTGAAGGCGACTTCTTTTCACTAAGCTCCATCATCTTGTTGCATTTTCAACATTTAGTAGCCCATCGCTCCCACAATATTTTCATCTTAATAGCCTTCACTCCCTTGCACTAGGACAACCTGACACCTAGGAACCATAGTTATCTTTGGCATGGGAGTAATGGAAGTGATTTTTCTAGAATATGTCAATCATGAGTAGATTTGTTCGACCCACTTGTTCAATAGTTGGAATTTCATGGCCCTAGGTTTCTATATAGATCCTCCCAAGTTCAGAAAAAATCCTATATATAGAGACCTTGTCAAGAGGGAGAAAGGATATAGAGAGTCTTGCTCAGTTATGTTGTTGGGTTTCTACTAGGAATTCCTTTGCATGTGAGGTGTGCCTAGTCTTGCAGTGAGTCCAGGGAAGGGTCATGCCACGAATTGAGGAGGAGTGCAACTATACACTAACATATGATGTATTTCTTCCATTATTATTAATAAAAGAATTAATGAATTTTCCCACATATTCCATGTATTTTCATATGTATGTGGATTTGATTATTTTTTCTACATGTTGACCTGCCTTTCGTAGAGGAAAAAAAAACATTGTCTTGTTTTTTGTGTTTATGTGTAGGGGATTGGATCAGGGAGCTAAGAGAAATATCTTTGAGTTGAAGCAGGGTATCCAAATTTTTCCACAAGATTTGAAAACTTCACCAACCTATCTAGGTTTAGGTACATATACTCTATCACATTTGATAAGATGAATCATATGTACTTGCTTTGAATCATAAGAGTTCATGCAAAATTTTCCACACACTATCTGATAGATCTAAAGGCGAGAGACATGGAGAAATATCTCCTTACCTTTTGAGAATATTTAGAGGTAACAAAATTTGCAACTCCACTGGGGAGTCTATTCTTAGTTTTTTTATTTCTATTTCCTTGCTATTGAATTTTGATTTAGGCCTAAATTTGAGTCTTTCTTTGCTTATTTTGACCTTATCTGGGCCTAATATAGGTTGAATTTGATTTGGATTAATTATATTTGAGTCTAATTATCTTTTAGGTCTTGAAATTTGTTTATAGTAGCTCTTTGTTATCCATTTACAGAGTGAATTCAAGGGCATGTTGATATATAGTTATTCACCTTGCAATGACTGGGTACCCTAGTTTCCCTCTTTCTGGGAGTAACTACTTCTTGTAGACTAATTTTTGGGTAGAGTTTCCTTCAAACCTTAATACAATGGATATGCATATTTCATCCTCTATTTTTAATTGATCAAATTTACTTCAGTTCGAGTTGAATTGGTCCTTTGTTGGTATGATCTCTTTACTTGTTTTAAATTTTGGTTTGTTGTGTTAAGTTTGCATGTTTGGTTCAATTGATGCTGGTAGTGATTGACATCTAATTTGATTTTGTGACATTGTAAACCTTATATGGGAGGTTCATAGATTCTTTTTGATTTGTGTACTTGTTTGGGTCAGGAAGAAATCCAAGTTTTTTGGCCTTTGAAGTCTTGTTTCCTTTGTCTAGGGTTTGGATTTCTTTCCCATGTAGGTCATTACAGGTTTGTGTTTGTTATCTTCCTACATTGAATTTTGAATTAAAAATTCCTTTGATTTTGAGCTTGTTGTTTTTCCAAGTTTGATGAGCCATAGTACATAATTTTTCTTTACAAAGCTTTAGTTTTGAGCTTTTGAGTGTTTGTTGGTTCTCTTACATTGGCACTATTTAAGAATTTTTACTCTTGTGTTACAAGTTGTTTTTTGGATCTATTCTTTTATGAATTTAGTGAACTTTAGAGTGATCATTCAAAGGGAATGTGAGGTTTTATTTTCACTTAGAAAAATGAAAATACATCCTCTACCCTTCCTTAAATATTTTTCGTTGAATTGGAAACGAAAAATTGCACTTCATTTAGATTGTATTAGGATTGATGTTGAGTATTTTACACACCATCTCAGTTTCACTCCATAGCCCTGATTAATCAATAGCCTAAAATAAAGCGTAATAAAATTTATTGGATATTTTTCAATTATAGGAAACAAATAGTATCTTATGGTTGTAGAACCTTGGAGTAGGATTTGGAGTGGAAACTCTTTAATTCTATAAAATTGAAACTAGGTCTATTAAAGAATGTAAATCCATTTTGACATAAAATGCTTGACAAAAACCTCCTCTTACATATTATTTAAGCTCATGATAACATTGGGAATTTTTGAATGACATCCCAACTCTTAGGCTACTTTTGTCCATGAATTATGCGTGTTACAAGGGGATCTCTTTGAGAGGTGGATGGCTCTCTTTGAGTAGTCTCTTGGGAGGTTTTGGGATTAGTTACCCTACCTATGCATTGGGTTTTTATCAAATATATGTTTCTAGTCGTTTTATTTTCACAGTGGTTATCTTAGTGGCATCCCATCTAGGGATCTTACCTAGGTGACTATGGGTGGGAAATCCCTATGGTACCTAAGAAAAATATCAATCACCATACTAGTTCTCATGGAGGGTAACACTCAACCCCTTAGAGGTCACTTATATTGGTTAAGTCTAATATAGGGAGGTTGGGGTAATTCCTTCTCTAGTCCTTTGTTATTCCAAGGTCATTTGCAGCTTCATATCCTCAAGCATATTGGATTTTAGGAGGTACCTATTTTAATTAGTTTTCCTGTTGAATCTCTTAGAGACTTTATAGTGCATTTTGTTTGGCCATAGTCTAGTTGGTCATAGGGGTGTATAATATTAATTGATTAAATAATAAAAATATATTCATTGCGACTCACCAAAATATTTGTGATTCTCAAATACTCTTAAACCTTTATCCTAAAGAGGAGGGTCCACCACCTCAAAGATGTAGGATAGGTATAATATATGAGGACTTAGATCAAAACCCAAGTTGGGGGGGTGGATAACCTTGGTTCTAGGGGGGAAGAAATTGTCATGGTTGAAGTTGTAGATGAAAGTAATCCACCACATGTCAACCCACCTTTAACTAACCCTCTCAATATTGTACTTGTATAATTGAACGCTTGTTTCTCATAACCTTTTTCCTTGTTCTCTCAATGGTTTCAATGGTAAAATGGAAATCCCATGACCATGAATACCATTATTGTAAATTCTAAATATGTTATAGAGTTAGAATACTCATCAAAATAAAGAGTGGTGTAAAATGAATGTGCATCTTAGTGCCACCTAATCCTTCTTATAGTGGACTAAAGAAGGGTAGAGCTTGAAGACTCAACCTACAACACCACTTAGAAGAAGTATCAAGCCAATCATCCAAAGTAATAAGAAGAATTATACCAGGAGGTTTTCCTCAAACAAGACATCCTTTGTCTATCACTACTACAATAGGAAAGGCCACAACATTTCCATCCAATAGTGCTTAAAGGCATGATCATTATGTGAGCCAAAAGACCATATTGAGGCCTCTTGCTGAGAGGAGCAATCTCCATGTCATAAGCCTAAAATTTTTTAGAGGAAAAATGGTAATAAGACTTCTCTAATATAGAAATGAACTTAGAGGAACATGGATAGGAGGAGCATGTTAAACAAACCATACAACAACGCTAAGAAATTTTCCCACCACTATAATTTGAGTTGTCAATGGGAAGAAAAATGTTAGTGACTTCATCTAGAGCTTCACTCTGAAATCCAAGAAACCAGGAGAAAAGTGTGGAGAGTCAATATTGAAGAATATGAAGAGTTTCCTATATCTAGTGTAAGGAGCTATAACAACAATGGAGGTCAATTACACCAACAATATGGATAGTTGGTTGATGCCAAAAATAGGCACAATATAGTTTTTATTTTTGGCATTGCATATGAAAATCCCCTTCTTGGAGATATGTTGGAGGGTGCTAAATGGAGGTTAGCGACCTTGGGGGTTTCCTAGAGAACTTCATGGGTTATTGTAAGATTGTGCAAGAAGTGAAGGGTTGCTTCATTTCTAAGAAGTAACTAATGCTAGTAAGAGACCACATACCACTCGTACCTTGTGGAAGTGTTTTAGGGTCATGCTAAACAAAAACCATCATTTTACTTGGCTTCATCAATTACCAATATCACCTATTTTACCTAAGAGCTATAAATAATGCAATATAGGCACCAAATAAAAAGGATCAAGCACACAATACACCATGATTTGTCCTAGAAACCCTAAATCAGGAAAACCATCACGTAATAGATCTATTAGCCTTGGTTGAACCAATCAAGGTAGGATAAAACAAGACAATCAAGGAATCTTACAACATTGGAGTATTTCAATCCTTTAAATAAGATTTATTACATCTAATACCATGAGAAAAATCATGGGTGTCAAAAATCATCGGCTCATAAACCACAATTGGTAAATGCATAAATGACTATTATCTTCTACTTTTTGGCCAAGTCAAGATTTAACCCAACATTCCCCGATTTAAACTTGATTTGGGATATTCACCTTACTCCATTAAAGTTTACTTATTATGTTATTAGTAATACAAAATACCCCCCTCGTATCATCTAGGTCCATGTCTAGAGTTTATCGGTGAAACCTCAAACCAAGGGTATGTATGAATATATAGGTCTTACGTCCATATGCCCATTTACATGTGAAGTTTAAATCCATAAAAAATATTACAACTATGTCATTTCAAGAAGTATCTACCTACTTATTTCATTGCATTATTTTATGCTCATTCATCTTCACAAATTACATGCAAACATTCTATGTTGTAGAGGGAATAATCTGCAACTCAAATAATACATGGCTCACCATAAAGGCTTCCAACCACATCTTGATGCGGCGTCTTTAGGTCATTTTTTCTTCTTTATACAAATGCTTCACACTACTCATGTACTAGCTTATGAGTGAATGCATGAAGATGGGTTAGACTTTTGGGCAAAATGTGGCAATTAAATTTCAAATTGTTTCTCTATTATCAAATTGAAGCCCTCAAAATTAATATAAGCATTGTGAATTTTGTTTGGAGTAAAAAGACAATTTGTGGAGAATTATGTTATTTTCTAAATGATATTTTTTGCAAAAAAAATTGGTTTCGTATAATTTGTCAATTTTCTATTAAATAAAATGCTTGTCCTTGTAAATTTTCGCACATCTTAAGAGGTATGTGTGTGTTCACGTAGCATAACTTAGTCTAAAATGTGTAATTTTCAATATATATATATATATATATATATATATATATATATATATAAGCATGATCTACACAGAGAGAAATAATTTTTTCATATTAAAAATTATTTTTTTAGGCAAAAATATATATATTTTTTTATTTTTCGAAGTTGAAAAAGTAATATTTCAATTGCATTTTGTAGGCCCTTGTTTGCACAAGAATTTTTTCAATGGTTTAAATAAATTGAAAAACCAAGAGTTCCCTTTTGAACAGGACTCGTAAACAAAGATAGTGGTATTTTTTGAAAATTTTTCGTTGTGTATATTTTATGTTATTGATTTTTTATTCAACCCCTTTGAATATGTCCAAAAAAAAATTCAAGCGTTATGTTTAAAAGAAATTAGATGAAAAAATAGCATATGAATTTGAAAGTGTCAAACTCATATGTCATAGGATAGCAGATTCTTTAACGAATCCAACATGATCAACTCTGCCACTTAAGGACAATAAATTATGCCCTAAGTCCGCTAGGCTACAAAATGGTGTTGCAGAGAAATATGTAGAATGGGAGCTAAAACTCCATTTTTTTAAGCTCTCAGCAGCTCGATCGAGAACTTAAAATGATCAATTGAGTGTTTTAGGTAGAAATTAAAATAGCTCAATCGAGGGTTTAAGAAACCCTCAATTGGGCCCTTAACATGGTTAAACAATGGCTCCATCGAGATTTAAGGTTTGATCAATCCCATAGCTTGATCGAGTTTTAGGGTTTGATCGAGCCACCTCTTTTATTTCCATGCCCAAGATGTACTGATGGGAAATTTCAAAAAAATGGTTTGATTGAGCCCATTTTTCGATCAAGCGCTTAACCTCGGGTTACACAGGAGCTCGATCAAGCGTTTGTTTTAATGCTCGATCAAGCAATCTATAAGCCCTCAAATAGCTTGATTGAGGGCTTAAAGATTGCTCAATCAAGCACTTAAAAAGGCTAGATCAAGTTGCTTTTTTTCACCCAAAACACGCCCTCACTTGCGAAAAAGTGTAACCCAACTCCATGCATAGACCCTTATTTATATCTGTATGGATCTCATAACAGACTAATCTCATTCCATAGCCCAGGTCTATCCAACTTTGATCCACCAACACATTCCTAATGTTAATAAAAAATGTAAGCTTTAAATCTTCATAGTAAAAAATGCATACATAGATTCTTTATAAAACAAAAAATTGAATAATGGAAATCACATCTAATACTCATAGATTTACCCTGGAAACCCTTAATTGGGAAAACTAGAAAATTGTTTCAAACCACACCTCTAAAATTTTTCATCAATCAACTTCATCATTTAAAATGTAATATATAGGGTCCCATGACATGCAAATCCCCTAATCCATTAATATGGATTAGATTACAACCTTAATTCCTTAATTTGAATTAAAAAACCATGCACCACAAAACTGCCAAAAGCAAAAATCATGTCTCGAAAATTGCAAACACAAAAACCATCCATTTTTTTTTTTGGTGGGGGGTTCCATTCCCTCGTAACCATTTTATTGTGCCAACACATATGAATCCTGGGTGGCATACAGGTCCTATACTTAGTGAATCTATGAAATAGCACATGCATTCATGGGATATTAAATAATACTTCTAATTTCATTATATATTAATAAATGTCTTCCAAACTCCTTCTATTGAAAACCCCTTTGAAAACATATTTCTAATAAAAGCAACCACCATTTTTACTATATATCCTATATTTTTACCAAATTCCTCTTTTTATACCCCCAAATACCTGTAAACTCCCCCGCTCCACATCACCCGTCCTCATTACCCACAATGTATCAGCTCTATTTTTCACAATTTTAAAACCCCCTTTATGAATTAGGATGATAGGATATTGGTCCACATGATGAATCCTCCATGGCATGGAAATAGTTGTGCAAATAATATAACACATTCCCAACATTCTCCCACGTGTTATTTTCTTTGCATATAAGGGGTCACAAGATTACACTATCAACAATCCAAGGGAAACAATGGCCATTGTTCCTCTACCACCAAGAAAATTTCTAAGCGCTCACCAAATTTGCTAACAAATTTGTAACATTCTTCAAAGTGTCCACCTTCACCAGCAACACCTTCTTGTCTTCAACTATGTCTCTCAAAAAGTGATGTTGAACATAAATATGCCTTGTCTTAGAATGATAAGTTGGGTTCTTTTCTAGAAATATTGCACTCTAACTATCACAATCTAACCTCGCAACTTCCTATGCAAACCCAATACCTAAACACAATCTATGTAACCATACAACTTCCTTAATTGCAAGAATGGTTAACATGTATTCAACTTCTATAGTTTCATGGAAACTCCAAATATTTCCACAACTCAACGATCTAACACATCACAAAAACTATATCATGTCTTTAAAATCAAAATCTAGTTCACGACTTGTGGATCATAAAGATATATAATTAGAGCTTGTTAACTATTATGTTGATCTTATTAATAATCCTTGCCCTCATTACATGGAGTCTATCAGAAAAGTAACTCAACATATCCCATCACCCATTAGTGAGGAGTAGAATGATGCTCTTGTCAAACCAATATCAATGGAGAAAGTGGAGGGAGTTGTAGAATAAAGCTTCAAGCCCAGATTTATTTATCATGCACTTATTTCAATCATGTTGGAATTTCTTAGGTAAATATATACATGCTCTAGTGAAGAATCCAAATGTTCAACCTCAGTCTTGCTAACCCTCAATACCAGATTTTTAGTAGTGGCACCCAAATCAGATAAAGAGATGAACCTTGAGGATTTTGATAGATATCCCTTTGCAATTTTATCAACAAGATCATATATAAGGTCATTGCAAATCGTCTCAAGCCTATTCTTCATTTACTCATCTCAACAGAGAAAACTAGATATGTGGAAGGGCACCAAATATCCCACAGGATTCTCATGGCACATGAAGTCATTCACTCACTTAGAAATTCAAAACAATCATGTATGATAATTAAACTATATCGTTCTAGAGCCTTTGACAAATTAAATTGGGATTATATTTATCATACTCTTCTTGCTTTTGATTTTCTGAATCCTGGTCCAAGTGGATCTTTTTTCCCATTCTCTACTACTTTTTTTCTCCATTTTAGTCAATGGGCCGCCCTCTCCCACCTCTAACCCCTCTAGAGGCATTTTCCAAGGGGACCTACTTTCCCATATTCTTTTCATCCTATGTGCTAAAGGCCTAAGTAGATCCCTTAAAGTGGTTGTAGCCAATGGAAGCATCAAATTCCTTTATCTTTTTGGAAGAGACCTTCTAGTTTCTTGCCAACAATTTGTGGATGACATGTTGTTCACGAGAGCCCCAACTATGAAATGAGATAAATATTTTTTTCCAACTCTGGGGGATTTAATGGAGGCCTCTGGCACCTCCATCAAACTTTTTAAATATCAATTTTTTTTCCTAGCAACACCTCACTCCATCCAAGGTCATATTTCCTATCTTTTGGGATTTTAGCTTTTCTCCCCACCTTCAAAATACTTGGGAGCCCCTCTAGTGGAAAAATATTTGCAAGATAAGTATATGCTCCTCTGATTCAAAAAATGAACAAAAAGTTGGATACTTTGATTTTTAATTCTCTTAACATTTCAGGTCGGTTGGTCCTCTTTATATTTGTGTTGCAAGCTCTTCCTGTCTATCTCTTCTTCACCTTAGCTACTCCTAAATATGTTCTACATTCCATGACTACAACATTGACACACCCCTTTATTTGGGGAGGTACATATAAAGAAAAGAGTGGGCCCTAGTGACTTGATCCAAGCTATGTTCTCCAAAACTCAAAGGTGGTATGGGACTGCGAGACCTAGAAATCCTCAGCAAAGTATTGGGAGTTGAGATTTGGTGATGTTGGTTACAGGGAGGGGAAGAAGTGTGGTGTCAAATTTGGAATAAAAAACATGGTGGGAATTTCTCCCTAACTCAAAAATTAAGATCTCAATTGATTCTTAAGGGATCCTCCGTATGGAATTTTTCAAGTGGTGCAATTTCTAGGAGAGTCACAATGGACAATTTTCTCTGTTTTGGGATGACTCACAGAATCAAATTCCCAAACTCACCTCTCAAGAATCCTTAAGAAATCTATGAACAAAAATTCTCTCCCAATAGAATGGAGAGTGGTTAATTATTGGAAAAATACTTATCCACACTCATTATTTAGAATGTAGCTAACCCCAAAGAATCAATGACCCAAAATGAACCCAAGCCTAGCTAGACTTCTTTCTAGTTATCTTTACAACAAAGGAAAAATATTATTTTATAAGATCAATACAGACTCAAATGGGGATATAGGATGTGAGGTTCTTTCACGATTAAGGATGCTTATGCAATAGTTGTTAATCATGCTTCCATTCCCCAATGAAACATTTGAAAAAAATACGTTGTTTGAATCTATGGCCAAAGATCTCTCTCTTCCTTTGGCTTCTATAACACATGAAAACTTTAACTTGGGATAGATTAAGGAGAAAATACGTTGAAGGAAAATTAATTGGTTTCCTTTGCAATGATAACCGGGAAGACACAAAGAACCTATTCAATTAATTCTCTTTTCCAAATTCATTGTGGTCTCAAGCCTCATCTCTATTCAACCAATCTGACATAAATTTGAACAATATTATGTTGACAATTTAATTATTGTGGAATATTTCTTTCAAGAATCCTTTTTAAACAAAGCCTAGTGTCTCTTACTAGGTTTTCTTTTATGGTAGACATGGAAAGAATGCAACTATAACATTTTCCAGAACTCAGTTTCTCCTCCAAACCAAGTTTGGGCTAAAGTTAGCCAAGGTATTAGAGAAATAGTCCTCCTCCAATCATGGTCCTCATAGTATTGGCAAGCCTCCCTGAAAGAGTCTTATATCTTAAAACTCCAGCTTTATCCATCTTCTTTGTCCCACCTCTACCTCCCCCCACAAGCTCCTCTTCTCTTAGTCCTTTCTCATTACCTAGATTGAAGGCAAGATGTCATCAAATTGAATTTCAATGGTGCATCTAAATGAAACCCAAGTCTAGTAGGTTTTGGAGACATGTTAAGAGACAACCACGACAACATTTTCTCCATATATGCAGGCTCCTTAGGTTTCACTTCCGGAAATGTTGTAGAATTCTATGTGCTTCATAAATGACTCATTTTAACTAGAAATAACTTCTCCAAGCTTTTCATTTAATGGGATTTTGATCTAGGTGGATATTGGCGGCCACCTGCCTATTCTGCTTGGACCCCCATCATTGTTTCTTTTCAGTTTCCTTAATTGTAGCACAACTTACTATTTTTTACAGTTTTCCAGGTCCTAAACTTCTGGAGCCATTTTAAGGGACTAAAAGACGTTTTAAGGGAAAATGGAGAGACCTGAAAAGTGTCAAGCCAATTTTCTAAATTGTTTTTGACCTCTTCTTTGAGATCTTGGAAACTAGGTATTATGATAGCCAAATGGAGATCATATCCCAAAGTTACGACATCGGGAAGTTGACGTTCCAACTTACCCCAACAGGGCCCACAACCTTTTGGCGCTTCATCTACTAGGGTTAGGATTTTGGATGTTTAGGGTTTCTCATTGTTTCTCAATCATAAAAGGCCATCAAGCCTCATTGTAACACAGTTCAGAGGCATGTAACTATAGGTTTTAACCCATACAGAAATTACCTGCATACGAATTCTAAAAGACAACAAATAAACAATGCGAGAGCATAACACAAAAACACATATACACATAGATTTTCCCCTGGATCCAAAAACCGGGACTACCAGCTTGATTTTTCATTATATTCCTTTCAAAGTTACAATACATATTTATACATGTCGAAGCATCCAATACCATGGACCGAAAACCATCGCGTCCAAAACCATGGACCGAAAACCATCGCGCCCAAAACCATATGCGAAAATCATGCACAAAACCATAGGTAGGTCCGCCCAACCTAATATAGGGTACAAAAACAAAATTTTCCGGGGCGCTGCCCCGAACCCCAAAGAGGGGGAATACCTGCACCCATCAAACCCCCTGTGACCCCCCCGATACGCAACTGGCGCAACGAAGGGGGGGGGGGCTCTGCCACCCCTCTAACCCCTCGGTTAAGTACATGGGTTAGTCGTGGAAAGAATATAACACAACACAACATTCTCCCACTTGTTGTTTTCTTTCCATAGGGGGCCACAAGAGAGCTTAGTCATTTATCTAGCTCTGCAACGCCCATTGTTTCTCTACACCAAGAGAACTTCTCAGAGCTCACAGGTTTTGTCAATGCATCTGTAGTATTCTTCAAAGTGTCCACCTTTACTAGCAACACCTTTTTGTCTTCGATCATGTCCATCACAAAGTGATACTGAACATCAATGTGCTTTGTCTTTGAATGATATGCAGGGTTCTTTACCAAGAAAATTGCACTTTGGCTGTCACAGTCTATCCTTATAGCTCCCTGTACTAACCCCATACTTGAATAAAATCTCTGCAACTAAACTGCTTCCTTGCTTGCACGAGTGGCTGCCATGTATTTTGCCTCTGTAGTTGATAGTGCCACTACAGATTGTTTCTTACTCATCCAACTGACTGCACCTCCAAATAGGTTAAACACATACCCACTTTTAGATCTTCTCTGATCGAGATCTGCAGCCCAGTCTGCATCAACAAAGCCATGAATATCAAACACTTTGTCCAATCTTGGTCTTCCTTGGTAGCACAAACCATAATCACTAGTGCCACGCAAATACCTGAAAACCCGCTTCACTACTGTCCAATGCTCCTTTCCTGGTTTTGACATAAACCTTCTCAATACTCCACTGCATGTGCAATGTTTGGTCTAGTACAGACCATTGCATACATCAGGATACCGACTGCACTTGCATATGGAACACGGGACATGTCCTCTTCCTCTTCTTGTGTCTTGGGACACTGTTCAACATATAACTTTACACCTGTAGGAATAGGAACCTTCACCGGTTTACTATCCTGCATATTAAATCTCTGCAATATTGTCTCGACATACTTCCTCTGGTTTAACCAGAGCTTCCTCTTTTCCCAATCTCTTTTAATTTCCATGCCCAAAATATAGTTTGCAGCACCAAGATCTTTCATGTCGAATTTGGAGGACAATTGGGTCTTCAAATCCTGGATAATTTCTTTGTCATTTTCAACCAACAACATATCATCCACATACAAGACCAAATAAATAACAAGGTCACCAATTAATTTAAAATACACACAGTGATCTGCTTTGCTTTTGGTGAAGCCAATTCCCCATATAAATGTATCAAATTTTTGATACCACATCCTTGGTGACTGTTTTAACCCATACAGAGACTTCTTTAACGTGCATACCAGTTCTTTCTTACCCTTCACCAAAAAGCCTTCAGGTTGCTTCATGTAGATCTCCTCTTCCAGATCCCCATGAAGAAATGCTGTATTCACATCCATCTATTCTACCTCAAAATCAAAAGCAGTAGCAACAGATAAAAGTAATCTAATAGAAGTCAACTTGGCAACAGGAGAAAAAATACCACCAAAACCAATTCCCGGCACCTGGGAATAACCTTTTGTTGCCAACCGAGCTTTGTATTTCTCCACCTTTCTTTCTGCATTTGTCTTCTTCTTGAACACCCATTCTCTTCCAATGGGTTTCTTCTAGCCAGCAACTCCACCAGATCCCAAGCCTCATTTTGGTGCAAATATGTCATTTCATCAACCATGGCCTCTTTTTAGAGTTTTCCATCCTCTGAATCTACTGCTTCCTTCACAGTTCTAGGATTATGATCAGTAACAGATAAAGCAAAATTTGAACAGAAAGTAGATGGACTATACCTTTTCGGCTACCTTCTTTCTCGTACTAATCTTCTCACACCCAAAGTTTGTGGATCTTCATCTTCTGATTCCTCCTCTGTTGTAGAGTCTGATTCTTCCTCCTTAAGCTCAAACTTTATCTTCTCAGGTTCCTTTGTTTGGAATTCATGTTTAATAACATCTTTCACCTCTCTGAACACCACATCTCGGCTATACACAACCTTCCTTGTTACTGCGTTCCAAAGCTTATAACCCTTTAAACCATCCTTATACCCAATAAAGATGCACTTTTAAAATTTACTATCCAACTTGGTTCTTTTCTCCTTTGGAACATGTACATATGCATCACATCCAAATACCCTCAAATGTGAAAGTGAGGGTTTCTTACTAGTCCATACCTCTTGTGGAGTCTTATCCTCCAACGCTGATGAAGGTGATATATTGACCAGGTAACATGCTATCTCCACTGCCTCTGCCCAGAATTCCTATCCTAACTTGGCACCATTGAGCATGCTTTTTTCCCTTTCCATCAACATCTTTTTCATTCTTTCTGCAACTCCATTTTGCTCAGGTGTGTATGGAGTAGTCTTCTGTCGTGCTATACCACACTTCTTACAGAATTCTTCAAATTCTTTGCAGCAAAATTCTCCACTGTTATCTATCCTCAACACCTTTATCTTCTTCTCTGTTTGGTTTTCCACCAGAGCCTTAAATTCTTGAAACCTGTCAAAGACTTCAGATTTCTTCTTAAGGAAATATATCCATGTATTCCTTGAGAAGTCATCTATAAATGATACATAGTACACAGACTTACCCAGTGATATAACCTTCACAGGTCCAAACATATCACTATGCACAAGTTCTAATATATGTTTCGCCCTCTCACCACTAGAGGGGAAACCCACCCAATTCTACATCCCATATACACAATTTTCACAGAAATCAAAATCTAGAGAGCTATTATTCATACCTTCTACCATACCTTTACCATGAAGTATTCAAAGGCCCTTCTCTCCAATATGTCCAAGCCTTTAATGCCACATCATGGTCTTCTCTCCAAAGACCACTAGATTTTCTGCTCCACTTTAAGGAACTTGTTGATGCCCCAAAAATCGTTGTATCAACATTGGGGATAACCACCCGGTCCGGACCTTAATACAACTCCTTTTCCGTTTGGGATGGTGGCTCCGATTGGATATAATGGGACCAGTTTCCCAATAATGAATAAAAGGGGATGGATGAGTGATTGATTTCTAATAAATGATAATGAGTGGATGACTTAATATAACAACGAAAATATAAATGACTATTCTATCCCGAGAAGCTTCTATTATTTTAAGTGCAACGCTTGATGATCTCTGTTCATCGATAGGCATATAGATGACTCTAAGCAATAAACATAGACATTCATTCACTTAATGATTTCTTTGTTCAAATAGTTGAACAAAGTGATTAAAACATTGTTACACTTATCCTTTTATATTACCGATACATGTATGATTAAAAGAAAAGCATGCTGTAAACATCCAGTAGTGGAAAGTATAAAGAATGCTGTTAAAAACACATGCATATATCTGATAATAGCAAGAGCGATCAAACAACAATTCACATAAACAGAATGAACTCAGACATAGATAGTAGTACCATATGAGCTGCAAATCATTCCCAACATCAATCGCTATTTGAATTCCTTCTTTCGACTCATAAATGCTTTTAAATAAAGGCAGTAGTGCACATCCACATAAAAGCTTTGTTATCAAAATTGGAATAACTGGCCCAGTTTTATAAAAGAATATGCCTGAAGTACAGTAGTGCAACTTCAGGTTTAAGTCATATAAAAAACTTACGACCCTTTCTAAATACATGAAAGGGTCTATAAATACTTGATTAAAACTAACTAACTATGAAACTAAAATCCTATTTAATTGGTACAACTTGATTGGGAGTATCTTCCTCATAGCAATCTGGCAGTCGGCAGCATGATTCATCACTTTGGTTGTTTGCCTTTCGACCTGAGTTGGCATATTGCTAGCATTGGTTCTGCTTCTGGAGGTCGGTTGAGACGAGAATTGAGTTGGGCAGCATAGGTGGCATCTTGTATATCGGGAATGATACACCCAATTGCATCTGTCAGGCACTTGAGGGTGGCTCTCTGGCTGTATGGTTTGACTAGGAACAACCAATAGGTGTCCCAAGTCATACTGTTAATACCTGCAATTAATTTCCCATTCTTCTCCAGCTCTCGATAACATGACTGCTCCAATGTTTTAGCCGATAGTAATTTTCCTGGGGTACATTGAGAGATCATGTTAGATAAGTAGAGAGTATCATTAATCAATTCAACCAAATTACTTGTGGTTAATTTGGATCTGGAAACTGCTCTCTCTACCTTCATTAACTGGGACTGCCATTCCATAAAGAGGATCTCTTTATGGGATTCTAAGATTTTTGGCAAATTGGCTGCCTATCCCTCATCACTGTCTTGCCACTCAAGAAAATTGGTCAAGGTTTCATCGGCCTGCTCCAAGTCTGTTCTAGCATCAACTGATTTATCAATTAGAGATGCTGTTGTGTCACATAGGGGTTCTGCTTGAGAGATCTTTTGACATAACAGTCTTATTTGTGTGACCAGTGCTTTGTTAATCTGTAGTGCTTCTGCTTTGAACTCGGTCGGCTGCGGAAGATTCTTGGACTTTTCTATTTGACCCGATAATTGAGCAATTTTCTCATCTTTCGACTTGACCATCTGTTCATTCATTGCTTTTAGTTTTGCCAATGCTTCCGATAGCTCTTTCTACTTTTGAACTGCACTTGAATCAATTCTCTGTTTCTCTTCCTGCAATTGTTTATTCAATTGATTATTTATTTGTTGCTGTGTAAACAATTGCTGTTCTGCTTGTTCTACCTTCCACTGTGCTTCCGATAGCTGCGCTTGTAGCAAAGTGATTTCCTGGTCCTATCCTTTTAATAGATTACTTACTTCTGATGCCTTGTCTATGGTGGCTGCCGAATAGGCTCCAGCATATTGGGACAATTTTTTTAGGTCATCAGAAGGATCAAACTCCTCCTTCCAAACCACGATGCCCCTTCACTGTTTGTTCAGGGAAGAGGGAAGGTTGATCAGTCCTTCTCCTTTTCCGCTGTCATTTTACTACGGCTCTCTGCTTTGGGCTGTAAAAGACGTCCAATGGAGGTATCTCCTCCACTTTCAAAACGATCTGATCCGAAGGCTCCTTGGGAATTATCTCTATTCCTGTAGAAAGGGGTAGGCCACTGGTTCCACTTGGAACCTCTTTTGATGCTGTCTCCTGTGTGTCAGCCGCTTTTGATGTTTCAGCTTCCTTTGAACTCTCAAGATTGCTTATGATTGAGTCGAATTGCTTCCATTCCTGGAGCAATTTCAGGTCAATCTGGGCATCTACATTCACCTCTATGCTGCTCTACTCTTGCTCTTTCCTCTGCACTTTCTCTTGCGCTTTTGTTTGGATTTCTCCAGCAATTTTTGATGTAGCAGGAGGTTCCTTAGTGAGTTGTTGCTTAGGCTTGCTTGATTCTGTCATCGGGGTCGTTGCTAATAGATCTAGAGGCAGAGTTTGCAACCTCTGTTCTCTAAGTCTGTTAAATTCAACTAACCTGTCATCCTGATATTTCATTCTGGCTAGTGATTTAACCTGAAACAGTGACTCGGCTGAGGAGAATAGGTCATCAAACATATCATCTTTATGGTCAAATTTAGTTAACTTTGCATGTTCAAGTGCATTGTAGGCGACTTTGTTTGGATCAAATCGCCTATTAGGAAGAGTAGCGAGATTCAGTGCCTTAATCTTATCTACTTCCTTCTCTGCATGTTTAAAGTCATGCAGAGCGTAGACACCTCATCTTAGATGAAAAGAGGGCCAAACCTGCTTCTTTTTGTTCGTTAGAGTCTATGTAACTCCGTTGGATGTAATCTGATAGGCTACCTCCCGGGCTAACAGTTTATCGGGTATATATAAAGGGAGGACATGAGGCTTGGCCTGGCTGCCGAAAACTCTTACATAGGTGAATTTTTCTTCTCCGAACCATCTCCCTATGGATGTCAAGTCAATCTCTGCCTGAGAGGAAATCTTAGGAGCGGGCTTGTCAAAAATGGAATAGTGAATGGGTAGCATAAAACCATTGCAAACTTGATATAGATGGTGTTTATAGTGGGCTTTCCATAAATTCTGGTGGTATATATGAATGGGCATGGGGTCTTGTGGAGTCCATCTCCACCCGAGCACAGGAAATTCTGAATTAAAACAGAGGGTATCCAAGATGTAGGCACTATAGTAGAATGGGGGAATGACCCTTTCAGTAATGCGGGATTTGTTTCTAAATTCAAGGACTGCGGTTGCTAGCTTATCAGACAGTATAGTTCCCTAATCCATTATTTCACTATTACATGCTGCCTCCATCAAAGGAACCATCTCTATAGTGAAGTTTGCGGAATCATGTAACCCCCACAATCTACACATCATTACCCCGGCATAACAATAAGGAGAACACAAAGAATCGACAAAGTACTTACCCGAAGACTCATGCTTATGTTTTGCTGGGTTTTGCCTCCAATCCCGAATGGGTTCTGATTCAATATCGTTCTCATTTCTGAATTTCTCCAAGAATGCCTTGTTATACTTCTTCTCCGGTGCAGGCAAATGGTACATTTGCCTCAAATCATCAGGTTGAAATGAGCCGAAGACTCTCTCGTCCATGGTACAAAATGTTCTGTTGGTGATTGGGATTTCTTCAATTGCCCATCTCACCACATCTGTATATGGGAGAATTTGTTCTCGGGTTGCTATCCGATGAAGGTAAGAGTCAGCTAAATCCTTTAGGGTAGCATCTGACTTCCGAGTCGGGTCTGCTGTGGCTTGCACGGTTGTTACCTCAGGTTCTTCGACCTCAATCAAATTGTAGATGTTGAGCCAAGTAGTTTTACCGAGTCCTAGACATGTGGTGCCCGATATCAGTCCCTTTTTGCTTTGTCCAGGATTGGCAATGTGTTGTCCTGTAACTGCCGAAGCGGAAGCTGTTCTAGTTTTCTTCAATTTCTTCCCCATTTGGGTTGAATTTGCTGCTTCGGAAGAGCTCTGCACAAGAGAGAAAATGAACGTAATGCGGAGAATTGGTGGCGCAAACCAAATATGAACGAGATATATTAATCAATGAATAATGGAGGATTAACTTAAGGTGGCCGCGGATACAATCTAGAAGAGATTTTAGCCTTGCTATTTCATTAAATGGCCGTTTAAACCTATCAATCCTTTAAATGCTCATTATGTCGTTTATTGGCCGAATGATTCATTCAAGCGTGGCTTTGATGTTTTGGCGGTTGAGCGTAAGTGAATCACTACCAGGAAGATAAAGGCCTTTAATACTAATTAACCGTAATATCCCAGCCTTATCAATCCTTTTTGAAATCCGCGCCTAGCTTTATCGCAATCGGCGATCAGGGGAATGCTTGAGTTGTTATATTGGTGTCCTTTCGGAATCCCCGATCGTCGATAGCGATATCGCCAATTCGCATTGGGAGTTTTAAATGAGGGCTTTGAACTGCATGCATGGTACATCTCCGATCGCCGATAGCGATATCGCATTGCATTGGAGCGAAAAGGGGGCTTTTGTTATGATCACTTGCCATTGCCGATATCCGATAGCCATTCGCACTTGTCGCATCGGGGAAAACCTAATGGGTCTTTTGTTATGTATCCTTTGTTATTGCGATATGCGATCTTGCGATCGCTTTATCGCAATAATAAAGGATTATTCATTCTTTTATTATAAGACCGCTTATGTGATTTATCAAAAGGTTTATAATGTTTTATTTATTTTCGGACCTTTTGAATAATACTAAGTTGATACCAATTTAAATGAAAAGGGACCCATTTCATATTCTAGTTTTGAAAATAAAATTTGTATAAAATGGGGGGTTGTTGTAGAGCACAACAATTGGCGATTTGCTAGGAGAAACATTTATCTCTGAAAAGTACTGCAATACTTAAACTTTCTTAAAATAGGAATCTCATCAAAGAGGAAAATTCTAATATAACTAGGTATATATGCATTCCAAGTAAAATAAAAACTATCTTTGCTAATTTCCTCTCTTGTTTAAAATTAGATACATTCTAAGTTTTAAATTGGCCTCTATTGGTTGATAATGATAAAACAGAAAACCTTTCCAAATCAGCTTTTAGAATTGACTCCTTTGTCATAGGTAGAGCCTCTGCTGCCAGCAAATGTTCATAGTTTCGACAGGGATACCTTTTAACCACGTTATTGTCCATTATCCCATCCATTTCAGAGTATGATTAACAAAATGCATTCAAAACATGCTTTCATATTTTGTATCTCTTTTTACTTTTCTATTATTTTGTAAGATAAAAAGCCATTGTCCTGGTTTGGTGGCCAGCTGAGTGACAATGCCATTCACTGGTAGTATTTTAACCGAACAAGCTGGCTCATGATGAGACCCCTTGTATTATAATTCTAAGCCATTACCCTGTTTTGGTATGCAGTGTTGGTAATGTCGGTTAAAATATTTCCCGATGATCATGGTAAGCAGGCTTGTAATAAGACTCCTTATCTTTTATATCAAATATTTTAGAATTACACTCTAAGTAATCACAAACTTTGATGAATGGGATGGACAATTTTCTCCTTAAGAGAGAATGGATGACAGGATAAGAGTTGAAGATGCTGAAATTGGATTAGTTTCTGTTTTGATATTGATAACCTTTTTTGTGACCAATTTGAAAACATAAAATGATTTACAATACTTCTAAACCTTGAGAAGAGTTCACAAAAATTGAAGTGTGGTTTTAGAATGCAATTATACCTAGTTTCCTAGAAATTGTCCCTTTTGTCTAAGGCTTCTATTATTTTAAAAGTAAATATCAACACTACTTCTTTTGAGCAACTTTTAAATTCAGCAAAGGTCAATGGAAGATACCTTACAACTTTATTTCCTAGTGGTCCTACAAACTACAAATTCCACTAAACTAAAAAAAGGAGAAGGGGTTACCTCCTCAATTGAAGAATTTCTTTAAGATGAGGCCATTAACGGGGAGAGAATGTCTCAAACCTGATAAATCTTGTAATATGAAGGTCGAATGGCCTATCTTCTCGCAGATCTGAAATGGCCCAAGCCACATTTTCTGGAACTTGGTGTGTTTTCCTTTATCCTCATGGGCTTTGTCCCATTTCAGAACTAAATCACCAACTTGCAATTGTTTTGAACTGGATGAATTTGAATCAAAGGATGACTTGATAATTTTATGATGTTTTGCATGAGTAACTTTGGCTTTTTCTCTCTCCTCTTCTCATTTTAAGATTTGATCATGTCTAAGTTGAATAGAAGAAGAAGGGCTTTCTTCAATAAATTGAACTAGGGCTAGAGAAGGAAGGACAAGATTTGTTGGTAGCACTGCTTCTTTCCCATATACAAGATTGAATGGAGAAGAACCTATAGAAGCTTTCTGTGTTATCCTATCAGCCCATAGTGTGAATATTAAAGATTTGTGCAAGTTTTTATGATTCTGTTCGATAGTTCGCTTAATAATCTTAATTAGATTTTTATTGGTAGATTCTGCTAAACCGTTACCCTGGGGATAGTAATTAGCAGAATATTTCAATTTAAATCCTCTTTTAATAGTGAAATCAAACATAGCATTGCCTGAGAAATAAGATGCATTATAAAAAACAAGAGCATTTGGGACACCAAACCTGGTAATGATGAATTGATCTATGAATTCTATAATTGCCTCAGAATTTGTTGTCTTTAAAGGAATCGTTTCAACCCACTTAGTAAAATAATCAGTGGCAGTAAGGATATACTTATGCTGTTTGGAAGAATGTGGAGTGATTTCTCCAATGATGTCCAATCCCCATTGCTCAAATGGTTGTTCAATGTTGACTGGTTGCAAAGAGAAAGCTAGCTTTCTTTGTCTTCCACTAGAAGTTTGACAACTTGGGCATTTCCTTACATATTCATAAGCATCTCTGAACAGGGTGGGCCAATAGTATCCAGCATGAATGATTTTGTGGGCTATTGTGTTAGCTCAAAAATGTCCTCCTGCTCGTCCATCATGTAATTCCTGCAAAACCTTTTGTGCTTCAGGTTTTTCTAGGCATCTTAATAAGATTGAATCATAATTTTGCCTAAAAAGTACATCATCAATAATTGTGAAGTTTCTTGCTTTTAATCTAATGGCCCTTTTGTTTTTGTAAGACAGGTTAGGAGTTGCATATCCATTTTTCAAATAAAAGATCAAGTCTGCATATTGTGATTCAGAATCAGTAATACTTATCTGATTGATTTCTTCGATATGTTCTGTATCACCTGGTTGTTGAATGTTGGATGCTCTTGCCAATAACCTGCAAAAACCTTGGCCTCTAACAATCTTTGCTGGCTTGATTTCCAAGTCATATTCTTGAAGTGTTGTAACCCAGTTTGCCCTTTTTTCACCTAATTCCCTTTGGATTAATAGTTGCCTTACTGCAGGAAAAGGAACTATGACTTTTGTATGGGATTTTAAAAGGAAGGGTCTGTAATTTTTGACAGCTTTATATACAGCAAAGGCTTGTTTTTCTACTTCGGAGTAATTCAGTTCAACACCCTGAAGATTTGAACTATAAAACGAAATGGGTGCTTCCAAGTTGTGTTCATTAATCTGAGTGAGTACTGCTGCATAAGATGAATCAGATGCGATAGTATACAATGTGAAATGATTAGAAAAATCAGGAGTATTTAAAGTGAGGGCATTGATTATTGATTGTTTGATTAAATCAAATGCTTCCTTTTCTGCTGATCCCCATCTAAAAACTAAATTTTTCTTAATCATAGTTTGTAGTGGAAAAATGATGTGAGAAAAGTTTGGAACAAATCTTTTGACGAAATTGATTTGGCCTAAAAATGACTGCATGGATTTTTTATTATGAGGAAAAGGGATTTCAAAGATCTCTTTAATCCTATCCGGATCAATATAAATGCCATCTTTGGAAACAATAAAGCCTAAGAGCTTTCCTTGATTAAGAGTGAAGAAGGATTTTTTGGGATTCAGTGAAATACCGTACCTTCTGCAGTGTTCAAAGATTTGGTTTAAATCATGCAAATGATTGGATCTCTTTTTAGAAAATACAGTAATATCTTCTAAGTAGACAACTACTGTTTTATTGATCAATCCTTTGAAAGATATGTCCATCGCTCTTTGGAACGTGGCTCCTGCATTAATAAGTCCGAAAGGCATTTTCTAATAGGCATAAGTTCCCCATTTTGTTCTAAATGTAGTTTTAAGTCTGTCATCAGGATGAACCAAAACTTGGTTATATCTTGAAAAACCATCTAAAAAGGACATCAATTCAGAGCCTGCTACTGAATGGAGTATCTGCTCCGTAGTAGGTAATGGGAAATTATCTTTTAAGCTTGCCTTATTCAGATTTCTGAAATCTATACAAATCCTGATATCGCCATTTTTCTTCCTAACAGGCATCATATTGGAGACCTAGTTTGAGTGCCGAACGGGAAAAATAATCCTAGCTTTCAAGAGTTTATTGAGTTCTGATTTTATTTGACTCTCTAAGTTCGGATGTATTTTCCTGAGCTTTTGTTGAATTGGTTTTTGTTCGGCAAGCATTGGAATGGTATGTTGGATAGTAGATGTATCATATGTCTTTAAATCATCATACTTCCAAGCGAAGACATGTTTATTTTTCCTTAATAGTCTAATGAATGCCTTTTTTTCTTCCACAGAAAGTCCTAATCCTAGATTAATGTTTTGAGGATTTTGGTCAGTGCCAAGATTTATCAATTCAAACCTCAGGGTGGAACTTTGGAGCTTTGTATTGGTGACAGGTTTAAACCTATCTTTAATGTCGTAAAGATCCTCAAGCTTCACCACAGGCTTCAGTTTTGAGTTTTCTCCGAGATTTTCTCTCGTTTGGTGATCATGATCGCTTTCCTCTATGATTTGATCATCATAGGACTTTTCGGAAGTAAAAAATTGTAAAATGTCTTCATCGTGATTGAATACTCTCCAATTAGTGACGTTGTCAGGAATTGATGACCTAAAAAGCAATTCTACTGAAAATCTATCTGGGCTATAATCTTCGGAAGGTAGGAGTTTGGAAGCAACATTGGCTAGCAAGTCGGCTGCTGAATTTTGATACCTAGGGATGGAAGAAATATTGAATGCTGAAAAGTGCGAGGTGAGTTCTTGTACCAGCGACTGATAATGTTTAAGATGGTTTGGAAGACAATGAATCGTATTTCTCACCTGTTTGATAATAATTTCTGAATCGCCGAACACATTCAGATATTGAACCTTAAGGCCAATCGCTTTGTATAGTTCTTGGACTAAGGCTTCATACTCTGCTGTGTTGTTTGTGCATTCAAACTCTAACCTACAGGACAACATTGTTTTTTCTCCCTGTGGGCTAACCAAGATGCATCCTACTCCCGAGCCTTCGTTGGACTTAGAGCCATCAAAATATAAAGACCAAAATAAAGAATTATCAACAATTTTATTTACAGTTTTCTCAGCATCATTAAAACATCTTGACCTATCTGTTTGCGAATAATTTTCGATCTGAGATGTAAAATTGTTTACTGAGAAAGGAGATGGTTGAGTTGTGAAGTTGCCAAAGAATGATTCCGATGAATAATTCCCCAAGATATTGTTATTAAATGCTATTGGTTGATTCTCCTATTCAAACTCTGTAACAGTGTGGGTCATGTGCTTTTCCCGATTGATTTTTATTTGATTTGGCTTTCCCTTGTAGGGTAGCCACATGTGTGACCAATCGGTTGAAATATACCCATGGAGCTTCTCAGACCAATCCCTACTCAAGATTAAACCATAAAATTCAGGTATATCGGCGATTAAGATATCAATTCTTTGAACTACTCGCGGATTGGCCGATAACCTAATAGTTACAGAGTTAATTTCTCCTACAACCTGTACCTTGGTTCTATCTAACTGCACAATGTGAATTGCAGATTTTTGGGGCTCAATGTTCAGTTTGGAACAAACCGAAGCTGGCATTATATTTGAGGATGCCCCTGAGTCAATCAAACAATTGTGCAGATTACGATTATAAATCTCATAGGTTAATATGAAAGGAGGAGTATGGGAATTGGATCTGTCTCCGATCAGAATCGTATCAGTAGCTTCAATCCTGCTAGAAGGTGGTTGTCCTAAATCATTTGCAGCTTTAGCAATGGGAAGAGGTGAAGAAGGAACAACATTCAATTCTTTGAGAAGCAATTTCTGTTGATGTTTTAGTTTACTAAGTTCAAACATAGTAATGTTTGCCTTAGTTTTCTTCATATCATCAACGATATTGTAATCCATTGAATCAGATACTACCAACGTTTTAGATGTTGAAGGCATATTTGAGGTTGAAGGTTGGTTTTGGGGAACCATTGTAGCTGGCTTCCTTGTGGATACCTTTTCCTTTGTTGTTGTAGCACCCGCACTTCTTTTCTTTGAAGTTGCCTAGACGAGTTCAGGGGCACCTTTACTCCTAGTGGTGACAGGAAATGCTTCTTGTTCATTTTCTGTATTAGAGTTAGGCAGTATAAAATCCCACATTCCATGGCATTCAACAACTTCCTCTTCTTCATCAATTGGTGAAATTGTTTCCTCCTCTTCTTCTTCCTCAGGATCTGAATCTGCATTAGATATAACATTTGGTGGTTTTGATTCAGTTTTCTTGTAATTCTTAAAGGGCCTTTTAGTTGAGGTTTCTGCTACTTGTTTTTTGATCTCAACCATTTCATTTGACAAAGTCTTAAGGACCTTTTGCAGACCTTCCATATCATAGGGATCTTTAGGGGTTTTCTTCTTTGAATCATCTTTAAAAGAAACTTTTTTGGATTTTCTATCCTTAAGAACAGCGTTCTTCTCTAGAGCATTAATACTTTTCTCCACAGCAAGTGCTTCTTTCATGTTTTCAGCTAAATTTGGTTTTCCGGCCCTGTCTACGAAAATAGATATATTGGCAGGTAGGGCAGTTATATACCACTCGCTTCTGATTTGCTTACTTGGTTTGGAGGCCGTTGGGATTTTATTCAAGAGTTTATTGAATCGCGCATTGAATTCTTTAATCGGCTCCCTATGCTCTATTCTAAGATTGGAGAGATCATTTATTAATGTGGCTAAAGATCTATCATCACCATACTTAGTGAGAAACTGCTCTTAGCAAATGGCCCAACTGGTAATGGAACCAGATGGCAAGGAAAAATACCAGGATCCTGCTGATCCTTGCAAGGTGTAAGGGAAAAGTCTAGTGACAACATCTTCCTCTGCTAATCCTTTGAGATTAACTGATAACATGAAGTTATTAATATGTTCCTCAGCTTGTGTTCCATCATCTGGGTTAAACATGGGTAGCCATTTTTCAGGAGCATCAGGTAATGCATGTAATGGTGCAGGCATGTTGACCACACCAGGCCTGGTCCATGGATTTGCCATTGAAACACTAGTAGTGGATGATACTATTGTTGAAATTCCAGATGTTTGGGAAGGACTTGATATTGAGGATTGCGCAGGTTGGGATGTTGAAGTTCCTAATCCCTGATGAACAACAATATGTAATGAGGGAGTGGATGGTTGACTTCGCACAGGAGAAGATGAGATGGAGGATGTGGATGAAAGTGCTTCACTGCCAGATCCTTCAGTGTTCTTCTTGGCCCTTTTCCTTTTGGGTAAAGGGAACTCAGTAGGTTCAATACCGAGCTTTCCGTTCTGAAGTCTAGTGAGGGGATGAGGTAAATTGAATTGTGAAGTCTCACTGCTTTGAGATACTTCAGATTTCTGTGGTGTTATCAAGAAGCCTTAAAGTTTCTGGATGAGTAACTGAACTTCAGGAGATTCTGGACTTAGTCGTTTTGGAGTATGATGGGTTTGAGCAGTGGTAGTTGATTCCTCTTCTTCTTGCTTGGATACTAGAGAACCAGCATGCAATTGGGAAGTACGAGGTGATGTGGAGGGAGATTTACTCTCAGACTGGTCTATAGATTTTGGTTTTCTCGCCATTCATAGTTCATGCCCTCCTTCTAGCGCCAAAAATGTTTATGCCCCGAAAATCATTGTATCAACATTGGGTATAACCACCCGGTCCGGACCTTAATACAACTCCTTTTCCGTTTGGGATGGTGGCTCCGACTGGATATAATGGGACCAGTTTCCCAATAATGAATAAAAGGGGATGGATGAGTGATTGATTTCTAATAAATGATAATGAGTGGATGACTTAATCTAACAGCGAAAATATAAATGACTATTCTATCCCCGGAAGCTTCTATTCTTTTAAGTGCAACACTTGATGATCTCTGTTCATCGATAGGCATATAGATGACTCTAAGCAATAAACATAGACATTCATTCACTTAATGATTGCTTTGTTCAAATAGTTGAACAAAGTGATTAACACATTGTTACACTTATCCTTTTATATTACCGATACATGTATGATTAAAAGAAAAGCATGTTGTAAACATCTAGTAGTGGAAAGTATAAAGAATGCTGTTAAAAACACATGCATATATCTGATAATAGCAAGAGTGATCAAACAACAATTCACATAAACAGAATGAACTCAGACATAGATAGTAGTACCATATGAGCTGCAAATCATTCCCAACATCAATCGCTATTTGAATTCCTTCTTCCGACTCAGAAATGCTTTTAAATAAAGGCAGTATTGCACATCCACATAAAAGCTTCGTTATCAAAATTGGAATAATTGGCCCAGTTTTATAAAAGAATATGCCTGAAGTACAGTAGTGCACCTTCAGGTTTAAGTCATATACAAAACTTATGACCCTTTCTAAATACATGAAAGGGTATATAAATACTTGATTAAAACTAACTAACTATGAAACTAAAATCCTATTTAATTGGTACAACTTGATTGGGAGTATCTTCCTCATAACAATCTGGCAGTCGGCAGCATGATTCATCACTTAGGTTGTTTGCCTTTCGACCTGAGTTGGCATATTGCTAGCATTGGTTCCATTTCTGGAGGTCGGTTGAGACGAGAATTGAGTTGGGCAGCATAGGTGGCATCTTGTATATCGGGAATGATACACCCGATTGCATCTGTCAGGCACTTGAGGGTGGCTCTCTGGCTGTATGGTTTGACTAGGAACAACCAATAGGTGTCCCAAGTCAAACTGTTAATACCTGCGATCAATTTCCCATTCTTCTCCAGCTCTTGATAACATGACTGCTCCAATGTTTTAGTCGATAGTAATTTTCCTGGGGTACATTGTGATATCATGTTAGATAAGTAGAGAGTATCATTAATCAATTCAACCAAATTACTTGTGGTTAATTTGCATCTGGAAACTGCACTCTCTGCCTTCCTTAACTGGGATTGCCATTCCATAAAGAGGATCTCTTTATGGGATTCTAAGATTTTTGGCAAATTGGCTGCCTGTCCCTCATCAGTGTCTTGCCACTCAAGAAAATTGGTCAAGGTTTCATCGGCCTGCTCCAAGTCTGTTCTAGCATCAACTGATTTATCAATTAGAGATGCTGTTGTGTCACATAGGGGTTCTGCTTGAGAGATCTTTTGACATAACAGTCTTATTTGTGTGACCAATGCTTTGTTAATCTGTAGTGCTTCTGCTCTGAACTCGGCCAGCTGCGGAAGATTCTTGGACTTTTCTATTTGGCCCGATAATTGAGTAATTTGCTCATCTTTCGACTTGACCATCTGTTCATTCATTGCTTTTAGTTTTGCCAATGCTTTCGACAGCTCTTTCTGCTTTTGAAATGCACTTGAATCAATTCTCTGTTTCTCTTCCTGCAATTGTTTATTCAATTGATTATTTATTTGTTGATGTGTAAACAATTGTTGTTCTGCCTTCCGTTGTGCTTCCGATAGCTGCGCTTGTAGCAAAGTGATTTCCTGGTCCTTTCCTTTTAATAGATTACTTACTTCTGATGCCTTGTCTATGGTGGCCGCCAAATAGGCTCCAGCATATTGGGATAGTTTTGTTAGGTCATCAGAAGGATCAAACTCCTCCTTCCAAACCACGTTGCCTGTCACTGTTTGTTCAGGGAAGAGGGAAGGTTGATCAGTCCTTCTCCTTTTCCGATGTCGTTTTACTACGGATCTGTGCTTTGGGCTGTAAAAGACGTCCAATGGAGGTATCTCCTCCACTTGCAAAACGATCTGATCCGAAGGCTCCTTGGGAATTATCTCTATTCCTGTAGAAAGGGGTAGGCCGCTGGTTCCACTTGGAACCTCTTTTGATGCTGTCTCCTGTGTGTTAGCTGCTTTTGATGTTTCGACTTCCTTTGAGCTCTCAAGATTGCTTATGATTGAGTCGAATTACTGCCATTCCTCGAGCAATTTCGGGTCAATCTGGGCATCTACATTCACCTCTGTGCTGCTCTGCTCCTGCTCTTTCCTTTGCACTTTCTCTTGCGCTTTTGTTTGGATTTCTCCAGCAATTTTTGATGTAGCAGGAGGTTCCTTAGTGAGCTGTTGCTCAAGCTTTCTTGATTCTGTCATCGGGTCGTTGCTAATAGATCTAGAGGCAGAGTTTGCAACCTCTGTTCTCTAAGTCTGTTAAATTCAACTAACCCGTCATCCTGATATTTCATTCTGGCTAGTGATTTAACCTGAAATAGTGACTCGGCTGAGGAGAATAGGTCATCAAACATATCATCTTTATGGTCAAATTTAGTTAACTTTGCCTGTTCAAGTGCATTGTAGGCGACTTTGTTTGGATCAAATCGCCTATTAGGAAGAGTAGCGAGATTCAGTGCCTTAATCTTATCTACTTCCTTCTCTGCATGTTTAAAGTCATGCAGAGCGTAGACACCTCATCTTAGAGGAAAAGAGGGCCAAACCTGCTTCTTTTTGTTCGTTAGAGTCTATGTAACTCCGTTGGATGTAATCTGATAGGCTACCTCCCGGGCTAACAGTTTATCGGGTATATATAAAGGGAGGACATGAGGCTTGGCCTGGCTGCCGAAAACTCTTACATAGGTGAATTTTTCTTCTCCGAACCATCTCCCTATGGATGTCAAGTCAATCTCTGCCTGAGAGGAAATCTTAGGAGCGGGCTTGTCAAAAATGGAATAGTGAATGGGTAGCATAAAACCATTGCAAACTTGATATAGATGGTGTTTATAGTGGGCTTTCCATAACTTCTGGTGGTATATATGAATGGGCATGGGGTCTTGTGGAGTCCATCTCCACCCGAGCACAGGAAATTCTGAATTAAAATAGAGGGTATCCAAGATGTAGGCACTATAGTAGAATGGGGGAATGACCCTTTCAGTAATGCGGGATTTGTTTCTAAATTCAAGGACTGCGGTTGCTAGCTTATCAGACAGTATAGTTCCCCAATCCATTATTTCACTATTACATGCTGCCTCCATCAAAGGAACCATCTCTATAGTGAAGTTTGTGGAATCATGTAACCCCCACAATCTACACATCATTACCCTGGCATAACAATAAGGAGAACACAAAGAATCGACAAAGTACTTACCCGAAGACTCATGCTTATGTTTTGCTGGGTTTTGCCTCCAATCCCGAATGGGTTCTGATTCAATATCGTTCTCATTTCTGAATTTCTCCAAGAATGCCTTGTTATACTTCTTCTCCGGTGCAGGCAAATGGTACATTTGCCTCAAATCATCAGGTTGAAATGAGTCGAAGACTCTCCCGTCCATGGTACAAAATGTTCTGTTGGTGATTGGGATTTCTTCAATTGCCCATCTCACCACATCTGTATATGGGAGAATTTGTTCTCGGGCTGCTATCCGATGAAGGTAAGAGTCAGCTAAATCCTTTAGGGTAGCATCCGACTTCCGAGTCGGGTCTGCTGTGGCTTGCACTGTTGTTACCTCAGGTTCTTCGGCCTCAATCAAATTGTAGATGTTGAGCCAAGTAGTTTTACCGAGTCCTAGACATGTGGTGCCCGATATTAGTCCCTTTTTGCTTTGTCCAGGATTGGCAATGTGTTGTCCTGTAACTACCGAAGCGGAAGTTGTTCTAGTTTTCTTCGATTTCTTCCCCATTTGGCTTGAATTTGCTACTTCGGAAGAGCTCTACACAAGAGAGAAAATGAACGTAATGCGGAGAATCAGTGGCGCAAACCAAATATGAATGAGATATATTAATCAATTAATAATGGAGGATTAACTTAAGGTGGCCGCAGATACAATCTAGAAGAGATTTTAGCCTTGCTATTTCATTAAATGGCCGTTTAAACCTGTCAATCCTTTAAATGCTCATTATGTCGTTTATTGGTCGAATGATTCATTCAAGCGTGGCTTTGATGTTTTGGCGGTTGAGCGTAAGTGAATCACTATCGGGAAGATAAAGGCCTTTAATACTAATTAACCGTAATATCCTGGCCTTACCAATCCTTTTTGAAATCCGTGCCTAGCTTTATCGCAATCGGCGATCAGGGGAATGCTTGAGTTGTTATATTGGTGTCCTTTTGGAATCCCCGGTCGTCGATAGCGATATCGCCAATTCGCATCGAGAGTTTTAAATAATGGCTTTGAACTGCATGCATGGTACATCTCCGATCGCCGATAGCGATATTGCATCGCATCGGAGCGAAAAGGGGGCTTTTGTTATGATCACTTGCCATTGCCGATATCTGATAGCCATTCGCGCTTGTCGCATCGGGGAAAACCTAATGGGTCTTTTGTTATGTATCCTTTGTTATTGCGATATGCGATCTTGCGATCGCTTTGTCGCAATAATAAAGGATTATTCATTTTTTTATTATAAGACCGCTTATGTGATTTATCAAAAGGTTTATAATGTTTTATTTATTTTCGGACCTTTTGAATAATACTAAGTTGATACCAATTTAAATGAAAAGGGACCCATTTCATATTCTAGTTTTGAAAATAAAATTTGTATGAAATGGGGGGTTGTTGTAGAGCACAACAGAACCACAGAACTATTGCACCCATCAATAACAGTACTACCTTGCAGCTTGTACAGAGTTCCAATCCAAGCTCCCCGCATCAATACCAATGCTCCTCTTACCATTTTGCAGGTATCCTTCTCAAACACTATTTTTACACCCGCATCATCTAGCTTGCTTACAGAAATCAGATTTCTGGCCAATGCAGGAATATGCAGAACACCCGGAAGTGTTCTAACCCTTCCACCTTGCAACTTCAACTTTACTTTTCCACGACCAATGATTCTAGCCTTCCTTTCATCCCCCAAGAAGACATCACCACCATCATATTTTTCATACTCACAGAACCACTCTCTATGGGGAGTAAAGTGAAAGGATGCACCTGAGTCAATCAACCAGGCCTCATGATCTACATGTGTACTTGAAGAAGTCAAGTACACATCCCCACCTTCATCTGAAGTGGTTTTCGCCTCTGCAGAAGGAGCATCATCAGATCCCTTTCCTTTGTCAAGAGCTTTAGATTTACAATCCCTTTTTTAAGATAGATTTTTCGGCGAAAATCACATGAGAAATCATTTGTCGACGCGTTTCGAACCAACCAGTGTGGTTCATCATCAGGACAAGTTGAAAAACAGATCCAGCATAGCCTGTTTAAATAGCTAGAGCAGAGACACCAACGGTTACCTGTGAAAAAGCTGACTTTAAGGAGCAAGGTCAAATTTAGTTATATTAGGTAAAAAAATAATAATAATTAAATAAAAAATAAATAAATTTATATAAATTCTATAAATTCAGTTATATCAGTGTAAGATAAATGAAGAATAATAATAAACTATTTAATTATCAGATAAATATAGTAATGAGGAATAATGATAAATTATTTATTTATTTATTAAATAAGTAAATAAATATATAATTTAATAAATATAATGGTAAATATGTAAATAAATTATTTATTAAATGAAAAAAGGTATCATTAGTAGGTTAAATAAATATATAAATATATAAATTTAGTTATATTAGGTGGAAGAATTAATAATAAATTATTTATTAAATATATAAATGAAGAATCAAATAATAAATTATTTATTTATTTATTAGATAAATTAATGAATATATAAATAAATAATAGTAAAAAAAAAAAAAAAAACTATTTGTTTAATTTATATAAATAAAAATGCAATGGTTAAAATGTAAACCAATTAATGTGTAATTTAGTTAGAATTAAAAAATAAGTAAACTAGAGCACAAGAATAAATAAATTATAATCCAAAAAAGGAAATCAAAATAAAATAATTAAAGCTAGTTATAGGAATTAAGAATTAAAAGGAAAGGGGGATAAATAAATACATAAAAATTAAAAATAAATAATAAAATGTAAGAATAAATAAAATCGAAATTGACGTTATTAGTTTAAACAAATAAATGGGTTAATTGATGAGAATAATAACCATAATAATAAAAGAATACAAGCTGACTAAAGGAGCAAGTTATATTAGGTATAAAAAATAATAATAATTAAATAAAAATAAATAAATCTATATAAATTCTATAAATTTAGTTATATTAGGTGTAAGGTAAGTAAATAAATATATGAAGAATAATAATAAATTATTTATTTTTTAATAAATATATCAATGCAGAATAATGATAAATTATTTATTTATTTATTAAATAAGTAAATAAATATATAGATGAATGAAAAAATATAATTTAATAAATATAATAGTAAATAGTTAATCAATTATTTATTAAATGAAAAATGGTATCAAGGTTAAATATATAAATTTATTTATAATAGGTGAAATATAAAAAAAGAATTAAAAATTAATAACAAATTATATATAAATGAAGAATACAAATAAAAATAATAACCATAATAAAAGAATACATAGTAATAATAAAGTTAAAAAATAAATAAAAATAAATAATAATTAAAAATAAATAACTAAATAAAAATAATAATTAAGTTAATAAATAAATAAATAATAATAATAGTACTATTAATAATAAAAATAAAAATAATAATAGAATTAAGTTATTAAAATAAATAAATAATAAAATATAAATAAATTAAGAGACAAGAAAAATGATTATCAGATAATAGAATATAGTAATAATATTAACTGTATAATAAAAGGTAATAATAGTAAATAAAAATAGCAAGAGACAAGAAATACGACTAAGAGAGCGCTGGGACCCAGCACCTACTGATTTTCCAGCACACCACCTTTACAGGTTTTCCTGGAGATTTATATCTCCCTCTAGATTTAGATCTCCCACTCGATGACTTATTTTTGTTTCTGTTCTGGGACCATCCTCGTACAGACAAGGCATCACCATTCTGGCTCTCCATATTTTTCCGTCTCATCTCCTCCATCAGCAAGGATGAGACTATTTCATCAAACTGCAAGGCAATTGTATTGCTACCTATTGCAATAACCAGACTATCCCACGAATCTGGTAGAGAACACAACAAACTGATGCACTTATCTTCATCTGAAATTTTAATATCAATAGATAATAACTGACTTACCACAGTATTAAATGCGTTCAGATGAATAGTCACCGAGTCTCCATCTTTCATCCTCAGGTTATATAGCTTTTTCCGTAGGAACAGTTTATTCACCATAGACTTAGATTGGTACAAAGTCCCTAACTTGTCTCACAAAGCCTTCGCCGTAGCTTCCCATGATACATTCAACAATACTAAATCTGAGACACACAATCGTATTGTGCTCTTAGCCTTCCGATCCAACTTCTTCCATTCTTCATCGGACACTCCTGTTGGTTTAGTACCTAGATCTACTGTGATCCACTAATCTTTATCCACCAACAGATCCTCCATCTTGAGTTTCCATAACTCAAAACTCTGACCATTAAATTTCTTGATCTCTATCTTTCCACTACTCGCCATCTTTTTTCACCACCAGAATCGATCCCGCAGATCTCCCACTGAATAGGGTCTACCATAGGCCCGAGAACAACTGCTCAGCAACAAAGTCGTCTCCTTGAAGCCAAAACAACTCCGATACCAAATGTAGGTTTTAACCGTGTACAGAAATTACCTGCATACGAATTCTAAAAGACAACAAATAAACAATGTGAGAGCATAACACATAAAACACATATACACAGAGATTTTCCCCAGGATCCCAAAACCAGGACTACCAGCTTGATTTTTCATTATATTCCTTTCAAAGTTATAATACATATTTGTACATGTCGAAGCATCCAATACCATGGACCGAAAAGCATCGCATCCAAAACCATGGACTGAAAACCATCGCGCCCAAAACCATGTGCGAAAATCATGCACAAAACCATAGGTAGGTCCGCCCAACCTAATATAGGGTCAAAACTCAAACCCCATGTGACTCCCTCCCTACACAATCAGTGCAACGAAGGGGGGGGCTCCGCCCCCCATCTAACCCCCCGGTTAACTACATGGGTTAGTTGTGGAAAGAATATAACACAACCCAACAGTAACCACCACATCTCTTCTCAGAGATAAGCTACCATCGCTCGGGATAGTTTATTTCCCTTCTGTATGTAAGCATATTTCAGTTCTTTGATATTAATGAAATGAAATTTTATTTATGTTGCATCTCGGTCTTTATGTTTATATCTGTATTTTGTTGTGTTCCTTTATAAGTCTAGATTAGTGGTATCAGAGTGGTCTGCGTTTTCTCTCTTTTTCTTTGCATGTGCCCAACAAGGTCAGGTATAAGGAGTTAGGGCTCAAATTGGTTGAACCTTTACAAGACCAGCCTCGAAAACCATAACAGACTCCCATGGCGGAAGAAAAGAAAGATGAGGGAGCAGAAGATACTTTCAAAATATTTCTCGAGGAAGCCCTCGAGCGACATAGGAACACGATGATGGATAAATTTTCCCAAATCCTTCGGTGGATACACAAAGGTGATGCATCTTCATCCAACATCCACTCTGGAGGTGCCAAACCATTTAAGGTACAAGTCAACTTTGACATTCCCATATTTGAAGGCCAGATAGATGCAAATGCAGTAGATAGATGGTTAAATCTGTTGGAAGGATATTTTTTGGTTCATGATTTTTCCAATCAGGAAAATATTACTTTTTCACTCCTCAAAGTCGCCCCCCATGTCAAGGACTAGTGGGAAACCTACTATGAATAGAAGGATGAGAGGGAATCCTCATTGTTTTCAGCTACACCAATTTGGAATTTTTTTTTGAGACGCCATCAAGGAACAATATTACCTTTTCAAGAGTTATGAGGACAAATACATAAAGTGGACCACACTGTTGCAGGGGAGGGACCGAGACGTGTTGAAGTTCACAAATATTTTTCATACCCATTGCACAAAGTTGGCTATAAAGGATTCTGAGCGACATTTGGTACTCAAGTACCACGACTGTCTACACAAGTACATACATGACAAGATGGATTTCCTAGACATATCCTCTCTTGGTGCCACCTATCGGTACATTGTTAAGATCGAGCAGGAATTTAAACAAAAGAAGCAAGACTTTAGATCTGTGAATCCGAAGAAAGGAAAATGCGCCCCCAAACCACAAAACAAGGGACAAAGCCAAGGCAGGGTGACCAAGGACAACCTGCCGAAGCTGCAAGCAATAAAAAACACCACAAAGAAAAAGAAGGACATAGGGAAATGGTGTGAGTTGCATAAGATCTCCACTCACAACACAAGTCAGTGTCGAGACAAGTCACTAGCAGTTGAGTTGAAAGCTTCTGAATCAGATCCATGTTTCAACTCTAAGTCAGAACCCAAAAAGGGGAACGATAGAGGGAATCATATTATTGATGCAAAGCCCAATTCCACCATTTCCACCACCAAGCTCTAAAAGATTGAGCCCGAATATCCAAAGGAGGGGGAGCGACTCTTCCACTCATAGATGTGGGTGAATAGTTCTCTGCTATAGTTCATCGTCGATAATGGAAGACAAAATAAATTCATTTAAGAAGAGGTCATGAAGCGGTTAGGCCTATCGACCACACCACACTCGTAGCTATATGACCATCGGGGGCTTCACTAAGGATGAGATCTCTACGTCAGCCAACAGTGTCGCCTTCCCTACAACATCAAGCCCTTCACAGATGAGGTACTATGTGATGTTGCTCCTATTCAAGTTTGTGATGTATTATTAGCAAAACCATACTTGTGGAAGCATCATGTTATGTATGATTCTAGGCCTCGTACTATTATTATTTCTTTGGGAAATAAGTTATGTAGGATATCGGAGATAGCACCGCCTACCGCCTATCACCATCTCTTTGATCTTTGTGAAGCAATGCAGTAAGATCATTTCCTAGACTAGGAAATTTATCTTCCTTATGATGCGTCCTTAGGGAAAGAAGAAGGTTGTGGCCACATCCACAACCTCTTAATAAGGCTCCTCCGCATGGCAGCAACAGAAGAACAAGGTTGTGGAGGAGTACAAGGATATCTTCACCTCACCCACAAGGGTACCCCTACACTATCAGGTCAAGCACTCCATCGATCTGACCTCGGGCACACCACTACTCAATGGGATGATCTATCAATGCTATGTTTTGGAGAACGATGAAATCAAGAAGCACATTCAAGAGCTTTTGCAGAAAGGCCACATCAAGTTGAGTTCATCGCCCTGTGGGAGCAATATTATGTTCGTACAGAAGAAGGACGGGACCTGGACAATCTGTGTTGACTATCTAGCGCTGAATAAGATCACTTTCCAGAATAAGTATCCAATACCATGAATTGACGACCTTCTAGACTAGATAAACGGGGCCAATTGTTTCAACAAGACTGACTTCAAGTTCAGTTATCACTAGGTACCAATCGAACCCTTCGATGTGTGGAAGACTGCCTTCAAATCACCTTTTCAAATCGTTGGTCATGTGTTTCGGTTTGACGAATTCCCCCACAGCCTTTAGGAGGTTGATGGATGACATCTTGCGGCCCTTCACCAACTCATTTGTGGTAGTGTATTTGGATGAAATCCTGATATTTGGCCAGAGTTGGGAAGAACACCTCTGCCATATTCAACTGGTCCTCCAAACCCTGCGAAAACACAAATTGTGTCAAACTAGAGAAATGCACTTTTGGTATGACCCAGGTTCAATATCTAGGGTACATCATTTATGAGCGAGGTGTGCATGTGGACCCAACCAAGATAGAATTTATTTTGTATTGGCTAGGCCCAACCAATCTAACATAGTTCGCAACTTTCTAGGTCTTTCACATTTCTAGCCCAGGTTCATGTTTGAGTTCTCTCATATCGCTTGGATTTTGAGTCAAGTCACCTATTGTCACTTTTTATAGCACCTTTAGCACAAGTGCTTCAGGAGATATAGAAAGCTTCCTAGAGACAACCTCTGGGTTGATTGTAGACCAGTACCTAGGACATTTTAAAGAGAGGAGTGCTTTGGAAGATTATCAATGGGGCTTTCTGCTGCACTCCAATTGTCACATAGTTTTGAAAGATAATAAAGGGGGGCTTTGTTTAATAGTATTTCATGAAGGTGAACTCAAGAAGATACCTGGATCCAAATACAGGGGGTGAATCAGGTTGATCTCAAGGAGGAATGTCTTGTTCTGATGGCTGACACACAACAATGAGAAACTTAATATTGAAGTTGTAGTAAAGGTGAAGAGGATGAGAGAAAGGAAGGAATAGATACATAGGGCTATAAATAAACATAATCCTAAGCAACAATGTTCTGGCAGAAGGATGGAAGGGAGAAGAGATGGAATGACAGGAATTGTGGAGCACGAATTAAGGTTTCATGTTCTACAGCTCATGGATACACTTATCACTAATCAAAATATGTAAATATGTGCTCATAAAGGTACATAAGTAAATCTTTAAATAAAACAGGTACTACTACTACTTATTAGCATATATATAACCATGAGAGAATGAGACCGAAAACTTCATTACAAAATTTCAGTAGAAGCGAAACATACATGAAATGAGATTTACATAGGGAAAACATACTCCTTACAGCCATGATTGGAATCACCAAAGAGTTTCATTAATCCTCAAAATGAGTCAAATATACCAGTCCATTACATTTAGCCATACATTGCTCGAGTCCCTCATGAACATGAAGATAGAAACAAAAGTGGAATCACAAAATTTGGACTTGTGAAGGTGCAGAATTCCGAAAACCCTTTTAAGTGTTTCTTCCCCCTATTTATAAGAAGAGGGGGAGATTTGAATTAAAAGTTACAAAATATCTCAGCCAAGGGCCAACTGTCCAATTTGACTAGCTATCTTGGCGTGCGATAGCTCTGCTGCCCACAATGATTCTAATCAGGATTTGATTCCTTCTTTAAAGTGAAAGACATACAAAATAAATAGAAAATACAGAAATAATAAGAAAAGGAAAAATGGATGATGATGGAGGAAGTATCCCTATGCCATTTCTGATATTTACCCTGATCAAGCCACGTCTCTACCATGATGTGCCTTTCTTACTACTAAATCGGTTCTTGTCACTTTCGCCTTAACTGTCTGGCTTCACCACTCTCTGGAGTTGGTAGAGATCAACTGTGTTGGTTTGTCACAGAGCAGAAGCAAAGATTGACCTGGTAGTCCTGTATTGTATGATTGAGTGGAGCTCCATGTTGAGGCATTAAGTATCCCTGATCCCACATACTGATTTACCGTTGCTCCATGCCTTCATTTTGTTGGAAATAATACAGAGAGGGGGGGGGGTGAATCACTATTATCAAATCAATAAAACTTTTTCATTTCCATACTTAGATACATATACGCTACTTCAATTCATGGAACTCGTGTGTATACGCAATTGTGTCTAATGCAACTAGCGTATATCCATAATACTTAAGATTCAGTTAATCCATTAAATGTTGATCTTTAGTTAGTGCATCAGAACTTCATTAACCATATGAACAGTAAGCAGGTGTAGTAAAACAGAACAAATCATCACACAAGAAGCACACATGAACACCATGATATAAGGTGGAAACCCAATGGGCTGAAAACCACCTGCTGCAAGTCGTCTCTATCTTCTTTTAATAAGAAACTTCATTTTACAATAGTTCTGTACTGGTGCAGTCTTATACCAGTACACGGGCTTCTACCTGCAGAGGGCTACAACCCTCTCTCGTTTTTCAGACTCTCCTGGATGGGAGCTACAACCCCCTTAGCTCTTGTACTAGCTGATCCATTTACTAGTACATAGGTGCCTACCTACTGAATGCTTCAATCTTCACTCGTCCTCCAGCTGCTACTAGAAGGGAGTTACCATCCCCTTAGCTCTTGTACTAGCTGATGTACTAGTACGTAGGCGCCAGCCTACAATCTCCTTTCATTCTCCAGGGACCACATTTCATACATTTTCAAACTGGATACTCCTGAAGCACAACACTATAATCTGTAGGCCACGTTTCATCAAATTTTCATACTGGACCCATAAATATCATTGAAGCACAAAACAATCAATACTAGCATCATCAATTTCTAAATCACTGAAACACTGAAACCCTGTCAACAACACAGTCACCAGAACACATAGCAGAACACTGAACACTGCAACAATATTCAAAGCCAACTGTATCATCAAAACCATGCATCGGAGTGCATACGCTACTTGGAAGTGTTGAACTAGCGTGTATACGCAACTTCACCAAAGTGAACCAGCGTATATGTCATCAATTACTTACTTATAACTTGATGCACTTCCTGACTTCAGACATATCCAGATTATTACATATACAAGAATAATATGTTTGTTAGCACCCAGATCTAGTCCATCAGATCACATAAATATGAGTCATTATGATCCTGATCCAATATTAGTTCTCATCAATACTGAAGCTAAACACAATCAACCAAACAAGATATGAAAAATACTGACACCATTAAACTGTCATCAAAACTCATCAACAACCAAAACCACCTGTAACTTCAAACATCATAGCTCAAATGGTATACACTACTACAATGAACCAAACCCACGTACATACACGCTTTCACCAAAGCCAACCCGCGTACATATCTATAAATATTCAATCATGACATGCAGCGATTTCAAACTTAAGTTATACCCAATTTAGATCATTACATGCGTCAGTATACAGATCTAGAATAAACATAATCAACCATATAGAGATAGTTCATTTCAAACCATTTGATCCTGATTTATCCTTAGATCTTGTTCTCCATCAACTGGTGAGATCCCTCCTTAGCTCAGATCAAGCAGTGCATCATAAACCCATAACCTGCATACTGGATCTCATCCTTCATCAGATATTCAAGACCTTTTTTTTTTGATACACATGCCTAATGATCTTCTTCTCCTTTTATAGTCTTAGGTCTTGCTCAATACCACGGTCCAAAACCATAATAAAACAATACCATGGACCCAATACTTGGGATCAACACATCTGACAAGATACTATGGTCCAAAATCATAGGTTCAAATACCAAGGACTAACCACCATGGACCAAAAGTAAGTTCTCCAACATATGCACACTTTTCCTTCCATGAAAGTGCGTGTATACGCATACGCGCCTTTGTAACGTCTAACCCACGTGTATACGCGGCTCGGTCACGATGAACCTGCGTATATATATTTTCTCTTCATTCTTGTAGTCTGATCATCAAATCCTTGCTACTGACCTGCTGCACTATGATCTGTCATCTGTGTGATTTGCCATCAAGGACAACACTTGTCTCATAATGCCAACAATCTCCCCCTTTGGACTTGATGGCAAAGCTAACTTGTCACACTTAGAACTATCATCTGATTCCTTTGAGTTGTCCTGCATCCCATGCATTCAGTCACATCTGATATCTCTTCTGAAGATTCATCTAGCTATAACTAAGTGAGATGTTCTTCTATGAGTGGGTTGCCATTAAGTACAACACATGCATCATAATGCCAATAATATCCCCCTTTGGACTTGATGGCAACAACACCAAATCACTCTCCCCCTTTGACATCAAGGGCAAAGGGAAGGACCAATATATTCACTTTCTTTGATAAACATCCCGCTGCCCATACTCCCCCTGAGTACCTGTTGAAATTTCTGAATGAGCTCCCCCTTTGTATGCCAAGGTGTACTAATCTATCCATTCTCCCTTTGAGTACATGCTAAAGTCTCTGCCCTGCTATAGTGTGTTGGTCATGCTCCCCCTGATTGTAAGCAAGGTCTGCAAAAAGATGTTCTACAGGAAAGAACATGACTCTATCATAAATGACCTTCCTATCACCAAATACTCATACATACATCATCCTAGTGGGGATATACCAATATTAATTCATCCACCCAACCAAGTGGGGATACATAATAGAACAATAACATTACATCATCCATCCCAGGCATAGTGGGGAAACCAACATAGGCCATTACATGACCTTGATATGACTGAAATATTTCATCATCCTTCTTATGCATAAAGGGGTTACAAATTACATCATGTGACCAGAAGAGATTTCATCAAATGACTACAATAGATAGAGACACACTATTACATCATGAGTCTTGATATGACCTTTGCATGAGACCAAATCTAGATAAGACCATGATAGCCATCATACACAATGTATGATCTGCTCTATAAGCATCTGTCAATAACATCTAGAACATCAATCATGTTCTTCCTCTATGCATGTTCCATCTGTGCCATATGGTTTCTGTCTGGCCCATATCAGACGCTTCTCATTCTGAGTTTGGCCCACTAATTTCCTTCAAATTAACATATACGCATCTGTATCCACAGAAACAAGTGTATATACGCGGATACTCCTTATTAAACTCGCGTACAACCATTTCCAGATCAACAACCTATAAATGTCCTATGACAAGATATGTCTGCATATAGATATCAACTCATCATCATAAAATCATTCACATTATATCATATGTGTAAAACACCATAGCCATCTTATCAACACGATCATCCATGTATCATCACTTGGGAATATTTGCATCAATCAACATATGCAAGTATCAACCTATCAACATATAGGTAAGAACTCATCATCATCATGTCTCCAACAATGCAACTTTGAGTAATCATTCATGTATCCAGCACTAAGTATCTTGAGCTCAAGATCATTTGTCAAGACTTCTTTATATCATCAACATCAACAATCCTCATCCACATGAGTGCCAAGAACTATAGGAATCCTGCATCATAACTGTGTTATATGATCTTTATGCATATGACGACAGCAACATATGAGTGACTCATCATCAAGTAATGACGTTGTGTATTCAAGATTTGTACTTCTCCTTATCCTTATGAAGATCACCATGTAAGCATCATATATGCACCATCAATCCAAAAATATGATCTGAACATCAACTATGTAATCCCAAGAATCATATGAGATTTTATCATGGACAACTCATAACCACATCATAGCAAGATATATTATTTAGCCATATAGGCATCATCACCAAGGACTATTAACCATAATGCCAACAATGCATTATTAAAGGCATATGCTCCCCCTCAACCTGTGCCATTTGCTTACTGTTAGATCTGATCATGCATATATCAGCAATAAGTATCAAGACATCATCATCATCAAGTTAGGATCAAAACACTTCTAAACATCTTACAAGTATCAAGACATTTCCACACTTCCTCAGCAGGCTGTAACTATTAACCAATAGAGCATATAATGGACTGAGTCATATCAGACCCTTTTTTTGAGCCTCTCCCCACTGTTTTTCCTCAGACTGACGTATAGGCGACTTTGCAGTGTCTACCTCGCGTATATATGTGACTTCCCTTTATGAAACTTGCGTATAGGATTCAGGACACTGAATTTTTACACTTTCAGCTTTCCCTGAGTCCATTATGTTTGTGTTGTGCTTTGTCTGAGTATATTGTGTCGTGCCACATCTTTCTGACTGTACTTCCTTCTTCTTCCATATCTTCAAGTGTGATGATGTTTTCTCCTTTTGGTGTGGTGCCCGAACATTCTTCCTGCATTCCTTTGCTATATGTCCAAGCTTGTTACATGCATAACATCTCAAATGTTTCATATTCCTCCTGTAGCAATCAATAGCTTTGTGACCAAACATATTGCAACAAAAACAATATCCCTGAAAGTACCTGGAATGTGATGATCTTTCTGTGTGATGATCTTGAACCATTCTTCTTCTACATCTAGCTGCAACATGTCCACGATTATGATATACATAACATTCAACATTATGCAATGGAGGACTAAAAGATTTCCTTTGTAGAATTTCTTTCCTTGGCTATTGATGGGGTTTTCTTCTCATCTCTTCGTTGTGCATTTCAGATTTCTCATTAGAGTTTCTTGCCTCTCCTTGTGATCTAGATTCATTTTCAGTGGATTCATAAAAACCAAGACCAGTTTTGATAGCAGGAGACCTTTGACTACTAAGAATATCATCCAAGATCTTATTACTATCGTGAAATCGTAAGAGCTTATCCTTTTCTTATAATTTATCATTTAGAATATTTACCTCAACCTGAAGATGCTTTTCCTTTTCACGATAGTGCTTCTTCATGTCTTCTTCAACTTTCCTTCCTTCTTCCAACTGATGCCTCAATTCAAGAACTTCGTTTTCTTGTTTTTGGAGTAGATCTTTATTCTGCTTCTTTGATTCTTCAAGATCTTCCTTTAGTGAGCAGATCATAGCTTCAAGCCTTTCATAATAACTGGATCTATCTCTGAGTTTCTTGATGATTGAGCTCCTTTCATTGACTTCATTTCTTAATGATGTCACTTCATCCTGCAACTTTTGACATTGGTCTTCCTTGTTCTTGAATAACTTCCTTATCTTGTTTCCTTCCTCCAGTTGTGATTTTAGTTTGGTAGCTTCTTATTTGAAAGCACATTCCCTTTTGTTCAATAGATCTTGTTGATCTCTAATTTTTTCTTAAGCCTTTTAAATTCTGCCTCTATTTGATATCTTTCTTCCTCACCCATAAGTGCAAATTCAGTTGTTTCGCTATCACATTCATCAACTTTAAGAGGATAAATAGATGTATCACCGGAGGATAACAAATTCATACCTGATAGATCTTGTTCATCTTCATTCTGAAGTGATTCTAAATCTGATGTGCTCCTTCTACATATTCCCCAATCAATGCACCCACTGTCATAGTTCTTCTAAGATGCCTTCTTTTTCTTAGGTGCTTTCTTCTTAAGCTTCTTTCCCATAGTTCCACGGATCTCCTTCAAGCGATCAAGCTTCTATCAAAGGACCTGCTCTGATACCAATTGTTGGAAATAATACTGAGGGGGGGGGGGGGGGTGAATCAGTATTATCAAATCAATAAAACTTTTTCATTTCCATACTTAGATACATATACGCTACTTCAGTTCATGGAACCCACGTGTATACGCAACTGTGTCTAATGCAACTAGCGTATATCCAGAATACTTATGATTCGGTTAATCCATTAAATGTTGATCTTTAGTTAGTGCATCAGAACTTCATTAACCATATGAAAAGTAAGCAGGTGCAGTAAAACATAACAGATCATCACACAAGAAGCACACATGAACACCATGCTATAAGGTGGAAACCCAATGTGGGTGAAAACCACCTGCTGCAAGTCGTTTCTATCTTCTTTTAATAAGAAACTTCATTTTGCAATAGTGCTGTACTGGTACAGTCTTATACCAGTACACAGGATTCTACCTGCAGAGGGCTACAACCCTCTCTTATTTTTCAGTCTCTCCTGGATGGGAGCTACAACCCCCTTAGATCTTGTACTAGCTGATCCATTTACTAGTATGTAGGTGTCTGCCTACTGAATGCTTCAATCTTCACTCGTTCTCCAGCTGCTACTGGAAGGGAGTTACATTCCCTTAGCTCTTGTACTAGCTGATGTACTAGTACGTAGGCGCCGACCTAAAATCTCTTTTCATCCTCCAGGGACCACATTTCATACATTTTCAGACTGGATACTCCTGAAGCACAACACTATAATCTGAAGGCCACGTTTCATCAAATTTTCATACTGGACCCATAAATATCATTGAAGCACAAAACAATGAATACTAGCATCATCAATTTCTAAATCACTGAAACACTGAAACCCTGTCAACAACACAGTCACCAGAACACATAGCAGAACACTGAACTCTGCAACAATATTCAGAACCAACTGTATCATCAAAATCATGCATCAGAGTGCATACACTACTTGGAAGTGTTGAACCAGCGTGTATACGCAACTTCACCAAAGTGAACCAGCGTATATGTCATCAATTACTTACTTATAACTTGATGCACTTCCTGACTTCAGACATATCCAGATTATTACATATACAAGAATAATATGTGTGTTAGCACCCAGATCTAGTCCATCAGATCACATAAATATGAGTCATTATGATCCTGATCCAATATTAGTTCTCATCAATACTGAAGCTAAACACAATCAACCAAATAGGATATGCAGAATACTGACACCATTAAACTGTCATCAGAACTCATCAACAACCAGAACCACCTGTAACTTCAAACATCATAGCTCAAATGGTATACGCTACTACAATGAACCAAACCCACGTACATATGCACTTTCACCAAAGCCAACCTGCATACATATCTATAAATATTCAATCATGACTTGCAGCGATTTCAAACTTAAGTTATACCTAGTTCAGATCATTACATGCGTCAGTATACAGATCTAGAATAAACATAATCAACCATATAGAGATAGTTCATTTCAAACCATTTGATCCCGATTTATCCTTAGATCTTGTTCTCCATCAACTGGTGAGATCCCTCCTTAGCTCAGATCAAGCAGTGCATCATAAACCCATAACGTGCATACTGGATCTCATCCTTCATCAGATATTCAAGACCTTTTTTTTTGATACACATGCCTAATGATCTTCTTCTCCTTTTATAGTCCTAGGTCTTTCTCAATACCACGGTCCAAAACCCTAATAAAACAATACCATGGACCCAATACTTGGGATCAAAACATCTGACGAGATACTATGGTTCGAAATCATAGGTTCAAATACCAAGGACCAACTACCACGGACCAAAAGTAAGTTCTCCAACATATACGCGCTTTTCCTTGCATGAAAGTGCGTGTATACGCATACGCGCCTTTGTAATGTCTAACCCGTGTGCATACGCATCTCGGTCAGGATGAACCTGCGTTAATATTTTTTCTCTTCATTCTTGTGGTCTGATCATCAAATCCTTGTTGCTGACCTGCTGCACTATGATCTGTCATCTATGTGATTTGCCATCAAGCACAACACTTGTCTCATAATGCCAACAATCTCCCCCTTTGGACTTGATGGCAAAGCTAACTTGTCACACTTAGAACTATCATTTGATTCCTTTGAGTTGTCCTACATCCCATGCATTCAGTCACATCTGATATCTCTTCTGAAGATTCATCTAGTTATAACTAAGTGAGATGTTCTTCTATGAGTGGGTTGCCATCAAGTACAACACATGCATCGTAATGCCAACAATCTCCCCCTTTGGACTTGATGGCAACAACACCAAATCACTCTCCCCCTTTGACATCAAGGTCAAAGGGAAGGACCAAGATATTCACTTTCTTTGATAAACATCTCGCTGCCCATACTCCCCCTGAGTACCTGCTGAAATTTCTGAATGAGCTCCCCCTTTGTATATGCCAAGGTGTACTAATCTGTCCATGCTCCCTTTGAGTACATGCTGAAGTCTCTGCCCTGCTGTAGTGTGTTGTTCATGCTCCCCCTGATTGTAAGCAAGGTCTGCAAAAAGATGTTCTACAGGAAAGAACACGACTCTATCATAAATGACCTTCCTATCACCAAAGACTCACACATACATCATCCTAGTGGGGATATACCAATATTAATTCATCCACCCAACCAAGTGGGGATACATAATAGAACAATAACATTACATCATCCATCCCAGGCATAGTGGGGAAACCAACATAGGCCATTACATGACCTTGATATGATTGAAATATTTCATCATCCTTCTTATGCATAAAGGGGTTACAAATTACATCATGTGACCAGAAGAGATTTCATCAAATGACTACAATAGACAGAGACACACTATTACATCATGAGTCTTGATATGACCTTTGCATGAGACCAAATCTAGATAAGACCATGATAGCCATCATACACAATGTATGATCTGCTCTATAAGCATGTGTCAACAACATCTAGACCATTAATCATGTTCTTCCTCTGTGCATGTTCCATCTGTGCTAGATGGTTTCTGTCAAGCCCATATCAGACTCTTCTCATTCTAAGTTTGGCCCACTGATTTCCTTCAAATTAACATATACGCGTCTGTATCCACAGAAACAAGCGTATATACGTGGATACTCCTTACTAAACTCGCGTACAACCATTTCCAGATCAACTACCTATAAATGTCCTATGACAAGATATGTCTGCATATAGATATCAACTCATCATCATAAAATCATTCACATTATATCATATGTGTAAAACACCATAGCCATCTTATCAACACGATCATCCATGTATCATCACTTGGGAATATCTGCATCAATCAACATATGTAAGTATCAACCTATCAACATATAGGTAAGAACTCATCATCATCATGTCTCCAACAATGCAACTTTGAGTAATCATTCATGTATCTAGAACTAAGTATCTTGAGCTCAAGATCATTTGTCAAGACTTCTTTATATCATCAACATCAACAATCCTCATCCACATGAGTGCCAAGAACTATAGGAATCCTGCATGATAACTGTGTTATATGATCTTTATGCATATCACAACAGCAGCATATGAGTGACTCATCATCAAGTAATGACGTTGTGTATTCAATCTTTGTACTTCTCCTTATCCTTATGAAGATCACCATGTAAGAATCATATATGCACCATCAATCCACAAATATGATCTGAACATCAACTATGTAATCCCAAGAATCATATGAGATTTTATCATGGACAACTCATAACCACATCATAGCAAGATATATTATTTAGCCATATAAGCATCATCACCAAGGACTATTAACTATAATGCCAATAATGCATTATTAAAGGCATATGCTCCCCCTCAACCTGTGCCATCTGCTTACTGTTAGATCTGATCATGCATATATCAACAATAAGTATCAATACATCATCATCATCAAGTTAGGATCAAAACACTTCTAAACATCTTACAAGTATCAAGATATTTCCACACTTCCTCAGCAGGCTGTAACTATTAACCAATAGAGCATATAATGGACTGAGCCATATCAGACCCTTTTTCTGAGCCTGTCCCCACTATTTTTCCTCAGACTGACATATACGCGACTTTGCAGTGTCTACCTCGCGTATATATGTGACTTCCCTTTATGAAACTTGCGTATAGGATTCAGGACATTGAAGTTTTACACTTTCAGCTCCCCCTGAGTCTGTTATGTTTGTGCTGTGTTGTGTCTGAGTATATTGTACTGTTCCACATCTTTCTGACTGTACTTCCTTCTTCCATATCTTCAAGTGTGATGATGTTTTCTCCTTTTGGTGTGGTGCCCGAACCTTCTTCCTGCATTCCTTTGTTATATGTCCAAGCTTGTTACATGCATAACATCTCAAATATTTCATATTCCTCCTGTAGCAATCAATAGCTTTGTGACCAAACATATTGCAAGAAAAACAATATCCCTGAAAGTACCTGGAATGTGATGATCTTTCTGTGTGATGATCTTGAACCATTCTTCTTCTACATCTAGCTACAACATGTCCAAGATTATGATATACATAACATTCAACATTATGCATTGGAGGAGTAAAAGATTTCCTTTGTAGAATTTCTTTCCTTGGCTGTTGATGGGGTTTTCTTCTCATCTCTTCGTTGTGCATTTCAGATTTCTCATTAGAGTTTCTTGCCTCTCCTTGTGAGCTAGATTTACTTTCAGTGGATTCATAAAAACCAAGACCAGTTTTGATAGCAGGAGACCTTTGACTACTAAGAATATCATCCAATATCTTAGTACTATCGTGAAATCGTAAGAGCTTATCCTTTTCTTCTAATTTATCATTTAGAATATTTACCTCAACCTGAAGATGCTCTTCCTTTTCACGATAATGCTTCTTCATGTCTTCTTTAGCTTTCCTTTCTTCTTCCAACTAATGCCTCAATTCAAGAACTTCGTTTTCTTGTTTTTGGAGTAGATATTTATTCTGCTTCTTTGATTCTTCAAGATCTTCCTTTAGTGAGCGGATCATAGCTTCAAGCCTTTCATAATAACTGGATCTATCTCTGAGTTTCTTGATGATTGAGCTCCTTTCATTGACTTCATTTCTTAATGATGTCACTTCATCCTGCAACTTTTGACATTGGTCTTCCTTGTTCTTGAATAACTTCCTTACCTTGTTTCCTTCCTCTAGTTGAGCTTTTAGTTTGGTAGCTTCTTCTTTGAAAGCACATTCCCTTTTGTTCAATAGGTCTTGTTGATCTCTAATTTTGTCTGTAAGCCTTTTAATTTCTGCCTCTATTTGATATCTTTCTTGCTCACCCATAAGTGCAAATTCAGTTGTTTCGCTATCACATTCATCATCTTTAAGAGGATAAATAGATGTATCACCAGAGGATAACAAATTCATACCTGATATATCTTGTTCATCTTCATTCTGAAGTGATTCTGAATCTGATGTGCTCCTTCTACATATTCCCCAATCAATGCACCCACTGTCATAGTTCTTCTGAAATGCCTTCTTCTTCTTAGGTGCTTTCTTCTTAAGCTTCTTTCCCATAGTTCCACAGATCTCCTTCAAGCGATCAAGCTTCTACCAAAGGACCTACTCTGATACCAATTGTTGGAAATAATACTGAGAGGGGGGGGGGGGGTGAATCAGTATTATCAAATCAATAAAAAAATTTCATTTCCATACTTAGATACATATACGCTACTTCAGTTCATGGAACCCGCGTGTATACGCAACTGTGTCTAATGCAACTAGCATACATCCAGAATACTTATGATTCAGTTAATCCATTAAATGTTGATCTTTAGTTAGTGCATCAGAACTTCATTAACCATATGAATAGTAAGTAGGTGCAGCAAAACATAACATATCATCACACAAGAAGCACACATGAACACCATGATATAAGGTGGAAACCCAATGTGGGTGAAAACCACCTGCTGCAAGTTGTCTCTATCTTCTTTTAATAAGAAACTTCATTTTACAATAGTTCTGTACTGGTGCAGTCTTATACCAGTACGCAGACTTCTACCTACAGAGGGCTACAACACTCTCTCGTTTTTCAGACTCCCCTGGATGGGAGCTACAACCCTCTTAGCTCTTGTACTAGCTGATCCATTTACTAGTACATAGGCGCCTGCCTACTGAATGCTTCAATCTTCACTCGTTCTCCAACTGCTACTGGAAGGGAGTTACCATCCCCTTAGCTCTTGTACTAGCTGATGTACTAGTACGTAGGCGCCGGCCTACATTCTCCTTTCATCCTCCAGGGACCACATTTCATACATTATCAGATTGGATACTCCTGAGGCACAACACTATAATCTGAAGGCCACGTTTCATCAAATTTTCATACTGGACCCATAAATATCATTGAAGCACAAAAAAATAAATACTAGCATCACCAATTTCTAAATCACTGAAACACTGAAACCCTGTCAACAACACAGTCACCAGAACACATAGCAGAACACTGAAATCTGCAACAATATTCAGAACCAACTGTATCATCAAAATCATGCATCAGAGTGCATACGCTACTTGGAAGTGCTGAACCAGCGTGTATACACAACTTCACCAAAGTGAACCAGCGTATATGTCATCAATTACTTACTTATAACTTGATGCACTTCCTGACTTCAGACATATCCAAATTATTACATATACAAGAATAATATGTGTGTTAGCACCCAGATCTAGTCCATCAGATCACATAAATATGAGTCATTATGATCCTGATCCAATATTAGTTCTCATCAATACTAAAGCTAAATACAATCAACCAAACAGGATATGCAGAATACTGACACCATTAAACTGTCATCAGAACTCATCAACAACCAGAACCACCTGTAACTTCAAACATCATAGCTCAAATGGTATACGCTACTACAATGAACCAAACCCACGTACATATCTATAAATATTCAATCATGACTTGCAGCGATTTCAAACTTAAGGTATACCTAGTTCAGATCATTACATGCGTAAGTATACAGATGTAGAATAAACATAATCAACCATATAGAGATAGTTCATTTCAAACCATTTGATCCCGATTTATCCTTAGATCTTGTTCTCCATCAACTGGTGAGATCCCTCCTTAGCTCAAATCAAGCAGTGCATCATAAACCCATAACCTGCATACTGGATCTCATCCTTCATCAGATATTCAAGACCTTTTTTTTTTGATACACATGCCTAATGATCTTCTTCTCCTTTTATAGTCTTAGGTCTTGCTCAATACCATGGTCCAAAACCATAATAAAACAATACCATGGACCCAATACTTGGGATCAACACATCTGACGAGATACTATGGTCCAAAATCATAGGTTCAAATACCAAGGACTAACTACCATAGACCAAAAGTAAGTTCTCCAACATATACACGCTTTTCCTTGCATGAAAGTGTGTGTATACGCATACACGCCTTTGTAACGTCTAACCTGTGTGTATACGCGGCTCAGTCATGATGAACCTGTGTATATATATTTTCTCTTTATTCTTGTAGTCTGGTTATCAAATCCTTGCTGCTGACCTACTGCACTATGAGCTGTCATCTGTGTGATTTGCCATCAAGGAAAACACTTGTCTCATAATGCCAACACATTTAATACTACAGTATGCATTCAGAGTTCTGTACCATACTATCGATACTTTACTGCATCAATAATTTTACTCTTAAAGGCATTACAGAACAACGAGTCCCAATCTCCTTTGGCCCCATTCGTTTTAGCCCCTTTCTTCATTTGTTCTCATATGATCAAGGGGCTATGACTTCGGGCTTAGCCCTAAGGTGCTAGAGCCTTTGGACTTATGTTCGAGAACCCTTTTCCTTTGTTAAATATTTCGGCTCCTTTTCTTTTATTTTCCTCTATAGACCGCGCACTTGGCCAAATATTGGAGGTCGGAAAATCGATGATTTCCTATCCATGTCCTTGGTGCATCCTCCTGAAACTTGTGATCACCGATCACCCTTTGTGCTTAGCCCTAACTCATTGGATCACTGATATGCCTTAGTGTCACTGATGAGAAATCGCCGATGTGCGATAGATGATATTGGAGCTCTGCTACATGAAGCGTTGAATGCCATGTTGCTTGATGTTTCAATATGCGATTTCTGATGAGTTGGGACTTTTGATTTGTGACCTCCAATATGTCGGGACCTTACCCTTAGTCATTTTCTCTTTGTTTTCTAGCTTTCAAAGGGTAACTTCAATCTGCTCTAACTTTTGATTTCGGAGTCCATTTGGGGAGTTCCATATACCATTGGAAAGCTAATTCTGAGAATTATTCAATGCAGAGGGTTTGCTTTAGCTTTGAGTGCTTCTGTGGCTTAGAAGCTGGCTGAAAAACATTCTATTCTTTTTTACTTTGGTTAGCTGAAAACAGATTTTGCAGTGAGTGCCGACATTGTCTCCAACTGGGGACAATGCCTTGCTGGCAAGGTGCTGATAACTTATAGACCAGTATCCTTGATCTCAAAATGAAGATCTTAGATTACTTTTAAGGTATTATAGACTCATGTGCATGGATTAGCCTATATTAATTAGTGTAACGGATCGATAAGATTGCGAATAATATAGACAATTGAGCAGTTAGAGAAGCATAATAGAAAAACACGCATAAACACAGCAAGTTTAATATGGAGTTCACCCAAAACTCTTGGGCTACATCTCCTGGTCCAGCCTTCAGTGGTGATCTCTCTATTATGTCTTCAAGAGCAGAGTTTTACAAAATGTGAGCTCAAATTGAGTCTCAACACACAGATACAAACAGCAGGAGTTTTCTTGAATCCCTCAAGCCTCTCTAAGTACACAAACTCTTTCTTTCACTCTTTGTCTCTGTTTTCTCTTTGTCTCAGTACTACCTCCCTTCTGTCTCTATCAGTTTATGGCTTTAAAATCAATCGGTGCTGCCTGTTCTTTCCCCTTCTCGGGCTCTTTGACTCCCGGCCTCTGTCCGCTCAAATCCCCTTCTGAGCGTTAGCAATCATGGCATAACGTCTTTAGGGAAGGTGGCCACCTATTCTGCAACGGAAGGGACCATTGGGCCTTTGAAATCCCCAAAAATAGCATTCTCTATTTACACAGAGAAATACGCTAAAACACAGGAAAAATCCACCAAAGGATTGTTCATCAGACTTCAAATATTCATAAATCCGCACTATATTTCTATCGAGTCCGCCTTTATATCACGATCACATCTCCACCGTTGATCTGAGTGATCTTGATCCAACGACTGAGATTCATTTCGGGCAGCGAAGGCGTATGGAGATTACCCGCCCGAAAAGGCGGTTTTCTCATGCCACGTGTTAGCTAGTGGATGGGATCGGGCGGAGCCCGTCCAATACCACTTACCGCCTAAGGCCCGCCCAAAATCCTGCCCATTACGGAACTAAAAACATATAGATATGCATGTATATCCCTTTCAGGTCCGGATTCATCACTTTATTCACATTTTCTTTGTTTTTCATTTATTTGGCGGAAATGCGAAATACATAGAAAAGTGTCGTTTTTCGGATCTCAAAATATATCAAATATCATTTATAAATCTATCAGGTCCAGCTATTTCAAACCATCTTTATATTGGCCCCACTCCTTTGTGTAGCCCCGATGTGATATTGTGATGCGATTGATCACAATCACATATCGCATAGACCCCCAGGCCATTTGTAAGTGCTCCTCTGTAATCGCCGATTGCGATATCGCGAGTTAACCTAGGTCATCGATTTGCGCGCTTGATTGACAGTGCTCGCTGACCCACACTTATCGCGATCACAATTGTCATATGATAGGCTCTGATATCTTCCGCTTTCCACCGTCGATTGTGATATGCCGATTGGATTTGGACCATTGATTGGCCAGATCCGATGGATCCTGTGCAAAGTTGTTTTGACCTCCAATAGGCTTGATTTCATTGTTTTCTTCATGTTTTTACCTCCCAATAGTGTTATCCGCCATTTTTAAAGGTTCTCTTTTTGCAATAGTTTTTGGATTTTGAAGACTTAGAGGGCGATTTGGATCCATTTTGGATCACGCCTTCCCACTGAAAAAGCTTTTGGACCACCAAAAGTTGGTTTTCAAGCATCAATCAAGTGAGGATACAACTTCTTCACTTGTCCAATTTCCATCCATCATGCACTGCTTGGTTTTGAACCTTTGAGTCCAATTTAAGGTACTTAGTATCCCCTCTATGCATAGTTCTCACCTTCCTGTCCAGCACTGTATATTCCTGCAACTCATTGAGATATTCAGGCAACAGATCATTAATAGAAGGAAACTGACTTTGCTCTTTGGGATCTTCAATTAATGAAGGTTCAAACAATCTCAAGTTTTCTGCATTAATGACTGAATAGATATGCATATAAGCTGGCAAATCAAGGTGAAAAGCGTTTTCACCAATTTTCTCAAGTATCTTGAAAGGCCCATACCTTATTGGCTTCAGCTTCTTTCCTTCACCTTGCATTCTGTCTTTGCTGATGTACAGCCAGACTTGATCACCAACTTGGAAGCTATGTTCAATTCGATGCTTATCATGCCTTGCCTTGTACTTGGCCTGGCTCTTTCTAGTTGTTCCTGTACTACTTGGTGAATTTCTTGGATCTGTTTAATGAACTTGGTTTCTTTGCCCACATCACTGTGTCCATCAACTGCTATGTCATTCCCAAAGAAAAAATCCAAGGGAGACCTTGGTGTAAAACCAAAACAAGTCTCAAAAGGAGATCTCTGTGTAGAAGATTGCTTGGCACGGTTGTAAGCATGTTGCACATAACACAAATGTTCATCCCAAAGCTTTGGATGCTTGCTGCAATAGCCCCTGAGCAACTGGATCATTGTCCTGTTGACCACCTCTATTTGGCCATCTGTTTGTGGATGAAAGGTTGTGCTCTTCTTCAATCTGGTGTCCATCAATTCCCACAGAATTGACCAAAACTTCCCAACAAATTGGGAATCTCGATCAGATACAATGGAAGTGGGTAACCCAAAATGAACCCATACATGCTAAAAGAACAACTTCGTTGTTTGTTCAGCTGTAATCTTCTTGTTACAAGGTATTAAAATACACATTTTGCTGAACCTGTCCATAATAACATATAAATAATCATGACCTTTTCTAGATTTTGGCAACCCCCCAACAAAGTCCATGGAAACACTTTCCCAAGGATGAGAAGGAACTGGAAGTGGAGTGTACAAGCCTAATTTTCTATTGATGGGCTTGCTTTGAGCACACATGATACACCCTTTAATATATCTAGAAATTGTTTCACGCATTCTTGGCCAATAACAGAACCTTTGCAGCTGTGCAACTGTTTCACTTACACCAAAATGACCTGATATAAGAGAAGTATGTGCTTCCCGAATTATGTTAACTCTTTCAATTTTTGGAATGCATAACTTTCCCAAATGATACAAGAGTTGGTACTTAACATAATAATCCAATTCTTCTACTTGTTTGCCATGAATTAAAGTTGCATATACATATTTAAAATCTATATCTTGAGCATATTGTTCAATGTAGCTTTCATGCATTACTGAGTTATGCTTAAGTATAGTAGATGCATTTATGATTGGTCTAGACAACATATCTGCAACTTTATTGTCTATGCCCTTCTTATATTTGATGACTAGATGAAACTGTTGTAGAAAACCCATCCACCTATAGTGTCTTGATTGTTGCAATTTAGTTTGTGAGTGCAAATATTGAAGTGGTTGATGTTCTGTATGGATGATTGTTTCTTTGCCCATTAAGTAATGTTTCCACTTTTTCACACTATGTACTAATGCATACAATTCTTTATCATATGTGGGATAATTAACGGCTGCAGAATTAAATGTCTCAGAATGATAGCATATGGGTTTACCATGTTGCATCAACACTGCTCCCATGGCATAGTCACTGGCATTTGTTTCAATCTCAAATGGTTGTTGAAGATTTGGCAGTGCTAGTACTAGTGCTGTACAAATTTTTTCCTTTAAGGTGTCGAAGGTTTTCTGCTATTTGCCTCCCCACTGAAACACCGTGTTCAATGCTGTCAAAACATGCAAGGGCTGCAATCAAGGAAAAGTTAGCAATAAAATTTCTCCAATATTGTGTTGCTACTAGGAAGCTCCTAACTTCTATAGCAGATTTGGGTTTAGGCCAATTCACAATGACTTCAACCTTAGAGGGATCTATCTTCAATTCACCACCCCCTACAATATGACCCAAACAATTTAAAGATGTTTTGCTGAATTCACATTTTGACAATTTCACATAGAGATTTTCTCTTTTCAAAACATCTAAAGCTTGCTTTACATGCTTCAAATGTTCTTCCCATGTTTTACTGAAAACAAGAATGTCATCTAAATATACAATTACAAAATCATCAATAAAAGGCCTGAGTACATCATTCATAACTCTCATGAAAGTGGCAGGAGCATTAGTTAAGCCAAAAGGCATAATTAGCCATTCATACAACCCTTGCTTTGTTTTGAAAGCAGTCTTCCATGCATCTTGTTCTGCTACTCTGACCTGATGATAGCCACTACGCAAGTCCAACTTGGAAAAGTAAACTGCCTCTTTTAGCTGATCTAATAGATCATCAATGCAAGGAAGAGGATAACTGTTAGGGTCCCACCCTAACCCCCTTATTTATGTCATGGGATCACGTCATAGTCAAGATTCAATAAAGCCCATATTAATATTTGTAAGTGGTTAACCCGCAATTAATGACGGGACCACAGTTAGTTGCAAATGGGCCATAGTATTAGATAGATGGTATTAATAAAACCCACGGTATTGGCCTATGGTATTGCATGTATGAGTCATATATAAAGGATAGAGACTCCCTGCGAGGAGTGTCGTGTCTTATTTTGTAATCGAGCTCTGCTCTATTGGAGGTTGCCCCCTCGAAGAGGCAAGTGAACATTACTCTCTGAATAATAAAATCATTGCTATTCTGTGTTCTGGGTATCTTTTCTTCGCATATTTTGTATTGGGTATCATTTTTCCGGTTAAGAGCATAACAAGTGGTATCAGAGCACTTTCCAGGGCCAGTGGGATCTCCAATTCTTAGCAAAAAAAAAAATTGGCTAGAGACGTGTTCCGGCGTCTTTAAACCACGGGATCTGTCGTTGAGCGCATAAACCTGCGGATTTGGGGAGGCATGCACGTAGGAAATACAAGAGGTGGTCACGTCTGTTGGACTCCCTTGTAACCCCTGTGGGTACCCCTTCGAGTAGTAGCGCATTAGACAGAACCGCGCACTGACTGTCTTCCACGTACCCTCTGGGTATATCGAAAGCCCCTAGGTTCCATTGAAACCTCGCCATAGATAAACCGTCGGCCGTCTTGTGGCTACAGTACACCGAGAACAGCACTCGAAGAGATTACTCGCCCGTACGATAGGGTAGTCGGGTTGTACGGCTAAGGGTGCGGTCGATCCTCCTTAGTTAGAGCCCTGAAACATTGGGCCGAGTACTACTGCCAGACCCTTATGTATATTGCGATCTGTAGCACCTGACACTCCTCAAGACCATAGTTCCCTTTTCTAGCGGGGGATCGCACATCATCTATTCCAGATCCGCTGGTGCAACGAGGTGCAGCAACAGCTGACATTAGTCCCGCAGTCTCAAGTTCGCAGATCAGTCATTCCGATCTATTAGAGCCAGCCAATCAGCAGCAGCAGTCTGTTCCGCCGCCCAGAGCTATCCGATCCGCCATTCAGATCTCTTAGATCCACCAGATCGGAGTTGTTATGAAGGGTTCTTGGACTTTTGGCCGCATTGACATTTTGAGGATTTGGCGACTGCAGTATTGATCAGGAAGGAGTAAAACTATCCCATCAGAATCAGGACGACAAGCTGAGCACAGTGGTACCATTCAATTATTAGTGAAAATTTTTAGGCGGTCCCAATTTTTCATCAGGTTGGTGTATGGTAGAAACTAGAGCTCAAGCAATGGCCAATGAAAGAATGGACAAACTTGAAGAATCCATCGAATCCATCAATAAGTAGCTTACCGGACTAGGCCTCCAGGTCCAGCAATTAATCCCGAAGGGAAAGGAGCAAGCCCACGAGGAGGCGTATAATGACAATGAATACAATGAGGGTGAGTCTAGCCACTCTCCTCACGTCTGGCACACCCACCCACCACCCAGTCAGCGACCTCCCAAGTTGGATATGCATAAATTTGACGGTTCTCACCCATCTGCATGGATAGCACAAATGGAGCAGTATTTCAAACTGAATCATATCTTAGATGATGTGACTAAGCTTATGTTGGGGAGCATGTACTTGGACAATGAACGGTGGCAATGGTGGGAATGGCATCAACGTTGCAATGGACCTTTTAAGACTTGGACCAATTTACCAAAGCTCTTCGAGACTGCTTTGAACAGGAGGACTCTTTTTTGGGTCGTCTTACTAAGCTCCGACAGACAGGTACAGTGGATGAATATATTACAGCTTTTGAAGCCTTAGCCTTCCGCACTTGGGGTATCTCAAATGTGTTCTACACAGAATGTTTTAACAGTGGTCTTAAAGAAGCCATCAAAGCTCAAGTCTTACTGCACCACCCTCCCACTTGGACAGAGGCTTGCAAGGTAGCCCGTAACGTGGAACGTGCATTAGCAGCCCAATACAGTCGCCCAAATTTCCCCGCTAAAGGTCGTCCCCCACAAGCTCACAACATGACTCAAACACTTAAGGTCCAAAAGGTGTCACCTGCGGAAATGGCCGAAAGAAGGATGCAAGGACTATGTTACTACTGTGATGAAAAATACTCCCCAGGTCATAAATGCAAGGAGCCCAAATTTTTTCAAATAGATGCCACTGACTACAGCTCAACAAAGGAAGATCCACCACTTGAGGAACATGAGGCGCTAGAAGAAGACAACCCAAATGAGAATGTCTCTGACGAACCAGTTATTTCGCTGCATGCGTTGGCAGGGATTTCTTCCCCTCAAACTCTCAAAATCATGGGTTTTCTTAAACATCGCCCAGTAGTAGTCTTGATTGATAGTGGAAGTACCCATAATTTCATCCATCAAAAAATCGCAGAAGCAGTGCATTGTTTTGTATGAGTAGTTTCTAACTTCCAAGTCCAAATTGCGGATGGGGGCACAATGAAATGTGAAGGCCGCTGTGAAAATGTCAAACTCCAAATGGGGGATTATCAGTTGAAAACCCACATGTTTGCCATACACATGGGGGGTTGCGACATTGTCCTCGGCGCTGAATGGCTCCGCACTCTTGGGCCAATCACAATGGATTTTCAGGAGTTATATATGAGTTTTAAGCAGAACAACTACACACATACCCTCCGTGGACTCCAGGCGGGAGCCCCCTCTATCATCAGCTCGCATCGGATGGAAAAATTGTTAAAAAAGGGCAATCATGGAGTGGTAGCTCAATTTAATGCCATCCAGGTCGTCGAAACCAAGTCTCTGCCAATTCATCCTGAGATGCAACAGATTTTAAATAACCATCTGCCGGTCTTTGACAAGACTCATGAGCTTCCACCCTCGCGAGGGGAACATGATCATAGCATCACCTTGGTTCCAGGGGCCCAACCCCCAAATGTGCGGCCATACAGATATCCGTTCATCCAAAAGAATGAAATAGAAAAAATCATCAAGGAACTTTTGGAAGCAGGTGTCATTCGTCCCAGCATTAGTCCTTATTCATCCCTAGTGGTCATGGTGCTCAAGAAAGATGGGGAGTGGCGGATGTGTCTCGACTTCAGGGCCCTCAATAAGTTGACAGTCAAAGATAAATTTCCCATTCCGGTGGTTGACGATTTGCTGGACGAACTCAATGGGGCTCAATTCTTCACTAAGCTGGATCTTCGCTCAGGCTACCACCAAATTCGCATGAAGGAAGTTGACATTACCAAGACTGCTTTCCGAACTCATGAAGGCCATTATGAGTTCTTGGTCATGCCATTTGGTCTTTGTAATGCCCCCTGTACTTTTCAGAGCCTCATGAATCACATTCTCAAACCATATCTCAGGAAATTTGTCCTTGTCTTCTTCGATGACATCCTCATCTATAGTGGCACTTGGGCTGCACATCTTCAGCATGTAGATCTACTCTTACACCTGCTCCGCAAGCATAAATTATTTGTCAAGATGTCCAAGTGTTCGTTTGGCATGGAAGAAGTTGAGTATTTGGGCCACAGTGTGGGGCGTGAAGGTGTCAAGTTGGACCCCAAAAAGATCCAGGAAATGCAAGCATGGCCTCAACCTAAGACTTTGAAGAGCTTGAGAGGATTTTTGGGTCTCACAGGCTATTATCGTAAATTTGTCCGCAACTATGGCCGCATAGCGAAGCCCCTCACTCAACTCCTAAATAAAAACTCCTTCTTCTGGAATGAGGAAGCACAACAGGCATCTTCAAAAACGCCATGTGTTCCACTCCAGTATTAGCACTACCTGACTTCACCAAATCCTTTGTCATTGAATGTGATGCTTCGGGGACCGGTATTGGGGCGGTCTTAATGCAGGAAGGGCGACCTTTGGCCTTCACAAGCCAACAACTAAGTGGGAGGAATCTGGGCCAATCTACCTACGAAAAAGAAATGATGGCCATCTTACATGCCGTCGAGACCTGGCGACCTTACTTATTGGGGCGACGTTTCCAAATCCGCACAGATCATCACAATCTTAAATACTTTTTGGAGCAATGCCTATCCTCCCCACAACAAAATAAATGGCTCGCCAAAATGCTGGGATATGATTATGAGATTATTTACAAGAAAGGGAAAGACAATAGTGTAGCAGATGCATTATCTCGCCAATTTGAGGAAGAAAGTACTCTGCTAGCAATTTCCCTCCCCATTCCAGAATGGATTGAAGAGGCTCGCAAGGAATGGTTTTCACACCCTGGGCTATCCCAACTCATTTCTCAATTGCAGGTAGATCCAAATTCCACCAAGGGCTACTCGTGGCAGGATGATATTCTTCGCTACAGGGACAGAGTTGTAATATCCCCAACATCCACCCTCAAAGGTCGCATTTTGGCAGAATTGCACTCATCGCCCATTGTAGGACATTCGGGCTTTCAGAAGACGTATGCTCGCACCAGAAGATCATTTTTTTGGACAGGCATGAAAAAGGACATCCTTACTTTTGTAGCAGAATGCGATGTCTGTCAACGCCACAAAGGGGAAACCGTCAACACACCAGGCACATTACAACCATTGCCCATTCTTACATCAATTTGGACGGAAGTTTCTATGGATTTCATTACAGGTCTTCCAAAGTCTAGGAACAAGTCAGTCATCATGGTGGTTGTGGACCAACTATCGAAGTATGCACATTTCTACGCCCTACCCCACCCATTTACACCAACTTTGGTCTCTCAATATTTCATGGATCAGATTTTCAAATTGCATGGCATGCCCACTTCTATTGTGTACGATCGCGACCCGATCTTTACCAGTAATTTTTGGCAGGAACTCTTCAGGATACAAGGCACTCAACTAAAACTTAGTACTTCCTATCATCCGCAAACAGATGGTCAAACTGAAGCCGTCAACAAATGTCTAGAAACCTACCTTAGGTGTTTCACTTCAGAAAAGCAACACCTTTGGGTATAGTGGTTACCTCTGGCTGAATGGTGGTATAACACCAACTATCATGCCACCACCAAAATGACTCCCTATGAAGCAGTATATGGTCAACTTCCGCCTTCCCCTACTTCTTATCTCAAGGGGTGCTCCAAAGTACAAGCAGTGGATCAACTCCTACAACACCGCGCAACCATGCTCGCCCATCTTAGAGAGAATCTTCATCAAGCTCAGAACCGCATGAAGCAACAGGTAGACCAGCATTGCTCAGAGCGCCAATTTCAAGAAGGGGATTAGGTCTTTTTGAGGCTGCAACCATATAAGCAAACATCACTCAAAGACAAGGGTTGTCAGAAGCTATCTCCAAAATTCTACGGACCATACCAAGTACTTCAGCGCATTGGAGAAGTGGCTTACAAGTTGGCTTTGCCACCTACTGCAAAAATCCATCCAGTTTTCCATGTATCATGCCTCAAGAAAGTGATCGGGAACAATTGCAGAGTTCAAACCAGTCTACTTGAATTGGACGAAGAAGGGTCAATCTAGCTTCAACCCGAACAGGTTCTAGACACAAGAGACAAACACCTGCGCGGCCGCATGATTAAGGAAGTCCTTGTCAAATGGAAAGACACCTATCCGGAAGATGCAACTTGGGAACCAGCCACTATTCTTCAGCAGTTTCCGCAGCTTCAGCCTTGAGGACAAGGCTAGTCTTAAGGGGGAGGGCATGTTAGGGTCCCACCCTAACCCCCTTATTTATGTCATGGGATCACGTCATAGTCAAGAGTCAATAAAGCCCATATTAATATTTGTAAGTGGTTAACCCGTAATTAATGACGGGACCACAGTTAGTTGCAAATGGGCCATAGTATTAGATAGATGGTATTAATAAAACCCACGGTATTGGCCCGTGGTATTGCATGTATGAGTCATATATAAAGGATAGAGACTCCCTGCGAGGAGTATCGTGTCTTATTTTGTAATCGAGCTCTGCTCTATTCGAGGTTGCCCCCTCGAAGAGGCAAGTGAACATTACTCTCTGAATAATAAAATCATTGCTATTCTGTGTTCTGGGTATCTTTTCTTCGCATATTCTGTATTGGGTATCATTTTGCAGGTTAAGAGCATAACAATAACAATTCTTGATCATTATTTTATTCAGTGCTCTGTAATCAATGCACATCCTCCACAAACCATCTTTCTTTCTCACCAACACGATTGGAGATTCGCATGGTGATGTGCTTGGTCTTATGAACCCTTTATCGAGCAGCTCTTGTACCTACTTCTTGATCTTTGCATTCTCTAAAGCGGATAACCTATACATTCCGATGTTAGGTAATGGAGCATCTTGCTGCAAATGAATATCATGTACTATTTCCCTTTTGGGTGGCAGACCTTTAGGTTCTTGAAATAGGATATCATATTCTGAAAAAACTTTTTCTAAATCAGCTTTCTGTTTAGCATCATAGCCCTCAAATACATTGGCTTTATCAGGGTTCTTTTCCTTTACAACCATTTTTTTTCTAAGTAAGATTGATCTATTAATATGAAACAAAAATAATTACAGTGAGGCATGGCCTCAATAGGACTGAGCATCGTTCATAAAAAATGACTGTCTAACTTTGACTGCCCCAACAAAAGGGAAACCAGTCCATTAAATCAACCAAAAAATCCTCTTAGACAATGCATAACCATAACCATAAAACACAGAAATAACCGAATTTGTCCAGTCAAAAGGGCAACACCTGGCTACCACGTGTTGAGACTAGAGATTGTTTGGGGCCGGTTCCTCCTCGATCAGACACGCGTATTTATACCAATCGTCTTCTTGTGCTGATGTGTTGCTACCTTGAGCTAGATGGGCACCCTCGGTACTACCTACTCCCGCATGCGTTCCAGATGTGTCGCCCCGTCGGCTTCCTGAAGCATACATGTCGCCAATTTTACCTTCAGCATCCTGCGGACTGCCAACCAACGCTTTATCATGCAGGGTGGCTCTATCTTCATCGCGTTACTCTTTGCCTGGGTTACGAATGCCCCTGTTTCTTGGTGCTGCCCTTTGCTGCTCATCATTGTGCTCAGGCAGAGGAGCTGACAGGTTGATTTCTTTAGAAAATGAGATAGTGATGGTGGCTGTGATTACAGGACAATTCAGGGTGCTTCGAAAGCGGAATTGCGATGTATGGGGAGCTGGATGCAGAGGAAGGGGAAAATTGTCTATGTGGACTTTAGCCTCCCTCCTTCCTGCCCCTTGGAGCTGAGCTCTTCCCCTTCCACTGCGGGTGTCGGGATACCGGCCAGGGAAGGAGCTATAAAGATTGGGAATGTCAGCTGAAAAGGCAAGGGAGACAGAGTCTGGGCTGGGTGTTGCAGGAGGGCGGATGCTCCCGCCATGAGTGCCTCCTCTCCTACTCCGCATTCGATGTCAGATGTGAGCCATGGTAGGATTGAAAGCAGGGTTAGCAGCAAAGAGGTTGGAGGAATTACTGCGCAGAGAATGGACAAAGGAGGTCTGAGCATTAGCTAAATTGTAGATTCTGGTGTGAGAATAGTGAAACCTGTTGCCCAGGTCTATACAACTGAGCAACCAGCAACGGCTTCCCGTTAAAGTGCGTGAATAGGACTCTGCGGCCTAAGGAGGACAAACACAGAGGAGCAAGGGTGGAGGAATGGCATGATGTTCTACGGAGGCCATTGCTATGAGCGGTGTGGTTCTGTCTCGGCTATAGCAATCAATTAATGGTGCCTGCAAGGTGCCTTGAATGCTTCTCAGGTTGGCATGGGGGAAGACGCAGTCGGCCATGTGGCCAGCCTTCCTGCCAGCCGACCGTCTTATCACTTTAAATGTCTTGATTATCACCTGCATCCGGGTTTTCCTTTACAACCATTCGTAAAAATTGCTTGCATGAATTTACAATTATTTTCATCTGCCATGAGTTTATGAGAGTGTAGTTATTTTTGAGTTCATGAGCTCTTACAATATATTCTATTCCATCTTTGGTGAGTTTATACTTATTTTCAGCTCTATAGAATATGGCTTTTCTATCATACAAGTAAGGACTTCCTAAAACAATACCGCATATTGTTATGGAACCAGCTCAAGAAAAGATAGAAAAGATAGATCAACGCCTTAGAATTCAGCCTCTTCGAGGGGGAAACCTCCTTTACATTACATAAATGAACAATTCTTGGATGATACAAATGAAAAGACCTCCTTTCTATATATAGGAGTCTAAGGGGTCATAACATAATCAGAGCCGACATAACAATAATAATGTAAGGGCACAATAATAACAATAGTGGGCTTCTATGGGGCACAATAGTAGCAATATGGGCACTACATGGGTACATCAATATAATAAGTGGGTTGTACTAATAACAATAAGGGGTTACACTAGTAGTATAGGGGCCTAACATGCCCCTCTCCTTCAAAAAGCGTTGTCCTCAATGCTTGAGTAGTTCTTGATGCTTATGTATAAAATTCTTGTCCTCCCATGTGGAATGTTCAGCGGGTAAGTTCTTCCACTTGATGAGATACTCTGAAATTGATCGATTTCATAGCTGTCGAGTTCTTGTTTCTGTGACTGCTCCAGGTTCTAATATGATTTTTCCTTCCTCTTCAATTTCTAGCAATATTGTTTGAATTGGGATCTTTTGCAACTTTTGAATAAGTGGCAATACTACTTCATCCTTCTTCCATTCATCCCTTTCTTCATTTATCCAATCTGGTTGGATAATCGAAATAGCACAAAACAATGCTTCCACATCTTCATCCTTGAAGAGTCTTCCCATTCGATAAGGTCGCCTTTTTTTAAGTGCATGTAGCATTGCCAACATTTCCTTCTCATAAATAGCTTGCTTGAGCTATAGCTGTAAAAATAACCAAGCACCTACATCAAAACATTTTTCACTACAATGTTGATCTACCTGTTGTTTCGTTTGATTTTGCATCGAAGTGGCGTTATCCTTTAAAATTTGGAGAACTTGTTGTTGATGCTCGATGTGATCTTTCACTGCTTGAACCTTTTTCTTCTTGATATGTCCTTCTATCTCTAGAGTTTGAGGAGTGGTAATTTCTTCCAATCCTTTACAAGATATGGTCGGATTCATTTCTTGATGCTCAATGTGATCTTTCACTTCTTGAACATTTTTCTTCTTGATATGTCCTTCTATCTTGATAGTTTGAGGAGTGGTAATTTTGACCAATGAATTACAAGATATGGTTGGATTCATTTCTTCTTTCTCGATATGATCTTTCACTTCTTGCACCTTTTTCTTCTTGATATGTCCTTTTATATTGAGTTTGAGGAGTGGTAATTCTTGCCAATGCTTTACAAGATATGGTCTGATTCATTTCTTCTTTCTCTGGGGTGGGGTCCTGGCGTATATCTTCTTCTTTTGATGTTTCTTGATCCTTTTCTTCCTCCTCTTCATATTCTATGTAAAATAATTTCTTCTCAGCACACTTATGACCTTTAGTGCATTTTCTATCACAATTGTAACAAAGCCCTTTTTCTCTTTTTTCTTCCAATTGTTGTGGTGTAACCCTTGTAGGTTATGGAAGGCTAGGAGAAAAAACACTTCCATCTTTATAGTTGTGAGGGGTATGCTTCCTGGTTTCCATAATTTTGCTTTCCACTATGTCACAAAGCCCTTTTACTCTTTCCAATTGTTGTGCTGTCGCTCTAAAGAAGGTGTTTCTCTTTGTATCCTCATAATGTGCTATCATTTCCTCCGTGAAAATTGACCATGTAACAAGTTTTTTATGAGAACAAAGCCCTTCATACCATAAAAATTGATCGGGTCCTAAATATGAAGATGCAATACATACCTTTTGTAACAGTGGCACACCATGTAGATCAAAATATTGCTCCATCTGAAGTATCCAATTTACCGGATCCTTGCCATCAAACTTCCTCATCATGTTTTTTCTTGATTTTAGGAGCTTGATCTTGAAATGACTGTAACTCTGTACTTTCAGATCTTTAAGTTCTGAAATTGCAACTTGTAGTAGTCCTATGTGTCCTCTTTCCAATGCCACTAGTCTAATTCAAATTGGATACTCCAAGAAATAGTTATTCCAATTCTCCCACAGTGACCTGATTATAGACTAGTTCAGTAAAGCGAACTTGTACGACGTGCCACGAGTCACTGTTTCAACCTTTGGATCTGAAAAATGCATACAAGAAACTACAGTCTGTCCTATTTCTATACCTTCTTACGAAATTTCAATATGATCCCCAGAGAGAAAGTTATGACGATTTGCCCCAGGTCACCTGTTTGGAATGTAATTCAGGAGTTTGGAGAAAGTCCAACTTACTCAGATCATATCTCCGCAAATATAGTGCAAAAGGCTCTGAAATTTGGACCCACGGTTTAGCGTGATGTCTTCTAAAATGGGTTTTTTTTTAAACTTTTGAAACGTCACAGAAAAAAAGTTAGAGTGAAAATGCCACGATGACCTATTTGGAGCAGCGAAACCCTAGAATCCAACGCTCTGATACCAAATGTTATGGAACCAGCTCAAGAAAAGATAGAAAAGATAGATCAACGCCTTAGAATTCAGCCTCTTCGAGGGGACAACCTCCTTTACATCACATAAATGAACAATTCTTGGATGATACAAATGAAAAGACCTCCTTTCTATATATAGGAGTCTAAGGGGTCATAACATAATCAAAGCCGACATAATAATAATAATGTAAGGGCACAATAATAACAATAGTGGGCTTCTATGGGGCAAAATAGTAAAAATATGGGCACTACATGGGTACATCAATATAATAAGTGGGTTGTACTAATAACAATAAGGGGTTACACTAGTAGTATAGGGGCCTAACACATATTTCCAAGGGAACTATATCTAACTCAACCTCATCTACAAATGTTGACCCAAATGCAGACCTAAGTTTACATTGTCTAGTCACTTGTAGCTTTGCTTTATCACATACCCAACCTAATGGATATGACTTCTTGTGAGGTGTGGTTAGTAATCCCAACTTCTTTACAATTGCTACAGAAATAAAGTTTACTTGTGATCCACTATCAAATAAAGTATCAATCTTTTGATGCTTGGAAATAACTCTAATGTGAAAAAGCTCATGTCTTTTCCTCTCATTTTCTTCATTATCAATAGATTATGCAGAATTACTAGTAGATGCTTCAGAATTTTTACCTTTTATACCTTTAGCTGCGACTGTTATTTCATCACCTGAGTCTGACCCCAAATCTTTCTGAATAGCAGCAACAGTCTTCTTCTTCTTGCCATCGAACTTCTTAGGTTTCAGCTTCGGATGCAAAGACCAATAGTGTTCATCATCGTGTCCATCCTTTTTGCAGCAAGTGCATGAAGGTTTGTCTTTCTGTACAACGTTTTCCTTCATCTCTTTCCATCTCAGCTTCTTCTTTTCCTTGTTCTTGCTTGCAGTGGCTTTTGATGATCCCCCAATCTCTGGGTTCACATTCTTGCCTCTAGCCTCTAGATGTGTAGCCTAAACAGAGACCTAATCTATGCTAGTGGGTTAAACATGAGAATGGTGTGCCTCAAATAGCTATGCAGACAACCTATATACTTCAATAAAGTTTCAGGTGAGTCTAGAGAAATGCCTAGAATTAAAGCTCTTTTTCCAAATTCCTGGGTATAGCTTTGTACACTTTGCCCCTTTAATTGGTGAAGAGTTTGTCAACTCATCATTGCTTGCTGCATATAAGCTAGTGGATAAAATTGTTTTTTAATGGCAGAAACAAATTCACTCATGGTAGAAAGAATTTTACCATGCTTCTTCAAATCAGCTTGTGTCTTGCCTTCCCACCACACTAGGGCAGTTCCTCCAAGGCGAAGGCTAGCTAGTTGAATTTTACTCCTTTCTGAATCAATGTTCTCCACTCTGCAATACACATCAATCTGTCTAATCCAGTTCTCTAGCTTTTCTGCATTTAATTCTCCATCATTATTGGCAAATCAAATTTTACATCTAATTTAATCAAAGTTGTTTTCTTCTTTTTCTTTTCAGGGCTAGAAGGAGCAGTTGATGGAGGAGGCTCTTCCCCTTTCCCTTTGCCTTCTGAATGGGCAAATAGAAGAGGTTCCTCTACTCCTTTGCCTTGTTCGGGTGTTGAGGTGCTTGCACCTCGATCCTTCTTAAATTACCGATACATTTCTTCCACCATGGCTCTCATGGTCATGAAACTGTCCATGAACTAAGAGTCTGATTCCAATGGGACTTCTCTGGCCATTCTCCTCTGAGCGTAGCCTCTTCCAATTTCTGGATTAGCCTCAACAAGCTCTCCTTCCCCTAGTTTGAGCTTTGACCTAGTTAGCATTCAACAATCCAACACAAGCTTGTATAACCTTAGCAAACCTAAAGCTCTGATACCACTTGATCTGAAAATGAAGATCTTAGATTACTTTTAAGGTATTACAGACTCATGTGCATGGATTAGCCTATATTACTTAGTGCAACAGATCGATAAGATTGCGAATAATATAGACAATTGAGCAGTTAGAGAAGCATAATAGACAAACACACATAAACACAACAAGTTTAATATGGAGTTCACCCAAAACTCTTGGGCTACGTCTCCTGGTCCAGCCTTCAGTGGTGACCTCTCTATTATGTCTTCAAGAGCAGAGTTTTACAAAATGTGAGCTCAAATTGAGTCTCAACACACAGATACAAACAACAGGAGTTTGCTTGAATCCCTCAATCCTCTCTGAGTACACAGACTCTTTATTTCACTTTCTGTCTCTGTCAGTCTGTGGCTTTAAAGCCAATCGACATTGTCTGTTCGTTTCCCCTTCTCGGGCTCTCTAACTCCCGACCTCTGTCTGCTCGAATCCCCTTCTGAGTGTTAGCAATCATGGCATAACGTCTTTAGGGAAGGTGGCCACCTATTCTGCAACGGAAGGGACCATCGGACCTTTGAAATCCCCAAAAATAGATTTCTCTGTTTACATAGAGAAATACGCTAAAACACGGGAAAAATCCACCAAATCACTGTTCATCGGACTTCAAATATTCATAAATCCACACTATATTTCTATCGGGTCCACCTTTATATCACAATCGCATCTCCACTGTTGATCTGAGTGATCTTGATCTAATGGCTGAGATTCATTTCGAGCGGCGAAGGCGTACAGAGATTACCCACCCGAAAGGTGGTTTTCTCATGCCACATGTTGGCCAGTGGATGGAATCGGGCGGAGCCTGTCCAATACCACTCATTGCCTAAGGCCAGCCCGAAATCCTACCATTACGGAACTCAAAACATATATATCTACATGTATATCCCTTTCGGGTCTAGATTCATCGCTTTATTTGCATTTTCTTTTTTTTTCATTTATTTGGCGGAAATGGAAAATACATAGAAAAGTGTCATTTTCTGGATCTCAAAATATATCAAATATCATTTATAACTCTATCGAGTTCGGCTATCGCAAGCCATATTTATATCGGCCCCGCACCTTTGTGTAGCCCCGATGCGATATTGTGATGTGATTGATCGCAATCTCATATCGCATAGACCCCTGGGCCATTTGTAAGCGCTCCTCTGTAATTGCCGATTGTGATATCGCGAGTTAACCTAGGCCATCAATATGCGCGCTTGATCGACGGTCCTCATTGACCCGCGCTAATCACGATTGCAATTATCATATGATAGGCTCCGATATCTTCCGCCTGCCACCGCCGATTGCAATATGCCGATCAGATCTGGACCGTTGGTCGGTCAGATCCGATGGCTCTTGTGCAAAGTTGGTTTGACCTCCGATAGGCTCGATTTCACTATTTTCTTCATGTTTTTGCCTCCCGATAGTGTTATCCGCCATTTTTAAAGGTTCTCTTTTTGTGATAGTTTTTGGATTTTGAAGACTAAGAGGGTGATTTGGATCCATTTTGGATCAATCCTTCACCATTGGGCATGGAGTCAAAAATTGTAATGCACTTATACAACCAAATAATCTCCATGGAACTTTTTTTGCAGGGAATCCTTTCATCATCAAACTAAAATGTTGAAATATAAACTCTAACAACTGGAAATTAAATGCTCAGCTAGTAAGCTTATTTATATACAACTCCTACTTATGTATAGGGGATCAATTCACCTAAGTGAGTTCAACCCTCCAATGGAATCATGTCATCATTTGGGTGCTGGACCTAATGCCTCCCTGTTGATGAAATTTAAAAATTAAAATAAGCATGCACCATAAAAAATATTCAAACAAAAACTTGATGCATACTCTAGAAACAACCTTTGTTGTTGACCAAATAATGTGCTCATGTAATCAACTACAGAGTCATAGAACTGACAAGAAAAATTTGCAGCTACCTTATTTTCATGAAACGTCTGTTGACCAATATCTTCTTGGTCAGGGCAGCCATAAATACTTTTCAGCTCCTCAACCTTATATTTTTCAAGAAAGCTTGTTTCTGGAAGACTTCTCCCCACTTTCTAGTAAACCACCCCCTTTAAACATTTGTAACCATTTCGTCCTCCTCTGAATAATATGAATCATAAATTGGAGTAGGTTCTTGAATTTGTTCTCCAGGCGAAGGATGTGCATCGTGGACTGGAGCCTCTTTATTGACCTATTGGTGGGCTTCCTTTTCTTGTGCAACTTCCCATGACTAGGATTGTTGTGGCTTTGCATCACTTAACTCTCCATCGAATTCATATACATCATAATAAGGAAAATCATCAACTTTTCTGAATGAGAGCTCTGAGGGTTTATGTGCATCTCTATGATGTCTCCTTCTTCTCTTTCTTGGTCATTGGGTGGTGCTTATTGATGTGAGTATATGTTTTCTTGGAGTGGAGCTCCACAAACATCTTCAGCAAGGTCATTAACCTCAGGAATATTTTCATCATTGTAATATGCACAAAAATATTCAAATAGAGCCTCGGGAGGATATAATATTTTTCAATACTGACAGAATTTTATGTGAAAATTGTTTAAGGAAGATATGCTACCACGAGGTATTCTTCTATACCAAATTCTAACATTGTCTCCTAAAGAGTGCATGAACATTTGCGCATCTTAAAAAATAATACCCTGTTGTTCCATGCATTCATGAAAATCCTTAAGGTGCTGGTCTGGCCTTCTATGAATCTAGGAAAATAGTTATTCCATTCATGAAACGAAGGGACATGATTGGGATAACCAACAATAGAAGAAAAATCCAGTGGGGAAAATTTATTGGCCAGGAATGCAGGAATGACCATTTTGAAAACCTTCCTAGGTGAGTGATCTCAGGTTCAAAGGTAGCGAAAGTTTTCGGTTGCTTTAGCATCAGAGAGAGTATGAGGCTGCTTGAAAGACAATATGATCAAATATAGATATATATAGTAGAGTGGCCATGATGTTTACCATAATATTGAAATAGTGGAGTTGCCAAGGTGAGAGATATTCAACCCACACTTCCCTTGATCACCTCACAGAGGGAATGTAAAGATTTTTTGTACCTAGGGAAAAGTATTTTAGTTCGTTCCCTTACAAAGATGACAGAAAGATGTTGTTGATTTTTCTAGCACTTGTAGCACAAGTGCTTCAGGAAATATAGAAAGCTTCCTAGAGACAACCTCTGGGTTGATTGTAGACCAGTGCCTAGGACATATTAAAGAGAGTAGTGATTTGGAAGATTATCAATGGGGCTTTCTGTTGCACTCCAATTGTCACGTAGTTCTGAAATATAATAAAGTGGGGCTTGGTTCAATAGTCTTTGATCAAGGTGAACTCAAGGAGATACCTGGATCCAAATACAGGGGGTGAATCAGGCTGATCTCAAAGAGGAATGTCTTGTTTTGATGGCTGACACACAACAATGAGCAGCTTAATATTGAATTTGTAGTAAAGGTGAAGAGGAGGAGAGAAAGTAACGAAATAGATGCATAGGGATGTAAACAAGACAAAATCCTAAGCAACAATGTTCTAGTAGAAGGATGGAAGGAAAAAGAGATGGAATGACAAGAATTACAGAGTGTGAATTAAGGTTTCATGTTCTATAGCTCAGGGATACACTTATCACTAATCAATGTATATAAATCTATGCTCTTAAAGGTACATAAGTAAATCTTTAAATAACATAGGTACTGCTACTACTTAGTAGCATGCATATAACCATGAGAGAATGAGACCGAAAACTTCATTATACAATTTCAGTAGAAGAGAAACATACATGAAATGAGATTTACAGAGGGGAAAACATATTTCTTACAACCATGATTGGAATCACCAAATAGTTTCATTAATCCTCAAAATGAGTTCAATATACTAGTCCATTACATTTAGCCATACATCGCTTGAGACCCTCATGAATAGGAAGATAAAACCAAAAGTGGAATCACAGAATTTGGACTTGTGCGGGCGCAGAATTCTGGAACCCCTTTTAAGTGTTTATTCCCCCTATTTATAAGAAGAGGGGGAACTTTAAATTAACAGTTATGTTAGGTCCCTATAATACTAGTGATGCCCCCATTAATATTGTAGTTGTATCCCTTATTAAAATTGTTGTGCCCCTATTGTCCCCATATTGTTATTACTGTGCCCCATAGAATCCCTCTATTGTTATCTTTGTGCCTTTATATTATTATTGTTAGGTCGGCTTGGTTATATTGTGACCCCTTAGACTCCTATATATAGAAAGGAGGTTTTGTCATTTGAATCATCCAGGAATTGTTCTTTTTTGTAATGTAAAGGAGGTTGCCCCCTCGAAGAGGCTGAATTCTAAGGCGTTCAACTATCTTTTCTATCTTTTTGTGAGCTGGTTTCATAACATTTGGTATCAGAGCTTTGGATTCTAGGGTTTTGCTGCTCCAAATAGGTCATCGTGAAATTTTCACTATAACTTTTTTTCTGAAACGTTTCAGAAGCGAAAAAAAAACCCATTTGAGACGAAATCGTACTGAACCTTAGGTCCAAATTTAAGAGATTTTCGCGCTATATTTACGGAGATATGATCTGAGGAATTTGGTATTTTTGTAGACTCCTGAATTACATTCCAAACAGGTGACCTGGGGAAAATCGTCATAACTTTCTCTCTGAGCATCAGATTGAAGTTTTGTAAGAAGGTATAGAAAGATGACCTAGTAAGCAACTTGAAAGCTCTAGCATGACTCATGAAGAAGAGGAAGAAATGCAACATGATATATCAAAATTACGAGACCAACTGCAACAAGTGTCACTTGCACAAAAAGTAACAGAATCTAAGATGGATGGTTTAAAGAAATATGTAGAAGCTAAGATCGATGGTTTAAAGAAAGGTGTAGAAGCTAAGATGGATTGTTTAAAGAAAGGCATAGAAGCTAAGATAGATGGCATGGACGCTAAGATGAATGGCATGGACACTAAAATGGATGGCATGGATGATAAGATGGAAGAATTGAAGATAAATTTGAATAAGTTGCTACAAGAAATGGTCACTAATGGTGAAAGGGTAGTAAAGGAAACTCATGATGAGAACAAAAGAAATGTTAATCATGATTCCATAGACTCTAATGTTGGATCGAAGACCCACCATATTCCAAAAATCGATATGAGGAAGTTTGATGGCAAGGATCCCGCAACATGGATATTACAGATGGAGCAATTTTTCGATCTCAATAATGTGCAAAACACACAAAAGGTACGTATTGCAACTTTATATTTGGAACCAAATCAGTTTGTATGGTATCAATGGCTTTGCTCTCATAAACAAATTATCACTTGGGCAACTTTTATGGAAGAATTGATAGCACATTATGAGGATACAAAAAGCAACACTTTTTTTAGCCAATTGATAAGTCTCAAACAAAAGGGTTCAATAATGGAGCACATTGAGGAGTTCCAAAAATTGAACATAAGGGTAAAAAATATTCCAGAGGAGCATAAGATTGATGTGTTCATAGGGAATTTAAAGGATAATATCCAACATGATGTTCACCTTTGGGAACTTGATTCATTAGAGAAGGCATTCAAGTTAGAAAGAAAAATGGAAAGCAAAATTATGGCAACCAGGAAGCATACCACTCACAACTATAAAGATGGAAGTGTTATTGCCCATAGCCTTCCACAACCTATAAGGTTGACACCACAACAATTGGAAGAAAAAAGAGCAAAAGGGCTTTGTTATAGTTGTGATAGAAAATACACTAAAGGTCATAAGTGTGCTGAGAAGAAATTATTCTACATAGATTGTGAAGAGGAAGAAGAAAAGGAGCAAGAAAGGTCAAAAGAAGAGGATATACTCCAAGAACAAAGCCTAGATAAAGAAGAAATTAATCTGACCATATCTTGTAATGCATTGGCTGGAATTACCACTCCCTCAAACCATCAAGAAAGAAGGACAAATCAAGAAGAAAAAGGTAATAGTGTTGATTGATTCAGGAAGTACCCACAATTTTATTCATTGTAAGATGGCAAAAGAATTGAATTGCTTCCTATATCCAGCACGAGAGTGTCAAGTGATGGTTGCAAATGGAGGAACGATAAATTGCTCTGGAAAGTGCCATAATATCAAGCTATCCATGGGAGAATATGTATTGAAAAGCCCAATGATTTCCATTCCAATGGGAGGTGCTGATGTTGTACTAGGAGTCCAATGGCTACAATCTTGGGTACAATAGCTTTTAACTTTCAAAAACTTTTCATGAAATTTTATGTGGAAGGAAAGGAACTTGAATTAAGGGGTATTGCAGGGAAATCGGGAAAGATAAAAAGCTCTAACGGTATGACAAAGCTTCTAAAAAAGGAACAACGAGGTGTAATTGCACAATTATGTTCGCTAGATGTTTCCACATCGAAATCATCTATTTCTCCAGATCTCCAAAAAGTCTTGGACAATCATTCCAAGGTATTTGAGACTCCCAAAGGTCTCCCACCTATTCGTGATCATGATCATGCTATTCATTTGATTCCAGGAAGTGTTCCTCCAAACATCAGGCTGTACAGATATCCCTATGCCCAAAAGAGTGAAATTGAACATATGGTTGCAGAAATGCTTGAGGCTGGTATAATTCAACCTAGCCAAAGTTCTTTCTCTGCTCCAATAGTATTGGTGCACAAGAAGGATGGATCATGGTGCATGTGTCCGGATTATAGGGAGCTCAACAAGCTCACTATTAAAGATAAGTTTCCCATTCCTGTCATTGATGAATTATTGAATGAATTGCATGGATCAATTTACTTCACCAAGTTAGATCTTCGTTCAAGATATCATCAAATCAGAATGAAGACTCAAGACATTCCGAAAACAACATTTAGAACTCATGAGGGTCACTATGAGTTTTTGGTCATGCCTTTTGGCCTTACCAATGCACCTTCTACATTTCAAGGTTTGATGAATTCCATTTTCAAACCCTTCCTTAGAAAATTTGTGTTAGTATTTTTTGATGATATACTAATCTACAACAACAAGTCTTGGAAGGATCGTGTTGAACATGTTGACAGGGTGCTACAACTATTGGAGGAGAAACAATTATATGCAAAAAGATCCAAATGTTTCTTTGGAGTACAAGAGGTGGAATATCTGGGTCATATTGTATCTCATGAAGGAGTTAAGGTAGACCCTAGCAAAATTAAAGCCATTAAGGAATGGGAAATCCCCACATCCATAAAGCATTTGCGAGGATTTATCGAGTTGACAGGGTATTATAGTAAGTTTGTTAAGAATTATGGGAAAATAGCAGCACCTCTAACAACATTGTTGAAGAAAGATGCATTTTCATGGACTCCAGAAGCAACAAAGTCCTTCGAATATCTTAAAGAGGCAATGTGCCAAGCAGCGGTCTTAGCTACACCAAACTTCACAAAAACCTTTATTGTGGAATGTGATGCATCCGGAAATGGAATCGGTGTTGTTTTAATGCAAGATGAAAGACCCATTACTTTTGAAAGTCATCCAATCAAGGGAAAGTATTTACATAAAGCTATTTATGAGAAGGAAATGTTGGCAATACTACATGCACTTAAGAAATGGCGACCCTACCAAATGGGAAGACACTTCAAGGTAAAAACGGATCATGATAGTCTTAAATACTTTTTAGAACAAAGATTATCCTCTGAAGAACAACAAAAATGGGTCACAAAGATGTTGGGTTATGACTTTGAAATCATATACAAAAAAGGGAAGCAAAATGTTGTGGAAGATGCACTCTCAAGAAAGGATGAGGATGTGGAAGCATTGTTGTGCACCATTTCTATTATCCAACCAGATTGGATAAACGAAGCAAGGGAGGAATAGAAGAATGACGAAGAAGTGTGGGAACTTATTCGAAAGTTACATCAATATTTCAGTACATCTGATACATTTAGCTGGAAAAATGATTCGTTATGGTACAAACATCGCTTATACCTCTGTAATAATTCCCAACTCAAACAAAAGATTCTTTTGGAATTGCACGCTTCTCCCTTAGGAGGGCACTCAGGATTTTTAAAAACTTACCACAGGGTTAAGAAGGAATTTTTTTGGGATGGCCTTAAATCGGATATTCAAAAGTTTGTGGCGGAATGTTTGGTATGCCAACAAAATAAAGCTGAAACAATTAAGACACCAGGTCTATTACAACCTTTATCCATTCGAAGCCAACGTTGGGAGGAGGTTTCAATGGATTTTATCACAGGTTTACCCAAGTATGAGGGAAAGAGTGTCATCATGGTGGTAGTTAATGGACTTACCAAGTATGTACACTTTTGTGCATTATCACATCCATTTAAAGCCAGTACAGTTTCTACGGCATTTATGGAAACAATTCAAAAGCTACATGGAAACCCAAATATTATTGTAAGTGACAGAGATCCCATTTTTACAGGAAATTTTTTGACAGAATTATTTTCTTGTCTTGGTACTCAGTTAGCTCATAGCTCATCTTATCATCATCAATCTAATGGGAAAACTGAGATAGTAAACCAATGTTTGGAAGGATATCTTCGTTGCTTTGTATCTAATAAACAGACACAATGGGTCAAATGGTTGCCTCTGGCTGAATGGTGGTATAACACTTCCTTCCATACTGCAACAAAAATGACCCCATTTATGGCACTTTATGGATATCAGCCACCATCCATCACATCATATTTAAGAGAAAATTCTAAGGTTCAAGCAATGGAACATCACATCAAGCATCAACAACAAGTTCTCCAACTCTTAAAGGATAACCTCATGTTGGCGCAGAATAGAATGAAACAACATGCAGATCAACATCGCAGTGAAAGATGTTTTGATGTAGGTGATTGGGTATTCCTACGGCTACAACCATATAAACAAATGTCCCTCAAGCAAGCTAAGAAGGATAACAAATTGTCACCAAAGTATTATGGTCCGTACAAGGTGTTGCAAAAGATTGGTACTATGGCATACAAATTGGAGCTTCCTGCAGCTTCTCGAGTGCACCTAGTTTTCCATGTTTCATGTTTAAAGAAGGTTATAGGTGACAAGCTCCCAGTTCAAACAATATTGCCAGAACTTGACGAGGAAGGAAAAATTATATTGGAACCGAAAGCAGTCATAGAAACAAGAACTCGACAACTACGAAATCGATCCATTTCAAAGTATCTAATCGAGTGGAAGAACTTATCCAATGAAGACTCCACATGGGAGGATGAGAATTTTATACAGAATCATCCAGAACTACTCAAGCGTTGAGGACAACACTTTTTTGAAGGAGAGGGGCATGTTAGGTCCCTATAATACTAGTGATGCCCCCATTAATATTGTAGTTGTATCCTTTATTAATATTGTTGTGCCCCTATTGTCACCATATTGTTATTATTGTGCCCCATAGAATCCCTCTATTGTTATTTTTGTGCCTTTATATTATTATTGTTAGGTCGGCTTGGTTATATTGTGACCCCTTAGACTCCTATATATAGAAAGGAGGTTTTTTCATTTGAATCATCCAAGAATTGTTCTTTTGTGTAATGTAAAGGAGGTTGCCCCCTCGAAGAGGCTGAATTCTAAGGCGTTCAACTATCTTTTCTATCTTTTTGTGAGTTGGTTTCATAACAAGTTACAAAATATCTCAGCCAAGGGCCAGCTGTCTGATTTGACTAGTTGTCTTGGCATGTAATAGCTCTGTTACCCACAATGATTCTAATTAGGATTTGATTCATTCTTTAAAGTGCAAGACATACAAAATAAACATAAATTATAGAAATAATAAGAAAATGAAAATTGGATGATGATGGAGGAAGTATCCATATGCCATTTTTGAGATTGCCCCTAATCATGCCACGTCTTTGCCATGATGTGCCTTTCCTACTGCTTGGCCGGCTGTTGTCACTTTCTCCTTAATTTTCTGGCTTCACCACTCTCTGGAGTTGGTAGAGATCAACTATGTTAGCTTGCCACAGAGCAGAAGCGAAGATTGACCTGGTAGTCCTCAACTGTATGACTGAGTGGAGCTCCACGCTGAGGCATTAAGTCTTCCTGAGCGCCCATACTTATTTACCATTGCTCCATGCCTTCATTTAATATTGTAGATGCAAACCCATACGTATTCAGAGTTCTGTACCATACTATCGAGACTTTACTGCATCGAGACTTTTATTCTTAAAGGCGTTACAGAACAACGAGTCCCGATCTCCTTTGGCCCCCTTTGGTTTAGCCACTTTCTGCATTTCTTCTCATATGATCGAGGGGTTATGACCTAGGGCTTAGCCCTAAGGTGCTAGAGCCTTTGGACTCATGTCTGGGAACCCTTTTCCTTTGTTAAATATTTTGGCTCCTTTTCTTTTATTTTCCTCTATAGACCGCGCACTTGGCCAAATATCAGAGGTCGGTAAATAGACGATTTCCTATCCATGTCCTTGGTGCATCCTCCTAAAACTTGTGATTGTCGATCACCCTTTGTGCTTAGCCTCAACTCATTGGATCGCTACTATGCGCTTAGTGCTACTGATGAGCAATCACCGATGTGCGATAGTCGATATCGAAGCTCTGCTACATGAAGTGCCAAATGCCATGTTGATTGATGTTGCGATATGTGATTTGCGATGAGCCGGGACCTTTGATTTGCGACCTCCGATATGCCGGGACCTTACCTTAGTCATTTTCTCTTTGTTTTCTGTCTTTCAAAGGGAAATTTCAATCTGCTCTAACTTTTGATTCCAGAGTCCATTTGGGGAGTTCCATATATCGTTGGAAAGCTAATTCTGAGCACTATTCAATTGAGAGGGTTCGATTTAGCTTTGAGTGCCTCTGTAGCTTGGAAGATGACTGCAAACTCTTATATTCTTTTATATTTTGGTTAGATGAAAACAAATTTTGTAATGAGTGACAAAATTGGCTCCAACTGGGGACAATGCCTTGCTGGCAAGGTGCTGAGAACTTGCAGACTAGTATCTTTCACCATTGGGCATGGAGCAAAAAATTATAATTCACTTATAAAACTAGAAAATCTCGATGGAACTTTGTTTGCAGGGAGTCCTTTCCTCATCAAATTGAAATTCTGAAATATAAAGTCTAACAATTGGAAATTAAATGCTCAACTAGTGAGCTTATTTATATATAGCTCCTACTTATGTATATGGGACCAATTCACCTACATGAGTTCAACCCTCCAATGGAACCAGGTCAGCATTTGGGTGTTGGACCTAATGCCTCCTTGTTGCTGAAATTTAAAAATTAAAATAAGCATGCACCATAAAAAATCTTCAAACAAAAAACTTGATGCATACACCAAAAAAAACCTCTGTTGTTGACCAAAGAATGTGTTCATCTAATCAACTACAGGGTCATAGAACTGACAAGAAAAATTTTCAACTGCCTTATTTTCATGAAATGTCTGTTGACCAATATCTTCTTGGTCACGGAAGCCACAAATATTGTTTAGCTCCTCAACCTTAGATTTTTCAAGAAAAGCTTGTTGTTGGAATCCTTCTCCTCGCCTGCTAGTAAACCACTCCCTTTTAACATACGTAACCATCTCATACTCCTCTGAATAATATGAATCATAAATTGGAGGAAGTTTCACCAAGGATCAAGTTCAACAGAAGTTTCCCCTTCTCATGGAGGCACTCAACGCAATGGGGACCATTGCTTCCTAAGGAGGGAGGTTTGATCCAGGTGGATATTGGTGACCACCTGCCTATTCCACTTGGACCCCCAATGTTGTTTCTTTTGTACACAACTTACTATTTTTGGCCATTTTTTGGGTCCTAAACTTCCGAAGCCATTTTGAGGGACTAAAGGATGTTTTTAGGGAAAACAGAGAGACCAAAAAGCAACAAATTGGTTCAATGAATTCCCCTTGGCCTTCTCTTTGAGATCTTCAAAACGGGGTATTATGATAGCCAAACGAAGATCATATGCCAAAGTTATGACCCTGAGAAGTTGACATACCAACTTACCCCAACAAGGCCCACAAGCTTTTAGCGCTTCATCTCCTAGGGTTAGGTTTTTGGATGTATAGGGTTTCTCATTATTTCTCAATGATGAAAAGGCCACCTAGCCTCATTGTAACACAGTTCAAAGGCATGTATCCACCACATCCCTTCTCAGAGATAAGCTACCATCGCCTAAGCTAGTTTATTTCCATTTTGTATGTAAGCATATTTCAATTCTTTGATATTAATGAAATGAAGTTTTATATATGTTGCATCTGTGTGTTTATGTTTGTATCTGTATTTTGTTGCATTGTTGTATTAGTCTGGATTAGATTCATAGTTGGTCATATCTTCCTTTAAAATACTTATCTATGGCTCTACACTGGAAAAAATATCTAGCAAGTCGAGGCTCAACAACAATTTTTCTAGAATCACTAAATTAATTTCCTCCATATTGGTTTTTCTTCCCTCGCATGTCCATCACTCAAGCAATAAACTGGTTGATCGTCTAGCCAATATAGGATGCAAGAATTCATCTATGAGTTTGTGTCACCGTTGGACTTTATGCATCCCTTAGCTCTCAAAGATGAATTTCTTGCTATGGAAGAACATGACCTCTTACCCTTGGATAAAGTGAGGTGGGATGCAATAAAGCAGTTGTCACCTCATGCAATCGATGAGAGTGACGTGTTGCATGCAATGTCATAACTCTACAATTTCTAGGTATGGTGTATATAGCTTAAGGTGGCAAGGATGAGGTATGATATTGGGTTATAGGGAAGGGTAGCAATTCACATGGTGGAAAGCCAGAAGGGTGGTGGATGTAGCGAATTCTCCATCACTCTCGATGTTAGTTCAACTTGGGCTTAGAACATTCATTTCTCTTAGCCTCACTTGGAATTCAGAATCATTCAAATCCTTTGTGATGTGGTCTTGATGATTGTTTTGCCTATCATTGATGTTTCTAAGTTGGCTCCCTTCGCATCCATTATCTATGTGTGAACCTTCTTTGCCTTGCCACCTCCACTATGAGCAACTATGAATTATTCAAATCCTGATTCTCCTTATGTTCACACGCCCATGGTATATTGCGCTAACAGGAAAGCTAGTTTGGTCACATGGGTATGAAAATATGGTCTAGTAGAGAGCGTAGTGCAGACAAGGGAGTGGTAGTTGAGGTGAGATGGGAGGTTCTTGTGCTCATTCCAAGGTTGAGGCTTCAATGTGCATCTTTCATGAACATGTCCTTGTAGTAGCTCAAGAAGAGCTTTGGAACCTCAAGGAAAATGTAGTGGTGTAACATGGCTTCCTTTATAATTCAAAGGTGTTAATGGACCTTATTGAGTGGGTGTCCAACCTTGGGGACAGAAAAAATCCACATCTACTCATTATTAAACTTTACTAGATGATGTGAATGATGTTTGGAAGATTTATTATGGAAAGGAATGAAGCCAAAGAGGAGATTCTAGTGATGTTGGACAAGGTGGTGCTCCACCAAAAAGAATGGCGTGCTTGTCATACATGCATTAAAAATCATCTAGCTCTTGCTCCAGGTCCAAGTGGTTGTATTCAAGGGCACATCAACTTTGTTGAGATGTACGTCTCCACATCTCCTTTTTTTTGACACATTTTGTTCTATTGTCTCTCTGGTTAGCTAGTTATGATATTTGTTGGTGCTTTTGTACTATTAATATGCATGTTGTTGCTATTTCTATGGACCTCTCATTGAGCTTCAATAACCTCTTTGAACTCTTAAAATTTTTGGCACATTAGTTTAATTTCAATGTTTATTTTCACACTACTAACTTGTTGTTTTTCTAGTGGTTTGGTTCGCCACATGGAAGGCCAATAGGTAGGACTGTGAAACTTATAACTCCTTGAATTAATGAAATATTAGCTTACAAAAAAATGAACATTGTTAAAGTAAGAACAAATTCTCATGAGCTTCATAATGAAACTTAGAGTTGGTCAAATCCCAAAACACCATGGGATGAAGGGGTTTGTCACTTTTGCGACACTAAGAGGGTTGAAGATAGAAAGCACTCTCTTAGATCATCCATTTCATACTCATATTCAACCTAATTTTCAAAACATTTGTCATACTACCAACCTTCTTGACCCTTTAAGTTAACAATACTATGATGATCTTTGAATGTTTCTCTGAATGCTTTTTTATCATAAAAATAAAATGCCTAAGAATTCAGATAAATCTCTTACCTTCTTAAGGTCCAATAAACCATATCTTAATCATTATCATCATATTTAAAATAAACTTTTAAAGAATAAAAGATTATATATAAACAAATAATTTCATAATTATAACAAAATTATTTATATTTTTAAATTAATATAACAAATATATTTATAATTTTTTTATCATAATATTTTTTTTTACAATATTGAATATGTAAAGTGAACACATAAAAAAAGAAAGCTAACATTTTGTGATTTAAAAAAAATTGAAGTTACAAATTGTTGAAGGCAATGTGTAAGTATGTCCATGCTCAATTTGGAGTTTACACATGTCCCTTTTAAAAAAAAAAAAACTATTCTCTAAATAGAAAACCAATCTCGGTTATAACCAAGATAGATCAACCCATATTAAAATGTTTTTTTTGTTATTAATATATTTCTAAGTATACGTCAATATTAATTCATATTAAAATATTTTATTCATAACTCGCATTGGATATTTATTATATACACCATTAAAATATTTTCTCTTAACATTTTTCTTCTATATATAGATATATATGAATTTTTACCATTGGTGGTTTTTGGGTTCTAGTTTTTGATAACCCATGGTATTTGAAACTTCATATAAAGCTATTGAAAGAAATAAGTTTTTATGGTTAAAATGTTTGAAGCGGTCTTAGTATTTTACAGTTTGATCTTTTTTCTAGGTATATGTTTTTTGTCCAAATTCAACAAAGATTTTTTGGAGTTACAAGTTTAAGTTATGTAATCTCTATAGCATTCAAAATTTTAAACAATGAAAAATTACACATTGTTTTTTGCACTCTAAAACAAGTTCACAACTGATGAAATTTGATCTCTCTCGGTGTTAGAATTGTAGCAAGAAAATGTTTCATTTGAATTGTGCCTTAGACAAATGGAGAAAATTCGATTTTCCACATCAGTAGGATGACTTGGATTGCACTTAGCTAGAGTGACATGGTCTTGTCTATTAGTTTAGTCAGTAAATTCGAGTTTGTAGGCTAGACGTAGAGTTGTGCATGCACTGATTGTTAAGATATAGCAATCTAGTTGAGTTATTATTAGTTGAACTCAGTTAACTGAGATCTAGTCATTAGTTGAGTCAGTTGAAGGTCAGTTGAGTAGTTGTAACTGTTGTTAAGTCATTGATCTCTCAGTTAACTAGTCAATGAGCTAAAAATAGACCTAGTCATGCATCGAATTCAAATTTCCTAGTTGAGTGGACGGCAAATGCACATTTGTATTTATAACTGTATATTGTTGAGTGTACATTGCTTTTTGACTAAGAAGGTGATTAATTCCGCTTGAATTTGCACAAGGAAATAGGGAATTTACCTATTATTTAGCAACTTAATTCCTCCAGGATTGCGCAAGGAAATAATAGGTTGGCTGAGGCTTGAAATGGCTAAGTTTTGGCCAGAGCGGGTCAAGAAGCAGGAGAACAATTTTACAATGCAGGTTGTGCCTCAGAGTTGAAGCAAGACATTGTAATTGTTTCTCTTTCTCATCTGAATTAATGCAAAGCAGTAGAGGGGGTTTTCCTAGTTGGGTTCTCTTGTAAAATCATTGTGTTCCTTGTGTTTTTATGGTAGCATGTTATTGCATGTGTTTCTATCGCGTGTCTTCCTTTCCGCCAATTGTAGAAGAAATTTATGTCTCTTGATTTCAGTTCGATTTCATTTGCAGTAGAAAAATTCTTGCAATTTCTACATGGTATCAAAGCCTCTAAATATTACATAAAAACCTCGTTCCAGATCTTCTCTCAAAGAAATTTCAATTGGAAAATTTTTTGGTGCAGACTCTCTTCGGTGCAGAAAAAAAAAGTCTTTCAACGGATTGAGGTTGGAATATGCTTTGGAGGGCACCTCGAATTTTTGTGCTTGGAAAGACAAGGTGGAAGTGTTCCTGGATGACAATGGAGTATGGGAATATACACAAACTGATATTCCAAAGCCAACAACATCATATACACAAGCACTTGCTTAGTCAAAGAAAGACACAACAAGATCCAGGAGGATTACTCTTGAGGGTGTCAAACATCATGTGGTTTCGAACTTGCATGGAAAGGAGACTCCTTTTTCAATGTGTAAAACTCTCACGGATCTCTTCTAGAGCAACAATGATGCTAGGAAATTGGCATTAAGATATAAACTCAAGAAAATTCGAATGCAAAAAAATGAAACCATTCCTCAGTACCTATTCAGATTCACTCAAGTTCGAGATGAACTTGGAGTAAGAGAAAATGTGTCATCATGTGAACTTGTGAGCTTAACACTCCTTGGCCTTCTAAAATCCTGGCACAACTATCACGATTTAGTTAATGAAAGAGACAAGCTACCAAATTGGGAGAGACTTTGGTATGATTTGTTATAGGAGGAGATCAGAAGAAACACTAGAGATGGTATCACATCTATTGCAGATGAGGAAGAATATTGTGCTCTAGTTAGCAAAGGAAATAAGGCCAAAGGCATGAAGGCCCAAGGTGAGATAGAATCCGGCCAAAGAAATGGAAAGAATGACCTCAACAAAAACAAATGTTTTCACTGCCATGAATATGGACACTATGCAACAAAGTGTCCGCACAAGAAATCTATCAAGGAGCCTACAACAGGAGCAGGAGGAGATGCTCTGACATCTCAATTCAAGTTAGATTTCACCTTCTTTGCTTGCATGAAAAGTATAGTAAGATGGAGTGAGTGGTACCTAGATTTTGGTGTCTCATATCATATGACATGAAATAAGGAATTCTTTAGTAGCCTTGAGGAAAAGGATCTCCAATTGTACATAGAATTTGGAGATGATGGGAGGTATAGTACCAAAGGAATCAATATTTTCACCTTTAAGAGGGTGTCAGGCTCCCATATTCACTTGAAAATTTTTATGTATGTGTTTGGGTTGAAGAAAAAATTGATTTTTGTAGCTATATTGGAGGATAGAGGTTATGATGTTGTGTTCAGTAGGGGAAAAGATTTTCTGAAGCATGTTTCCACTGGGCAACTGAAACAGATAAGAGTTAGAATAAAAATTATCTACAAGCTAAATGTAGATTTCTCCATGCATGCAGCTATACCTCCAAGAGTGAGGTGGGGTGATCTGGAGCCTTAGTCCTAGAGTTGCAAAGAATTGGGTAAGGGCCATAGGAGAGCAATAGAAGTTATAGTATGTATTCCTCATGGATCATTATCTTGCTACAAAAGCCCACAATATTCAATAACAGGAGGATCAATGTCAGTTGGTGCAGTCATATACGAAGGACCATAGAGCATTGTTGACATCGGAGCAAGAGGCTCAGTAGAAAAGTCAACAATAGCGCAGATTTCCCGAGTAGACAGTGGAGAGACTAGTAGTAGTCAGAGGCTCAGGAGACAATTGTAGTTCAGAGACACAATTGATTTAGTATTTTGGATGCTTCTCAGTTGTAGTTGTTGTAGTAGCAACAACAATAATGAGAGGTAGTGTTATTTGTGCTACAATACAATACATTCCACAGGTGCTGGATTGGGGTTGTGCAGAACCTTGTTCTTGCTAAGAGGGGTTGTTAGGATTGTAGCAAGAAAATACTTCATTTGACTTGTGCCTTAGTGAAATGGAGAAAATTCGATTTTCCACATCAACAAGATGGTTGGATTGCAGTTAGTTAGAGTGACATGGCCTTGTCTATTAGTTAATTTAGTAAATTCAAGTTTGTAGGCTAGAAGTAGAGTTGTGCATGAGTTTATTGCTAAAAGCTAGCAATCTAGTTGAGTTATTGTTAGTTGAACTCAATTAACTGAGCTCTAGTCATTAGTTGAGTCAGTTGAAGGTTAGTTGAGTAGTTGTAATCATTATTAACTCACTGATCTCTTAATTAACTAGTCAATCGACTAAAAATAGACCCGGTCATGCATGGAATTCGAATTGCCTAGTTGAGTGGATGGAAAAGGCACATCTTTATTTATAATTGTATAATGTTGAGTGTATAGTGCTTTTGGATTGAGCAGATGACCAATTACTCTTGAATTTGCGTAAGGAAAAAGGGAATTTCCCTATTGTTTAGGAGCTTAATTCCTCCAAGAATGTGCAAGGAAATAGGTGTTGAAAATGCAACAAGATGATGGATCTTAGTGGAAAGGAGTCGCCTTCACTAAGTGGGCCCGCAGGCTATTATTGGTGCAAAGTCTATTTTTAGACATATGGATCATGGTCTATGAGTTGCAGGATGCTGTTTATGGATGATTGGTCATGTTGGGAAAAATAGATGGACTTCTATTTTTGGTTCACAACGGAGTGATCAGAGTCTATTTTCAAACTGCCAGGCTAAAAATAGAAACAGTCAAATATTATTAGCCCTTAGTAATATTTGGACTCTAAACATTATCTTATTCTCTTGGAGCACTTAAGTTTGAGCTACAGATGTGGCACATGCAGCTGTCAAAAGGAAATACGCTTTTCTTGTGGGTCAGTTGAGCTATTGCATGCAGGACTTCAGTTAGAACTCATGTGGTTGAGTTTGGTGGAGTTGATTGTGGAGTTGATGGAATTGTGTTCAGTTTGACTTGGTTAAACTAGTTGTATTTTAGTCTAACTAAAGAATACACTAGTGATGAGTTGTTTGAATTGATTATTAATTAATTCACTAATTATTAACTCATAAAGCAACTAAAGAATACATCAGTTAACTCAGTGCATGGACAGTTCAACAGAGACAGGTGTTAGAGGTAAGTGAAAGGGTGAGTTGTGACTATCAATTGTGCATGAGATTTTGCACATGCATGGATTAAGTTACGCCAATGAGGATTGCGCAGTGTGGGCCAATATCAAGGCAATTGTAGCTTGTGCTCATGTGATTCTCTTGTAGGATTGTGCAGTGGAGGCAGGCAAAGCAGCGAAGGAGATTTGAACTTGTGACTTGTTCGGATCTGAGCTAGTTTTGTGTGTAACAGGTGGAGATAGTACTGAGTACTTGTGAGGAGTATTGTACTATGTATTGTTACATGTTCTTAATCATTATAATATACAGATAGTGTGGGGTTTTCAACTCTAAGCTTTTCCCGGGTTACATACTGTGTTAATGTGTGCATGCGATTGATGTTTCATTATTTTTGATGCTGCTAAATTGATGATCAATGTAGAGGAGATTATGTATTGTGCATGTATGTTGAAATAGTGTATAATTGGGATAATCTATATGAATAAGTGTTTATTATTCAAAATTTCTACAATAGGAGGTTGGCTGAGCCTTAAATTGGAAAAATGCCGGCAAGAGAAAGTCAGGAAGCAGGAGAACAATTCAACAGTGCAGGGTGTGCTTCAGAGTTAAAGCAAGACATTATAATTGTTTGTCTTTCTCATATAAATTAATGCAAAGTAGCAGAGGGGTTTTTCCTAGTTGGGTCCCCCCTGTAAAATCATACTGTTCATTGTGTTTTGATGGTTGCATGTTATTGCATGTGTTTCTATCACGTGTTTTCCTTTCCGCTAATTGTAGAAAAAAATTCTCTTGATTTCAGTTTGATTTCATCAGCAGTAGCAAATTTCTTGCAATTTATACATGGTATCAGAGCCTTGAAAGACTACATAGAAACCTTGTTCTAGATCTTCTCTCAAATAAATTTCAATTTGCAGAGTTTTTGGTGCAGACTCTCTTCGGTGCAGAAAAAAAGTCTTGCAACGAATTGAGGCTGGAATATGCATTGGAGGGCACCTCAAATGTTTGAGCTTGGAAAGACATGATGGAAGTTGTCGTGGATGACAATGGTGTATGGGAATATACACAAACTGATATTCCAAAACCAACAACATCAAATGCACAAGAACTTTCTCAGTGGAAGAAAGACACAACAAGAACCAAGAGAATTATTTCGAAGAGTGTCAGAGATCATGTGGTTTCGAACTTGCATGGAAAGGAGACTCCTTTTGAAATGTGGAAAACTCTTACAAATCTCTTCCAGAGCAATAGTGATGTCAAGAAATTAGCATTGAGATATAAACTCAAGAAAATTTGAATGTAGAAAAATGAAATCATTCCTCAATTCCTATCCAGATTCACTCGGGTTCGAGATGAACTTGGAGGAGTAGGAGAAAATGTGCCACCACATTAGAGGAAATTTTAGCCTAAAAGTGCCCATGAAATTTTCACGTAATTTCCATGTCATAATATGTAAACTAATCAAAATCTTTTAAATTTAAAAAGAGGTACATGTAAATATTTTGAAGGGAAAAGAAGAAAAACTACTTTTTAATTGTATTTTTGGTTTATCTTCTTATAAATTTAATCAAATTTCAAGTGTAGACACTCGTTGGATGCAAAATTAAATTATGCATCCAACGAGTACCCATCATGCATACTTTTGAGAAGACCCACATTGATAAAAAATGAAGATACATTAAAAAACGTTTTTTTAATGTATCTTCAATTTTTGTCAATGTGGGTCTTCTCAAAAGTATACATGATGGGTATTTGTTGAAAGCGAAATTTAATACCACATCCAATGAGTGTCTACACTTGAAATTTGAGTAAACCTATAAAGAGATAAGCCAAAAATACAATTAAAAAAAAAAAAAAATAGTTTTCTTCGTTTCCCTCCAAAATTCATAACTCTTATTTTATTATTTTAACTATTATTTTATTATTTTTCCGTAGGAGACCACTTTTAGACTGAAATTTCTTCTAATGTCTGAACTTGTGAGCTTAGCACTCCTTGGATTTTCGAAATCCTGGCACAACTATTAGGATTCAGTTGATGGAAGAGACAAGCTACCAAATTGGGAGAGACTTTGGTATGATTTGGTACAGGAGGAGATTAGAAGAAACACTAGAGATGGTGTCACATCCATTGCAGATGAGGAAGAAGATTGTGCCCTAGTTGGAAAACGAAAGAAGGCCAAAGTCGTGAAGGCCTAAGGCAAGGTAGCATCCAGCCAGAACAATGGCAAGAAGAAATTCAGCCAAAAAAATGGTAAGAAGAAGGACCTCAACAAAATAAAATGTTTTCACTGCCATTAATATAGACATTATGCAACCAAATATCCACACAAGAAATCTAGCAAGGAGCCTGCAAGAGGAGCAGGAGGAGATGCTTTGACATCTCAATTCGAGATAGATTTCATCCTCTTTGCTCGCATGACAAGCACAATAAGAGGGAGTGAGTGGTACCTAGATTTTGGTGCCTTATATCATATGACAAGAAACAAGGAATTCTTCAGTAGCCTAGAGGAGAAGGATCTTCAATTGCACATAGAATTTGGAGATGATGAGAGGTATAGTACCAAAGGAATCAATATTGTCACCTTTAAGAGGGAGTCAGGCTCCCATCTTCACTTGAAAAGTGTTATATATGTGCTTGGTCTGAAGAAAATTTTGATTTATGTAGCTATATTGGAGGGCAAAGGTTATGATGTTTTTAGTTACAGGGGAAAAGCTTTTCTGAAGCATGTTGCCACTAGGCAAGTGAAACATATTGGAGTTAGAGTAAAAAATATCTACAAGCTAAAGGTAAATTTCACCATGCATGCAGCTATATCTCCAAGAGTGAGGTGGGGCGATCTAGAGCCTTAGTCCCAGAGTTGCAAAGAATTGGGTAGGGTCCATAGAAGAGCAGTAGCATTTGAAATATACTTTCCTCATGGATCATTACCTTGCTACAAGAGCCCACGGTATTCAGTAGCAAGAGGATCAGTGTTAGTTGGTGCAGTTAGATACTAAAGAGCACAAAGAAGTGTTGACAGCATAACAGGAGGCTCAGTAGAAGAGTCTGCAACAACACATATTTCCCAAGTCCACAGTGCAGAGACTAGCAGCAGTCAGATGCTCAAGAGACAGTTGTAGCTTAAAGACACGGTTGATTCAGTATTTTGGATTCTTCTAAGTTGCAATTGTTGCAATATCAACAACAACATTGAGAAGTAGTGTTATTTGTTCTATAGTACATTCCAAAGAAGTTGGATTGGGGTTGCGCAAAAACCTTTTCTTGCTAAGAGGGAGTGTTAGAATTGTAGCAAGAAAATGCTTCATTTGACTTGTGCCTTAGTCAAATGGAGAAAAATACATTTTCCACCTCAGCAAGATTACTTGGATTGCAGTTAGCTAGAGTGACATGGCCTTGTGTACTAGCTAAGTCAATGAATTCGAGTTTGTAGGCTAGAATTAGAGTTGTGCATGAGTTAATTGCTAAGATCTAGCAATCTAATTGAGTTATTGTTAGTTGAACTCAGTTACTAAGCTCTAGTCATTAGTTGAGTCAATTGAAGGCCAGTTGAGTAGTTTTAATTGTTGTTAATTCACTGATCCCTCAATTAACTAGTCAATCAACTAAAAATAGACTCAACCATGCATGGAATTCGAATTTCCTAGTTGAGTGGATGGAAAAGGCACATTTGTATTTATAATTGTATATTTTTTAGTGTACAATGCTTTTGCATTGCGCATGGGATCAATTCCCCTTGAATTTACGTAAGGAAATAGGAGATTTCCTTATTATTTAGGAGCTTAATTCCCCCATGATTTCGCAAGGAAATAGGAGGTTGGTTGCGGCTTGAATTGGCTTATTATTTAGGAGCTTAAGTGTTAGTCAGAGTAGGTCGGAAGCAAGAGAACAGTTTTACAGTGCAGGGTGTGCTTTAGAGTTGAAGCAATACATTGTAATTGTTTCTCTTTCTCATTTGAATTAATGTGAAGCCGCAGAGGGGGTTTTCCCAGTTGAGTTCCCCTGTAAAATCATTGTGTTTGTTGTGTTTTGATGGTTGCACATTATTGCATGTGTTTCTATCATGTGTTTTCATTTCCGCCGATTGTAGAAAAAAGTTATCTCTCTTGATTTCAGTTCGATTTGATTAGCAATAGCAAATTTCTTGCCATTTCTACACTCGGCTCATGTTATATAGATGCTTAAGATGGATCTATGTTGGTATATAGTTTCCTTTTTACCTATACCAACCTAGATCCATCTTAAGTCTCGATGTATCAAGCCCCAAGAAAGATGAAATCTCACGAAGTGCAAACCTCATTTTTTAGTGCAAAACTTGAAGAAAAGTTTGCACCTCAAGAGATTTGATCTTCTCAGAGCTTGATAGATCCTGAGTTAACAAGAGTCAAAATGTATAAAATAGCATGACAAGATAATACAATATCGCTTCTATTCTGGGTTGGAGTGTCTCAGGGAGAAAAAATGTAATAAAATTATATATATATATATATATATATATATATATAGGAGTAGTCTTTAAGTGTGATTTTTTGCAGTGAGTGCGACTTTTTGGAATTTCCGATGGATTTCTACTCAGAAACCGACCAAAAAAATTGTGTTTAAATCTTGATATAGACCTTATATATTTTAATGTGATAGAGGACTTAAATATATTTCAAAAGTAATTATAATCTTTTTGCTTTTAAATTTAATTAAAAAATATTTATAAAATTAAACTCAAAACAAATATTTATAAAATATTTTGATTGAGAAATGAGAGATGATTTTTGGACAACTAGTATTGATAGCCATGGTCTTGGCAAATGGTATTGTAATAAAACCTATTTACAAAATAAAAATATCTATGATAAAATGAGTGTGACTATCCATAATTAAAAATATTGTTATATTATAAGGTTATTGTAAGTATTAAATATTTTTAAGTTTGAATATGGTTACAGCATCATTATTTTAGGTTATAAAGTAAAATAGATCTTAACCTATAACTACTACTTATATTGTGTTCATAAATCTTTCCGAGATAATCACATTAGAAAAAGTTTTGCCAAAGGGTTTGGAACCATTCAGTTTGGTTGATCGTCAGAGTTATATATTTTAATGTGAAATGTATATTATAATTTTCATTTATTTAAAAAGTTATTAGTTATTTTATTTTTATAACCACTTTTAACTTTTTACAGTACAATATTTGCCCTATATTACTTTTAATATCAAGTTAACATTTGAAATTGGATCTTTCAAGTTTCAAAGATTTCACATTTATCAGATTAACCGATTAAGTTGCTACCAAAATTATTTTAACTTTGTTATTGATTCAAATTATTAATATGATTTTTTATTTTTAATATAATTTATCGACCAAAATTATTTTAACTTTGTTATTGATTCAAGTTATTAATATGATTATTTATTTTTAATATGATTTATCTATTTTTCTTTTGTGTAATATTTATGTACATAGCTTTCCATACTTACTTTTCATTTTTATATATTTCACTTTTGATAATATTTCCAACCTTCTTGATTTCATATTTTTTAAATTTATAAGTGATTTTTTCAATATTTTTAATATATTAAATATACTTTTATTTTAAATTAAAAAATTATAAAAAATAATTATTCATTATACTGCAATTTTTTTTAATAAATATTATATCATACCATGTGTGCTTCCTCCCTACATCACATCCCATAAAGATAAATTGAATCATGGAACATTTGGAAAAGGCCACAATATTCACATTGTGTTGTAATTTTGAGGCTTGATGGTTAGTTGTTGAGATGAGAGATGTTCATCATTTCACATAAATGAATGAATGAAATACAAAAGTTCCTTCTGCAGTATATAAAGCCTTAAAGAGCAGAACATCATTTTCAACATAGCAATTGATGTAAAGAAATACTAAAATAGACCCCAGTGTTCAGATCTGGTTCCAGACTACAACAATATAATTTGGCCAAAGTCATGAGAACCTAACCAAGTTCTGAAAATTCAGACTGAAGCGCAGAAATCATGTCAAATCAATTGATTCAAGTATCTACAGTAATGTCCCTCCAGTAAGAAGGGCAGAACCAGGTCAATATCAGTTGATAAGTGTATACAGTAATGTCTCTCAGTAAAAGCTTTCATACAAATTCATCACCAGTAAACACTGTGAATAGAAGGGCAAAAAAATAGATTACCAGTAGATGTGGTAGATTTATTTCACTCCCAGAAAAAGAAAGAAAAAACATATATATATATATATATTCAGTTTTCAAATCACTACACACTTTATAGATGTGGTAGATTTATTTCACTCCCAGAAAAAATAAAGAAAAAACATATATATATATTCAGTTTTCAAATCACTACACACTTTATTCTATGTAAATGTTTCCAAGAAATTACCAGAAGCTTTAATTTCTCATGGAAACCTGTGAGCAAATTCTTGAAAATGATACTGATGTCTCAGCAGATGATTCAATCAGTCATGGCCAGCAGCTTCAGGGATCAGAGTGAATCTTATAAGCATTTGGATGTTACAGGCTTCAGAAACTGAAAGACCTCTTCCTCTCCGTCCTGATCATTTTCTGCACTAACACCGTCCTCGCCTTGCGTATGTTTCGGCTGCAACTATCAACATGCTGTGCGAGATCTTCGATTGCCTGCACAAAACTCTCCTGTTTTTGCTTGATTGCTTCGACTGCAAATCGAAGGGCATCTTCTTCCCTGGAACATAAATCAATGTCTGTGAGAATGGAACCGATGGCGTCCTGCAGGTTGTCCACCAGAACCCTAATGCTATCCAGATCATTAATAGCAATAAAGGTCCCAATTTCCATCGTAGTGATGGTCACGCGCTGGGATTTGATGGCTTCTTCAAATTTTTTCCAGTATGAATCAATCCATTTGCCCGCGGAAGCGATTGGATCCGCGGCAGCTATGGCAGCTGCAACATGAGGGGAAATAACGGCCGCTGCAACCACAGAGCATATCAGAACCGTAGCAAAGGTCGCCACAAATATGATATTAGAAACCTTTCTCCAAGCCCTAACGTTCCTCAGTTTCTTGTCGAGCTTTTTCCTCTGCAGCTGAAGCTTCTCTAGCATCTGTGTGTGCCTTCTGTAAACAGAATCGAAATGCTTAAAGAAATCTTCAGAGAACGGGCTACCAGCAGTCTTAAAGTTCGACAGTTCTTCCTGCATTTTCTTGCACTGGGCCTCCAAAGGCGGTCCTTCCGGTGGAATCTGCTGAAGGGCGTTTTGAATAAACAGCTGGTTGTTCCTAGCCTTTCTGAGACAGTTCTCCAGCACAGTGCAAAAATCCAGGGTTTGTAAACTATTTTCGAAATACTCTTCTACCAGTTCAAACAAATCCCGGTTGTTCCATATGTCCTCCTTGTATTCCAATAAGACCTTAACGACCTGGGTTTCTATGGACACACAGCGTACCTCAACGCCATTTGCCAGAGCATGAATAGTGCGCCCAGTTCGTGCTTGGAGCACATCATCAAAGTTCTTCACATCTGGGTCGACTTTACAGGTTTCCTCGTAGGCCTTTAGCTCCATAGAATATTTCATCTTCGATTCAAAACCCACCTGTGGTTCAGACTGCCTTCCTGGTATTTTGCTCATTTGGCTCCCCATCTCTCGAAAATACACAATGTGTGCCCTCTCGCCCCAGTGGCTGAAGATTGCAGAAACAAACAATAATCCTGAAATGATCAGAAATACAACCTTATAAACCAGTTGATTGCTTGGACTTTAAGTTATCCTCCTGTATACTGCAATTTCATAGAGATACATCCTTCCTTTATGTGATACATGGCAATAGCGTCTGGTAAAGCCTTTCTTTATTTTATGTACGGCTTGGGATATCTTCACGACCACGACCACGACCACGACCAGATAGAGACAGTGATATGGCAAAAATGGGATGGAATTTTGGCTCTCTGGAAAAAGTAAATGCTATTTGGTAACGTCTTAATAATTTGAAATGTGTTTTTTTGTTTGGTCTATATAGTTTAATTTTTTTTACAGATACTTTCAATATATTTATGTATTTGAAAATATTTTTTAAATAATTAACTACCAATTTTGTGAAATTCTAACGATATAGTTACAATTTGGTATCATTAAATTATAATAGTAAAAATATAATTAATATTTTATAAGTTAAATATATTAATAACTTATAACTTAGAATAACAAAAATATATCCAATAAGACATGCCAAATACTAATAAGTTACAGGTTAAAGAGTATTAAGACATAAGTGGGTAGAGCAGGTACTGCAAGAGTTATCACTAGAAGAACAAAAATATATCCAATAAGACATGCCAAATATACCAAAAAGTTATGGCTTAAAGAACACTAAGACATCAAGTAGGTGAAACATGACATGCACACTAATAGTAGCCTTGTAAATTTCAAAAAATAATAATAATATTAATTTTTAAATTATAATATATAAAAATTATTTATATTTAAGATATTGAGAGGAAATTTGACTGGGCAATATATTCAATTTAAAGTGATGTAATATATTTAAAGCAGGATGACTTCATTGTAAAATATATTTTTTTTTAAGTTAAAAAATAATAAATATATTATTAGAAATTAATTTTAAAATTTGTAAATAAATTATGATATTCATATGTTGTTGTCTTTGTGTCTTGGTATTAAAATATTACTTATAATATTTTTATTTAAATTAATAATTTGATCCAATAGTTAGTAATAATTTAAATTTAAATTTGAATTATAATATTAAAAAAATTCTTAAAACTTAGTGTATGAAAATTGTTTTATTGTTTTTAAAATAAAATACTTCATTTGATATATATTAGATGGTTGGTTCCATGCATCACATTTCTAGATTTTATAAAATATTCATGTAAAGTGACAGGTTATTAGTAAAGGTTATTAGTGCTCGGCGTACAACCACATTGGATCTCAGTGTCAAAATCTTTGTTACTGACCTTCCTAGCCTTTTACGTTGTCAAAATTACAATGAGCTTCTTTCCAAGCTTTCTCAACATAGGAATAAAATCTTAAATCAAACTAAATAATTCGTTTCATCATCATCATCATCATCATCATCATCATATTTATATAAAATATTTTAACGTTGAAGATAGCTTATAAAATTTTATCATCATCATCATCATCATTATCATTTTATTTCCATCATCATCATCATATTTATATAAAATATTTTAACATCATCATCATCATCATCACGATTTAAAGATAGCTTATAAGATTTTATTTCCATCTAATTGATCTCATTAAACTTCAAACTGGATTATAAAATATTTAATGTTATGTGATTCCTGGTTAGATCTAAAAATATGCTCTGTAACTTGATGTTTATGGTTTTCATAAATAAATAATAAAAATGAAACCACCGAGAAAATGCTAATTTCGGTGGCAGAGCAGGAAAATGATGGACCCCTCCAAAAGCATAAATTAACGCTGACAGATATGGGGTGGCTAATACTTTTACACGGCTATTGATGAGAGAGTCATCATCATTGTAGAAAAAAATGGAAGTGTTTTAAAAGGCCATTTATATTTATTAGTCTATATGTTTATTAATATTTAGAGTTGTATATATTAATCGTTAGATTATGTCTTTGTTTAAATTTAGCGCCGGGCATATATAGTTTGGCCATTAATGTGTATATAGACTGATAAATATTAATTGCAGTTTTAAAAACGTAGTTCATATTAGTGGGTTTTAGTAATGACTAAATTTTTATTACATTAATAATTTGAATTTGGTAAATATTTATTGGAATTTTAAATTTAAATTATTTAGTTTATATAATTCAAATATTATATAGTTTTTAGAAAGATTAAATTTATTTATATATTTAAAAATGTATTTTAAAGTCATAGTTTATTTGTTATATATTTTAGAGGGTTTTTTTGGTATATTTTTTAATTTGTTTAAAATTTAGTAGGGATTTATTGGGATTATAAGTTTGAGATCTGAATTCTCCACAATTCAAGTGCTTTGGGGTTTTTTAGCGTACTCAATCTATATATGTAACAAAAAATCTTATTTTAAATAACATAAAAAAAATTACTCAATTTCAACCAAAAATTCTAAAACATATAATGTTTAAATAATACCTATTTTTTATAATTAAAAATCATAATTTCTTCTTAAATTATTTCACCCAATTTCAATTAAAATATATATATATATATAAAAATACTTAAATTGTATCAACTAATTTTATTAAAAAAATATTGTACACATTTTAGATAAATATGAAGAAAGTTCATTCGCATATTAAAAAAAAATTAGATAGTATACATATTTATTATCATTTTTTGGAAAACAAATTATTGTTATTATAGGATTTTAAGTGTGATTTTTGGTAAATTAATTCACAAACCATGGACAACAAGTGGGGACTTCATACTGGCATGCCTTTCCACAATGGGCTTTGACATGTGCTAATGTTTCCAAGTTCCAAATGGGGTTAACCAAGTATCCCATTAGGTGGTTTCTACTTCTAAAGGGGATAATATGTCCAAGGTACATCCTTTTAAAGGTGGTGGCGAGTGATAAAAAGACCAACTTCCTCAGATCATATCTCCGCAAATATAGCGCGAACAGCTCTGAAATTCAGACCCGAGGTTCAGCGCGACTTCTTCTCAAATGGGTTTTTTTGGTAACTTCTGAAACATCTCAAAAAAAAAAAAAAAAAAAAAAGAAAAGAAAAGAAAAGAAAGAAAGATTTGAACTAGTGAAAACTTTATGAATCAAAATCATTTCCATTTTCAACCTTTCTCATAAAACTTAAACATATGACCACTCTATAAAAACTAAATCTAACACAAATCAATTAATCTACACCTTATGAACAAACTTAAATACATTTAAATATTATTATTCTTATTAAATTAAATTATTTAAATATTATTAATTATATTTTATTAAATTTTTATATTTATTTGATTTTTAATTTTTAATTTTACATTTCCTTATTTTTAATAAACTTTACTTTATAATAAAAATTATATATTTATAATAAAATAATTCAAATTTAAGATTTTAATGACACCAGAAGCATAGTAACATATGGGTAATGTCATCAATATTTTTTCAATCTTATAATTTAAGATATTAAAATTCATTTGTACTTATTTATTCATCATAAGTTAATGTTTTAATGGGTATTAATTATCATCTTTTAAACCACAAATAAATAAACTATTATTTAAGGTGTTTTGTGTGACCAAGAATAAAACTCTCTTTTCGGTATGAAGTTGCTTTTCCTTTTTTAAATATCATTAATTATAGGTTTTTTTAAATGTTTGGGATGGAGATTAAAATTAAGTCGTTTTCATGTATATTTAGATTGATTTATAGGTCTGAGTATGTTTTAAAACTGTTTTTGCATGTCTAAGAACTTGTTTTTCTTGGACATAAGGAAACATGTTAATGTCTCAAGATCTAGAGGCATCTAGTAGGAGGGAAACACTACCCCCTTATGAATCACTAGCAAGTAATTCTAGGTGGCATGGTTTTCTTTGAATAACAGTGACAACCAGTGATGGTTGTCCCCGTCATTGGTTTGACAACTAAGTTATGATAGACTTTCCCACACTTTGAAAAAAAATATTAATATTAAACAAAACATAAAGTACAAACCCTTTTATTTAAAATATTTTGAAATAAAATATTAGCAAAAGCTTGAGAACTCTAAGAAACCTAACTTGAGCTTTTGCATAGTGCTTGGACATCGATTTGGCTTCAGCTGGCAGCCACGATTCAACTTTTGGAGGGGTTCACCCCCACCTTGCACTTTCCAAATCCAAAGGTGGTTGCTTTCCATGCCTTGGTTTCTATATTCACAAAGACAATGGAACCCCAACCTTTACACTATGTCAAGAAATTAAATAATATTCTAGAGGTTTCTTTTCCTCTCTCTTCTTCTTGACATATGGCATTGTTTCTAGTATAACAAGGTTTGATTGGTCAATTTACTAGGATATGGTCATTACCTCGATCTACAATGAACAAAGTCCAAAGGAATTGGCAAGTGTTTTTTGGTATTTATCTTCATTATCTAGAAAACTCGACAATTGGGCCAATTTCGTATCAAATAACATTTTTTTATATCTAGATAAATCAACAACTAGGCTAGTTTCATACTCAAATGACATAGGGTCGATTCCAACCACTACTAATATAATCTCTAAGTGTCTGCATACGACCCTTCTGGAGGGATTCGAACATCGGATCTCATAGTATACATAATACTTCATAACGTGGCCATTGCCAATTGACTTGCCCCTAAGAGATAAGGAATTGGCAAGTGTTGACAAAAGGCAAGCTCACACATTACTTATATGTAAAAGGTTTTTATGCCTCTTATTTGAAGTCAAAGAAGATAGAGATCTCATATTTTGGATTGGACCTTAGTTTTTCAACACTAGAGAAAGGTACCTAAATAGGCAGATTCTAGATTTTAATCCAAAACATGGGTTCTTTAGTTGTCCTAGTTTGGGTTCATTTTTCACATCTTCCCTTACATTGTTGAAATGCAGATACTATGCACATGGTGATACTCTAGGTGTGTGCATTGACAAATTTGAACCAAAGGACAATATGTTTGCATATGCCTACACATGTGTGAAAATAAATCTTCAAAAGGGCCTTCTTGAATCAATATTATTAACTCTAGACAACTGGAAACATATTTAATTTGGATTATGTGCATCTACTTTCCAAATCTTCTCACGAATATGTTGCCATTTTACAAAAGATTGCAAAAAGACACCCAAATTTCGGAACTAAATCTAGATAAAGAGGAGAAATGGTAAACAGTTAAAAAAAATGAATACAAATCAAGCAACCCCTTCATCCATCCCTAAACTAATCTCTATAGTTTCAGGCCTACCAATACCTTTAGTATTAGATAAGTAGACATGCAAGCACATGCACAAAATCCAACATGTCATGCCCCCCAGAAATGGCCAACAAGTCACCATATTTCTCAAATGGAGGAGGAAGAAGTTCCTTGTCAAATAGGTATGAAACACTAACCCAAGAAGAACCAATTCCCTTATTTGAAATTCTAATTATGTCGACACTTATTTCAAAGGTTCCCCAAAGCATGCCTTATGTGTTGGATAATCAAGAAATTCTACCAATCTTCGATAGTGAAGGAAATACTTCAAATCATCAACAATAGATTAATCATTTTTTAGAGAAGCTATAATACTCTTCAAGAATAATTACATGGAAAAAAATTGAACAATAATATGATGAACAGGATAGGTAAGGTAATGGAATGGAAGGAAGGATACCCATGAAACTAGGTAGAAAACTAGCTAAGGAAATGAAGAAATAGATAAAAAAAGCATAAAATATTGGGTACTCCAACAACCATAGACATATTATTGGGAGTAGGATAAGAAACACAAAAAACCCTAGGTTTTAAGACTTGTCCCATGGTAAAAGTAAAAAATCATTAGGAAAATAATGATCATAGCCTCACGGAATTATAGAGGTATGAGTAGTCGATTTAAAGTATAATCATTAAGGGATTTAATAAAGTTAAAAATGCCCTCTATCCTCCTCTAGGAGATTAAATTGGAGGTTTTGGAAGTCATCAAAACATGTAAGCCTCAATGGGAAAGTTTTGATGGGCTAGTAGCGAGTTTAAGAGGTGCATTTGGAGGCATTTGCACAATAAGGAACAACCTTATTTTTCACACAAAATTTACATATCAAACTTAACATTAGATTTGAAGAGTTTTACATGTCATAAATCAAGCCAAAGGTTGAATATAATCAATGCCAATAGTATATAGGGAAAAGGAAGACTATTGGAGATCACTCCTATTATTGAAAAACATTGATTATTCTTGAAATATTAATGAAAAACATTGATTATTCTTGAAATATTATTGAAAAACATTGATTATTCTTGAAATAGTATTAATGTTGGTGATTTCAATGTAACTTTGTTATAAAGAAAAAAGAGGAGAGAACATAATAAGGGACCCCTCTAAATAAAGGATGGAATATTTAATATCCACATGAGATCTAGTGGGTACCAAACCAATCAAAGGGAAATTTACTTGGTCCAATAAAAGAATCAATCCTAGACATATTGAGGGCACGTTTTGATTGTTTTCTATCTCAAAGCATATTTATATTGAGTAATATCTCAATTTCCTCTAAAATTCTTGCTTTAGTGGTGTCTAACTATAAACCCATTTCCCTTCAATATTTAGAATCTCCATATTATAGTCCCATTTTTTTTTACTCAATCCATTCTAGCTCCAAAACCAAGCACTGGTTGGGATAATATTTGAAGAATGGAATAAGTAGGTTATAGGGTCTCTTGTTAAACTTGCCCTTAAAGAATGGGCTTAAATTGTCTACTCTTCTCTCAAATGTGAGAAAGTGGAAATCATATTGTAGATGAGCTCTTTATAGGACAAAATGGAGTCTACAACTATTACAAGTGGGCTTTCAAATGAAGAAAAAACGTCCTTTCAAAAGTTACGCAAAGATATTAGATCGAAGGAGGAAATGTGGAGACTTAAATGTCACAAACTATGGTTAGATTCAGAGGATAGATATACATATTTTTTCTGTAGGAAAGAAAAATCAAGGACATTAAAAGGCAATGTGAAAAGGAAAACACCTTGGAAGATGGAATGATCATCATAAACTTTATGGAGATAAAAGAGGAATTAAGAAGACATTTTGAAGAATTATATACAAAAAGTGTAGGGGTAGATCTAGTAATAACAATGGCCATGTTAGGACATATTCCTTTAGCCACCTCCTCTAATGAGAATGTAAACCTTGTGAAGGAAATATATGAGGATGAAATTCATAGGGAAATATGGGGATTAGATCTTCATAAAACTCTTAGGCTTGATGGGTTGATAATATATTTTTATAAAATATGTTTGAACATCATCTGAATTTATCTTTAAAAAATTTTTCATTATGTCTAGAAACATTGTAAGATAGGAGGGAGAACCAACTCATCCTTTCTAGCCCTTATTCCAAAAGATGTCAATCCATCCTCCTTCTCTGGGTTCCATCCCATTTCCCCTTACAAATCTTCCTATAAAGTATTAAAAAAGACCATGGCTAATTGATTCAATATTCTTCTTCCCAAGATAATGTCCAACAATCAAGTGGATTTCATGCAAAACTATTAGATAATGGTTAATATTATAATGGTGTAGGAAGCTATACACTCTAGTTGAATAATCAATGACAAAGGTATGATCATCAAAACTGACATGGGCAATTCTTTTGATAGAATTTGGCATTATTTTCTTTTTAAAATTATTTACAAATTTGGTGTTTCTCATGCTTTCATTTGGCGTGTCTTAATATGCATGTGCAACCCATGGATTGCCCCATTAGTAAATTGGAGACCTACAATGTTTTTTAAAAGTAGGGGACTACGTTAAGGCTACCCCTTATCTCTTCTCTATATATTATCATGGGAAAATCATTGAGTAGGAAATCAAACACAAAGAGATAATCTAGGCACCTAATAGGTATTAAAATTGTAAGGTGAGTCAAAAGCATGAACCATTTGAAATTCATTGATGAAACACTCCTCCTATGTCATGCATCTTCTATTATGGCTACAAGATTCAAAATGATTTTGGATCTTTTTACAAATGAATTTAGCGGTAAAATTAAAAATAACATAATCCAAAAAAATGGGTGGAATATAAGTTGAATCTCATGAAAGTTGTTTCAAAAATCCTAAAATTTGCAATATGACAATTTGTCACAAAACCTCAAGCAAGACTTTAACCCTACATCCTCTATCTAATCCTAGAATCAATCCAGAACCTCCACTTTCGGTAGATGGAGAAGAAAGTGATGAGAAGGTATTTGCTCACCAAGTGCTTATTGTATACAAATAGATCACCCTTAGGGATGAAACTAAGGATGAGGAGATTGGTGATTTTATAGCTTCATCCTCCTTACCTAACTTGCACATTCTCACTCACATATTAGACCCTAGAGTTCAATCTTCTCTTTCCACAACAAATGCACCCCCCTTGGAACACAAGTCCTCTTCCAAGGAAGAGCATGAGTCAACTTTGGAAACCATGGAAATTAACCTCGATTTTTTTTTGAAGATCAATCAATGACTGGAAAAACATTAATCGAAATAACTAATTAAGGTTTTAAAAAAGTATAGTGATGTTTTTTCTTAGGATTACATTGACATGAAGGGGATCCATCTTGATTTGTGTACTCACCATATTATATCAAAGGAGACTCCAAACCCATTCACCAACTTCAACATGAATGAATCCTTTTCTGTGGCACATAGTCAAAGAGGAGTTGTAGAAATTACTTTCAGTTAAATTATTTATCCTATTTTTGACATTCAATGGTTCTCCCCTCTTGTTATCGTACCTAAAAATAATGGCAAGTGGAGAGTTTGTATTGGTTATAGAGAACTCAATAAGGCCACTCATAAGGACCACTTCCCATTATTATTCATTGACCAGGTGCTAGGCACATTAATAAGAAAGAAGTATTTTTGTTCCCTTGATGGGTTTAGTGGATATAACTAGATTCAAATTACTCCATATTAAGGACCGAGATAAAACCATTGTTAATAATTGTCCTTGGGGGGGGGGGTTTCCTATCATGTTATGCCATTTGGACTATGTAATTCTCTTACAACTTTCCAATGAGTCGTGACTAGAATACTTTCTTACCTAATTCATGAATGTGTGGAAATTTATATGGATGTTTTTACAAACTATGGTGCTGATTTTGAAGTGGCTTTGGTTAATCTAGCAAAAGTATTAATGATATGTAATGAATGTCATGTAACCCTTGGTAATGAAAAATGCATAATGATATTAGTTGAAGGCATCATGTTAGGGCATTAAATTTCTTCTAAAGGCATAAGATTACATTCAACAAAGATAAAGGTAATATTAAATTTTCAAACTACATGAATTCAAAAATAGGTATGAAGCTTCCTCGAGCATATAGGTTACTATTGACTCTTTATTGAAAAATTTACATAAATAGCTTGTCCTTTATTTTCCTTGCTTACTAAAAATATTGAATTTATGTGGACAACTGTTTGTTAGCATGTCTTCAATGAATTAAAAACAAAATTATCCAAAGCTCCCATCTTAGGAGGGCCCAAATGGTCCCTTTCATTTCACATATCTACAAATGCTTAAAATGTTGTTATTGGATCTATCATGGGACAACAAGAAGACCGTCATCCACACACAATATACTTTATTAATAAGAATCTCTCCCTCAAAAAATTGAACTACACAGTACAAAAAAAAAAGAATTTCTTGTGGTGATTCATGTTATAAATAAGTTTTGGCATTATATGATTGGATATCATGTGATCTTGCATATTGACAATGTTGCCATTAAGTATCTAATGAACAAACCAATTACTAATGGTAGGGTGACCATATGGTGGTTGTTATTGCAAGAATTCAATATAACCATCATCAATAAGCCAAGCAAAGCCAATGTAGTAGTAGATTTCCTTTGTAGGCTTACCACAAATGAAAATGACCTGCCTATCGAAGACTCTTTTCTAGAAAAACATTTTTTTTGCAATATCCATTAACTCATCATGGATTACAAATATTGCTAACTATTTGGCTACAAGGAAGCTTCCACCTCTCCTATATCCAAAGGAATGAAAAAAAATCATTAAGCATTGAACATTTTCATGGATTGGTGAAGGCCTATTTTACTCCAAGTCAAATATTTTTATCTGATGGTGTGTAAGAGAGGATGAGATCGATGTTATTTTAAATGCTTGTGATAATGGCCCTTGTGGAGACCACTTTGAAAATAAGAGGACTAGTTAAAAAGTATACCATCAAGGGTGCTATTGGCCCTCAATTTTCTGATATGTCAAACAATACATGAAAATATGTGATAGATGCCAATGCATGGTTAGGCCAATTCAGTTAGATGAAATTCCATTACAGACACAGCTAGTGATATATCCATTTGAGAAATGTGCTTTTGATTTCATTGTGCCCATGAATCCTTCATATCGATGAAACTCCTACATATTGGTATAAAAATATTATGTTACAAAATGGATGGAAGGAAAATAATTCCTAGCTTCAATAGAACAAACAATAACAAACTTCCTCCATGGGGAAATCTTTGTCAAATTTAGGGTACCATGAGAGATTGTCATTGATGGAGGAACATAGTTCACTTCAAGATTCATTGAGGACATCATGGAAACATATATGATTAAACATAGAGTGACAATGCCATATCATCCATAGGCCAATGGGAAAGTGGAAGGAACAAATAAGATCATTAAGGCCAACATAAAAAATATTTCTCAACTCCGCCTCAAGGACTAGGAAGATAGACTTCTTGAATAATTATGGGCCTACCAAATGACATGGAAAAATACCCCGCAATCCATATGAGCTAGTATATGGAAAGAAATCTCTTTTATCAATAGATACACAGGTACATACCCTAAGGAAAATAGTACAGATTGTCATGAACTTATATAAGGCACAACAATAAATAATTCTCCAAATAAATGAGCTAGATGAACTTTGTCAAGGTGTTGTATATTAGACAACCATTATTTAGCAATAAAGAGATTGATAACATGACAAGTTCATAAAGAATAAAAGGTTCAAAGTTAGAGATTAGGCCTTGTTTGACTCAAGATTTAAGGACTTCAAAGGAAAATTTTGTGCTCGTTTGCTTGGACCATATGAGACCGACACTACATATGACAATGTGTCCATTAAACTTTGTACCATTTATGAGGAAAGGAATTCATTGATGGAAAATGGAAATAGGATTCAACTATATTACAATCCCCTATCAAAATAAGCCTTTTTAAGAAAGATCAATGAAAGATGACATGAAAATGATTTGAAGATTATTCATAAGGGAGAAATTCTTGCCGAATGATTCATCCCTAATTTTCCCGTCTCTCTCTCTCTCTCTCCCCCTAAATTTTGTGCTCGTTTTCTTGGACCATATGAGATTGACACTTCATATGACAATTTGTCCATTAAACTTTGTACCATTGACGAGGAAAGGAATTCTTTGATGGAAAATGGAAATAGGATTCAACTATATTACAAGCCCCTATCAAAATAAGCCTTTTTAAGAAATATCAATGAAAGATGGCATGAAAATGATTTGAATATTATTCAGAAGGGAGAAATTATTGCCAAATGATTCATCTCCTAATTTTCCTGTTTCCCCACCGGATCACTAGGCCCTAAACAAGCATGGATGCCTTTGTATCTCTCCACCTAAATTATGAGGAATTTGTTCATCTCAACTTGTCGGCTTTACCATGTATACCACCATTAGCGGTCAAGGGATTCCTAGGCCTACGAGGTATCCACCCTCTAGGATTTACCATGTATCCCGTCATTACCGGTCAAGGGATTCCTAGGCCCAATTACGGGTATTCACCACTGAGATTTATTGTGCATCCCGCCATTCATCGGTCAAGGGATGACTAGGCTCAATCGAGGTGTTCACATCTAGGTTTTATCATGTATTGCATCCTAGGATTCCTAAGCCTTGTGAATAATCTTGAGACCACCCCAACTCAGCCTTGAATCCATCCGACAATCCAACTCAGCCAAATACAACAGAACCCACCACACCATGGCTATCTAGAAATGGAAAGGCAAGGATGAGGAACATTGTCAAACCTAGAAAAACCCATGCCAACGACAACAAGAGAATAAAAAATGCACTTTTATGTACCATGCATGCCAAATCTAGCAAGGAAATCACACATGAAAATCGATACATGTACGTAAACCCACTGTAGTTGCTTTATTCTACTCTTCCTTGCTTGATCTTTGCTTCCCTTTGCCTTCTTTGTCCTTCCTTTGATTTCCTTGATCGTGTTATCATTCAGGTTGTTCCCAAAAGTTTTAAGAAAGGGAATACGGCTGAGGTAACCACAAACCAATATTTTAGATACATATTCTAGCCAATCTGCATCTAGAGAGGGCTCTCTCTTTATGGTTTAGCTTTGTTTTGATGTATATTATGCTAGTTATGAAGTACAAGGGTTTTGTTTAGAGTTTTGGTTGGAAGGATGGGGACTCAATAGAGCAGTGAGGTAAAACTGAAACATTTCAGTCCATTGGGCATGATGGAGTCAAAGAGGGAGGGCTTCCTGGGTTAGGTTTCTTATCAGAGGATTTATCACAGAGCAAGGTAATCAAACATGGAACAATTTATAAGCTGGAATTAGATGGAATGGAGTCAATGGGTGAAGGGCAATTAAGAATCCTTCATCATGTTGACAGAGGGAAAATGGATGATTACTGCTAAGGAGCAATTAAGAATTCCTTAGCTAATATTCAAGATGAAAGAACCAGGGCAAACATGAGCAATTAAGAATTCACTGTTTATGCTAATTCTGAAGAAAACATTAATAATAACAAAGACTGAACATAGAGTGCAAACAAGCAAATTCTGAGTTATTCTTTTTCTCTATTATTTAGATCATGAGACACATATGATATAGTAAACACAGAAACTGTAAGACACAAGTTAGAAGGGATTTATTGATCCATAAAACGATTTAAGAATTCTGTAACATGGTCCTTAGCATTAATTCTTCATCCAGTGAGCTCGACAAAAATGGTTCCAACAGCTTTTATTTCCAAAATTGTTCAGTATTACAGTCACAACTATGAACATCCACCACCAACCAACCCCAAATACTTCGTCTGGGGGGGTATTTATACAAAAATGTCAAGATATCATACAAAATATCTGATAGAAATAATATCTGCTGACAATTAATGCTTCTTTTACACAGATAGAGATAGACAGTCTCGAAAACAGGGAGACAATAAATTGATGTAATAAATTTTATGATGCGCTGGTTGATCCATATTTATGAGGCGTACTGGAGGTAGGTGCTGCAAGTCGGTTTCCAGCTGTCTTCTACTGGTCCTTTGTGTTGGTGATTCTGCCTGGGTTGGATTTTCTTTAACGCTGATGTGATGCGCTTTGACCCGTAGGACCATGATTTATTTTTGTTCTCCCCATTATAGCAGATGGTGCACAATTTTGATTTGACCAAAGATAAGTTTACAGGATCTCCAACATGCTCTGCCACCACTCTGGTCCTGGTATTTTATGTCTCTGCAACTTCCTTAGAGTCTCGTCAGCCTCTGTGTACCTAAAGAAATTAGGTGGGATGGTGAACAGATGCTTCACCTCATGCTCTATGTAGAATACATTTTCCAGGCTGTCATAAAGGGACTGCCAGATGGAAGAGCTTTTTCTCCTGAAGTACTTGAAGATGCATTAGCTTGATTGATAGCATATGTATTTAATTTATGTACATAGTCCTTGTGATTTATCAGACGATCATTATCTCCCAAAGGACTTGGCAAACCTTTTTGATGCAGGACTGTAAATTTTTCTGTGAAAGAATCAATCTCTACCTGCATGTCCTGGCATCTTTTGTCCAAGTTTTGCATTAGAGTTCTCATGGTTAGAACTCTCTTAATGTCCAGAATGGTACCTGTTCTGTCTCTAATATCCAGTGCTTCTAGTTCTTCACTGGTCTTGGTATTCAAAAAATGTATTAGCCTGTTAGCTTGCTCAGGCATCTGTCCCAATAAGGTTGTTGTTTTCTGAATTTCCACTTGGGCCACTCTTATCAAATCAATCTGTTCATGAATGGTTTGAATAGACCTCCATACATCACTAAGGGATTGAGTGATGTTGGTCCACAAAATTCCTCTGATTTCTGCAAGAGGCTTATGCAGAGAAAGATCCTTTTCTAAGGCTCTTACTTTGTTTTCCAATGCTTTGACCTCCCTTGTTTTCTCTACCACATTCATCTTGGATTTATCATAGCTTTGTTCAACCTTTGCCAATTTTTCTTTGACTTGTTTCAGCTCTGATACTTGGAGTTCCAACTCCTCCATGGCTTTTATTAGTTGCTCTGTGGTCATAGTAGTGCTGCTGCTTGGTGTTGTTGCTGTTGCTGAGGTACCTGTGGTGATTTCTGTTGTAGGTGCTGGGACAGTGGAAGGCACTACTGTTATAACTGTGGGAGGGGCAGTTGTGACTGTTGGAGTTACTTCAGGTGGCTGGGAGGTCGACTCTCCCTGCTTTTCTTGTAGTGCTTTCTCCAATGCCTGCTCTGTCTCACTCAATATTTCATTCAGTCTCATGAGCAGGTCCATCATATCCTCTTCGGACTTCTGTTGTACAACATCTGCTATCTGTGGATGCATAGAAGGATGCATTTTGAGCTGTTTTCTGAGGGCAGCAATGTCCTCTTCCTTTTTCCTCAATAGTTCTTTTATGCCTTTGGCATCTTTGGGATCATGTCCCAATTCAATGATAATATCTTCCAAGGATTTTATCCTGTTGTCTTTTGTTAGAGAAGAAGCTTTATCTAAGTCTAGCTGAGCAGAGGTGTTCTCCAATGAGTTTTACAATTTATGAGCCAATATTGCTTTATCAGCCAGTGTGGAATACACCATTTCTCCAGTTTGTTTGTGCAACCCAATCTGGTCTATTGGATGAATGTCTTTGGCCAAGACTTCCAGATTTGTCCTGATATAATCAGCTGCCGATTGTGGTTGCTGCACCTTGGGCTTGAAGTAACTCATGATCATTTTCCCTTCTTTAATGTCATATGCTGACATTAATCTTTGTTGTTTTGTGGGGGCCATCTTAAGATATTGGTTATAAATTTGCAGCCTCAATGGATCATTTCTAGCCTTTATCTCTGTGAATGTTCTTTTGATATCAGAGGTCTGCTTACTTGGTGGCCTAGTGGATGAAACTTCCACACTATGCTGCCTTTCTAGCTCCTGCCTGTGTGAGCTGGTTGATGTGTCTATCACTGGGGAGGTCTGTGGGCTGGTTGCTCTCTCACCTCTTAAACTTTCTATTGATTCTTCAATAATTTCCTCTTCAAATGTAGGATTCAGTCTTTGCCTTTTAGCACCTGGCTGTTCTGCAGGTCCACTGATGTGTGTGGCCTCTTCTCTGTCTCTCTTCTTACCCTTTTCCTCATTTAGAGGAGTATGTAATGCAGGAATCTCTGCTGCTTTGGTCTGGACCGAAGGAATTTTCCCCTGCTGATCAGTCATTTCTTGCTACTCTGTGCTTGCTACTTCCTTGCCCTTAGAAGAGCCTGAAACTGGTGTGCTGGTTTCTTGTACAGGTTACTGTGAAGTTCCAGCAGAAGATGTACCCACTCCAGTTTGCTGAGGCAGCTTGAAAGGTACCTATCCAAAAGAGTCCAGGTCAAGGTTCTTTTCTAAATCTTTCATAGCTTGTTCCATCTTTTCTTGCTGAGTAAGTTCCTCTATTAATGTACTCTCTACCCACTCATCCTGATTAGCATATTGTTCTACCTCAGGGATCCTATGATGTATGTAAGTTGACAGCCGGTTTCTTACTTTTCTGTCACTTATAAAGCTATTTGGGTCATATGGCACCCACCAGGAGCTTTTCTTCAATTTAAGGTCTTCCCCTAATATCTTATCAGCATCTTCACATGGTTCCCTCTTGTTAATGATAAAAGGGCCTAACTAATTTCTTATTCTCAGTTGAGCCTTTTTCTTTACATTGCAAAAGTGAGTTAAATCTGTATTGATAAGTTGCCTGAAATACTCCAGTGCAAATAGTCTCATGGGCACATATTTGGGCAGCTTATAAGGGCACAGTTCACAACCATATATCCTGATTTCAGTGTGATCTTGGTAGAAGTACCAGTCACCTATCCTGTAGTTTTTGGAGAGCTGTAAAATCTTCTTTATGTCACCAGAGAGCCTAGGAGGAGGAACTCCTATCAATAAAGTGGAGGCAGGATGTACAAACCCGTCAATGAATTCACAGTAGGTATAAGGGGATTGACCAATTTTGTGGAAGATTGAGGTCCAAAAGATCACAAACCTCCTTTCTCCTTTGGAATCCAATTTCCTAATGGGAAATATAAAATTGTTTGGGTAATAATATAACAATAGATGGTATATGAAAGTTGTGTATTTAAACACTCATTCTCTTTCCAAATTCATAAATTGAGCATGGATTTTGTCAACAATGAAAGAGGCATAGTCATACTTAATAGCAGGGGGCTGTCCTGGACTAAAGGTGGATAACAAAACCAGGACAATCTCATTCACATATTCACTAGACCTAAATCCCAAGATCACTAAGATCATGTCAAGAATAATTCTTCCAGTCTCATTGAAACAAACATATAAATAAGGAGGTGGGCCTTGGGGCTGGCAATCTGGTTTCATGAATAACTTAGCAATCCGGGTTATTTCCACACTAGACAGTTGAGAGCCTTGCTCAAGCAAAATTCCCATGGAAAGAGGAGCAAGAGGCTAAACTGGATGGAAGTGTAGCATCTCATTGATAGATTCAGCAGTTATGTAAAAGAGAACAGTTTGTGATGGGGTCATAACTGTTTTACTGACAGGGTCATAATTGGCATAGCAGTGGCGAATAATATCTGGGAACACACTGACTGAGGGAAGATAATACTTGGGGAGATTGGATTCCGATATTCCATAGATATCAGAGTTGTTCAGATGAGTATTTCTGATTAGGCAGAAAGTATGAAGATGATTTTGGAAACCAGACGGGTCTTTTATTTGGAAATCTCTGTCAGCCAAGGGTAGATGATTCTGGTCTTTATGAGGTGCATTGAGGGGAGTTACATTGAGGGCCACAGAGGCTTCCATGTTCAGTTTTCTATGTTTTTAAACTGGAGGTTGAATTTCTGTAGAAAAAAGGGCAAAAGAGCATTTCTGGATGTCTTGGTATAGCAATTACGGATTGCTTCAACTTGAATTTGGCTCCTATAGGTATAATTTGCAGAGGAAAACTGTAAATATAGGTTCGAGAGGTGGGACGGGGTAAATACCTGTATTCTGGAGGCGAACGAGTGTAATTTGCAGGTTGACTGACGAGTTGCGAAGCAATATGCTGGACTTTGCTTGGTTGGGTGGCGGATTGGATGCTTTTGTAGTTGCTTGGACGTAGTTTGAATGCAATAGTCTCGCAAAACAAATGAATGAAAATGGATGAAAATGACAATTTCATGAGTTTTTAACAAAAAATTGGCTTCGCGGGGCTTTTTGGCACTTTTCGGTCGGATGACGTCATCGGGACGTGACGTTTTGTCGTGATGTGGGGTATGGATGCTGATGTGGAGGTGACGTGGTGATGATGTAAGTGGGTGGGGTCAGTGGGAGGGTGGTAAGCGGTATTGGTCCGCACCGCTTATGAGCCAATGCGGTTTTGGGTGGAGGGGCCATGAGCATGGCAGGAGGGCGCCGCGTGTCCCAGGTACAACGGCAATACCGTCGGCTCCCCGGGCGGTAAACATCGGCGGGGAAGGGCCTCGCGATATGATCGTGAGCCGTCCGATCAGTGGGCCCGGATCCAACGGTTGGCGCTCAACGGAGCTGGCGGAGGGCTACGGTGCGGGGCCCATGTAATATAAACAATGATTTAAATATATCGGGGCGATTACTATTGGTTTTTGGGGTCTTTGTTAATTAACCCAGATGGTTAATTAACCACATTTTGCGCAGTGAAGGTTTTTAATGAATTCCAGATGAACCATTAAACCCTCGTTTATATAGTGCTATGGTTATAGATTAACCAGGGGCGGGATATTAATTTTTTTGGGGATTTTTCATATGTTTACATAATACGGGGGGGAACAAACTATGGGGTAATTATATAATAAAGTTACGGTTAGTATGAGAAATTGATATGAAAATAATCTCTAAGTTATAATGTTTAACAACTTAGGCTTAACAGGAAAACAGGGATTTTTACACAAGAAATGTGGCTTCTTTGCCTAAAGCAAGAATGTTATTTTACTCAAGCTTTTTCATGAAATGGGGTGATTTAGGAGTATTGAGCAGATCTCAATATCCTTGGGGGGTTAATAAGTGATTTTGGGAGAAGTGTGAGGGGAAGTTAGTCATGCCTTACTTGATGTGTAACCAAACAATTGACATTTTACTTATGATAACAATAAGATGAACCTCTTGAGAAACAAAAATTAATCATAAGCATGCTTCTGCAACACCAAAACTGCCTACCCAGCCTATTATACCTAACATTTTTTCTTCCTTTTCCTTTGGGTGCATTTAAACTAGAAAACCCTCATTCACTTCTTTTCTTTTGATTGCAACCCTATCTAGATCTTCCCTTATCACATCCAAGGGCTCAGGTTTAACAGTTGAACTCCTTTGCTTCTCTACCTAACTATTTATCTGCCAAGATTGAACAGTCTGAACAGATTTTATTCTCTATCTCTAAAACAGGAAATTCAAAGATGAATTGGCCAGGATTACGCTGTTTGGCCATCCATCAACTGTGGTGAGAGTCAAACAACTATACAAAATGAGATTCTTTGCAAAAATAGAATAGTAGTGGCATTTTGGACTAGCACACTTTCCTGGTCCTTTTCTTTGGGGTTCATTTCTTTTCTTTTTTGAACATTTCATTCTTTTTGCCCTTTGATCTTTCTTTTAGGGCATACCCTCTTCACATTTTTTAAGTTTTTTGATTTTTTCAAAATATGGAACCTTTGCAGCAGGGAAAGGATGAACATATTAGGGTTTTTAACCAGTCAATCATGAAATATGACACCTATTGGTATAGGAGCATAACACTGGCTCCACTTGGGGATGGATTTTCCTGGTGAAAAGTCAAGAACAACAGGTCAAATGGCCTTATGTACAATTCTTGCTGTAATTCTGCAATTTTCCTTTGCTGTAAGTGAACAAACTGTACAGAGGATGATGTAAAATATACATGTCTCTTATGAGCTGATTCAAATAATTGCACCTCTGTTTTGGATAGTTCGTTTGAATGTTTGTTCTCATATTGTCAGCTCCCAAGTCTTCTCCTTTAACTTCTGTTAAACTAAAAATGAGGTAAAACAAAAAAGGTGGTAAAGTTCCTTGACTTCTCCTCAAAGTTTCCTACACATTTCTTCCTATTCTTATTGCTGTAATAAACTGCAGCAACTAAACATCCTTTTGTACAAGTTAGAGTCCTGACATATCAACAAACTGGATCAAAATAATGTTTCAGCATCCGACCATTAACTGGTCCATCTTCTGATTCTGTACCATCCAGGCTTTTCAAAAAGTAGGTATTGTTTCCCTGTGAGGCCTGAATAATAAAAGGTCCATTCCACAAGAAGTCAAACTTCCCATGTTTTCCTTTATCTTCTCTTCTGGAATCCTATTTCAGAACTTTGTTTCCTATGAAAAAATCCTCTACCTTAGTCCTCTTATCAAATATCTTCTTGAGTTTTTCTTGTAGCACTTGAGATCTTTGATATACCTCTTCTTTAATCTGCTGCAAATGTATAGTCTGATTTATCCTTCTTTGAATGTCATTGTGTTGTACTTGGACTTCTTGCAGTAATTTCATTACAGGTATTCCCAAGGAGGGAAATAAGGCCTCCATACCATAGACATGCTCATAGGGACTAGTCCCAATGGATCTTTTGGCAGTCAATCTGTCTGCCCATAATGCATTTATAAGCTTCTTATGCCAATTTTTCTTATTTTCTTCCAATACTTTCTTAATGATATTCACCAGGCTTTTATTGGATGACTCAGCTAGACCATTACCTTGGGGGTAATAGGCTGTGGAGTGGCCTAAGGTAATGTGGTATTTGTGACATAAACTGATCATTCTCTTGGATTTGAAAGCAGAAGCATTGTCTGTTATAATCTTTTCAGGACAGCCAAATCTAGACAGGCTGTTGTTTCTAAGAATTGCATAATCACTGAATCATTGGCTTATCTACAAGGGATGGCCTCTATACACTTGGTGAAATAATCTGTGGCAGTCAAAATCCATTTATGCTGGCCAGAAGAGGGAGGGTGAATTTGCCCAATGAAATCTAAACCCCATTGTTGAAATGGTCTTTTGGTGGAAATTGGTCTAAGGGGTAGAGGTAGAAATTTCCTCTTGCCTTCAAAGATTTGACATTTATGGCAAGTAGTAATAAACTTTTTGACATCAGCAAAAAAGGTGGGCTAGTAAAATCCAGCCCTTAGGATTTTATCAGCAGTTGATTTCTAGTATAAATGTCCACCACAGTCCCCTACATGAAATTATTTGAGTACTTTGTCAGCTTCATCTTTTATTAGACAATTTAATAGAACACCTTCATGAATTTCCAAAAGAGAGCACCATCTAAAATACAAAACTTTAAAGCTTTCATTTTTATAAACCTTTTCTTTGTTCTGGATAACCCTGGAGGAGCCTGCAGGTTTAATAATATATAACATATATCAGCATACCAAGGTGATTCTAGGAAGGCCTGGCTGATTTGTGGAGTCACCATCTCCCGTTCATTATTCAGTTCATTAATATCTTGGGCTTGGTAATTGGTTTCAGTCAAGAGTTTAGCCAATCCCTGTCCTTTTATAAGCTATGTAGGTTTTATTTCAATATCATACTCTAATATGGTAGCAATCCATTTACCTCTCCTACCTTCAATCCCTTCTTGGGTTAGGATATCTTTGACAACAGTGCTTGGCACATAAGCTATTATATGAGAGTATAGTATGCAGACTCTGAAATCTTTGATGGCTTTCACAAGTGCATAAGCTTGTTTTTCCATGATTGGGTATTTTAGAGGTACATCCCTCAGTGCTTTGCTAAAGAAGGCTATGGGTTTTTCACATCCTTGATCATCTTTCTGTAGCAAAACAACAAAAATAGTGTGTTTTGATGCAAATGAAAATATTATGAAGTCTGTCAAATTTTGGGTTTGTAAGGACTGGTGTTTTGGTTAAAGCTATCTTGATTTCTTCAAATGCTTGTTTGGCTTCTAATGTCCATTTGACCTTGGAATCCTTTTTCAGCATATTATTCAACAATCTAATTAATTCAGCCAAGTTGGGTATGAATCTTCTTAAAAAATTAATTTTCCCTAGGAAAGCTTGGAGTTCTTTGACATTTCTGGGATATGGTATTTGTAAAATGGCTTGTATTCGGTTAGGATCAATTTTGATACCATCTCTTGAGATTATGTGACCTAACAGTTTGCCCTCTTCTAGGCCAAATAATGACTTCTTTGGATTTAGTGATGTTATCACTCAGGTTGTCCTTAAGCTCCGGAAAAGGATACGGCCGAGGTAACCACAGACCAACTTTGGATTGCAGGTTCTAGCCCACATGCAATCAGAGAGGGCTCTCTCTTTCTGATTTAGCTTTGTTGAAAAGGGATCTTAGGCTAGGTATTGAGTTCGAAGGGTTTTTTTTTTTTTTTTCGGTGGGGAAATTGATGTTTCAGGTAAAGAGGCAGAGCATAGTCTGAGGGTTTCAAACCATTGGGCGTGGAGTCGAGGAGGAGGACTACTGGTGCATTTCCTTGGTCACAATAAGGGAAAATGGAGCAAGATAGCTGCGCATGAAATAATGTTTCAGGTCTAAAGGATGAGGTGAATGCTAAGGAAAAAGAGGCAGTTAAGAATCTCTCAATCAGCTTAACAGAGGGAGGTAACAAGGCTCTACCTAGGGGCAGTAAAGAATCCCTAGATAATTGGCAAACACAGGTGAATCGGGGTAAAGATGAGCCAGGGGGAATTCATATTTATAACCAATTCGTTCAGAGGAAAATATAAAGAAACAACAGAAATTGAGCATAGAGTGTATTTAAACAAATTCTAGGCTATTCTTTCTTTCTGCTATTTAGATAATGGTAAACAGTAAACAGAGGTAAGAAGCACTTATTGTATCAGGCTGCAGCACAAGAATTCCATCTTCAGTCTCCAGAAAACATTAACAACACATCAAACAGTCTCTTCTCAGAACTTTCAGCAATCTTTGATTATAGAAACAACTTCAGGTGTACAGTGCGAGTCTCTAGTGAAAAATACCAATTTACCAACCCTTGAAACAATGTAGAGAGCGGTATAAATAGGGAAAAACTCTCTACAATTTCTTTATTACATCTTGACCTAATTAGGTCTAAAAAATGATTAATTTGACCTAATTCTATCAGAAATAAATGCGTGAAAATATCTCGGGCTGCGCTGAGGACTGCCGTATCAAATGAAGTGAATGTGCTTGTCCTCGGTGGCTTAGTGCAGTGTTTTCTGAAATAAATGAGCATGGGTTTCTGCTTCTTTGCTGTCTGGTGGCTTTGAATGTTTTAATTGTGATTTGAAGGCAGGGACGGGCTTACGCCTCTTGATTTGACTTTCTAGGAACTCATTAATGTTGTTCAGGTGCTACGAGCCCCTAAAAAATCTTGGCTGATACTCTTTGGCTCTTCTTCTTCCTCTGATACTCTTTGGCAATAAACTGGGCTGCTCCTTTGATGTGCTGTGCGTTAAATCAACATTTAATGACTGCTTTTCGGCTGACTGTCTTCCTCAAAACTGTTTTCGGCTCCTTTCTGAATGCTTTGCGAAGAAAAACAGGTCATTCGGCGCCTTTCCGGCTTGCTGGGGGCTGCGCGATGAAAAGATTCCCCACTTCGGCCTATTTTATGCGCAAATCGCGCATCAAAAACTGCCTCAGAAACTGATTCCGGGGCTCCAGAGTGCGATTTTCGCCCTTCGCGCAAAAAACTGATGATGACGTCAGCATGTGGGACCTCGTACGACGGGTGACGTTAGCGGTGACGTCAGCATGATGACGTGGAGGGTTGACGTCAGCATGATGATGTCATCACGTACGGAGGGGGCACAGTGGTAGGACGCGTGGCAGGGTGACTTGGCGGTACAGTGGCAGGAGGCCACGTAGGCGGATGACGTGTCATGGTGACTGGGCAGGGGGGTGACGCAAGCGGGTGACGTCACTGGGCAGGAGGCGGTTTCCGGTTTTGGGGCGCACCGCCTTTGGGGAGGAGTGGTTTTGTCAGGGGGGGCTCCGCCACAGCCCAGAAGGTGACGCATGGCGGGAGTACGGCGGCAATACCACCCATCTCCTGGACGCTAACCTTCGGGCGCGTTGGGAGACGGGAAGGCCCGCCCACCGTAGATCTGTGGGGCGGGCGATCTAACGGTTGGCGGGGAATGTGAAGCGGCGGAGGTATAAGGGCGGGGATCCGGGGAATATTCCCAATTTAAATAAAGCGCGGCGGGGTTTAAAACTTAGGTTTTGTGGGTTTGGGGGTTAATAAGCGGGCAGAATATGTTTTTGTGAATGAAACTTTGGTATAAGGGCGCCAAAGCGGGTTTTTAGAGGGTTTTAGGGCTAGGGGAGAGGTTGTTAGCATGACCAGGTGTCATCTAACTCCTGCTATGACTCGGATAGGCTAAAAACAACCCCAGATAGATTGTTCTTTCCTTGACTTAGAAGAGATATGGCTATATTGCTAGGGAGGGGATATTTATATAAGGGAGTTTCATATACATATTTTTAGTAGGGGAAGGGGAAAACTGATAGGGAGTTATATACTAGAGTTAGTAGTTAATATGGAGATGATAAGCAGGCGCTAAGGTAGGGGACCTTAGGCTAATCCTCGAGGGAAAAGTGACTCATAAATGAGAAATAAAGAATCCTTGAGTGAAGCAGATCTTCACCAGGACAAATGACATGGAGAATGATGAAACTAAGGGGAATCAAGCAGATCTTGACCTCTTTGAGAAATTAGTAATTGACTTGGGGAATTAGAAGAAGGGGGACTTAGTGATGTCCAGCTTGAGCTCCTCCAGATGAAAACTGCCTGATAACTGTGATCTGAAAAGATAAAACACTTTGCAACACAAAATTGATCATACATCATCATTCTACAACCACACAGCTACTTACCCGGCCTACTCACCTAACATTTTTTCTTCTTTTGATTCGGGTGCACTTAGACTTGCAAACCCAGCTTTACAATTTTTCTTTTGAATGTTTCCTATCTAAATCTACACTTATTTCTATCAGGGCCTAGATTAAGCAGTTGGGTCCCTTTGATTCTCTACCTATCTACAAATCTGCCAAGATTAAACTGTTTGGACAGATGCATTCTCTATATTCTAAAACAGGAAATTGAAACCTAGGGAGACCAAGATTAAACTGTTTGGACCTCCCTTTAAAAAACTCTTCAAAACTGGAACAACTCATCAAAATTGGAATACAGCAGTGGCATTTGGACTAGCGCACTTCATGGCTTTCTTCTTTGGTCTCTTCTGGAAATATGAAACACTGCAACTTGCAAAGTATGACATATTTGGCCTGTAAAAATGTCAATCATGAAAAATGAACACCTGTTGGAACAGGAGGCTAACAGTGGCTCCACTTGGGGATGGCTTTTCCTTGTGAAAAGCCAAGAACAACAGGTCAGACTGCCTTGATCTTCTATGGTTGTTGTAGACTGGAAACATTTGTTTTGGCTGCTAAAAATGTAAAACTTTGAACCATGAACAACCTCCTTCTCAATTGAATTACTGTGAACTGTATAGCATCGCCTGCTTTCTTCTACGTGCTTGATAATTATGTACAATGCTGCTGGAGAACTGCCTTTTAAATCATGGGTCGAAACTGATGTATTTGCCTTGTTTCTTGCTTTGGGCAAGTATGCTGATATGAACTGAAAATACTCCTCTGTTTCGATACTTTTGACTGCACACAGTTCTTTTCTACCATGAATTGCTTGTAGTATGATATTTCTCTTCTTCCTGTTTTGCTGAAGTTAGAGTAGAGACCGAGCCTTTGAAACTGGAATACATGCATCGGCTGTATCTTCACAAAATTTACTGCTGCTCCTTAAACAATCGGCCTGCTTATAAATAAAAAACAGAGTGCTGATATATACAAATAAGACTGTACAAAGATATATACAAAGCTTCATCATGTCCCTTAAAAGGGATCATGGTAATGTTTCAGCATACGGCCATTAACAGGGCCTTCTTCAACAGTGCTGTCCTCTATAGATCTGAGAAAATAAGTGTTATTTCCCTGAACAGCAGAAACAACAAATGGGCCTTTCCATAAAAAATCAAACTTGGCATGTTTGCCTTTGTCTTCTCTTCTTGAGTCCCACCTTAGAACTTTGTCACCAATACTGAAATCCTCAGCCTTAGCTCTCTTATCAAACATCTTTTTAAGCTTTTCTTGCAAAATTTGAGCTCTGTTGTAAACTTGTTCTCTGGTTTGCTGAAGATGAATTGTCTGATTGATTCTTCTTTGAATGTCATTTGGTTCAGCCTGAATCTCCTGTAATAGCTTGATAGTAGGAATGCCCAGGGATGAAGGAAATCTGGCCTCCATGCCGTATACCAGCTCATAAGGGCTCATCCCAATTGATCTTTTGCTTGAAAGTCTGTCTGCCCATAGGGAATTTATTAGTTTTTTGTGCCAGTTCTTCTTGTTTTCTTCTAGCACCTTCTTTATGATGTTGATGAGGCTTTTGTTAGATGATTCGGCCAAGCCATTACCTTGAGGGTAATAGGCTGTAGAGTGGCCCAAGGTAATATGAAATCTATGGCAGAAATTGATCATCTTTTTGGACTTAAAGGCAGCGGCATTGTCAGTGATGATTTTTTCTGGGCAGCCAAATCTAGAAAGGATATTGCACTCAAGGAATTGGATAATGATGGTGTCATTGGCTTGCCTACAGGGAATGGCTTCAACCCACTTAGTGAAATAGTCGGTGGCTGTTAGGATCCACTTGTGCTGGCCTGAGGAAGAGGGATGGATTTCTCCAATGAAGTCAAGACACCATTGTTGAAAAGGTTGTTCGGAGGAGATGGGTTTAAGGGGCAAGGGTAACAACTTTCTCTTGCCCTCAAAAATTTGGCATTTGTGACATGACATGGCAAATTTCTTTACATCTGCAAAAAGAGTGGGCCAATAGAAACTAGCCCTAAAAATTTTGTCAACAGTGGACTTCCAATATAGATGTCCTACGCAGTCACCTGCATGGAATTCTTTCATGACATTGTTAGTTTCATTCATGGTCAAACAATTAAGCAATATACCTTCATGATTTCTCCAAAACAATGCACCATCTATAACACAAAACTTTGAAGCCTTCATTTTCAAAAATCTTTTCTTGGTCCTGGACAATCCTGGGGGAGCACACAGGTTTAACAATACAAAACATATATCAGCGTACCATGGGGATTGCAAAAAGATTTCACTGATCTGTGGAGTCACCAGCTCCGGTTCATTGTCCAGCTGGTTAATGTCTAAGGCTTGAAAATTTGTTTCGGACATCAGTTTAGCTAAACCTTGTCCCTTTATCAGCTTGGTTGGTTTTATTTCTATGTCATTTTCAAGGATACTTGCAATCCACTTGCCTCTTTTGCCTTCTAATCGTTCTTGTGTCAATATATCTTTTACAGCACCATGTGGGACATAGGAAATCACATGTGAATATAAAATGTACACTCTGAAATCCTTGATGGCCTTAACAAGTGCGTAGGCCTCCTTTTCCATGATTGGGTACTTCAAAGGGGCGTCTCTTAAGGCTCGGCTGAAAAAAGCGATTGGCTTTTCAGCTCCCTGTTCATCCTTTTGCAAGAGGACACCGACTATTGTGTGATCAGATGCAAACGAAAATATGATAAAATCTTTGTCAAATTGTGGGCTGGTGAGGACTCTGGGTTAAGGCCGATTTGATACTCTCAAATGCTTGCTTGGTTTCAAGAGACCATTTTACCTTGGCATCCTTTTTTAACATGTTGCTTAACAATCCTATCAGCTCAGCTAGATTTGGAATAAATCTTCTTAGGAAGTTGATTTTCCCAAGGAATGCTTGCAGCTCTTTTATGTTTCTTGGATATGGGATTTGGAGGATGGCTTGGATTCTTTCAGGATCAATTCTAATCCCATCTTTTGATATAATGTGGCCAAGTAATTTGCCCTCTTCAAGGCCAAACAAAGATTTCTTTGGATTCAAGGAAATGCCATATTTCCTATATGTCGTGAATATTTGCCTAAGATGCTTGAGGTGTTCTTCATCAGATTTGGAAAATGGGGTCAAGTCATCAAGGTAGACAACTAGGAAGTCATGTATTTCTTTGGCAAAAGCAATGTCCATTGCTCTTTGAAAGGTTGCACCAGCGTTTTTAAGTCCGAATGGCATTTTTACATACTTAAATGTTCCCCACGGAGTGGTAAAGGCTGTTTTGTCTTGGTCGTCCGGGTGAACAAGTATTTGGTTGAAACCTGAAAAGCCATCTAGAAGAGAGATTCTAGATGACCCCACTGCTCTTTGTAGGATGTGGTCCATTTTGGGCAAAGGATAGTGGTCTTTTAGGGAGACTTGGTTTAAATTTCTCAGATCTACACAAAGTCTGATTTCACCTGTCTTTTTTCTCGTAGGAACCAGATTGGATACCCATTCAGAAAATATGATGGGTGCTATTATACCTGCTTCAAACATCCTCTTTACTTCCTTCTCAATCGGGGGAAGAAGCATAGGGTTAATTCTTCTAAGTTTCTGTTTGAAGGGTTTCTGGTTTGGTTTTAAGGGGATTGTGTGCTGGATCACCGAGGTGTCATAGGATTTCAAATCCTCATAAATCCAAGCAAATACATCTTGGAACTCTTTGAACAAATCAATGTACTTGGGCTTCTGATCAGAAGGCAAATTTTTGGACAGTTTGATCATCTTTGGATTTTCTGCTGTCCCAATGTTGTGTTCTTCTATATCAGTGTTTATTGGCTGCAATTTTGGCTTTCTGGGCACATCATTGGCATCAAACATGTCTTCTAATGGGGTTAGGCCAGCAGGCAGAAAGTTATCCTTTAAGTCAATGATCTCTGCCTCTGTTTTGTCTGTTTCCTCCAAGTGCATTTGTTTCAGCTGTTCTATGTTTTCTTTGTCAAAAATAGTCGTGTTCAGGATCTGTTTGGCTGTTGTAGCTGTTATAGTTTGCTGATTTTCATTTGTTTGCTGTTCTGGATCTGTCATAGCATCTGTATCAATGTTAATATTTGAAAACTCATGCTCAAGGGTAAGGAAATTATTAATCTGGGCATCGTTTTCGAACACTTGCCAATCTCTGATGTTATTCGGGACAGTGGGCCTATGTTTTATTTCAGCTGTGAAGTGATGATTTGGGTCAAAAGGAAGCTTGCATGTGCTTGCGAAGGTGGCTAGGCTGTGTGCATGAATGTTATGTTCTCTTGAAATTTTGTCAAGCTTGAATTCAGTGAACGCCTTGAGTATATTAGTGGCAGCAGTCCTATAGGCTCTCATTCTATTGTCATTGGTTACGAAATTAACTTTCATATGTTGTATGATTAGATCAGAGTCACCTAGGATAGACACTTTCGCAGCTCCTATAGCTTTGAGGAGTTTAAGGCCTAACAACAGAGCCTCATACTCTGCCATGTTGTTTGTGCATTTGAAATTCAGTCTGTAGGCATGACCTTCTGCATGGTTGTTATATGTATTGTGAATCCAGACACCTGCCCCTGCCCCTAACTTGTTGACAGAGCCATCAAACTCTAAATACCATGTGATTTCCTACTTGTGGTTGATGCCTGAAGTGTGAGTCAACTTAGGATTGGGCAGATTTGCATTTTCTGTTTGGGGAAGTTCTTCTTGCATGTTGGTTGCATTGACTGTTGTGACAGTTTCGTCAGTGTGTGCAGCCGATTCTTCATTGATCTGCGCTTGTTGTTCCAGAGCCAAAGGCTCATCACCAGTTGGAGAATTCGTGTCATCATTAAACAAAATAAAGGAATCCATATCAGAATGGATTGAATAAATGGGAAAATTTTCAGGCTTGCTCTCACTACTCACCACATATTTCATCAGCGTTTCTCTGTACAGTCTCTTTGGTTGCCCAAAGACTGAAATGGTGGCATAGGAGAGGTCTAGTTGAAGGGATCCTTGGAGCTTTGCTCCCCATGATCTTGACAGGAGCATACCATACTTTGGTGGGATGTCGGCCACCACCACATCCATGAGGATGGTCTTGTTGGGATATTGGACTAAGGAGACACACAGGTCTTTGATGAGGCCTAAACATTTCACTTGACTTGAGTCAAATGAGTATAAATCTTTGTAAGGTCTTGTAACATCAAGGTTCAGTTTTTCCATAACTGCTTTGGGCATAAGATTGTGCGATGCCCCTGAGTCAAACATAGCGTTGCGCAAAACTTTGTCATGTATATGCATACTGACATAAAAGGGCGGGATAGGTCCATGTGTTGATTTTCCATTAACTTCTGGACAAAACAACAGTTCTGGGGAATCATCCAAAACATTTACATCGTCATTGTTTTCTGGGATATGAAGTGACCTTTGAATTTGTTGCCTATATACATCGTGTTTTGCAAGTTCTGAAAGAGGAACAGGTATTTTCAATTTACCTATTTCTGCCTCTAAATTAAATGGCTTTTCCAATGGAGTCTTGGTGTTGATAATGGCAGTTTTTTCTGTTTGATTTGAAATATCAGTAGTTTGCTCTTGTTTTTCAGTGTTATGGGCAGTTTTTGCTTGCGTTTTTCCAGCTTCAAGAGGGCTTTTTGGAATGCTGTTTGAATTTTCTTTTGAGGAAGGAGGTGGCAGAGGCTACTCTTCAGGAGGCTGTTCTTCTGTTATGTCTTCTACAGTCACTTGATGCGGGTTTGGAACATTTGTATCAGCTGGTTCTGTTATGACAACCTTGCCTTTAGTCTTGTTGGGCTGTTTGCCATCCTTTGTTTTACTAGGTTCAGAAATGTCAATGGTCCTAGTTCTCAGCTTATATTGTTTGTGTACTTCATACACAGCAGTATCATATCCTTGTTTAAAATCAAAAGACTCACCAGATTTAGTTTGAAACTCATTACAGTCATGCTGATTTTGGTCTTCTTGGGACAGGAAAGTTTTATGCTCACCCTTTAGATCCATCAGGTTCATGTGAGTGTCCTCTATGGGTTCACTAGAAGTAGATCCTTCAACATAGTTATCTTGAAAAGGGGGTCTTATGTCATGGTCTTGGTTAGACCTACCAGCATTTGTGTTCTGTGTTTTCCTAAAATTCGGATTCCTTATGGTATTGGACTGTTGTCCTTCCCATGATGCTTTCCTTTCGACATTTTCTACTCTTTCTCCCAGCCTTTGTAGGCCACTGATAATAGCATCAAGCTTTTGATCAAAGGCTGAGGGTTCTTCCTTAAAGGTGGTTCTTCTTTCCATTCTTGCTCTGTTTCTCTTGGCAATTAAGTTGGCTTCTACGCTAACATCAATATTTTGCATGTCTGCAAGGGTTTTAGGAGCTCTTTCTTTTAACTGGTATGTCATATCCGGGTCGAATCCATCAGGGAATTTGTACAAGGAAAAATTAGGGGGAGGTCTCAGATTCTGTGGTATTGCATTGTAAACATTATTGAATCTTGCACAGTACTCCAAAACAGTCTCTTGAGGACCTCTTTTAATTGTATCATATTCAGCCAGTATGTGTAAGGGGTCTTTCTTTTTCTCCCATCTGTTGGTAAAGGATTGATAAAGTTCATCAGGAGTGGTTATGGAATCTGCAGCAAGTGATCTGAACCAAGTTCTTACATCACCTGTTAGACTTTGAACAAAAATTCTCATTCTCACGCTATCATCATCTATTTCGTAGTTTTCAAAATAGTCTTGCATCTTTTTGGTATGCTGAATGGCTGTGAAAGGACCAGTGGAATCAAAATACGTGATTTTCGATTGGTAATCTTGAGGTATGTTGTGGGGAAAAATGCCTATGCAGGACGATCCTATCCACCTAAGGTGTGACAGTGCCTTAGCAACAAACGAGTACAGCTATACTGGCTTCTTCCTTTATGAAATGTGAAAGAAGAGAGATCAATAGACTTACCGGTGTCTTCCGTTTGTCCCTCGATCCAATCTCCCTTCTCTTTGGGTGTTCACAGCTACTTGCCTTCTTACTTATCCAGCTACAACTTCCTGCAAGATCACAAGAGAACAACTACTTGCGACAAGAGAACAGCTACTTGAGACAAGAGAAGAACACTACACAAAGACAGATATTCACATTCATAACTAGTTTAGGATTAGAAATAAACCAAATACACTAATACATTCATACATCAAAATACATCAGCATATAGGAGAAACCAAGATAGCTTTATTGATGAATAACAAGGTTCAGGAAGAGATACAACCCAGAGGGCTCCAATCCAGCATCTCCTTCCCAGCAAATGGAATTCCTCTCTTTTCCCCTTTCAAAGCATTAAGCACCCAATGATTCCAGTCTCAAACCAACAACAATTCTTTGCAATAACAAAATTCTAGCCTCTAGATCTCATGGAGGAGAGATCCATATATAGATGTTTGGAGAGAGGATGAGTCAGCTTGAGATCTCACTAGTGTCCTCTCCCTCTATCAGTTCTTGAGTCCACTTGGAGGTTCTTGCTTCCACTTGGAGATTTGGAACCTCTTACTCATCACCAGTCGAATTCCCTGAGGCAAGTGTCATTTTGGAAGCTTCCTGGGTCTTGACACCTTGAGAAATGAGCCTGCCACTTGTCCACTCTCGTTCAGCGCAGGTAGCCTTTGTTCTAGTTGACATTCAACGCAGGTAGCCAGTGTTGGCTTTGACATTCAGCGCAGACAGCTAGTGTAGCCACTGAAATGATCCTGAATTGACTTGTTTATGAGCAGTTTCAGGTGGAGAACTTTTGTGAATTGCTGTGGTTTGTTAGCCTTGTTCCTCTAGGGGTAGGAACAACATGTTTAGGGACTTTGGATCCCTTAGATTATGGACATTTCATGCTCAATGCTGTAAGGCACAAAAATGTCTATAACAGTTGCCCCCTAAAGTATGAGGCTGTTTATCGGGTGAAATGCTTTATTAGGGGGATCCGAAGTTCATCCAATGCTGGGAGGAGACTTGTAATACAATACAATACAAAACATTATTTTTCATACTGCTTTCATGATCTAGCTGAGGCGGGCATTCCCATGCTCAGCTTTATAAATACATTTTTCTGTACATAGAACAGACAATCTTCTGATGGTAGACTGATAATTTTGATGAAATTATCATCTTTTGAGTAGGATGATTATCTGCTGCAATGATGTACATGTCAATGTCTTTATCTTTCCTGAATATATATCGCAGCCCGGATGGATGAAACTAGATTCGGGGTCTTCAAACTCGTTCGATCTTCACTCTAAAGTACAAGTCGATCCATGTGAGAAATGTTCTGAAGTCAAACATGGAAAGACATCGCTTGATTACCGGTCAATGATGTAAACCGTTAACAAGCACGAGAGGAATCACCGATAATGATAATGACCCTCAAGGTACTGCAGTACAATTCACGTGGTGTGAATAAAGGACTTGGCGTCGAACACCACGCAAAATATTTCGGTTGAAGGTCATTGATGTATACCTGTCACCGGAAGTGAGAAACTTGCCATTGTGGCATGCAAGCTTCAAAGTACTGAAGGGGTTGTTCCTAGATCAACTTCTTGGATAATGAGCTGATGTCGACAAGAAGCAATCCGTCACAGGAGGGCCTTAATGAATCCCACATCAGTGACACGGAACGGAGCTAATGATTTTAATGGAGGTGAAAACGATTTGTGACATATGATTCAGGGTGGCGGTCATGAATGGATGAAGGATAATGTATGGCAGTGGATGGGACACGGTTGACTCTTTCTGAACGACTTCTCTTGAACATATGGCGATACTGATGCAATGGATCGGTAGCATTACCCAAAATATGGATGGTATGGCGAGACCATGGTGATGTGACCGGTGAATGAAACAACCCAACCCGATTGTGGTACGGAGGAAAAGTGTCATGTTCAAGAGCGACTTGCTACCATCAAATTTTTCTTTAGTTTCTCCCAATTTTTCCCTAGTCATTGCTGACCAGTACCTCTTTATTTTTGTCAAGCTTGAGGAGGATAACATATGCTTGTTCTATAACCTGCCCTTCGGGCAAGCCCATTGCTATGTTTTAACGAGCCTAGCGATAGTGAAACTCGTTCTCGTCTAAAGACAAGTTTGTCGCTATTTAATGATTTTAACGAGTCTAACGACAAGGATAACTCGGTCCTTTTCATTTTTAGAGAGTCTGAAAAGGTACATAAAGTCAACTCCAAAATTCCTTTTTTGTCATCTAATCCCTTAAGTCCGAAAAAGTATAAAACAATACAGAAGGGATGAGTTTTCGATAGTTTTAACGAGCCGAATAAAACAAGCGCTCGATCTTTTTGTGCAATAATCCCTCAGGTCCAAAAAGATTAAAATCTAGAGGAGGGATAGCTCTTCCGGTCGCTTTAACGAGCTGGAAGGCCAAAACTCGGCAATCTTTTCATATTTTACGAGTCAGTTGAAAAGAGCTTAAAGAAGACTCGCCTTTTGAGGAACGAGTGATAAACAGGGATAGCAGCTGATTCCAGGTACAGGTTGGAATTTTCCAATCACGGCAGTGTCACAAGGATGGCTAGGTGAAATCACTCTTCGCAGCTATTCCTCAAAATGGGTAAACAATCATATGGAGGTCAACGATCGGCCAAATGAAAAGTGGAGGTGACAGTGCAAACACGACCAAGGCTTTAACGGCTGATGATATTACATTCACAGTGGTTATTTACTGGGATAGTTCATTTTTTAACGAGCTTAAACGCGGGTGGAAACATTTGCTCGGTCTTATGTTTATTTTTTAACGAGCATGAAATATGTGCTAAAACTGCTCGGATATTGCGTTTATTTTTTAACGAGCATGAACTTTGTGCTAAAACTGCTCGATTACCCAGTCATATGATAAGAATGTCTCATGTAAGATTCCATTTTTTATGGAGCTTGCGCCTTACCAAAGCTATGCCCCGCATCCTTTCTTTATGCAAGTTAGGAAACGGCTAACCCAAAAAACAGGTAAATAACCGCTCTTTGCTTGCACTCCAAAAGGTTTGCATGCCCCTAGGTATAAAGTACGATTTCAAGATTACCCCTCAATTTGCAGATAAAACATTTGTTTTACCGGGAGAGGCCTACCTCTTTCAGGCTACCCAAAGATTGTCTCGTTAATCTTTCAAACAAAACACTTCCTCGGCAGTGTCTACCGAAATAAACAAAGGTGAGTGACGAGACCCGCCCTCTCACATAACTTTGACAAGAGAATCTTATTCCAGAACAACCCCTCTTCCAACCACGGACGGGGTACGGACTAGTCATATTCTCCCGCGGAAACCTACCCTATACCCAAAGTTTTCCTGCCGAAGCAGGCCAGGACGCATGCCCCCTGGGTTCCAGTCATATCCTCCCGGATTACTCGCGCTCATCAGGAGGACGGACCGTGGGTTGAGACACTTCTTGCATGAATAGACCATTTAGGGATGGTATATGACTATTTGTGATGCGTGATCCAGGAAATGAAAGTTGGTCCACGAGCTTGACCACTCTTCCTTCATGCGGAAAACACATTACTCTAAAGAGTGAGGAGACAATAGCTCCCATGCAATATATATAGTCTCGTCCAAGGAGTAGGTTATAATCCAAGGGTCCTTGAATGACCATCACGTTCATTTGAACGGTCTTCCCTTTCAATGTTATGGGCACATTGGGGAGGATCCCTAAAGGTCGACTGGTTCCTTTATCAAAACCTGATAGATTTCTCATTTCAGGCAAAAGCGCTGGCGAACCAAGCGCTTTCCAAGCAATAGAGGAAAGGATACTCACATATGCCCCCTCATCAATGATAGTGCCAGCCATTACCATTCTGTATATTTGAACGATAATTCTGAATGGTATGCTTGCTGGCAACCGGGGTCTGCCTAGTTGGTTCCAGTCAAAGGACACAACCAGGTTGCTTGGTGGTGGGACTGAATAAACGGCCGGATATCGCTCTGACGAACTTCCTTCCTGTGATAAAGGAATGGGGGCATTTCCCCCTTGTTCATCAGAGTCAGTGTTGATGAAGAGAATTTGGACGGTGTCGTCTTTATTCTCCTCTGTGATGGTATCATTCGAAGATAGAGCCTCTGAAGGCGAAACCGGGTCAACTGCCGTATCAACCTTTTGACTTTCGTCAGGCATGGATCCAGACGGTTCATCTTCAATGATAGGTGCTTCGGCTGACCACCTGGGTGGGCCAGCCGAGTTCTCAACTAGTGAAGGACTTGGCAGGAGTTTTTGATATCCAGGAGGAAGTTGCGCTCGTAAAATCGGGCGATCTTCCATAACTCTTTTAGCCTCGTCTAAGAAGGGACAACGGTGGATGGCGTGATCGCCTTCACACAGTTTACAGGGAAATCTAGCTTTCCCTCTCTGTCCTGGGACTTCACTTTCGCTAGTCGATGGTGAGCAGTCAACATGGCTATCAGAGGTTGATGCTACCGAATTGTGCAAACGGGGAGACCAGTCCCTTAGTATTCGAGGGATACAGGGACAATCTCTATGGAAGTGGTCTCCCTTGCATATGACGCATGGCGATTTAGGCCTGGTCAGTGCTGTGTGTGGATTTGTGTCAGACGACTCTCGTTTGCCCCCAGTCGCCTTTGGCTCCTTCTTCTTCTTTTCTTTCTTCTTCTTCTCCTTCTTCTCCTTAGGAGCCTAGTTTTTGGTTTTACCAGTTCCGTCAAGCGAAGAGGAAGGAGGAGAGGAAGATGAAGTAGAAGGCTGGTGGGCGACTCTGGTTTGGCCTAACTGTTGACTCGACTGTTCAGGAATGGTGACGTTTTGAACGACGTTGGTTGAAAAGAGCCAAACTGGCAGGCCAATTGTCAGTCCTGGAAGCGACAATGTGGCCATGTGGGGCGAACCAACATCTCCCCAAGAGGAGAAGGGACTAGGATTTCCACCAAGGGGAATTCCTTGGTTGGTGTGCTCCATCTTTCAACCTAAAGATTAACGCAGGAATTAAAGGGTGATTGTTCCGTTTAAAATAAATTTTAACGACGCTTTAGACACAACTTGCTTTTTCAATTTTAAAGAGTCGAGAAAAAGCTAAAGATGACTCTAGTCTCCTTCGATGTTTTAACGAGCCCGAAGTGACAAATGCTCGGATGGACTTTTTCCGTTATAGAGTCTGAAAAAGGCCAAAAGGAACTGCTCTGGAGTTCTAGGCAGAGGGTGTGCCAAACTTTTCGCAAAACCGCAGAATACTTTTTAGGGTACGGGCGGTCAATCTTCCTGAATGCTGTGTTCAGTGCATTGCGATCAGTAGGGCGGCCGACACGGCTTCCTAAGGATAAAGGTTTTATGCCTATAGGGGTCTCCCAATATATACACGACGGTACGTGGGAGCACAATCCGTACTGGCGCTATTGTCCCTCAGGAGGAATCACCCACCTTCCACGAGATCGACAGTCACCAGGCTTAACGACGCCGGAACACGTCTCTAGCCTAGACCTCTATGTTGTGCGTTATGTTGCAAAGCGTTGTTAAGTTCATTCAATTTATTTTAGGTTGATCTTTTTAAAGTTTGCCTTTCAAGGTTCACCACGTGATGTATGATACAAATTCCTAAATGCAGTCTAAAGATGATAAGCAAGCTTTATATCTTTTCAACTTTGAAAATCCTAGCTACTAAGGGAAAAGAAAGACACCATCTTTTCTCAAAGAGCAATCAGCACACTCTAATGCACTTTTCCTAAATCCAACATGCAAACTATCAAATGCAAAATGCACAATGCAGGTGTTTGTTTTCCGCTTTCTTAGTATTGATGCCTACAAAGAAAGCTTTCTGTACAACTTTGAATTCGCTTTTAAATGATCAATACAAACAAGTTCACTTTTTCGAAATCAAAGAGGGTAGAAGAGATTACACTACTTAACGATTTTCGAAATGAATACTTGTTTTGACACTTAAAAGAGACAAATTCAAACCAATAAGCAAAAGTAAATGTATAATCAATCTGCAAACAGCCAATGAAATCTCTTCTAAGATCACAATCAATCAGATCTGAATCAAAGGCTACAGGATGACTACTTTACTCATGCAAAGGAAAACTGTAAATGACGCCACAAACACATAAAAACACTCACAGTCTTTTTGTACAAAAGGAGGCAGAATGTAAGTAGAGAAAAGGGGTTATCAGACTGGTACCTATGCTGGTTACAGGCTGCAAAAATCAGAGATCAAAACAAGGCAAAACAGAGCAGAGAACCCCAGCTGCACAAGAGAAAACTGGTTCAGCGCAGGTTCAACACAGGGGTTTTGAAATTCAACGTAGGTATCCTTCACGGGACCTGCGTTGAAATGCAGAATCCCTTCACTGGGTCTGCGCTGAAGGAGAAGCTCTCGTTTCCCTCAGGTTCTGGGTCACAGATTGCTATTTAATTCACTGTTTTAGGCCAAATAAAAGCAACAAGCAAGGTGTAATCAAAGGGATGCTTTGAGAGGCTACTAAGATCTATCACAAGGATCATCAAATCATTTTGAATCCATTGTTAAGATCATAGACAAGTCCAGCAATTGGATCAAAGCAGCAACTTTCTACTTTGCATCCGGGAAAGATGCAGTTCGACTTTTGCTGTCAAGTCTATGATGCAAACAATGATAGAAACACAAATAAAATGACTAAACAAATTTCCCCAGCGGAGTCGCCAATTTGTTGTGGGGAAAAATGCCTATGCAGGATGATCCTATCCACCTAAGGTGTGACAGTGCCTTAGCAACAAACGAGTATAGCTATACTGGCTTCTTCCTTTATGAAATGTGAAAGAAGAGAGATCAATAGACTTACCGGTGTCTTCCGTTTGTCCCTCGATCCAATCTCCCTTCTCTTTGGGTGTTCACAACTACTTGCCTTCTTACTTATCCAACTACAACTTCCTGCAAGATCACAAGAGAACAATTACTTGCGACAAGAGAACAGCTACTTGAGACAAGAGAAGAACACTACACAAAGACAGATATTCACATTCATAACTAGGTTAGGATTAGAAATAAACCAAATACACTAATACATTCATACATCAAAATACATCAGCATATAGGAGAAACCAAGATAGCTTTATTGATGAATAACAAGGTTCAGGAAGAGATACAACCCAGAGGGCTCCAATCCAGCATCTCCTTCCCAGCAAATGGAATTCCTCTCTTTTCCCCTTTCAAAGCATTAAGCACCCAATGATTCCAGTCTCAAACCAACAGCAATTCTTTGCAATAACAAAATTCCAGCCTCTAGATCTCATGGAGGAGAGATCCATATATAGATGTTTGGAGAGAGGATGAGTCAGCTTGAGATCTGACTAGTGTCCTCTCCCTCTATCAGTTCTTGAGTCCACTTGGAGGTTCTTGCTTCCACTTGGAGATTTGGAACCTCTTACTCATCACCAGTCGAATTCCCTGAGGCAAGTGTCATTTTGGAAGCTTCCTGGGTCTTGACACCTTGAGAAATGAGCCTGCCACTTGTCCACTCTCGTTCAGCGCAGGTAGCCTTTGTTCTAGTTGACATTCAACGTAGGTAGCCAGTGTTGGTTTTGACATTCAGCGCAGACAGCTAGTGTAGCCACTGAAATGATCCTGAATTGACTTGTTTCTGAGCAGTTTCAGGTGGAGAACTTTTGTGAATTGCTGTGGTTTGTTAGCCTTGTTCCTCTAGGGTTAGGAACAACATGTTTAGGGACTTTGGATCCCTTAGATTATGGACATTTCATGCTCAATGCTGTAAGGCACAAAAATGTCTATAACAAGGTAAAGCCCCAACATTAGTAGGTAATTGCAGGGGTGCATATCTATTAGCCATATTGGCAGGGATAAGTGGAACAATGGGGATAAATGGAACAACTGGGGTAACGGGGATCACAGGAGTAACTGGAACGCTGGAAACAACAGTAGTGGTAATGGGAATATGTGCAGCGAATGGAGGTGTGGAAGGAGTGCTATGAGATGTGGATGATGAACTAAGGGAAACAGGGGTTGAACGAAATAAAACCTTGACAGGAGTTGGAATACAGCTAGGGTAAGCTGTTTCAGGACTCAAATCAGCAAAATTTTCCTGTCTTTGTTGCTTCCTAAGGATTTTTGGGATTATGTTAGGGTTCTCAAAAACAACTGGAGGGTCTGGGTCGGGGTTTGATCTTGTATATGGTGAATTCTTTTTGGGAGCCAGCTTCCGAACTTGTTTTTTGGTATTTTTCTGGGAATTTTTTTAGAAATAGCAAAGAACTAATCAAATTTGGGACAACTTATTTGTAACTTAAAACTAGCATGAAGATTGACTGAAGCAGCATTTATTTACTCCTGTTAATGCAAAGCAAAGAACAGTTTCAAAGGTTTCTTGGCTGACATTCAGGCTTCATCTGTAGTTTTAAGAGATAAACAGCGATTGGAAAGATTGATTTATGGTCTCAGCGGAGCTTTCTTACCTTCTTTTTGAAACTTTGTGAAATTATCTGAGGAAAATCCCCAGCGGAGTCGCCATTATGTTATCACTCAGGTTGTCCTTAAGCTCCGGAAAAGGATACGGCCGAGGTAACCACAGACCAACTTTGGATTGCAGGTTCTAGCCCACATGCAATCAGAGAGGGCTCTCTCTTTCTGATTTAGCTTTGTTGAAAAGGGATCTTAGGCTAGGTATTGAGTTCGTAGGGTTTTTTTTTTTTTTTTTTGGTGGGGAAATTGATGTTTCAGGTAAAGAGGCAAAGCATAGTCTGAGGGTTTCAAACCATTGGGCGTGGAGTCGAGGAGGAGGACTGCTGGTGCATTTCCTTGGTCACAATAAGGGAAAATGGAGCAAGATAGCTGCGCATGAAACAATGTTTCAGGTCTAAAGGATGAGGTGAATGCTAAGGAAAAAGAGGTAGTTAAGAATCTCTCAATCAACTTAACAGAGGGAGATAACAGGGCTCTACCTAGGGGCAGTAAAGAATCCCTAGATAATTGGCAAACACAGGTGAATCGGGGTAAAGATGAGCCAGGGGGAATTCATATTTATAACCAATTCGTTCAGAGGAAAATATAAAGAAACAACAGAAATTGAGAATAGAGTGTATTTAAACAAATTCTAGGCTATTCTTTCTTTCTGCTATTTAGATAATGGTAAACAGTAAACAGAGGTAAGAAGCACTTATTGTATCAGGTTGCAGCACAAGAATTCCATCTTCAGTCTCCAGAAAACATTAACAACACATCAAACAGTCTCTTCTCAGAACTTTCAGCAATCTTTGATTATAGAAACAACTTCAGGTGTACAGTGCGAGTCTCTAGTGAAAAATACCAATTTACCAACCCTTGAAACAATGTAGAGAGCGGTATAAATAGGGAAAAACTCTCTACAATTTCTTTATTACATCTTGACCTAATCAGGTCTAAAAAATGATTAATTTGACCTAATTCTATCAAAAATAAATGCGTGAAAATATCTCGGGCTGCGCTGAGGACTGCCGTATCAAATGAAGTGAATGTGCTTGTCCTCGGTGGCTTGGTGCAGTGTTTTCTAAAATAAATGAGCATGGGTTTCTGCTTCTTTGCTGTCCGGTGGCTTTGAATGCTTTAATTGTGATTTGAAGGTAGGGACGGGCTTACGCCTCTTGATTTGACTTTCTGGGAACTCATTAATGTTGTTCAGGTGCTTCGAGCCCCTAAAAAATCTTGGCTGATACTCTTTGGCTCTTCTTCTTCCTCTGATACTCTTTGCCAATAAACTGGGCTGCTGCTCTAATGTGCTGTGCGTTAAATCAACATTTAACGGCCGCTTTTCGGCTCACTGTCTTCTTCAAAACTGTTTTCGGCTCCTTTCTGAATGCTTTGCGAAGAAAAACGTGTAATTCGGCGCCTTTCGGGCTTGCTGGGGGCTGCGCGATGAAAAGATTCCCCACTTCAGCCTATTTTATCCAGCGATGCGCGATTTGTGCTAGGCACAAATCGCGCATCAAAAACTGCCTCAGAAACTGATTCCGGGGCTCTAGAGTGCGATTTTCGCCCTTTGCGCCAAAAACTGATGATGACATCAGCAGGTGGGACCTCGTATGGCGGGTGACGTCAGCGGTGACGTCAGCATGATGATGTGGTAGGATGACGTCAGCATGATGATGTCATCACGTATGGAGGGGGCACAGTGGCAGGACGCGTGGCAGGGTGACTTGGCGGTACAGTGGTAGGAGGCCACGCAGGCGGATGACGTGTCATGGCGACTGGGCGGGGGGGTGACGCAAGCGGGTGACGTCATTGGGCAGGAGGTGGTTTCCGGTTTTGGGGCACGCCGCCTTTGGGGAGGAGTGGTTTTGTCAGGGGGGGCTCCGCCACAGCCCAGAAGGCGACGCGTGGCGGGAGTACAGCGGCAATACCGCCCATCTCCTAGACGCTAACCTTCGGGCGCGTTGGGAGACGGGAAGACCCGCCCACCGTAGATCTGTTGGGCGGGCGATCTGACGGTTGGCGGCGAATGTGAAGCGGCGGAGGTATAAGGGCGGGGATCCGGGGAATATTCCCAATTTAAATAAAGCGCGGCGGGGTTTAAAACTTAGGTTTTGTGGGTTTGGGGGTTAATAAGCGGGCGGGATATGTTTTTGTGAATGAAACTTTGGTATAAGGGCGCCAAAGCGGGTTTTTAGAGGGTTTTAGGGCTAGGGGAGAGGTTGTTAGCATGACCAGGTGTCATCTAAATCCTGCTATGACTCGGATAGGCTAAAAACAGCCCTAGATAGACTATTCTTTCCCTGACTTAGAAGAGATATGGCTATATTGCCAGGGAGGGGATATTTATATAGGGGAGTTTCATATACATATTTTTAGTAGGGGAAGGGGAAAACTGATATGGAGTTATATACTAGAGTTAGTAGTTCAAATGGAGATGATAAGCAGGCGCTAAGGTAGGGGACCTTAGGCTAATCCTCGAGGGAAAAGTGACTCATAAATGAGAAATAAAGAATCCTTGAGTGAAGCAGATCTTCACCAGGACAAATGACATGGAGAATGATGAAACTAAGAGGAATCAAGCAGATCTTGACCTCTTTGGGAAATTAGTAATTGACTTGGGGAATTAGAAGAAGGGGGAGTTAGTGATGTCCAGCTTGATCTCCTCCAGATGAAAACTGCTTGATAACTGTGATCTGAAAAGATAAAACACTTTTCAACACAAAATTGATCATACATCATCATTCTGCAACCACACAGCTACTTACCCAGCCTACTCACCTAACATTTTTTCTTCTTTTGATTCGGGTGCACTTAGACTTGCAAACCCAGCTTTACAATTTTTCTTTTGAATGTTTCCTATCTAAATCTACACTTATTTCTACCAGGGCCCAGATTAAGTAGTTGGGTCCCTTTGATTCTCTACCTATCTACAAATCTGCCAAGATTAAACTGTTTGGACAGATGCATTCTCTATATTCTAAAACAGGAAATTGAAACCTGGGGAGACCAAGATTAAATTGTTTGGACCTCCCTTTAAAAAAGTCTTCAAAACTGGAACAACTCGTCAAAATTGGAATACAGCAGTGGCATTTGGACTAGCGCACTTCATGGTTTTCTTCTTTGGTTTCTTCTGGAAATATGGAACACTGCAGCTTGCAAAGTATGACATATTTGGCCTGTAAAAATGTCAATCGTGAAAAATGAACACCTGTTGCAATAGGAGGCTAACAAGTGATATACCATATTTTCTCCAGGTTAAAAACACTTGTCTCAGATGATCTAAGTGCTGCTGATTTGATTTAGAAAACACAGTGAGATCATCTAGGTATATGACCAGGAAATCATGAATTTCTTTAGCAAAAGCTATGTCCATTGCACATTGGAAGGTTGCCCCTACATTCTTGAGTCCAAATGGCATTTTCACATATTTGAAATTTCCCCATGGAGTTGTAAAAGCAGTTTTTTCTTGATCATTAGGGTGAACTAGAATCTGGATGAAGCCTGAAAACCCATCCAAAAGTGACATTCTAGAGGTACCTACTACCCTTTGTAAAATGTGGTCCATCTTAGGTAAGGGGTAGTGGTCTTTTAAAGAGACTTTATTTAGGTTTCTTAAATCAACACACAGTCTGATTTCTCCTGTTTTCTTCCTAGTGGGCACTAAATTGGAGACCCATTCTGAGAATCTAATGGGTGCAATTATCCCGGCTTCATACATTCTTTTGACTTCTTTTTCAATTATAGGGAGGAGTATAGGGTTGACCCTTCTGAGTTTTTGCTTGAAAGGTTTCTGATTTTCTTTGAGGGGTATTGTATGTTGAATCACAGAAGTGTCATAGGATTTGAGATCTTCATAGCTCCATGCAAAAACATCCTGGAATTCCTTGAACAGTTCAACATATTTAAGCTTTTGGTCAAGAGGCAAAGTTTTGGACAATTCTATCATTTTAGGATTTTGTTCAGTTTCTATGTTACAGTCTTCAATGTCTACGTTTAATGGCTGCATTTTGGGTTTCCTTGGGATATCATTAGAATAAAAAATGTCTTCCAAAGGAGTTAATCCTGTGGGTAAAAAATTGTCCTTTAAATCAATAACTTCAGATTCTCCTCCAATAGTTTCATCAAAGTCTATTTCTTTAAGCTCTTGCAACTCTTTGTTGGTAAATTTTGTTGGATGTAGTATTTGAGTTACTGTTTCAGCTGAAATGTGTGTTTCAACTTTGTCTATTTGATCAACTTCTCCCACAGTGCCTGTGTCTATATTAGTGCTGGAAAATTCTTCTTTTAAGGTCAGGAAATTATTAATCTGAGTGTCATTGTCAAACACTTGCCAGTTTTTTACATTGTCAGGTACAGTTGGCCAGTGTTTAATCTCAGCTGTAAAATGATGATTAGGCTCGAATAGAAGTTTACAAGTGCTGGCGAATGTTACCAAACTATGAGCATGCAAATTGTGTTTCCTTGGAATTTTGGCAAGCTGAGTTTCAAGAAAGGTATTGAGTATTTCAATTGCTGCCCCTCTATAAGACCTTAATCTGAGATCATTTGTGAGGAAGTTTCCTTTCATTTGTTGAATAACTAAATCAGAGTCTCCCAAAATTGATACCCTAACTGCCCCTAGACTTTTGATCAATTTGAGTCCTAGCAAGAGGGCTTCATATTCAGCCATGTTATTAGTGCATCTAAAATTCAACCTTTATGCATGCCCTTCAGCATGATCATTTTCCATATTATGTATCCAAATTCCTGCTCCGGCTCCTAGTTTATTGACAAATCCATCAAATTCCAAATACCATAGGATTTCATGATTATAGCCAGCATCAGGAGTCTTAGGAATTTGCTTACTAGGGAGATTTGGATTTTCAGTTTCATGTGGTTTCCCTTGTATGTCTGATATACCACTGTTCACAGAAACTTCTTGAATTTGAACACTAGATTTTACATTTATGATTTTTTCTTGTGCTAATGCTAAAACCTTGTCATCAGTTGGAGGGTAAATTTCAACATTGTATAGGATGAAGGAGTTCATATCAAAATGCATGGAATAGATGGGAAAATTATAGGGTTTCTCCTGGCTGTTCACCACGTATTTCATCAAAGTTTCCCGGTACAATCTCTTTGGCTGGCCAAACATTGAAATGGTGGCATAAGACATGTCCAATTGTAAAGATCCCTGGAGCTTTGCACCCCAAGATCTAGACAACAACATGCCATATTTTGGTGGGATATCAGCTACCACTACATCCATTAAAATTGTCTTGGCAGGGTATTGAACTAGTGATACACATAAATCTTTGATCAATCCTAGACATCTGACCTAGCTTGAATCAAAGGAGAACAAGTCTTTGTATGGCCTGGTGATATCTAGGTCCAACTTTTCCATTACAGATTTGGGCATTAAATTATGGGAAGCTCCAGAATCAAACATTGCATTGTGCAGTATTTTGTCATGAATATTCAGACTTACATAGAAAGGAGGAACCCCTCCATCTACCGATTTTCCGTTTACTTCAGGGCCAAAAATTAATTCTGGTTGGTCATCAAGGACATTTATTGCATCTCTGTTTTCTGAAATTTGAAGTGATCTGCTGATTTGTTCTCTATAGACATCATGCTTAGCCAATTTTGACAATGGAATTTCTATCTTTAATTTGCCTATTTCGGTCTCAAGGTTGAAAGGTTTTTCTGTTTGAATTTTTTCATTTCGGGCAGTGAGATTAACTTTTTCTGCTATTTTTTCAATGCTTTTTCCTTTATCAGGAGTAGTGCTATGGGTTGAAGTTGCTTCTATGTCAATTTCTGGAGGTTCTCCCACAATTTCTTTGGAAGGAATGGAAGCTGAAGACTGTTTATTAGGTTGTTGATTATTTGAAACATCTTCAATTGTTGGACTGTTTGGGCTAGGAATTGCTTTAGGAGGAGTTTGTATAGGAGGGTTCTTGATTTTAGCTCTGCTAGATTGTTTAGTTTCTTTCTGATTATTGTCATCATGGACCTCTATTCTCCTGCTTCTCAGATTATATTGCTTGTGAACTTCATAAATGGCTGTGTCATATCCCTCCCTAAAATCAAATGATTTCCCTGATTGGATTTGAAACTGATTAAGAGTGTGAGCCTCTTGGTCTTCTTGGGTTAAGAAAATTTGTTGTTCACTACTGAGCCCCATTAAGTTAATTTGAGTGTCTTCTGTTGGTTCACTAGTAGTTGAAGCTTCAGCATAGTTTTCTTGGAATGGAGGTCTAATGTTTTGGTTAGGGCCATCCTTCCCAGTATTGGGATTCTGATTTTTTCTGAAATTTGGGTTTCTTCCCGTGTTGTTCGGTTGACCATCCCAAGGGGATTCCTCTCGATTTTTTCTACTCTATCACCAAGTCTATCCATTCCTTTAATGATAGCATCTAATTTTTGTTCAAATGCAGAAGGTTCTTCTTTGATGGGTATCCTCCTTTCAACTCTAGCCCGAGCTCGTTTGGAAATCAGGTTGGCCTCAACACTGACAGCTATACTTTGCATGTCTTCTAGGCTTCGAGGAGCCCTTTCCCTAAGCTGGTATTCCATGTCAGATTCAAATGCATCAAGAAACTATATCAAGGCCAAGTCTGGTGGAGGTCTGAGATTCTGAGGAATAGCAGTGTACACATTGTTAAATCTGGTGCAGTAATCTTGAACAGTCCCTTGTGGACCTCGTTTCAAGTTTTCATATTCTGATAAAATGTGGAGAGGATCTTTTTTCTTTTCCCATCTGTTTAAGAAGGTCTGATAAAGAGCTTCAGGATCATTGATAGTGTTTGCAGGGAGTACTCTAAACCAGGTTCTAACATCTCTAGTTAAGCTTTGGACAAAGACTTTCATTCTTACATCATCATCATCAATCTCATAGTTTTCAAAATAATCCATCACTTTCTTGGTGTGTTGTTGAGCTGTGAAAGTACCAGTACCATCAAAATAGGTGATTTTTATTTGATAATCTTGAGGCATAGCCCCTGGATTTGTAGGTAATTGTAGGGGATCATATCGGTTTGCCATATTTGCAGAGATAAGTGTAACAGTTGGAAGAGCAGGGATACCAGTTGAAATATGTGTTGTGGATGGGGGAGTGGAAAAGATGGTTTGAAGTGCTGATGGTGAACTAGGAGAAGCAACAGTAATGGCAGAAAGGACTGGTGCTTTTCCAGGAGTAAGCTCAGATTGGATAAGGTTCTATTGGATTTTAAGGTTCTTAGGAATCAGATTAGGATTTTTAAACATAGATGGGAGATTTGGATATGGATTTGATCTAGTGTAACGGATCTTCTTCTTTGGAGCCAGCTTCTGAATATATTTTTGGTTTTTATTGAAATATTTGAAGGATACAACTTTTGATAGTATCTTTCTAGGAAGTTTTAAAATATGAGAGTTTTTAATTTTCCTAAAGATCTATTGAAATAGGGAACTGATCAAGTATTTGAGACACTGTTCAAAGCCTAAAACTAGATTGGAGATAGACTGAAGCAACTTTTATTTACTCTTGCAATTGCATAGCAAAAACAATTTCAAAGGCTACCTGGCTAACTTTAGGCTCCATCAGTAGCTTTTAAAAAATAAACAGCAGTAACAAACAATTATTCAGGTCCCCAGTGGAGTTGCCAATGATGTTATCACTCAGGTTGTTCCCAAAAGTTGTAAGAAAGGGAATACGACCGAGGTAACCACAAACCAATATTTTATATACAGATTCTAGCCAATCTGCATCCAGAGAGGGCTCTCTCTTTATGATTTAGCTTTGTTTTGATGTATATTATGCTAGTTATGAAGTACAAGGGTTTTGTTTAGAGTTTTGGTTGGAAGGATGGGGACTCAATAGAACAATGAGGTAAAACTGAAACATTTCAGTCTATTTGGCATGATGGAGTCAAAGAGGGAGGGCTTCCTGGGTTAGGTTTCTTATCAGAGGATTTATCACAGAGCAAGGTAATCAAACATGGAACAATTTATAGGCTGGAATCAGATGGAATGGAGTCAATGGGTGAAGGGAAATTAAGAATCCTTCATCATGTTGACAGAGGGAAAATGGATGATTACTACTAAGGAGCAATTAAGAATTCCTTAGCTAATATTCAAGATGAAAGAACCAGGGAAACAAGAGAAATTAAGAATTCATTGTTTATGCTAATTATGAAGAAAACATTAATAATAACAAAGACTGAACACAGAGTGCAAACAAGCAAATTCTGAGTTATTCTTTTTCTCTATTATTTAGATCATGAGACATATATGATATAGTAAACACATAAACTGTAAGACACAAGTTAGAAGGGACTTATTGATCCATAAAATGATTCAAGAATTCTGTAACATGGTCCTTAGCATTAATTCTTCATCTAGTGAGCTTGACAAAAATGGTTCCAACAACTTTTATTTCCAAAATTGTTTAGTATTACAGTCACAACTATGAACATCCACCACCAACCAACCCCAAATACTTCGTTTGGGGGGGTATTTATACAAAAATGTCAAGATATCATACAAAATATATGATAGAAATAATATCTGCTGATAATTAATGCTTCTTTTACACAGATAGAGATAGACAGTCTCGAAAACAGGGAGACAATAAATTGATGTAATAAATTTTGTGCTGCGCTGGTTGATCCGTCTTTATGAGGCGTATTGGAGGTAGGTGTTGCAAGTCGGTTCCTAGCTGTCTTCTACTGGTCCTTTGTGCTGGTGATTCTGCCTGGGCTGGATTTTCTTTAACGCTGATGTGATGCGCTTTGACCCGTAGGACCATGATTTATTTATGTTCTCCCCATTATAGCAGATGGTGCACAATTTTGATTTGACCAAAGATAAGTTTACAGGATCTCCAACATGCTCTGCCACCACTCTGGTCCTGGTATTTTATGTCTCTGCAGCTTCCTTAAAGTCTCGTCAGTCTCTATGTACCTAAAGAAATTAGGTGGGATGGTGAACAGATGCTTCACCTCATGCTCTATGTAGAATAGATTTTCCAGGCTGTCATAAAGGGATTGGCCAGATGGAAGTGATTTTTCTCCTGAAGTACTTGAAGATGCATTAGCTTGATTGACAACATATGTATTTAATTTATGTACATAGTCCTTGTGCTTTATCAAACGATCATTATCTCCGAAAGGACTTGGCAAACCTTTTTGATGCAGGACTGTAAATTTTTCTGTGAAAGAATCAATCTCTACCTGCATGTCCTGGCATCTTCTGTCCAAGTTTTGCATTAGAGTTCTCATGGTTAGAACTCTATTAATGTTCAGAATGGTACCTGTTCTATCTCTAATATCCAGTGCTTCCAGTTCTTCACTGGTCTTGGTATTCAAAAAATGTATTACCCTGTTAGCTTGCTCAGGCATCTGTCCCAATAAGGCTCTTGTTTTCTGAATTTCCACTTGGGCCACTCTTATCAAATCAATCTGTTCATGAATGGTTTGAATAGACCTCCATACATCACTAAGGGATTGAGTGATGTTGGTCCACAAAATTACTCTGATTTCTGCCAAAGGCTTATGCAGAGAGAGATCCTTTTCTAAGGCTCTTACTTTGTTTTCCAATGCTTTGACCTCCCTTGTTTTCTCTACCACATTCATCTTGGATTTATCATAGCTTGTTCACCTTTGCCAATTTTTCTTTGACTTTTTCAGCTCTGATACTTGGAGTTTCAACTCCTCCATGGCTTTTATTAGTTGCTCTGTGGTCATAGTAGTGTTGCTGCTTGGTGCTGTTGATGTTGCTGAGGTACCTGTGGTGATTTCCGTTGTAGGTGCTGGGACAGTGGAAGGCACTGCTGTTATAACTGTGGGAGGGGCAGTTGTGACTGTTGGAGTTACTTCAGGTGGCTGGGAGGTCGACTCTCCCTACTTTTCTTGTAGTGCTTTCTCCAATGCCTGCTCTGTCTCACTCAATCTTTCATTCAGTCTCATGAGCAGGTCCATCATATCCTCTTTGGACTTCTGCTATACAACATTTGCTGTCTGTGGATGCATAGAAGGAGGCATTTTGAGCTATTTTCTGAGGGCAACAATGTCCTCTTCCTTTTTCATCATTAGTGCTTTTATGCCTTTGGCATCTTTGGGATAATGTCCCAGTTCAATGATAATATCTTCCAAGGATTTTATCCTGTTGTCTTTTGCTAAAGAAGAAGCTTTCTCTAAGTCTAACTAAGTAGAGGTTTTCTCCAATGAGTTTTGCAATTTATGAGCCGATATTGCTTTATCATCTAGTGTGGAATACACCATCTCTCCAGTCTGTTTATGCAGCTCAATCTGGTCTATTGGATGAATGTCTTTGGCCAAGACTTCCAGATTTGTCTTGATATAATCAGTTGTCGATTGTGGTTGCTGCACCTTGGGCTTGAAGTAACTCATGATCATTTTCCCTTCTTTAATGTCATATGCTGACATTAATATTTTCTGTTTTGTGGGGCCATCTTAAGATATTGGTTATAAATTTGCAGTCTCAATGGATCATTTCTAGCCTTTATCTCTGTGAATGTTCTTTTGATATCATAGGTCTGGTTGCTTGGTGGCTTAGTGGATGAAACTTCCACACTATGCTACCTTTCTAGTTCCTGCCTGTGTGAGCTGGTTGATGTGTCTATCACTGGGGAGGTCTGTGGGCTGGTTGCTCTCTCACCTCTTAAACTTTCTATTGATTCTTCAATAATTTCCTCTTTAGATAGAGGATTCAATCTTTGCCTTTTAGCACCTGGCTGTTCTGCAGGTCCATTGATGGGTGTGGCCTCTTCTCTGTCTCTATTCTTGCCCTTTTCCTCATTTAGAGGAGTCTGTAATGCAGGAATCTCTGCTGCTTTGGTTTGGACCGAAGGAATTTTCCCCTGCTAATCAGTCATTGCTTTCTGCTCTGTGCCTGCTACTTCCTTGCCCTTAGAAGAGCATAAAATTGGTGTGTTGGTTTCTTGTATAGGTTGCTGTGAAGTTCCAGCAGAAGATGTACCCACTCCGGTTTGCTGAGGCAGTTTGAAAGATACCTGTCCAAAAGAGTCCAGGTCAAGGGTCTTTTCTAAATCTTTCATAGCTTGTTCCATCTTTTCTTGCTGAGTAAGTTCCTCTATTAATGTACCCTCTACCCACTCATCCTGATTAGCATATTGTTCCACCTCAGGGATCCTATGATGTATGTAAGTTGACAACCGGTTTCTTAATTTTCTTTCACTTATAAAGCTATTTGGGTCATATGGCACCCACCAGAAGCTTTTATTCAATTTAAGGTCTTCCCCTAATATCTTATCAGCATCTTCCCATGCTTACTTCTTGTTAATGATAAATGGGCCTTACTTCTTCTTGAATTGGATGGAAGTGTAGCATCTCATTGATAGATTCAGTAGTTATGTAAAAGAGAACAGTTTGTGATGGGATCATAACTGTTTTACTGACAGGGTCATAATTGGCACAGCAGTGACGAATAATATCTAGGAACACATTGACTGAGGGAAGGTAATACCTGGGCAGATTGGATTCCCATATTCCATAGATATCAGAGTTGTTCATATGAGTATTTCTGATTAGGTAGAAAGTATGAAGATGATTTTGGCAACCGGACGGGTCTTTTATTTGGAAATATCTGTCGGCCAAGGGTAGATGATTCTGGTCTTTATGAGGTGCATTGAGGGGAGTTACACTGAGGGCCACAGGGGCTTCCATGTTCAGTTTTCTGTGTTTTTAAACTGGAGGTTGAATTTCTGTGGAAAAAAGGGCAAAAGAGCAGTTCTGGATGTCTTGGTATAGCAATTATGGACTGCTTCATCTTGAATTTGGCTCCTATAGGTATGATTTGTAGAGGAAAACCGAAAATACAAGTTCGGGAGGTGGGACGGGGTAAATACTTGTATTCTGGAGGCGAATGAGTGTAATTTGCAGGTTGACTGATGAGTTGTAGAGCAGTATGCTGGACTTTGCTTGGTTGGGTGGCAGACTGAATGCTTCTGTAGTTTCTTGGATGTAGTTTGCATGCAACAGTCTCACGAAACAAACGAATGAAAATGGACGAAAACGACAATTTCACGAGTTTTTAACAAAAAATTGGCTTTGAGGGGCTTTTTGGCGCTTTTCGGTCAAATGACATCATCGGGACGTGATGTTTTGTCATGATGCAGGGTACGGATGCTGATGTGGAGGTGACGTGGTGATGACATCAGCGGGCGGGGTCAACGGCAGGGTGGTAAGCGGTATTGGCCCACACTGATTATGAGCCAAGGCGGTTTTGGGTGGAGGGGCCGCGAGCATGGCGGGAGGGCGCCGCTTGTCCCAGGTACAACGACAATACCGCCAGCTCCCCGGGTGGTAAACATCGGCAGGGAAGGGCCTCGCGATATTATCGTGAGAAGTTCGATCAGTGGGCCCGGATCCAACGGTTCGCACTCAATGGAGCTGGTGGAGGGCTACGGCGCGGGGCCCATGTAATATAAACATTGATTTAAATATATCGGGGCGATTACTATTGGTTTTTGGGGTGTTTGTTACTTAACCTAGATGGTTAATTAACCACATTTTGTGCGGCGGAGGTTTTTAATGAATTCCAGATGAACCATTAAACCCTCGTTTATATAGTGCTATGGTTATAGATTAACTAGGGGCGGGATATTAATTTTTTGGGGATTTTTCATATGTTTACATAATACCGGGGGGGGAACAAACTATGGGGTAATTATATAATAAAGTTACAGTTAGTATGAGAAATTGATATGAAAATAGGTGCTAAGTTATAATATTTAACAACTTAGGCTTAACAGGAAAACAAGGATTTTTACACAAGAAATGTGGCTTCTTTGCCTAAAGCAAGAATGTTATTTTACTCAAGATTTTTCATGAAATGGGGTGATTTAGGAGTATTGAGCAGATCTCAATATCCTTGGGGGGTTAATAAGTGATTTTGGGAGAAGTGTGAGGGGAAGTTAGTCATGCCTTACTTGATGTGTAACCAAACAATTGCCATTGTAATTATGATAACAATAAGATGAACCTCTTGAGAAACAGAAATTAATCATAAGCATGCTTCTGCAACACTAAAACTGCCTACCCAGCCTATTATACCTAACATTTTTTCTTCCTTTTCCTTTGGGTGCATTTAAATTAGCAAAGCCTTATTCACTTCTTTTCTTTTGATTGCAACCCTATCTAGATCTGCCCTTATCACATCCAAGGGCTCATGTTTAACAGTTGAGCTCCTTTGCTTCTCTACCTAACTATTTATCTGCCAAGATTGAACAGTCTGAACAGATTTTATTCTCTATCTCTAAAACAGGAAATTCAAAGATGAACTGGCTAGGATTAAGCTGTTTGGCCATCCATCAACTGTGGTGAGAGTCAACCAACTGTACAAAATGAGATTCTTTGCAAAAATAGAATAGTAGTGGCATTTTGGACTAGCACACTTTCCTGGTCCTTTTCTTTGGGGTTAATTTCTTTTCTTTTTTGAACATTTCATTCTTTTTGCCCTTTGATCTTTCTTTTAGGGCATACCCTCTTCACATTTTTTAAGTTTTTTGATTTTTTCAAAATATGGAACCTTTGCAGCAGGGAACCTTTGGTGTAGGAGTCCCAACAGTGGGTAGTACAATATCGCCTTGACCACAGTTGCTCACAGAGGTGAGTAAGATGTCCTTTTGGTAGCAAGGGTGTGATATTTGCAGTAAGTTAAGGAAGGTGCATGAAAGGTTATAGCACATGGAACTAGGGTATGAGTGCACCCCTTAGAAACCTGTGGTAGCACGTATCTTGAAAGGGAACACACGAGCAACAAGACATCACAAGCTGGAAAGAAGGTTAGCTGAAGATCCAAATTGATGGTTATACCAACAACAAATTTCAATAAGATTCATACAAACATATACAAAAAAGTCCATATATACATGTGTAAATAGCAGCTACATATATCATTAGAGTAACTAGTATAGTTGAATTACAATAACAACATATGCATGAAATATGTGGGCTCTGTTATATTAAGAAAGTGAATGATCCAATCATACATACAACCATGACCAAGTTCCTATAGGTGTATATTAGAGAAAGCTTGGAGTGTATTGTAATGAGCCTTGGCTTCTCTGTAGTGCAGAGCTAGTATATCTCTTTGGAGGAGTAGGTGGAAGTGACTGTAACATTCCGCAAGGTTCGCTACAATACACTCCAAGATTTCTCTAAGATAAACCTATAGGAAGGTTGGCTCCAAAAATCCTGTACAATGAGTTATGAGGTTCTATAAATAATAATGGGTGGGGTGACCCTTGACATTCGCCTTTGTGACTTTTCACCTAACCTCATGACTCTTCAACTACTACATGACTGTTACATTCTACTATCGACACTTAGTCTTTCATTATTACAAGATGTTACATTACAATCTGCACATGTGCCCGTGTGAGACAAAATAGGCTTGAGAAAGCCATGCAAGATATCACTAAGACTCTGACATCTGTGGGAAGACCAACTCTTTGAAATCTTTGCGATGATCGACGATGGCAAACTGATGCCAAGATTGGTAGTTCGTTATGGTGTTCACGTGCTCAATTGTGATGTCCTGTTGAAAGTGAATTCTTGCCTCCATTGAATCTGGGTACACTGATTTGGCACCTCTGTCCATCTCATCTGATAACATGTACATCATAGTCTTGAGTGGAGTTGGACCATCAACATACTGATGCATAGTGTATGTGCCGATCTCCAAGTCTGCGCTGGTGGCTACACACATCAACTATTCAAAGTACATGTCCAACTCTAGTTGGACTTGGTTCTTTGACTTCATTTGGTGAGTGTGCCAATAGATGGGATCATGTGCATGCATATAATGACATCCATGCTCTTGAAAACCCATGCATGTGAAGCCTGCAAACTGGTGATGAACTGCAGGAGTTCCTCATAGTTCTAGATCTGACTCTAGATGCATGCCTTTAGCTCTACCACCTCTGGCTTCATCATCTTTGGCAAAAGCAATGGGGCTTCTTTGTACCTCATTTTCCATGTTTTCATGCAATTGACAACAGTGTGAAGATTTGACAAGATGTGTGCTCTCCTAGCACAATGCTACTGCCAACCGTCGAGATGGAAAACTGACTTATGCACGGAGACGAATCTGGAGTACAACATCCGCATGACTGCCTCGAGAGATGATACTTCATCTAGTATCACTTTCCTCAAATCTGCTCTGGCGGATGCTGTAACATATTCTCCTCCCTGCTTGGCCGCTTGTAACTCCTTATCCATACACTCGTTCTTAGCTATCAAGAATCTAATACTCGAGCTGGTGGCTTGGTATATGGTTTGGGAGCATCGGCCAATGCTGCTGGATGCTTTCACACATTGGATACGATCACTCATTCTTCAAACTGCACAGGAGATATGTGAACATCCGAAGTGGGCACTCTGCGTGACTACACAACTCTATGTTGTGACTTGTTGAAAGATAAGTTGTGCATCTCCACTTCTGGATCTAGTGAAGCCAGTGGAGTGACCTCTTGTTTCTAAGGCATGAGGTAAATATCTTGATCTGACTCTGGCTGAACCATATACATGTCCATCTGCTCTAGCATTTTTTCAATCTCTTGAGCAAGGTCCTGCTCCTATGACTGCTCACCCTATCTACTCTGTGCCAGCTACCCAGATGAGTCTATAACCTGTATGGGCGTAGTTTCATCAATATATGCATGTTGCATCTCCTTTTGTACCTGTTCCTGTTATGCTTGCTTCTCTCTTCTACAGAGCTCTTGTTCTTCCCTGAGTTGCTGCTTCAACTCCTGCAACTCCTTTTCTGTTTCCTTCATCCTCTATTTCTCTCTTTGCCTTTGCAAGATCCTCCTGTCACGCTATCACCTCTTAGCCTCAATCTCCAAAGCTGCTTTCAACATAAGTGGATATGCTTTGAGCTTGTAGCTTTTCTCTACCTCTGCACTGTCAACAACCTTCCTCTTTCCTTTGTCACACACAGGTCTGCTACCCTATGCTATTGCCGATGATGCCGCTCTCTGATATTTTTCTTCCCTCTGCTTTGCTAACCACTGTAAAGCTATGTCGACCAGTTCATTGAGCCTAAAGAAGTGATATCAGTATCTCCATGGGTCTTCCTCAGGTCAATGATACACCCTGCAGATCCAAGGATGTTGTACTATCGTACAATGGTCCTTTACTAGGCAATGCAGGTCATACGGATTGAAACTTTTGGTGTCAAAGGTGAATATTTTGAATTCCTTCATCTTGGCCTCAGCATGCTTGAGATTACATATCTCATATAAGCTAATCCAAAAAGGAAGAGTGGACCAAGGTGCCTTATTCTTCCTGTGCAGTCTCGTTGACAACCCTATCGAGATGTGATATGACACTTCTTGCATGATGAGCTTGTCCATGGAAAACTTCGCTAAAACATGTAGAGCCTTCTCCACATTGTACATCTGTATGAAGGTGACAAGTGGTGAGGCATAACAATATGCTATGTCGATCAATGCATCCATCGCTGCCTACAACATGGAAGGTGGATCCTAGTCAAATGTCATCCTGTACACTGGGGTGACGAAGTGGTCTGATAACTGTATGATAACTCCACGGAAGCTGCATTCAAAGAACAATCTATAATAAGTGTGCACAGAGGTTTCCAAAGGTGTCCATGCCCAACCCAAGCCTGGGAACTGATGATGGGAAAAGACTGCATGTAGTATGTAAGCATACATGTATATCTTCACTTGTTGACCCTTGGGTGGATCTCGAGCTTCTGTTACTTGTTCCTTCAACCTGAGAGCCAACATGTTGGACCAGTTGCAAGGTCTGCCTTTGCTGGCCAGTTGATCTAACACGATCACCCAACTCTACGGGAAGGTCTATGTCCTCTCTTGGCTGTATAAGCGACATGAAAAGATGACCAAGTCCTTATATGCCTTCCACAATATATTCATCTTGTAAACCTGGTTGGATGTTGTCCTAAACTGGGCTGGTTCTTGGACCCAGCTCTTCAAGATATCTCTTGATTTTTCACTACTGTTGGGTCTGCTGAAGGGTTTCTCCATCATGATCATAGGCTGTGGTAAGTGGTACATCTCCTGAAAGTCCTTCACCCTGAAGGTAGAAAGCTATGTTCCACTAGCAATGCTCAAGACCATTGTCTCAGGATCAGTATGTGAGATAATCTAGTGGATCATGTCCGTTCATGGGAACGCAGGATACCTACATGCAATATGGTACAAACCAGACTTGTGAATGTTGACATAGAACCTCCGGTCTTCCATATTTTCCTAAAATGTGCCTGAGAATGTATCATTGATGTCATGCCATTTCATCTTGATATCTTTGTCTATGAAAAACTTGGTGTCTTCATAGATAGGCAATCTCATAGACACTTGCTCGACTGCATCTCTAGTTGTGCTCTCAATAGTGTCATTTAACCCTGCTCTCTTGGAGGCCATTGTAACTAAACTGCCGAGAGATGGATGAACACATGTGATTCCTGGAGACATAGCAACACTCATGGAAAGAAATATATCAGTTGAAAACCAAAACAAATTTGAGGACTGATATGCAACATACCCGGGTGACTGACTAGGAAGATTGCACAATTTTCACCGGGAGGTTGGGAGACTGATTGCCAAAAATGTGCAAGGCATAGTCTGGGATGTCAAGAGGCTGACTGACTATTGGAACTACCTAATGCATAGTCTAGTGTGACCTACTAAGGACTGAAACTACGCAATGCGCAGTTTTAGTGAACAGTGACTGCAAACTGGCAAATTGCATTTGCGCAATTTCTGGGGCCAGTAAGGAACTGCCTCTCAGAAATGCATATAGTAAGCCTGGATGTTAGTGTTGGGCTAGCTTTGTGCAATTTCTGAGGGGAAGGTTGAGCCTTCACCCTCAGAAATGCGCATTTCCAGCCGGGCAAGGCAAGGTCTAGGCCAAGGCAACCCAGACCCGCCGACGGGCGACTGAAAACATGAAAAGTTCTGAATGCATGGAGAAGGTAAGTGTAAATAATCATGCATGCAAATAGTGAGTGAAGGATTCAGAAAACAAGAAAACAAGCATGTGTGTGAAGCGAGTCACCTCAACGATGACCGTTAGTGCAAAAATAGTGTCATGCGTGTGACAACAGTTAGATGCAATGAGAAAATTGAAACAGTGCTTCAACAAGCTAACATGCATTAAAATAATAGCAGGATTTCAACAAAACCAAGCAAACAACATTCACACAAAGAGAAATACAAAAAGCGACAGAAAAGAAACAAAAGACAGGAAAAGCAGACTTTGAAAAAGTTGAGATGAATGTGCCAAATGCTCCTAGATGCAATGTGGGATGTCAGAGCTCCAATATCGATATGAGGAATGAGCTCTGAAGCATCGAATAAATAAGTTTGATAAGATCGAGGCTTATGACGCACATGCCACAAGTCTAAGAAAAAACGACACATGGTGGGAGGTTTCTAAAATGACTTTTGCATGTAACCTCCAACTGCTAAAAATGGATCCCTTAAATATAGGGATGCTTTTTTTCATTTTTCTTTTTCGAGAAAAAGCAACCCATGCATGAAAATCAAGATTTCTCAGTTCCAGGGGGAACTAGTCAACCTAGAAGCACATGAAACAACCTGCAAGCTTGGGAATGGCATTTGTGCAGTTTCTGGATTGAGCAAGTTTCATTGTCCCTCATGCATTGCGTAATTTCTACACTGAAGCCCTGATTGCCAGTCAGAATTGCGTAACTTTTGAGCTGAAGCCCAGTGTTGGGTTGCATTGCGCAATTTTAAGAGGGAAGGCTACCTGACTAGATTACGCATTTCTAGAGTCGAGCGGGCAACCCAGGCAGATTGCACAATTTCCAAAGGGAAGGATGGTTCCCCTCCATATTTGCACAATTTCCTAGGTGAGCATCACAACCAGAAAATGGTTGAGTCTCAGAGTGTCAGCCTGCAGGTGGAAGACAAATAAGTTGACAAGCACAGGTTGGTAACCCACTGAAACTCAACTAAAGGCTTTTGTACTTGGAAATCACAAGACATGCTACTAGGATGGTTGGTAGGGAGGCTCCAAAATGAGGCTAAGGAAAAATTTGGAGGGTGGTTGTAGCCACTACAACACTTGGCAACACACTAGTAGAACTCCATCTCTCTGAATGGACCGTGTTTTGTGAAAAGAAAGTATAACTCCTCCAGAAGTATTGTTCAGTTCTTAGATCATCTTGGCTTCCACACTAGCTTGATTGGAATATGTAGCACTTACCATGATCTTGGTTAGTCAGCACACATTCCAAGCCAAGTTAACACATTTTTTTCGATAGGGGATGAAGGGTATATTAGTGCAAAAGCAATATGATAGTAAGAGTTTAAGTTTCATCTCTGGTGTTGCTCCACTGCTAGGAGGCATGGGCAGTACCCCGACAGAATCGCACAGGAACACAAGCATTGCTCCACTACCATTAAGCCTAGCTAGTACCCTGGTGGAGTTACTTGCATCACCTCTCCATGTAAGAAGCCTTTCTCTTCTTTCGCCTTATTCATTTTTAAAAAAATTCACATTTTCATTTTCATTTTTCTAGAACTGTACATAGGCACTTATTTATTTCATAGGTGAAGAGGGATCCTGACTTATCGGGAGTAGAAGAGGTTTTTCCTTCAGATAAATGTTTTGTATATACCTTTAACATACTTATTAAGGTTTTCCCCCTCACCTTACTATACTTAACTGAGCTGACAAGGGTTAACCCAAAAATAATCGTCTAGAGTAGGTGATACTAGTTAGTGCGCAAGAGTTGTGTTTTCATCAAGATTCACTTCAAACATAACGTATTTTCAATTGGTGTATCATGGACTAAAGACAACAAGTTCTACATAAAGAGGTAGGACAATAGATGACCAAGTATTGATAGTTGTACAAGTCCTCTTGCACTTTACCCTGCCTGTTTCAAGAGTCATGCACGATTTCATGTGAAACTAACCTATGGATGTAAACAAGAAAACAAAACAAAACAAAGAGCTAAGAGTAGAAGTAATGCGATAGAAAAGCAAGTAAGCAAAGCAAGCAGACAAGCAAACAAACTACAAAGCAAGAAAGAAAACATGCATGCAAGAAAAGAACACAAAAGAAAACACTACTCCTACTCCTAAGCTAACGGTGCATCTGTCTGATCACGTGAAGTGATATTTCCAATGCAGCCACTGACACATTGGTCGACCCATGTTGGTCAAGGCATGGTTCGCGAATAGCACAATTAGGTGAAACAACAAACATGACAGATATAACAATGAAGACAAACACACTCCGAGTTGAAATGCGTCCACAAAAAAGAAAAAAGTGAAAGCGCATGACATGCACTTTGTGGACTTGCCATGGTGTTGTGCTACGCTGTGTGCATATGTTAATAATATGCATTCTCTTGACTGTGACATGCAAGAAAATGTGAGAAACATAGACAACTTTTGCTGTGCACATGTGCTTGTTGCATAAGATTCCTCTAATGCATGAGCGATGGGATCATGTAGTTCAAGTGGAGGAAGCGAAATATGTGTGTTGGATTGATCTTCAACGCATACATATGAGTGATGAGGAGCCTTGGGTGTTTCAACAATTTTTTAATCGAAAGTGAAACCAACCTCAGTACAACGAGGGCCTGACATAACCATCAGCTCGGGTTGAAGTGCCTCGACAGCCTACGAGGTTTCGACTTCATCAACAAATAGATCATTATAAACATGTGGCTTTGAAATATCAACAGATATAATCATCATCGTGATCGAATACAGGAGTAAATAGAACATGACAACTATGATCAGACAAATCAATGATTTCATTGGCATCCTCATGGTCAGATAAATCAAACAGAGGGGTAGATGAGAAGCAATAATGTTCACCCTCTACGTTTCAAGAAAAGGAAGATGAAAAATCAAGTGGATTTTCAATGAATAATTTGTCGTCTCTGCTGTCCAATGAAGGACTGACATTTAGTAAGTTCTGCGAGTGATCAGTAGTAAATGCATCCATGGATGGATTTACCCAAGGGATATCAGAGATAGCAAAATCATCAAAGATGTCAGGAAAAAGAAGAGGAGGCGCAGACAAAAGGAGGTCATCCTTCACCACAGGTTGATGTTCGAATTCCCACTCATACTCATCATAAATGACAGCGCAGGTTGGTTGTGCATCACCAACTCCGTCGGTGTTTTGATCCTCATTCACAAGAGGTGTAGAATTTGGAACAAAAGAACACAAGAAAATACAATCCACAGGATCAGTAGAACACGAAGATGGAGGCTGAGGTAACAAGTGTGTGTGACAACCCATGGGCTTCGCAAGAAAATCTGCACGAAAATTAAGAGAAGTGATGATGGGAGGATGTGACAGTTGAACAGACGTGTGTGCATGTTCTTCCACATCACTCTACAGTGGTGGAGTAGTTTGATGAGGGGAAGGTGGAAAATCACTTGTGATAGTGACTGTGTCCACTTGTGATTGCACAACTCCATCATCGAAATATGTTGAGCGGGGTTTGAAATTTAACTTCATCTTGGGATAGAATGATTTGTGAAGGCAATTTTCAAATCTATTCCAAATATATTGGAATTTAATCTGGTTTTTGGGAGCTTCAAATTGAAGTACACAGAAGCACTGCAAAAATCCATAGGCGATTCTTGCAGAGTCTTCCATTTTTTAATAGTTTTTTGTCAAGAGGTTCAGGATCAAAATGATGAAAAGTAGATTCAATTAGATCACAAAACTACATAAGTGAGTGCACGCAATCGCGAGGCAGGTTGCGGCACCATCGTTGTGGGGATTCACGAAGTGTGTGTGTGAAAGCAATAAGTTGACCTCGACTTCATCGAACTCATCTGCATCCTTGAAGAATGCAAGAAAGTCATGTAAGTACTCAGGCCAGGCCACTTTGCCTTCACCATTGTACATAAATTCCAACAAGAGATCATAAAAATCCCTCATGATGTCGACAAGTTGAGCGTTAGACAAATATCACAGAGGGAGGAGTCTAACAGTATCCATGACAGATGTGTGAAGATTCAAAACAGGATGTGAGGACTTAGCTTGTCATCTAGCCCTCCTTCTAGCGCTAGAAATGTTGACAGTGCTGGACTTGCCAACATGTTAGGGGATCTCCCCGGTAAGAAGTCTGAACTAGACCTCAGACTGTTTGGTGGAGGAGTCCTAGCAGTGGGTAGTACGGTATCGCCTTGACCATGGTTGTGCGTAGAGATGAGTGAGATGTCCTTGTTGGTATCAAGGGTGTGACATTTGCAGCAAGTTAAGGAAGGTGCATGAAAGGTTCTAACACACGGAACGGGGGTATGAGTGCACCCCTTAGAAACCTGTGGTAGCATGGAGCTTAAAAGGGAACACAAGAGCAACAAGACATCAAAATCTAGAATGAAAATTAGCTGATGATCCAAAGTGATGGTTATACCAACAACACATTTCGATAAGATTCATACAAACATATAGAGAAAATTCCATACCTACATGCATAAATAGAGTCTACATATATCATTAGATTAACCAATATAACTTAACTACAATAACAATATATGCATGAAACGTGTTGGCTCTGTTATATTAAGAAAGTGAAAGATCCAATCATACATACAACCATGACTAACCACTAGTTCCGACAATAGAACGTTACAGTCATTTCCGCCCGCTCCTCCAAAGAGATATACTAGCTCTACACTATGGAGAAGCCAAGGCTCATTATAATACACTCCAATCTTTCTCTAAGATACACCTATAGGAAGCTTAGCTCCCAAAAGCCTATACAATGAGTTATGAGGTTCTATAAATAGCAAAGAGTGGGGTGACCCTTGACATTCCCCTTTGTAACTCTTCACCTATCCTCATGACTCTTCAACTACTACATGATTGTTACATTCTACTATCGACACTTGGTCTTTCACTGTTACAAGTTGTTACATTACAATCTGCACATGTACCCATGTGAGACAAAATGGGCTTGAGAAAGCCATGAAATATATCACTAAGACTCAGACAACTGTGGGAAGAGCAACACTTCGACATCCTCATGATGATCGATAGTGATGAACTGATGCTAATATTGGTAGTCTATTATGGCATCCACCTGCCCAATGGTGACATCCTACTGAAAGCAAACTCTTGCTTTCATTGCATCTGGGTACACTGATTTGGAACCTCTATCCAACTTGTCTAATAACATGTGCATCATAGTATTTAGTGCATCCAGACCAGCAACATATTGATGCATAGTTTTTGCGTTGAGCTCTAAGTTTGTGTCGGTGGCTACGCACATCAACTCATCAAATTACATGTCTAGCTCTAGTTGGACTTGGTTCTTTGAATTCACTTCGATGAGTGTGCCAATAGATGGGATCACGTGCATGTTCATAATGACATCCATGCCCCTGAACACCCGTGCATGTGAAGCCTGCAAAATGGTGATGAGCTATGGGAGTTCCTCATAGTTCTGGATTTGACTCTGAATGTGTGCCTTCAACTCTATCACCTTTCACTTCATCATCTTTGGCAAATGCAATGGGACTCCTTTGTACCTTATTGTCCATGTTTGTATGCGATCAAAAATAGTGGGCATATTTGACAAGATGCGTGCTCTCCTAGCACAACGCTGCTACCAACCATTGAGAAGGACAATTGACTTATGCACGGTGAAAAATCTAGAGTACAATGCCTGCATCACTGCCTCAATTCATCCAATATCGTTCTCCTCAACTCTACTATGGCGGATGTTGTAACCTATTCTCCTCCCTGGTTGGCTGCTTGTAACGCCTTTGCCATATGCTTTCTCTCATCTATTAAGAATCTAACACTCGAGCTGGCGGCTTCAACATATGCTTTGGTAGCATCGGCCAATGCTGTTGGATGCTTGTGCACATCAGATATGATCACTCATTCTTCAAACTACGCAGGAGATATGTGAACATCTAGAGTGGGCACTCTGTGTGACTGCACAAATCTGTGTTGCGACATGTCGAAAGATATGTTGTGCATCTCCATTTTTGTATTTTCTTCAAGGATCTTTGTGTCTCCTTGATCGCTTGGGACTTGCTCTGCTTCTGAACCTAGTGAAGCTGGTGGGGTGACCTCTTAGTTCTAAGGCATGAGGTAAATATCCTGATCTGACTTTGGCTGAACCATATCCATGTCCATCTACTCTAGCATTTTTTCAATCTCTTGAGCAAGGTCCTACTCCTGCGACTACTCACCCTGTTTGCTTTGTGCCAGCTGCTCGGATGAGTCTATAACCTGTATGGGTGTAGTTTCATCAATTTATGCATGCTGCACCTCCTACTGTACCTATTCCTGCTGAACTTCCTTCTCTCTTCTGTGCAGCTCCTGTTCTTCCCTGAGTCACTGCTTCAACTCCTGCAACTCCTTTTTTGTTTCCTCCATCCTCTATTTCTCTCTTTTCCTTTTCACGAACCTCCTATCACGCTGTCACCTCTTAGCCTCAATCTTCAAAGCTGCTTTCAACACAAGTGGATCAGATTTGAACTTGCAACTTTTCTCTAGCTATGCATTGTCAACAACCTTCCTCTTGCCTTTTTCACACATAGGTTTGCTACCCTTTGTTATTGCTGATGATGCTGCTCTCTAAGGTGCTGCTTCGCTCTTCTTTGCTAACCACTCTATAGCAATGTCGACCGGTTCATTGAGCCTGGAGAAGTAATAGTCGTATCTCCATGGGTCTTCCTCAGGCCAATGACATGCCTCGTGGATCCAAGGATGTTTCATTCTCCTACAATGGTCCTGTTATCACAAAATCACTACTAAGGGCTGCAACCAAGCAAGATTTCATGTAACTCTTTCAACCAGACTTTAGACTAGGAATTAGCCTTCCTAGTCAGAGAGGGCTCTCTCACAGACTTTTAACAGAAATCAATCACAACAAAAGATGGCTAACTCTTCACTCATTCATGAAAACAACAGCTGGTTGAACACATATCAAATTGGTCTTCATTGGGCTATGGAGTCTTACACATTTAATAAACAAAAGCACAGTCATTTCATGGAAGTCAAGGCTCTTTTCATTAAATGTTCAAACATACTCCACAAAAACCACAGCTTGCCAAACATACAGGAAGTCAGAGCATAAAATATGAATTCTGAGTGATTGTGCTATAACAAGGCTGTAAAAGAACATATAAGATAAAACACCACCATCATATTTGAACAAAATAATCCATTGAGAATCTTGAGAAGAAATCACCACTGTTTTACTATTACTGTAACAAGTCTTACATTGGCCCAAATAACTCTGTTTTTTGTATAAAATGTCCAACCCTTTCTACATCCAACATTGATCCATATATAGGCAAACAAACTTAACCACCTCGAGCTTCCTCCTCCAGCATGAGGGGAGCCTCGAAGGTGGCTATTGACTATCCTTATCTAGTGCATAACTAATTTATTAATTACATAATGGCTAAACTGAAATTACAAATGGTTTTCATTTAATCAAAATCCAAAATCTTTGCTCCTCGTAGCATGATGCTTTTCTGGCTCTTAACACATGTCCTTTTGCTGCTTGGGTTGAGATGGCTGAGCTACAGATGCAATGAATGCTGACTTTGGATGCTTGAAAGCGCTGATGGCTCATTAATTGACCAAAAGATGTGCTCCTATTTTAACGGTCTCTGTCTCCCAACATTCTCCGAAAGTTCAGCAACATGTCTCAGCTCTTTTAATAACCCCAAGTATGGAATGCTGCCATGTTTTTGATGTGCTGGCCACCCCTTTCCATATACCTGTGTGATAACCGAACTTTCAAAAAGATTTGCAGTCACATGTACATAATTAGCTGGCTTAACTGAAGCATGCAGCTACAGCAGTTTCGTAGCGCGCTACGAAACTGCTGTATAATTTCATCATACACAGTCTCATCACTTCTCTGCATTCTTGCTATCCTTTCCTTGCAGTTGATGGACTTACAACAGATAAATGATGAATAACAGCTGCTCCTAACAACACTGAAGCCACCACTGTATAGCTAATGCAATGATCAAGATACCAATAATGTACTCTGAAGCATATTAAGAAGACTCTGTATATTCCAGCCACAAACAAAACAGCAATTCGACTTTTTGAAAAGCTCAAAGCCAAATAATCATGCTTCAGTACTAACTTCAATCCCATCCACATAAGCAAACTTATAGGACCTCCGGACATACTCATCTGCATCTAGGCCTGCTCCATGAAAAACCAATCCATAACATGTGTATCTCTGTCCATTTTCAAGAGTCCTTCATCAAATGTCTTTAGATATTTGATCTGCACATTTGTACCATCTTTGCTGTAAACTTCAGGAAAGGACATGCCGAAGCATGTTATAGACAAGGCAGTAGAAGCTGTGAAACTGAATTTAGTTGCATAAAATGATGCAACAGATAAAAGGTTTTTGATTACCAACATGGCATCCTTCAAATCACTGATGTTATATTTATCTGCAAAGCCAACTTTCAAAGACAGGTGATCTAGCAGCTTAGAATAGCACAGTGAGCACCAATGCTTCTTTGACCATTCACCAGCAATTTCCATGATATTTTGAAATGCAACAAAAATATAAGAACGTTAATGAATAATAGCACCATGTATTAATTCTTCATCCAGTTCAGGGTTTAGTGCCCATTGCCACATTCCAAGTTTTAATGTATTCAAACAAGGAGGGAAATACTCGAATTTGAAGGGCTAACAGAGCTTGATAATTTCTCTTCAATTTTATCACGGGGAACAGAGGACATTCCAGTTCTTCTAACTTCCTTATCTTCTTTCTTGACCATTGTTTTCCATTTTTAATGCGCTGAGGATGTAAGCACAGTTCCAGGCAATATCTCATCTTCCAAGTTCTGGAATGAGTGAATCAAAAAGATCAAGTAATTTGTTTCTCTGCTATGTTTAGGTTTCTTTCCTGCTGTTTCAGTAACCAAACTCATCTTAAGAAACTCTCAAATGCATTGTCCCTGTCATGAAAGCCTTTCCATGTTGGCACATTTTCCCCAAACCTTTCCTTCGCCATTAAAATCATAGACATAAGATGCTCAAAGGTTGCGTTGTCGGGTTCAAAATTATGCGACAGATAATTCTTCAGATATCGGCTGACTTCAAGGAGTATCGCCCTTTGCAAAGGAACAGATTTGCCACTTGTTACAAGAAGTTCAGTTCTATAAATCTCCTCCACAAGGCTAGAATTAAAAGTATGCTTTGACACAACATCTGGAGAGATTATCTAGTTTGCATTTGCAGTTTTGGTAATCCGATCTCTTTGAATCTCGTCAAGAGCGATTATATTTCCTGAAATAGACCCCGTCTTCAAACTGTGTATCTTTATGTATGCAGCCATCGCTGGCATTCGAATGGAATTGATGTAGAAAACCGTAACCAGATTAACTAAGGTTCCTGTCATGACAGCATCACCTGTCGCCTTTTGAGCAGAAGCAACTCGTTTGAATGCTCGTTCTGACTCCAGTGTGCGAACCCGGAGCATTCAAATCTCCTTGTTCCAGGCGTTGGATAAACTCAGCAAGTTTTTCAACTTTGTCAGCCTGTCTAAAGAGATTAGAAAATACACGTGACTGCCGATCCCCTTAATGGATTCTGGTTCATCAAATTGTGTTCTACCCATTGCAGAAGCCACTGGATACCACACCAAATCAGATTTTTCGTATGGCTGGGAAACTGTTTCAAATGTAAGGCGAGAAAAGTCATTCAACCAAGCATCAATTTTACTCTCCGTCCCCAATATAACATGCATTCAATCATGAAGCCACGCCAACGCCTTAGAGGAACGTGTAGTCAAAATAGTAAATGAAAAGAATACTCCTCCTTCAGAATCTTGCCATGTGTCATAAGGAGCTACAGGTAGGCAAAGAAAAGCTATGAGGGATAAAACTTCATGAGGTTCAGCAAAACGCTTTAAAGGAATATGATCAAGTAACACAAACTCTTTGTCTTCCAAGAGCTTCTCCAAGAGCGATGTCTTGGTACGCCATGATGCCACACAGTTAACACGTATGTTGTCACTTGTCCACGCACATGCAAGACTTTTTGTGAGTTGACTCATTACTCCTTTGCTGGCCGCATACATGGTACCAGAAAATGGCTACAACACCAACAACCGATGAAATGAAAACAATGCTTCCCCTTTTTAATGCTTTTAGTAGAGGATGTGACAACTGAGACATATGATAAGCTGATTCAACGTTGGTAGACATAAGAAATGAGAAATCCTCATATTTATACCGACATTAATAATCAACATATTGAGTTTCCCATTGCAAAATGAAAAACATCTTTCAATCAACTCCTCTTGTGCTGAACGAGATGATAAAACATAGACTATACCATCAAACTGCAGCCCAGATTCCTTTCACTGAGTCAAACATTCATTAAAATCCTTCTCTGTACGCGAACATGTCATTAACAGTAGAAATCCTTTGTTCATTTATCTTGAAAATGTATATAGAATGATTGCTTCTTCGCTCCATCCTTTTTCCACTCGTAAAATCCTTCAACTGACACAAGGTAATGATAACTTGGAATAAGTCAACGAACAGAAGCCTTCTCATAACCGATTCTGATCAAGCATTGATTTCAAAAAGGACCACGGTTTTGAGACTTGAGTATGAAACAGAGTTTTGATGGAACTTCGTTGGTGATCATGAGAACCTGCCACAACAACTATGAGCGCAAAGCAAAATTACCACTGGAATGTTCCCCTTCAATGGAGTACAAGCCCACATAAAACAGCTTGACAAACCTCGTTTCCTGCAGTGTTTCCATCAATTCACTTTAAATATCCGTCATTTCCCAATTTCGCAGCGCAGCCAGTGCAAGGTCAGTGTTTTCGCTACGAAATCACTAAAACAGATGGCGCTGCGAAACTGCTAACGGATTTATGTGCTGCGAAAACACCCTGTCTTTAAGCTAGGCAAAAAAATTTTGGCAACAGAATTATCAGTGATAACAGTGGCTCCACTTGGGATAGTGTGCCCTTGTGGTACACTAAGAACCTGCAGTTCCAGTGTCTTATAAAATTTATTTGACAAACAGAAATTTGCCTGACCAGCATGACTGTAGGAGAAAGAAAACTACATCTACTGAAAAATAAATGCTCAGTCAACCTTGAGCTTATTTGCAATTTACCTACCTACCTACCCTAACAATTTCAATTTCCTTCTGCTCAATCAATATGAAATTTCCAATGCAGCCAATCATTTGTTTTATCTGACATTTGACTTCTTTGACCGCATTGGAGTTCAGAGCCAATCTGACAGTGTGATGACCGCTGCCACTGAAACTGCCTCTGATCTTTATAGGAAAACTGAAACACTGGAGAGTAAAACTCTTCCATGTAATCAGCTATAGGATCCCAGAACACATGATCAGCTTGTCCTTCCTTGAAACTTTCCAGCTGTGCAAACTGATCTTCAACCACAGTGTTCAGTTCCTCAATCGTGAAAGAGAAAGGAACCAGCATAGTCTCCTTGCGTTCTGCCATAGAAAATTTCTGAGAATAATGATCATGATCATGAAAATTATATGCCTGAATTTGTCCTTCTAAACCTTCAATTTCTTTCTCAATGTCTTTGGCAAATTCATCAAAAAATTTCATCTTATCCTCTGACTTGCAGTCAAAGGATTTTAGATATGAGGATAAGGACAAAGAAAAAGATTCATTTGTTTCTTCTTTACTATGATCATCATTCCATTGTTTGAAACCCTCAACTGAAGGAGAGTTTACCTCCACCTCTGACCTATCTCTCCATTCCTCCAAGAACATGAGCCAAAGGTCTTGGAATGACTTAATGGACTTGGCAGGAAAGCATTCAACCCACTGTTTGCACTTCCCTTGAAGTGAATCATAAAATAACCTTATGCAAACATCCTCATGTTTAACTCTAAGAAGCTCAGCAAAATGACAGAAATCTGAGATATGCTCCAACGTTAAACTCAAGTCTTCTCCATTGAATTTTGGACCATTCCTTAGAAAATATGCATCCTTGGGAAAATGATTTGGGAAACCATGAATTCCTGAGAAATCTATGCATGCATACCTTGAACAAAGAATGGCAGCTTCTGGGTCTTTCATAACTCCAGTGGAATCACCATGAATATATAAACCTTGAATTCTTCAACAATGGAGTCGCCAAGGTAGATTTGCAGCCTCGAAAAACTTCTTGAACTCCTGCTACCTTCAGAAATTCAATCTTCAAATTTCGGGAATAAGTAATCATCAGGCTCCCGGCAGACGCACCAAAATGTTATCACAAAATCACTACTAAGGGCTGCAACCAAGCAAGATTTCATGTAACTCTTTCAACCAGACTTTAGACTAGGAATTAGCCTTCCTAGTCAGAGAGGGCTCTCTCACAGACTTTTAATAGAAATCAATCACAACAAAAGATGGCTAACTCTTCACTCATTCATGAAAACAACAGCTGGTTGAACACATATCAAATTGGTCTTCATTGGGCTATGGAGTCTTACACATTTAATAAACAAAAGCACAGTCATTTCATGGAAGTCAAGGCTCTTTGCATTAAATGTTCAAACATACTCCACAAAAACCACAGCTTGCCAAACACACAGGAAGTCAGAGCATAAAATATGAATTCTGAGTGATTGTGCTATAACAAGGCTGTAAAAGAACATATAAGATAAAACACCACCATCATATTTGAACAAAATAATCCATTGAGAATCTTGAGAAGAAATCACCACTGTTTTACTATTACTGTAACAAGTCTTACATTGGCCCAAATAACTCTGTTTTTTGTATAAAATGTCCAACCCTTTCTACATCCAACATTGATCCATATATAGGAAAACAAACTTAACCACCTCGAGCTTCCTCCTCCAGCATGAGGGGAGCCTCGAAGGTGGCTATTGACTATCCTTATCTAGTGCATAACTAATTTATTAATTACATAATGGCTAAACTGAAATTACAAATGGTTTTCATTTAATCAAAATCCAAAATCTTTGCTCCTCGTAGCATGATGCTTTTCTGGCTCTTAACACATGTCCTTTTGCTGCTTGGGTTGAGATGGCTGAGCTACAGATGCAATGAATGCTGACTTTGGATGCTTGAAAGCGCTGATGGCTCATTAATTGACCAAAAGATGTGCTCCTATTTTAACGGTCTCTGTCTCCCAACATTCTCCGAAAGTTCAGCAACATGTCTCAGCTCTTTTAATAACCCCAAGTATGGAATGCTGCCATGTTTTTGATGTGTTGGCCACCCTTTTCCATATACCTGTGTGATAACCAAACTTTCAAAAAGATTTGCAGTCACATGTACATAATTAACTGGCTTAACTGAAACATGCAGCTACAGCAGTTTCGTAGCGCGCTACGAAACTGCTGTATAATTTCATCATACACAGTCTCATCACTTCTCTGCATTCTTGCTATCCTTTCCCTGCAGTTGATGGACTTACAACAGATAAATGACGAATAACAGCTGCTCCTAACAACACTGAAGCCACCACTGTATAGCTAATGCAATGATCAAGATACCAATAATGTACTCTGAAGCATATTAAGAAGACTCTGTATATTCCAGCCACAAACAAAACAACAATTCGACTTTTTGAAAAGCTCAAAGCCAAATAATCATGCTTCAGTACTAACTTCAATCCCATCCACATAAGCAAACTTATAGGACCTCCGGACATACTCATCTGCATCTAGGCCTGCTCCATGAAAAACCAATCCATAACATGTGTATCTCTGTCCATTTTCAAGAGTCCTTCATCAAATGTCTTTAGATATTTGATCTGCACATTTGTACCATCTTTGCTGTAAACTTCAGGAAAGGACATGCTGAAGCATGTTATAGACAAGGCAGTAGAAGCTGTGAAACTGAATTTAGTTGCATAAAATGATGCAACAGATAAAAGGTTTTTGATTACCAACATGGCATCCTTCAAATCACTGATGTTATATTTATCTGCAAAGCCAACTTTCAAAGACAGGTGATCTAGCAGCTTAGAATAGCACAGTGAGCACCAATGCTTCTTTGACCATTCACCAGCAATTTCCATGATATTTTGAAATGCAACAAAAATATAAGAACGTTAATGAATAATAGCACCATGTATTAATTCTTCATCCAGTTCAGGGTTTAGTGCCCATTGCCACATTCCAAGTTTTAATGTATTCAAACAAGGAGGGAAATACTCGAATTTGAAGGGCTAACAGAGCTTGATAATTTCTCTTCAATTTTATCACGGGGAACAGAGGACATTCCAGTTCTTCTAACTTCCTTATCTTCTTTCTTGACCATTGTTTTCCATTTTTAATGCGCTGAGGATGTAAGCACAGTTCCAGGCAATATCTCATCTTCCAAGTTCTGGAATGAGTGAATCAAAAAGATCAAGTAATTTGTTTCTCTGCTATGTTTAGGTTTCTTTCCTGCTGTTTCAGTAACCAAACTCATCTTAAGAAACTCTCTAATGCATTGTCCCTGTCATGAAAGCCTTTCCATGTTGGCACATTTTCCCCAAACCTTTCCTTCGCCATTAAAATCATAGACATAAGATGCTCAAAGGTTGCGTTGTCGGGTTCAAAATTATGCGACAGATAATTCTTCAGATATCGGCTGACTTCAAGGAGTATCACCCTTTGCAAAGGAACAGATTTGCCACTTGTTACAAGAAGTTCAGTTCTATAAATCTCCTCCACAAGGCTAGAATTAAAAGTATGCTTTGACACAACATCTGGAGAGATTATCTAGTTTGCATTTGCAGTTTTGGTAATCCGATCTCTTTGAATCTCGTCAAGAGCGATTATATTTCCTGAAATAGACCCCGTCTTCAAACTGTGTATCTTTATGTATGCAGCCATCGCTGGCATCCGAATGGAATTGATGTAGAAAACCGTAACCAGATTAACTAAGGTTCCTATCATGACAGCATCACCTGTCGCCTTTTGAGCAGAAGCAACTCGTTTGAATGCTCGTTCTGACTCCAGTGTGCGAACCCGGAGCATTCAAATCTCCTTGTTCCAGGCGTTGGATAAACTCAGCAAGTTTTTCAACTTTGTCAGCCTGTCTAAAGAGATTAGAAAATACACGTGACTGCCGATCCCCTTAATGGATTCTGGTTCATCAAATTGTGTTCTACCCATTGCAGAAGCCACTGGATACCACACCAAATCGGATTTTTCGTATGGCTGGGAAACTGTTTCAAATGTAAGGCGAGAAAAGTCATTCAACCAAGCATCAATTTTACTCTCCGTCCCCAATATAACATGCATTCAATCATGAAGCCACGCCAACGCCTTAGAGGAACGTGTAGTCAAAATAGTAAATGAAAAGAATACTCCTCCTTCAGAATCTTGCCATGTGTCATAAGGAGCTACAGGTAGGCAAAGAAAAGCTATGAGGGATAAAACTTCACGAGGTTCAGCAAAACGCTTTAAAGGAATATGATCAAGTAACACAAACTCTTTGTCTTCCAAGAGCTTCTCCAAGAGCGATGTCTTGGTACGCCATGATGCCACACAGTTAACACGTATGTTGTCACTTGTCCACGCACATGCAAGACTTTTTGTGAGTTGACTCATTACTCCTTTGCTGGCTGCATACATGGTACCAGAAAATGGCTACAACACCAACAACCGATGAAATGAAAACAATGCTTCCCCTTTTTAATGCTTTTAGTAGAGGATGTGACAGCTGAGACATATGATAAGCTGATTCAACGTTGGTAGACATAAGAAATGAGAAATCCTCATATTTATACCGACATTAATAATCAACATATTGAGTTTCCCATTGCAAAATGAAAAACATCTTTCAATCAACTCCTCTTGTGCTGAACGAGATGATAAAACATAGACTATACCATCAAACTACAGCCCAGATTCCTTTCACTGAGTCAAACATTCATTAAAATCCTTCTCTGTACGCGAACATGTCATTAACAGTGGAAATCCTTTGTTCATTTATCTTGAAAATGTATATAGAATGATTGCTTCTTCGCTCCATCCTTTTTCCACTCGTAAAATCCTTCAACTGACACAAGGTAATGATAACTTGGAATAAGTCAACGAACAGAAGCCTTCTCATAACCGATTCTGATCAAGCATTGATTTCAAAAAGGACCACGGTTTTGAGACTTGAGTATGAAACAGAGTTTTGATGGAACTTCGTTGGTGATCATGAGAACCTGCCACAACAACTGTGAGCGCAAAGCAAAATTACCACTGGAATGTTCCCCTTCAATGGAGTACAACCCCACATAAAACAGCTTGACAAACCTCGTTTCCTGCAGTGTTTCCATCAATTCACTTTAAATATCCGTCATTTCCCAATTTCGCAGCGCAGCCAGTGCAAGGTCAGTGCTTTCGCTACGAAATCACTAAAACAGATGGCGCTGCGAAACTGCTAATGGATTTATGTGCTGCGAAAACACCCTGTCTTTAAGCTAGGCAAAAAAATTTTGGCAACAGAATTATCAGTGATAACAGGTCCTTTACTAGGAAATGCAGATCGTAAGGATTGAAACTTTTGGTGCCGAAGGTGAATCTTTTGAATTCCTCCGAATTTGGTGCCGAAGTGTACTCAGAGGTTTCCAAAGGTGTCCATGCCCAACCCAAGCCTAGGAACCGCTGACGGACATAGATTGCATCTTGTATGTAAGCGGACATGTATATCTTCACTTTCCGACCCTTGGGCGGATGTCGGGATTCTGTTGCCTGTCCCTTCAACCTGAGAGCCAACATGTCAGACCAGTGGTAAGGTCTTCCTTCACTATCCAATTGATACACCACAATCACCCAACTATGCGAGAAGGTCTTTGTGCTCTCTTGGTCGTATAAGCAACATGCAAAGATGACCAAGTACTAATATGCCTTCCGCAGTATATTCAATTTGTAAACCTGGCTGGGTGTTGTCCTAAACTTGGCTGCCTCTTTGACCCAACTCTTCAAGATATCTCTTGAGTTTGCACTGCTACTGGGTCTGCTGAATGGTTTCTCCATCGTGACCACTAGCTGTGGAAAGTGATACATCTCCTGAAATTCCTTCGCCTTGAAGGTAGAAATCTGTGTTCCACTGGAACTTCTCAATGGCATTGTCTCAGGATCAGTATGTGAGACAATCCAGTGGATCACGTCCGTGCATGGGAACGCGAGATACCTACATGCAATTCGGTACAAGGAAAACATGTGAATGTTGACATAGACCATGCGATCTTCCAGATTTTCCTCAAATGTACCTGAGAATGTATTATTGATGTTCTTCCATTTCATCTTGATATCTTTTTCTATGAACAACTTGGTTTCTTCATAGATAGGAAAGCTCATAGACACTTTCTCGACTGCATATCCAGTGGCGCTCTTAACGATGTCCTTTGACCCTACTCTCTTGGAGGCCATTGTACTTGAAATTTTGAGAGACTGACAAACACTCGTGGTACCTGGAGACATAAAAACACTCATGGAAATAAATTTGTTAGTTGAAAACAAAAACAACTTTGAGGGCTGACATGCAACATATCCAGGTGACTGATTGGGAAGATTACGTAATTATCACTGGGAGGCTAGGAGATTGACTGCCAAAACTATGCAAGGCATAGTATGGGTTGTCAAGAGGCTGATTGACTGTTGGAACTATGTAATTCACAGTCCAGCCTGTCCTGTTGAGTACTAAAACTACACAATGCACAATTTTCATTAGTAGTGGCTGTAAACCAACAAACTATATTTGCGCAGTTTCTGGGGTCAGCAGGGCACTACCTCTCAGAATTACGTAGATCAATCCTAGAGGCCAATGCTCAGCCAACTTTGGACAATTTTTGGGGGGAAGGTTGAGCCTTCACCCTCATAAATTCTCTTTTCTAGTCGGGCAAGGCAAGGTCCGAGCCAAGGCAGCCCAGGCCTGTCGACGGGCGACTGAAAACATGAATAGTTCTGAATGCATGTCGAAGCTAGGTGCGGAGAAGAGTGAATGATACTGCGTGGAAATAGTGAGTGCAGAATTTAGAAAATGGGAAAACAATCATGTCTGTGAAGCGAGTCACCTCAACGGAGACCGTTAGTGCAGAAATAATGTCATTCATGTGACAATGGTGAGATGTAATGAAAAACTCGAAATAATGCTTCTACAAGCTAACATGAATTAAGACGATAGTAGGCATTCAAAAAAACAAAGAAAACAACATTCACACAAAGTAAAATACAAAAAGCGATAAAAATGTAGCAAAAGACATGAAAAGTAGACTTACTTGTAAAAAGCTGAGATGAATGTGCCAAATGCTCCTAGATGTGATGTGGGATGTTAGAGCTCCAAGATCGATGTGATGAATGAGCTCTGAAGCATCAAATAAATAAGTTTGATAAGATCGAGGCTTATGACGTGCATGCCACAAATATAGGAAAAAGCGACACTTAGCGGGAGGTTTCTAAAACGACTTTTGCATGTAACCTCCAGCTACTAAAAATGGATCCCTAAAAGCTAGGGATGCTTTTTGATTTTTTTTTTCTTTTTTGGAAAAAAAACAGCCCATGCATTCAAATTAATATTGCTCAGCCTTGGGGGAAACTAGTCAACCTGGAATCACATGCAATATCCTGTAAGCCTGGGAATGACATTCACGCAGTTTCTGGGCTAAGCAAGTCTGGCTGTTCCTCATGCTTTGCGCATTTTCTGGACTAAAGCCTTGGTTGTTAGTCAAAATTATCTTTGAGCTAAAGCCCAGTGTTGGGATGCATTGTGCAATTTTCAGAGGGTAGGCTGCCTGTCTGGATTGCGCATTTCTAGAGCCCAGCAGGTAGCCCATATGGATTGCACAATTGCCAAAGGAATGCTGGTTCCCCTCCAAAATTGTGCAATTTCCTAGGTGAGCATCAAAACCAGAAAATGGTTTAAGTCCCAGAGTGTTAGCTTGTAGGTGGAAGACAAACAAGTTGACAAGCATAGGCCGGTAACCCACTGAAACTCAATTGAAGCCTTTGTACTTGGAAAATGCAAGACATGTTGCTAGGGGTGGTTGGTAGGGAGGCTCCAAAACGAGGCTAAGGAAAAATTTGGAGGGTGGTTGTAGTCACTACAACACTTGGGTAACATGAATATGGTTTTTCATGAAACTCTCGCAAGATAGTCTTCTTGAGCTCACTATCATTCGACACATAGATCCTATCCCTAAAGCTAATCAAACCATATATTGTAAGATGATAGTCCACATCCTGATCACCTGTACCCTACTATAACCTGTGCATACGCTCCATGCACTTGTCATCCTAGTGTCCTTCATGTAAAATTTGATCCTGTAAGTTTGTCTTATAGGAGCTCATAGCTGCTACATGATTCAATTGCATTCTCCTGTTAAGGGCATATGAAACCATGTTCTCTTTCCCCTTGATGTACCTGATCTCAAATTCAAACTCACTAATTGTGGCCAACCATCTAGCTTGAATGGCATTCATATTTGGCTAGTCAAATAGATACCTCAATCCACAATGATCACTCACCAATACAAACCTACTACCAAGCAGTTAATGTCTCCACATCTTCAGTGCATGGATGATCACTGCCAACTCAAGATCATGTGTTGGATAATTCTAGTCATGCTCATTCAGTTTTTGTGACTCATAGCACACTACCTATCCTTCATGCATGACTCCACCAATTCCTCGCTTGCAAGCATCTGTACACACCACAAACTCTTTGTCTGGATTTGCAATCTTTAACACTCGAGCATTCATCAACAACTTCTTCAATTGCTCAAAATCTACTGCACATTCTTCTGTCCATTCAAATTTCCTACTTTGCCTTTACAGTGACATAATAGGATGTGCAATCCGAGAGAAGTTCCTGATGAACCTTCTGTAGTAACCTGCTAGCCCCATGAATGATCTTACCTCATCCACATTTCTAGGAGCTTCCCACTCCATGATAGCCCTTATCTTTTCTGGATCCACTGCTATGGATTCCTTGGAAACAACACATCCCAAGTAATGTACCTATGTATAAAAGAAACTTCATTTACTAAGCTTAGCATACAAATGATGCTCTCTCAACAATCTCAATATTGCTACTAACTGTTCGACATGCTCTTCCTCATTTTTAGAATATATAAATATGTCATCAATGAATACATTAACAAACTTGTTTAGATAAGGACGCAATACACTATTCATCAAGAACATAAAAGTAGTTGGAGCATTAGTCAAACCAAATGGAACTACAACAAACTCATAATGCCCATACATGGTCCATAGATTTGTCTTGTAGTTGTCCTCTTCTTTAAAGTGCACCTAATGGTATCTTGATCTCAGATCAATCTTTGAGAACGTTTTTTCTCCCTTCAATTGATCAAAAAAGTCATCAATCCTAAAAAATGGATATATGTTCTTAATGGTCACCTTGTTCAACTTCGTATAATCAATGCATAGCTTGAGAGTACCATCATTCTTCTTCACAAATAACATTGGTGCACCCCGCGATGATACACTTGGCCTAATGTATCCCTTTTCAAGCATTTCCTTCAACTAAAACTTCAATTTTATTGACTCTAGAGTGCTTATCTTGTAAGGTGCCTTCAATGTTGGTGATTCCCCTGGTACCAATTCAATGGAAAAGTCCACTTCTCTATGAGGTGGAAACTCTAAAATATATGCTGGAAACACATCCTGAAACTGTTGTAAGATCGGGTACCTTCTCAATAACTTTGCATCTTCAACATCCTTACCTTTATCATTAGAAATATGCATTGCAAATAACACACACCCTTTTCTATGACTGTGTTTTCCTGCATAGTTGTCACCATTCTAACTAATGTTGCCTTCTTCTTACCCTACAAGATCCTATGTTCCTCATTGTAATCCAAGCACTTAATGGATTTGTCATAATAGTCCATCTTAGTCCTATGAAGATATAACCAATCCATACCCAAAATCATATTATATTATCCCAACGGTGATATATTCAAATGCGCTGAGGTAGGCATATCATTCAAGTCGAATGCACAAACTCTTACGAGTGATGCACTCTCTTCTTTGTACCTGTAGCCATCTGCACTAACCAAGATTTTACGTGCACTTATTTATTCAAACCACACTTATCCACTAGGTCAAGACTAACATACTTATAACTAGATCCAGGGTCAATCAAAATAGAAATAAATTGATCACAAAGCTTACCATCCATCTCGATAACAATTTCCTAGTGATCCACTTGATTTTTATCCAATGATTCATAGATACGAGGAATACTCTACCCAACATCCCCAACACTTTTCACCTCTTGTAAACTATAGATCTAATGCCTACCACTCTGATACTACGAAAAATCTCTATTGAGATGTTCCTTGCCACATCCAACACTGCAACAGTCCCATACCATCACCTCTATTCTACTGCCCTCCAGGTTGTGACCTATGGCCCTGTCTAACTATGTTGAACTTCTTATCAGGTGAAACATTTTCTTTATCACCTACATCCAGAGGCCTTGTTGTTTTTGGTTTCCATTTACTTTTAGCTTTGTCTTTCCCTTTCCAAACCTGTTGCGATTCTGTCTTACACTTTCAATTCTCATAACAGTGCTTCAATTTACCAATAACTTCCTCAAGCAAATGAGGCTCATTATACTCAATGCAAAATTGAATTCCACTAAAATATCCCTAAAATTTGTCCTTCTCATCTTTAAGATATGGTACATACCAAAATAACTCCAGAAACTCAGTTGTATACTCCTCATCTTTCATCGGTCCCATCTTTAGCTCATAAATCTCCTTGGCTTTGTTGTTGTAGTACCTCTCTAACAAGTATTTCTTCTTGAAAAAGTCCCTTGAATTCATTCCAACTAAACTCTTACATCCTAATGTCTCTAACTCGTTTCAAATCTTCCCACCAGATGTATGCTTTACCTTTTGGATTGAGGATATCTATTTTGGCCTTCATATTCTCGGTGTATTCATGCAACTCAAAGAATTTCTTCATTCTAAGTAACCATGCATCTTCATCCTTCAGATTCTTCAAATATCCATCAGAGGTAGGTGGCTTTTTATTTCTTGAACTCATCTGGAAAATATCCCCTGCACTCCTCATGTAAGGATTATAATGATGACGATCATAATGCATGTTAGAACTAGAACTAGAATAGAACTTATGTCCATTGTCTCTCCTATCCGGAGTATCCAAGAGCCAGCCAAATTTGATCATTTCATCTTTGATCATGTCATATCTATCTGACTTGTGACCACCATGAGACCTACTACCATATGGCCCATTAGTCTTGTCCTCCTGCCCATGGCTGATCCGAAATGGTCCCTATCTCTGCAATTCTGACAAACTATGAAGGATTACTGCATTAACTTCTGCTTGTTTCTCCCATGCCTGCATGATTATGTCATTATCTACCTTGCAACTTCTTATTTCTACCTTGAAACTTCTCAATGTGTTTACTATGTTAGAAGAGTGCCCAACACCATGCTTCTCATATGATCCTTAAGGGAGTCTTGTGAAATGTTATCTACCATCTTGCTAATCATATTTTTTCTTCTTCCTACAAGTATACCATGTCAACTTAAACCAAAATATAACATAATTAACATACCTCAGTATAGTTCAGGGGAGGATATCTCATCTGCAAGATCAACCAGATTATCACAATAAATGTATAAACATAATCACATTAGTACATAAACATCGTTTCAACCATTATCCATATTTCAATGCATGACCATACCGACCACATAACATGATCTCATGCACAACAAATATCACCATGTCAATGTATGCATAAAAACATATAAGGATTAACATGCATGACCAACATACACTCATGATGACCAAATACAACATCAACACCATCAACTTTCACATGGTGACACAAATGCAACCATGACCACCACCATGCATACACAACAAACAGATAAACCATAATCATAAGGAACACATATGCAACTGATATGTATGCATGTCCAACGCACATTGCCCATCCAGTACAAGAGGTGAACCATGCTTTAATACCACTCTATAACACCCTCCTGCCACATTTACCTAAGTTAACCAGTCTGTTAGGGTAAACATGTGATGAGAGGCTAATATGATGTGATTCAACTCACCATGTACAGTTAAAAAGTGGAACTGACAAAAAAAACCCATTCTGACCTTCCACACATGCTACAAAACCTTAAGGAGCCAACCAACCTTTCTAGGCAAGCAACCCTTGGAATTTCATTGCTAAGTCATATATTCATTTACATTCATTTTCTAGTCAAAATATCATGAGAACCATACATCATGTTTGTTATAAAACATGCTGATAACCAACATAACCAACATAAATAACAAGGATATGATAGCCATAAGAATCACATATGGACTAGTATGTTTACAAATGAAATACCAAGGAGGAGGAGTTATTATTAGTGAATGTGTAAGCCAGCCAGGTATGGGACTTCCACGAACCACCTGAACATAGATTGGGTTGAACCAAATCTCTATTTCAGCTAATCACCCCTGTGCCATATTCCAAACATGAATGTGGGACTCACAACAAAACCAACCAGGGCTTCCCAAAGCCAAACCATCTAAACCCTCATCAATAAAACAAGGCTTTACCATAATCCCATTGGATCACTAGGCCCTAAAAAAGCATGGATTCCTTTGGATCTCTCCACCTAAACCGCGAGGAATTTTTCCACCTCAACCTCTCAGCTTTACCTTGTATCCTGACATTACCAGTGAACATATTCCTAGGCCTACAAGATTTCCACCCTCTGGGATTTACCGTGTATCCCACCATTACCAGTCAAGGGATTCCTAGGCCCAATCAAGGGTATTCACCACTGAGCTTTACTATGTATCCCGCCATTCACTAGTCAAGGGATTCCTAGGCTCAATCAAGGTGTTCACTTCCAAGCTTTACCGAGTATCCCATCTCGGGATTCCTAGGCCTTATGAATAATCCTGAGACCACCCCACTCAACTTCAAATCCATCCAACAATCTAGATCAACCAAATACAAGAGAATCCACCACACCATGGCTATCCGGAAATGGAAAGGCAAGGATAAGGAGTACATTCACACTTGGAAAAACCCATGCCAATGAAAATAAGAGAACCAACAACACATGCATATACCATGCATGCCAAATCTAGCAAGGAAATCACACATGCAAATTGATAACTGCAAGTAAACCCGTTGTAGATGCTTGATCTTGCTATTCCTTGCTTTATCTTTGCTTCCCTTTACCTTCTTTTCCATTCCTTTGCTTTCCTTGATCTAATGCTAGAGTGCTCCAAGAATTCTCTAAGTGTCCAAGAGTATGAGAGAGATAGAGAGAGTAGAGAGAGAGAGCTCCAAAACTGAACTGACAAAAGGTACCAACTGATCCTCAGAAGCATTTTTATTAATGAGGCCTCTATTTTCTTCATTTTCCATTATTTTCCTTCAATTTCCTCCTCACATGAAACTTGTGACATTTCACCTTCATTTTCTCATAAATTCCATTGTTTTCATAAATAAAATGCAAATTAATGCCTCATGCCATTCTAGCCTTTGTCATTGCCTTTTCCAATTTTCTTAGCCATAATAAACCAAATGAATACCCGCACTTGGATGTTTTTCCCAACATTCAGCTTGGAATACATGTCCCATGACCTTGGTTATTATTTTTCTTGTATTAAATTTATTACATTGATTTTTTACCAGGGTTGTTCATATGTGATTCTTATGGCTGTCATATGTGTTGGTCAATGCACTGGTTCATATGTGATTCTTATGGCCGTAACACCCTCCTCCCACATATACCCAAGTTAACTGGTGTGATGGGGTAAACATGTTACAAGAGGCTACTATGATGTGATTCAACTCCCCATGTATGGAACTGACAAAAAAAATGACATTCCACACATGCTACTGAATCTTCAAGAGTCAACCAACTTTTCTAGGTGACCAACCCTTGAGACAACTTGAAATTCACTGATATAGACCCTTAATTGCTCCCATGACAAGCCATGCATGCGACTGAGGCCTTCTAGTCACTCCCACAGTAAGGAATTCCCATTGCCAATGACTGTGGACTTTTTAAGGTAGTTTTGTGCCAGTGACCTTGGGATTCCGAGCCACTTTTTCAAGGCTAGGTCTCTGGCCACTTCCTAGAACTTCATAAAACCTTCAGGAAAGGAAAATAAAAATGGAATAGGGCTAATAATGCAATCATTGGTGCAAGTACTTGATTTGAACCCTACTAGCCATGACAAGAATTTCTTCAAACATGTCACAAATATGCAATCTACAAGTCATAACAACAGATCTGAGAATAGGGTCTCATACTTATCTGAGATTCGTAAAGAAGCATTGATTCCTTATCAAAATAGCTGCATTATCAATTATTAGGTCATATATTCATTGTACATTAGTTTTCTAATCAATACATGATGAGATCCATACATCAAGTTTGTCATAAAATATGTCCATAACCAACATATAACCAACATAAAAAGCAAGGATATGACAACCATAAGAATCACATATGAACCAATACACTTACAAAAGAAATAACAAGGAGAAGGATATATTATGAAGTAATACATAAGCCAACCAGGTCTGGGACTTCCACAAACCACTCGACCATAGATTGGGCTAAACCATATCTTTCTTTCAACCAATCACCCTCATGCCATATTCCAAGCATGAATGTCGGACTCACAAAAAAACCAATCAGGGCTTCCCATGGCCAAACCACCTCAACCCTCATCAATAGAAGCAGGCTTTACTGCAATCCCCACTGGATCACTAGGCCCTAAACGAGGATGGATGCCTTTGGATATCTCCACCTAAACCGTGAGGAATTTATTTGTCTCAACCTCTTGACTTTAACATGTATCCCACCATTACCAGTCAAGGGATTCCTAGTCCTATAAGGACTCCACCCTATGGGATTTACCATGTATCCCACCATTACCAGGCAAGGGATTCCTAGGCCCAATTAAGGGTATTCACCACTGAGAATACCATGTATCCTGTCATTCACTAGTTAAGAGATTCCTAGTCTCAATCGAGGTGTTCACATCTAGTCTTTATTGTCTATCCCATCCCATGATTCCTAGGCCTTGTGAATAATTCTAAGACTAACCCACTTAGCTTATAATCCATTCGACACTCCACTTAACCGAATACAAGAGAATTGTGAAATGGAAAGGCAAGGCTGAGAAACACTTTCACACCTGCAAGTAAACTCGATGTAGTTGCTTGATCCTACTATTCCTTTCTTGATCTTTTCTTCCTTTTGCTTCTTTTCCCTTCCTTTTCTTTCCTTTATTCAATGCTAGAGTGCTCCAAGAATTCTCTAAGTGTCCAAGAATATGAGAGAGAGAGTAGAGAGAGAGAGAGCTCCAAAACTGAACTAACAAAGGGTACCAATTGATCATCAAAAACCTTTTTATTAATGAGGCATATATTTTCTTCATTTTCCATTATTTTCCTTTAATATTCTCCTCACATGCAACCTGTGACCTTTCACCTTTCTTTTCTCCTAATTTCCATTAGTTTCATAAATAAATTGCCAATTTATGCCACTTTTCCTTTCCAAAGCCTTTGTCAATTTCCTTTAGCCATAATAAACCAAATGAACACCCACACTAGGATGTTTTTCCCAAAATTCATCTTGGAATACGTTCCCCGTGACCTTGGTTATTATTTTTTGTAGGTTTTAACCCCGTACATAAATTACCTGCATACGACTTCTAAAACACATAAAATAAACAATGTGAGAGCATAACACATAAAACACATATACACAGATATTTTCCCCTGGATCTCAAAACCGAGACTACCATCTTGATTTTTCATTATATTCCTTTCAATGTTACAATACATATTTATACATGCCGAAGCATCCAATACCATGGACCGAAAACCATCGCATCCAAAACCATGGACCGAAAACCATTGCATCCAAAACCATGTGCGAAAAACATGCAAAAAACCATAGGTGGGTCTACCCAACCTAACATAGGGTCCAAAACCAAAATTTCCTGGGGCGCTACCCTAGACCCCATAGAGTGGGGTTATGGGTACCCCTCAAACCCCCTATGACCTCCCCTCGCCGCTACGCAATCGACACAATGAAGGGGGGGCTCCGCCCCCCTCTAACCCCCCGGTTAACTATGTGGGCTAGTCGTGGAAAGAATATAACAAAATCCAACATTCTCCTACTTCTTGTTTTCTTTCCACAGGGGGCCACAAGAGAGCTTAGTCATTTATCCAGCCCTGCAACACCCATTGTTTCTCTACACCACAAGAACTTCTCAAAGCTCACAAATTTTGTCAATGCATTTGTAGTATTTTACAAAGTGTCTACCTTTACCAACAACACCTTGTTGTCTTCTACCATATCCCTCACAAAGTGATACTAAACATCAATGTGCTTTGTCTTTGAATGATATGCAGGGTTCTTTTCCAAGAAAAATGCACTTTGGTTGTCACAGTCTATCCTTATAGCTTCCTGCACTAACCCCATACTTGAACACAATATCTACAACCAAAATGATTCCTTGCTTGCATGAGTGGCTGCCATGTATTCTGCCTCTGTAGTTGATAGTGCCACTACAAATTGTTTCTTACTCATCCAACTTACTGCACCTCCAAATAGGTTAATCACATACCCACTTGTAGATCTTCTCTGATCCAGATCTCTAGCCCAGTCTGCATCAATAAAGCCATGAATATCCAACACTCTGTCCAATCCTGTTCTTCCTTGGTAGCACAAACAATAATCACTAGTGCCACGCAAATACTTGAAAACCCGCTTCACTGTTGACTAGTGCTCCTTCCCTGGTTTTTACATAAACCCGCTCAATACTCCCACCGCATGTGCAATGACTGGTCTAGTATAGACCATTGCATACATCAGGTTACCGATTGCACTTGCACATGGAACACGCTTGTGTCTTGGGACACTGTTCAATAGATAACTTCACACCTATAGGAATAGGAACCTTCACTGGTTTACTATCCTACATATTAAACCTCTGTAGTATTATCTTGACATACTTCATCTGGTTTAACCAAAGCTTCCTCTTTATATGATCTCTTTTAATTTCCATGCCCAAAATATAGTTTGCAGCACCAAGATCTTTCATGTCGAATTTGGAGGACAATTGGGTCTTCAAATCTTGGATAATTTCTTTGTCATTTCCAACCAGCAACATATCATCCACATACAAGACCAGATAAATAACACGGTCACCAATTAATTTAAAATACACATAGTTATCCGCTTTACTTCTGGTGAAGCTAAGTTCCCGTATAAATGTATCAAATTTCTGATACCACATCCTTGGTGACTGTTTTAACCCATACAGAGACTTCTTTAACTTGCATACCAGTTCTTTCTTACCCTTCATTGCAAAAACTTCAGGTTTCTTCATGTAGATCTTCTCTTCCAGATTCCCATGAAGAAATGCTATATTCACATCCATATGTTCTACCTCATAATCAAAAGCAACAGCAATAGATAAAAGTAATCTAATAGAAGTTACTTTGGCAATGGGAGAAAAAATATCACCAGAATCAATTCCTGGCACCTGGGAATAACCTTTTTCTATCAACCAAGCTTTGTATTTCTCCACTTTTCCTTCTGCATTTGTCTTCTTCTTGAACACCCATTTGCTGCCAATGAGTTTCCTTCCAGCTGGCAACTCCACCAGATCCCAAGCCTCATTTTTGTGCAAAGATGCCATTTCATCAACCATGGCCTCTTTCTAGAGTTTTCCATCCTCTGAATCTATTGCTTCCGTCACAATTCTGGGATCATCATCAGTAATAGATAAAGCAAAATTTGAATAGAAAGCAGATGGACTATACCTTTCTGGCTGCCTTCTTTCTCGAACTAATCTTCTCACACTCGGAGTTTGTGGCTCTTCATATTCTGATTCGTCCTCTACTGTAGAGTCTGATTCTTTCTCCTTTAGCTCAAACTCTATTTTCTCAGGTTTATTTGGTTGGAATTCATGTTTAATAACATCTTTTACCTCTCTGAACACCACATCTTGGCTGTACACAACCTTCCTTGTTACTGGGTTCCAAAGTTTATAACCCTTTAAACCATCCTTATACCCAATAAAGATACACTTTTTAGATTTACTATCTAACTTGGTTCGTTTCTCCTTTGGAACATGTACATATGCATCACATCCAAATACCCTCAGATGTGAAAGAGAGGGTTTCTTACCAGTCCATACCTCTTGTGGAGTCTTATCCTCCAACGCTGATGAAGGTGACCTATTGACCAGGTAACATGCAGTATCCACCACCTCTGCCCAGAATTCCTGTCCTAACCCGACACCACTGAGCATGCTTCTTGCCCTTTCCATCAATGTCTTGTTCATTCTTTCTGCAACTCCATTTTGCTGAGGTGTATATGGAGTAGTATTCTACCGTGCTATACCACACTTCTTACAGAATTCTTCAAATTCCTTGTTGCAAAACTCTCCACCATTATCTGTTCTCAGCACCTTTATCTTCTTCTCTGTCTGATTTTCCACGAGAGCCTTAAATTCTTTAAACCTGTCAAAGAATTCAGATTTCTTCTTAAGGAAATATATCCGTGTATTCCTTGAGAAGTCATCTATAAATGATACATAGTACACAAACTCATCCAGTGATGGAACCTTCACAGGTCCAACACATCACTATGCACAAGCTCTAATATCTGTTTCACCCTCTTACTACCAGAGGGGAAACTCACCCGATTCTTCTTCCCATATACACAATTTTCACAAAAATCAAAATCCAGAGAGTTATTACTCATACCTTCTACCATACCTTTATCATGAAGTATTCAAAGGCCATTCTCTCCAATATGTCCAAGCCTTTGATGACATAGCATGGTCTTCTCTCCAGAGACCACTAGATTTTCTGCTCCACTTTTAGGAACCATAGAAATGTTGCACCCATCAATAACAATGCTACCTTGCAGCTTGTACAGAGTTCCAATCTGAACTCCTCGCATCAATACCAATTATCCCTGAACCATCTTGTAGGTATCCTTCTCGAACATTGTTTTTACACCTGCATCATCCAGCTTGCTTACAGAAATCAGATTTCTGGCCAATGCAGGAATATGCAGAACACCTGGAAGTGTTCTAACCCTTCCACCTTGCAATTTCAACTTTACTTTTCCCCAACCAATGATTCTAACCTTCCTATCATCCCCTAAGAAGACATCACCACCATCATATTTCTCATACTCACAGAACCACTCTCTATGGGGAGTGAAGTGAAAGGATGCACCTGAGTCAATCAACCATGCCTCATGATCTACATGTGTACTTGAAGAAGCCAAGTACACATCCCCATCTTCATCTGAGGTGGTTTTCACCTTTGTAGAAGGAGCATCATCAAATCCCTTTCCTTTATCAGGAGCTTTAGATTTACGGTCCCTTTTGTAGTGCCCTTCCTTTCCGCATTTCCAGCACACTACCTTTACAGGTTTTCCTAGAGATTTAGATCTCCCTCTAGATTTAGATCTCTCACTCGATGACTTATTTTTGTTTCTGTTCTAGGACCGTCCTCGTACAGACAAGGAATCACCATTCTGGCTCTCTGTATTTTTTCATCTCATCTCCTCTGTCAACAAGGATGAGACTATTTCATCAAACTTCAAGGCAGTTGCATTACTACCTATTGCAATAACCATAATATCCCATGAATCTGGTAGAGAACACAACAAACTGATGCGCTTATCTTCATCTAAAATTTTAATATCAACAGATAATAACTGACTTACCATAGTATTAAATGCATTCAGATGTTCTATCACCGAGTCTCCATCTTTCATCCTCAGGTTATACAACTTTTTCCGCAGGAACAATTTATTCACCAGAGACTTATATTAGTACAAAGTCCCTAACTTGTCCCACAAAGCCTTTGTCGTAGCTTCCCCTGATATATTCAACAATACTAAATCTGAGACACACAATTGTATTGTGCTCTTTGCCTTCCGATCCAACTTCTTCCATTCTTCATCATACATTCCCATTGGTTTAATACCCAGATCTACCACGATCCACTGATCTTTATCCACTAACAGATCCTCCATCTTGAGTTTCAACAACTCAAAACTTTGACCATTAAATTTCTCGATCTCTATATTTCCACTACTCGCCATCTTTCACCAACAGAATCGATCTCGCAGATCTCCCACTGAATAGGGTCTACCACAGGCCCGAGCGAAACCCCTCAGCAACAAAGGCATCCCCTTGAAGCCAAAACAGCTCTGATACCAAATGTAGGTTTTAACCATGTACTTAAATTACCTGCATACGAATTGTAAAACACATAAAATAAACAATGCGAGAGCATAACACATAAAACACATATAAACAGAGAAAACACATATACACAGAGATTTTCCCCTGGATCCCAAAACTGGGACTACCAGCTTGATTTTTCATTATATTCCTTTCAATGTTACAATACATATTTATACATGTCGAAGCATCGAATACCATGGACCGAAAACCATCGCATCCAAAACCATGGACCTAAAACCATCGCATCCAAAACCATGTGCGAAAAACATGCACAAAACCATAGGAGGGTCCGCCCAACCTAACATAGGGTCCAAAACCAAAATTTTCCAGGGTGCTGCCCCAGACCCCATAGAGTGGGGTTACGGGTACCCCTCAAACCCCTTGTGACCTCCTCCCCCCCCCCACTATGCAATCGATGCAACGTGGGCTAGTCGTGGAATGAATATAACACAACCCAACATTTTTCCTTTATTAACTTTATTACATGGATTTTTTAGCAGGGTTGTTACAGAACCCTCCCCCTTGGGGGAACATCATCCTCAGTGTTTAATTAAACCTACAACCAAAAAGATTGTTGAGAAGTAAAACATACTGGCTATGGAGCTTTATAACTTAGCTCGATGCAATATTTACAATGATCAACTTGCTGAGAAGCAAACCCACATGAAACATAATGACATGACACCCATACAACTTATTAGAGATTTATAACAAATCTCATGGCAGTATTTACATCCATATCCATATTTACATATAGAAAAACATCATGCCAAAACATATACCAAAAACATTCTCTCAACCAGCGAATAAAGAAAGATACATAGGTTGCATCTGACCACCATCTCCCATGTAGCTTCATTGGGCCCAAATTGCTTCCATTGCACTTTACCTTGCTTGATTGCTTGGTTCCGGAGCTTGAGAATCTTTTTCTTCACACCATTAGGGGAATTTTGAGGTCTAAAATTGGCCTCTTAAGGAAATTATAAAATAATAGTGGAAATAATAAAATAAGATTAGATTACATCATCAGATTTTAGAGGGAAAAAAGGAAAACCTATTTTTTCAACTCGTATTTTTAATTTATCGCCCTATGGGTTTACTCAAATTTCGATAAAAAAACTCGTTGGATGCAGAGTTTGATTCCTCATCCAAGGAGTACCCATGTTGCATAATTTCGATGGACCCTACTGCACGAAAAATGAGAAATAAATGAAAAACGTGATTGCAATCACATTTTTCATGTACTTATCATTTTTCGACTAGCAGTGTTTATCAAAAGTATGCAACATGGGTACTCCTTGGATGAGGAATTAAATTTCGCATCCAACGAGTATTCGTGCTTGAAATTTGAGTAAAACCTTAGGAGATAAGTTGAAAATACGAGTTGAAAAAGTAGTTATATTATTTTATTATTTTTTTACTTTTTTTACTCCAAAAATTGTGAATCATCCCCCATGGTTGACATCATCATCTTGAATCCTATTAGTGCTTATAAGGTTTATTTTGGTTGTACATTTTTCTTAGGAGGCCCATTTTAGACCTCAAAATTCCCTTAATTCTAAGGTTCCGACTGAAATCCTCCATCTTGATCCACTTGCAATATAGACCAGTCAATGACATGATCAACATATTTAACATACTTCTTAAGAAATGCACATGGAAAGCATCATGGAATTTAATTATCGGAGGTAGTGCAAGTCTATAGACTACTAGTCCAATCCTTTCAAGAATCTTGAAAGGTCCACAAAACTGAGTGCTAGCTTGGCACATGATCCAGTCCTCAAGGAGATCTGTTGGCATTTTGGCATCGGTGTGGCGCTATGGTACAGGTGTTGTCCTTGATGGCAACTCTCTTTGGTGACATATCTCAGTTTAGGCGCTCAGAATGAAGGAAATCTTGTATACGCAGGTTCACCTTGCCTAAGACGCGTATAAGCGCAGGTTATACATTCAAAAGTCGCGTATGCGTATACACGCACTTTTATGCACAGAAAAGCGCGTACATGGTGGGAAACTTATTTTTGGTCCATGGTTGTTAGTCCTTGGAATTTGAACCTATGGTTTTGGACCATGGTATCTCGTCAGAAGTGTTGACCCCAGGTTTTGGGCCCTTGGTATTGGTTTATTATGGTTTTGGACCATGGTATTGTGGAAGGGCTAAAACTATAAAAGAGGAAGGAGATCATGTGGCAAAGTATCATCTGATTTATTGAATATCTGATATCGTGCTAGATCTGGAATACTAGTGATTGGGTTATGGTGCAGATCTAGATCTGAATCAAGGAGGAACCTGAGTGCGAGAAGGATAAGGACTATTGATGGATCAAAATCTCAAGGCTTGAACATTTGTATCTCTGTATGATTTTGATCTGTTATATGTGGCACACTCTTGATCTATAAATCTGGGTTATCTAATGACTGAATGTTTAAAAGAATAAATTATCCTTTATAGATCTGTACGCAGGTTCAGTGAAGTGCAGGTGCGTATACACGCTTTTTCTGTGAATGAAAGAAGCGTATACGCAGGTTGGTTGTGGTACAGAAGCGTATACACGCAGATTGATGAATAGTGAAGTAGCGTACATATCTTGATTTATGTTCTAGCTGCTTCTGTTTTATTGCTGCAGTGTTCTGGGTTCAAAATTGGTGTTTGATTACAGTTACTGTGTTCTGGGTATAGCTGACAGAGAAGTGTTTATCTGATTCAGTTTTTGATTGGTGAAAAGGGTTTGGTTGATGCAGAAGTACTTGATGTTTGATTGATATTCTTGTGGATCCAGTCTGAAAATTAATGAAACGAGGTCCCTGAAAGCAGAGAGAAGGTTGCAGCCTTCTGCAGGTAGGAGCCTGCGTACTAGTATCTCAAGCTAGTACAAGAACTAAGGGGGTTGGAGCTCCCTTCCAGAAAGCTGGAGAACGAGAGAGAGTTGTAGCTCTCTGCAGGTTTCCGCCTGCGTACTGGTAAAGACTGCACCAGTGCAAAACATTGTAAAGATAAGTTTCTAATTAAAAAGAAGATAGAGACGATTTGTAGCAGGGGGTTTTCACCCACATTGGGTTTCCTCCTTATATCTTGTGTTCATGTGTGTGACTGTCTTTTGCTCTGTTTCACTAGTTCTAGTACTGTTTATTTGCTTCTGATTCACAGATTAATAACTGACATCTGAAAGATAAATCAAATTATAAGTCTGCTTTATATACGGTTTTTCCTATCTGAAGTTGCGTATATACATGGTTTTTATTAACTGAAGTAGCATATATTATCTGAAGTTGAAAAAGGAAATATTTGTCTTGATAATACTGATTCACCCCCCTCTCAGTATTATTTCCAACAATTGGTATCAGAGCCGGTCCTTCTGAAGAAGCTTGATCGCTTGAAGGAAGATCTTTCATCATGAGCAACTACGAGAGGGAAGCATCAATCAGGCCACCGGTTTTTGACGGGACAAACTTCGTATATTGGAAGGTAAGAGTTACTGCCTATCTTCAATCTCTGGGTACAGAAGTCTGGGACATCATAGAAACAGGGTATACTTTTCCATCAGCTACCCCTACAGATCCAGCTGAGAAGAAGAAATATGAAACAAATGCAAAGGCGGTCAATACTCTTCTAGGATGTCTATCTCAATCAGAATTCGTGAAAGTTATGCAGTTAAAATCAGCAAAAGAAATATGGGACAAGATTGTCCTAAGCTATGAAGGAGATGATCAGGTAAAACGAGCAAAACTTCAAACCCTCAGGATTCAGTATGAAAATCTCAAGATGTATAATGATGAAAGTGTGGCTAACTATTTTCTTCGTGTAGATGAGATTGTTAATTGTATGAAAAACTTGGGAGAAGAAATAAAAGAGGCTGTTGTGGTTGAAAAAGTTTTAAGATCCTTGTCACCTAGGTTTGAATCTAAAGTTTCTGCAATAGAAGAAAAGGAGAATCTACAAAGTCTTAAAATGTCACAACTGCACGAAATTCTTACTGCTTATGAAATGAGGAAAGGAGGTCCATAAGACAGGAGAGAAGCTGCCTTCAAGGCTTCAGGCAAAGGAGAATACTATGAATCAGGACACGTGTCAGAAGAAGAAGAAGAATCAAATTTTGTCAAAAATCTTCAAAGGGGTGCTGGACGATTCCGAGGTAAGTTACCTTTCAAGTGCTTTGCTTGTGGAAGAGTAGGTCACTATGCGGCCAAATTTCCTCATAAGGATAACATTGACAAGGGAAAGGAACCTGTTAGATGGAACAAGAAACATAATGCAAATAAGAAAATCTATTACACTCATGAAGATAGTGATGGTCTTTCAAATAGTGACGAAGATGAACGAGGTAATGAATATAAAATTTTAATGGCTTTTGAAGATGATGACTACATGGATGCTATAGATGTAGAATGTTTTTGTGAAGAGATGACTAATCTCAAAATCTGATTAGAAGAGAAAAGTGCAATTATTGATTCTCTACAATGTCAACTGGCTGAAAGGGAAAAACATCTTGAAAAATTGGAATGTGAAATTGTTTGTCTTAGAAAGGAGATTGAGAAAACAAAAGCTATTAATCTTAATTTTGTTAAAGGATCTGAAACTCTGGATGAGATTATCAATGTGTAGCGTTCTCCACTAATCAAGACAGGTCTGGCATATAATGGAGAAACATCTCAAGCTTCTACCTCCAAAAGTTATCTTGATGCAACAAAGAAGAGCGAGCAAAGGCCTAATAGAAATCATCAGGTAAATCAGGGACAGTTTACCTCAAGAATGAATAAAGACTATCAAGAAAATCGGGGACAAGCTACCTTAAGGACAAACAAAAGCTACAGTCAGCCACAGGTAAAATCTTCCCAATTTGCCTCAAGAATGGATGTCAGTAGAAACTACAATTAGTTGGATGATAGATTTGATAATCGCAGGAGTTTCTTAAATGGCCAATGTTTCTCTTGCCATAATTTTGGTCACAAAGCAGCTCAATGTGTTGCCTATAAGACAATCATGACTAGAGAAGCTCAAAAACAAAGGAATATGACTGGAATCACGAAAAGGACTTATAACAACTTTTCGGCCCTTGAAAATGAAGTTGAATGTTCTATTTGTAATAACTTTGGTCATGAAGATTCTGAATGCAGGAGCAGGTTTTGGAAGACAACTCAGAAGGAACATACCTCAAGTGCCAAAACATGGAGAATGAAGGAACCACAACCAGAAAGATGTGGGATAGCCTTCTATGCAGAAGGACAGGAAAATATATGGTATATCGACAGCGGATGTTCGAAGCATATGACAGGGGATAAAGAAAAACTTGAATCATATACTACATTAGAAAATGGAAAGAAGGTGTCTTTTGGAAATGATACCCCTGCAGCCATAAAAGGAAAAGGCACTGCTCAGTTGAAAGAACAGGTCAAAGCTGGAAATGTTTTGTATGTTGATGGCTTGAAGCATAATCTACTAAGTGTTAGTCAGATGTGCGATCAAGGAACCGAGGTAATATTTCGATCAAATGGATGTAGTGTTCGTGATCTTGATACAGGAAAAACAGTGATCAAAGGCAGAAGAACTCCAAATAATCTATACATATTTGAAGAAGGACAACAACAATGCTATTTGAGCAAGGATGATGAACACTGGTTATGGCACCGGAGGTTGGGGCATCTAAGCTTTTCACAAATAAGGAAAGCATGCAAATATCAGGCAGTTCGTGGTCTTCCAGATATCAAAATACCAGACAACACCATATGCAAATCATGTCAGTTTGGTAAGCAAACCAGAACTAACTTTCCTGAGAAGGAAGGATCAGCTAGCAGGCCTCTTGAGCTAGTCCATACAGATGTATGTGGTCCATTTAGGACAAGGTCACCTCGAGGAGAAGAATACTTGATATTATTCATTGACGACTTCTCCAGGTTTGTTTGGTTAGGACTTATGAAGCACAAAGACGAAGCATTCGAAAAATTCAAATCATTCAAAGCCTTGGCTGAAAATGAATCAGATTACAAAATTAAGTGCCTTAGATCTGACAGAGGTGGGGAGTTTACCTCAAATGAATTTTTCGATTTTTGTGAAGAACATGGAATAAAAAGGGAATTCTCTACAGCTAGGACTCCTTAACAAAATGGAGTGGTGGAAAGGATGAACAGAACAATCCAACAAATGGCTCGTGCTATGCTTGATGAGTTTGGAACTCCCGCAACCTTCTGGGGTGAAGCTGCATATGCTGTGGTTGTTATTCTCAACAAAAAAAATGTCCGAGTGAACATCACTCAAACTCCTCATGAGCTCTGGTATGGTGAGACTCCTTCGGTAAAGCATTTCAAAATTTTTGGGAGCAAATGCTATATTAGGAATACTGATGAGCAGCTTGGCAAACTTGAACCTAGAGCAGATGAAGGCATTCTCCTTGGTTATTCTCCTCACAGCAAAGCATATAAGTGTTACAATAAAAGACTTGGAAGAATTGTTGACAGCATTGATGTAGTGGCTGATGAAAAAGGATACATCCCTAGGCAAGTAAATCATGAAGATATCGATGAGGATGAAGACTAGTCTCCAAATCAGACAAATGATGAAGAAGAACCTCAAGAGGCACTAGAGGGACAGACAAGGATAGAAGAGAAGACTCCATCCAGGTACATTCAAAAGAATCATCCAGAATCTCATATTTTGGAGCAGAAAGAAGCAGGTGTACAAACTAGAAGAACAATTGCAGAAGCCTCAAGCTATTTGGCATTACTCTCCTCCACTAAACCATAAAATGTAAAAGAGGTGTGCAAAGATGAATGCTGGGTCAAGGCAATGAATGAAGAACTTGAGCAGATCGAAAAGAACAACACTTGGGAGTTGGTTCCTAGACCAAAAGATAAGAATGTCATAGGAACAAAATGGATCTTCAAGAACAAGTTGAATGAAAATGGGGAAGTTATTAGAAACAAGGCCAAGCTTGTTTGTAAAGGGTATGCTCAACAAGAAGGAATAGACTTTGAAGAAAATTTTGCTCCCGTTGCTAGACTTGAAGCCATTCGATTGTTCCTTGCTCTCTCAAGCTTTCAGAAGTTCAAAGTATTTCAAATGGACGTGAAGTCAGCCTTTCTGAATGGAGACTTAGAAGAAGAAGTATACATCGAGCAACCAGATGGGTTCATCCTTGGGAATGATCCAAATCTTGTATGCAGACTTAAAAAGGCTCTCTATGGGCTTAAACAAGCTCCAAGGGCTTGGTACTATCGTTTGGATAAATACCTTCATCAACAAGGTTTTTCAAAAGGATCAGTAGATAACAATCTCTATATAAAAATTGAAAATAACAAATTGCTAATACTTGTTGTGTATGTAGATGATATTATCTTTGGAAGCAATGAAGAAGCTATGAGTCAAAGCTTTGCCTTGGTGATGCAGAAAGAATTCGAAATGTCCTTGCTTGGAGAACTGACATACTTTCTTGGATTGCAAATCCAACAAAATGAAGACGGTATCTTCTTGTCTCAAACCAAGTACCTCAAGCATATTTTGAAGAAGTATGGCATGGAAGATTTAAAACCAGTATGTACCCCCATGGTTACAGGATGCAGCCTCAGTGCAAATGATGAATCGGCAGCAGTGCATCAACCAACATATAGATCTATGATTGGAAGTCTACTTTATTTGACAGGTACTCGACCAGACATCATGCATGCAGTGGGAATAGTTGGAAGATTTCAGGCAAATCCAAAGGAAACTCATCTTCAGGCAGTCAAGAGAATCTTCAAGTACCTTCAAGGAACTCAAAACTATGGCTTATGGTACCCTAGAGATACAGATCTCACACTTCATGCTTACACAGATGCAGATTGGGCCGGAAGCGTGGATGACAGGAAGAGCACAAGTGGTGGTGCATTCTTTATGGGTTCCAGATTAGTATCTTGGTTCAGCAAGAAACATAGTTCGATTGCTTTATCTACAGCTGAAGCGGAATATGTGGCTGCTGCATCTTGTTGCACTCAACTTCTTTGGATGATGCAAACCTTGCAGGATTTTCAAATCACTTGTACTCCACCTGTCTCTATCTTATGTGATAATACAAGTGCAATAAGCATTTCAAAGAATCCTGTCATGCATTCAAAGACCAAGCACATACCTATCAAATATCACTTTCTTCGGGAACAAGTGCTTGAGCAAAAAGTCAAGTTGGAGTATGTTCCTTCTAAGGAACAAATTGCTGATATCCTCACCAAACCACTGCCCAGGGAAACTTTTGAATATCTCAGACAAAATCTGGGAGTAGTTGATGCTTCATCCTGCTGTTGAAGCTTGTCTGTTTCAAAGAAAAGTTGGTGTATGCGAGTTGGATGAGGGGAATCCATGTACATATGCCAATTTATGCAGGTGCAGTCGCGTATATGGAGGTCTGAAGAAAATCAGCAAGGACAGACTCTGGTTGAAGAGAGTCTGATATGGGTCTGTCAGAGACCATCAGGCACAGGTTCAGGGGGAGCAGATAATCTTCTAATAATGCATTGTTGGCATTACCTTAGAAGCTCTTGGTTCTAGCTGTTTTTGGTTCAGGTGGATCAGCTGCAGAAAGAAGAACATAAGGGGAACATGGTTGCTGATGTATACAGTGATTGTCAGATGCTGCTGATAGTAGTTATTGGTGATTTGCATAGTCTTGATATTTCGTCTCTATGTCATGTATATCTTTTTTTTATCAAGGTCATGTAACGGCCTATTTTGGTTTCCCCACTATGCCTGGGATGATTGATGCAATTGGTTGTCATATGTAAATTTTTGATGTATCCCCACTTGGTTGGGTGATGGTTGTATGTATTGAGTCTTTTGGTGATAGGAAGGTCTTTTATGATGTATACGTCATGGTTCTTCTTAAAGAACACCTTTTTGCAGATATTGCCTACAGTCAGGGGGAGCATGTTCAGCACAGCAGAGCAGAGATATCAGCATGCACTCAGGGGGAGCACAACCCTTTGCCCTTGATGACAAAGGGGGAGAATGAATTTGAGGATCTTGGGATTGCCATCAAGTCCAAAGGGGGAGATTGTTGGCATTTTGGCACCGGTGTGGCACTATGGTACAGGTGTTGTCCTTGATGGCAACTCTCTTTGGTGACAGATCTCAGTTCAGGCGCTCAGAATGAAGGAAATCTTGTATACGCAGGTTCACCTTGCCTAAGACGCGTATACACGCGGGTTATACGTTCAAAAGTCGCGTATGCGTATACACGCACTTTTATGCACAGAAAAGCGCGTACATGGTGGGAAACTTATTTTTGGTCCATGGTTGTTAGTCCTTGGAATTTGAACCTATGGTTTTGGACCATGGTATCTCGTCAGAAGTGTTGACCCCAGGTTTTGGGCCCTTGGTATTGGTTTATTATGGTTTTGGACCGTGGTATTGTGGAAGGGCTAAAACTATAAAAGAGGAAGGAGATCATGTGGCAAAGTATCATCTGATTTATTGAATATCTGATATCGTGCTAGATCTGGAATACTAGTGATTGGGTTATGGTGCAGATCTAGATCTGAATCAAGGAGGAACCTGAGCGCGAGAAGGATAAGGACTATTGATGGATCAAAATCTCAAGGCTTGAACATTGGTATCTCTGTATGATTTTGATCTGTTATATGTGGCACACTCTTGATCTATAAATCTGGGTTATCTAATGACTGAATGTTTAAAAGAATAAATTATCCTTTATAGATCTGTACGCAGGTTCAGTGAAGTGCAGGTGCGTATACACGCTTTTTCTGTGAATGCAAGAAGCGTATACGTAGGTTGTTTGTGGTACAGAAGTGTATACACGCAGATTGATGAATAGTGAAGTAGCGTACATATCTTGATTTATGTTCTAGCTGCTTCTGTTTTATTGCTGCAGTGTTCTGGGTTCAGAATTGGTGTTTGATTACAGTTACTGTGTTCTGGGTATAGCTGACAGAGAAGTGTTTATCTGATTCAGTTTTTGATTGGTGAAAAGGGTTTGGTTGATGCAGAAGTACTTGATGTTTGATTGATATTCTTGTGGATCCAGTCTGAAAATTAATGAAACGAGGTCCCTGAAAGCAGAGAGAAGGTTGCAGCCTTCTGCAGGTAGGAGCCTGCGTACTAGTATCTCAAGCTAGTACAAGAACTAAGGGGGTTGGAGCTCCCTTCCAGAAAGTTGGAGAACGAGAGAGAGTTGTAGCTCTTTGCAGGTTGCAGCCTGCGTACTGGTAAAGACTGCACCAGTGCAAAACATTGTAAAGAGAAGTTTCTAATTAAAAAGAAGATAGAGACGATTTGCAGCAGGGGGTTTTCACCCACATTGGGTTTCCTCCTTATATCTTGTGTTCATGTGTGTGACTGTCTTTTGCTCTGTTTCACTAGTTCTAGTACTATTTATTTGCTTCTGATTCACAGATTAATAACTGACATCTGAAAGATAAATCAAATTATAAGTCTGCTTTATATACGCGGTTTTTCCTATCTGAAGTTGCGTATATACGCGGTTTTTATTAACTGAAGTAGCGTATATTATCTGATGTTGAAAAAGGAAATATTTGTCTTGATAATACTGATTCACCCCCCTCTCAGTATTATTTCCAACAAGATCTTCTTGGGATTGATGCATAATACACTTGTTCCCAAACCAGAAACTCCTTAAAAAAACTATTTTGATTTTCATAATTTTTTTGCCTATCTTGTGCTGCCTTTAGATTCTTCTTGATTACGTGTATTTCTTGTTCCATCTCTACCAACATATACAGTCCTATAAACACCTTGTTTACTGGATCACTCCAACGGATGGGAGTATTATAACTCTGCCCATAGAGTGCCTCACAGACTCATGCTTAATGACTCCTGATAACCATTATTTTAAGATAACTCAACCAGCGAAAGATACTCCTCCCATCTCCTTTGTTGATGCATCACATAAATCCTCAACATTTCCTCCAATATCCTGTTGATCCTCTCTATATGTCAGTTTATCTGTGGATGATAAGTTATGTTGAAGGCCAACTCCATCCCCAAACCTGCAAATAGCTCCTTCCAAAACTTGGAAGTGAGCTTAGCATCCCTGTCTGACACAATCTTCTTTGGAACACCATGCAACCTTACTACATCTATGATGAATACCTATGCCACATCACTAGCTGAATATGTAGATTTTACTAGAACAAAGTGCTTTACATTTTTCAACTTGTCTACCACAACCATGATGGAATCATGTTGTATTGATGTCCTCGACAAACCAACAATCAAATTCATGGAAATGACCTCCCACTTCCACTCTGGAATCGAAATCGGCTATAGTAATCCACCTAGGTGCTTACATTCTGCATTTACCTATTGACAATCCAAGCATCTAGCCACAAACTTTGCCACTTCCTTTTTCAAATTCGGCCAATAATAGAACTTCTTCAATGATGTCAATGTCTTCTAGTATCTTGGGTGACTTGAATACGGTTTTGCATGAAACTCTCACAAGATAGTCTTCTTGAGCTCATTGTTTTTTGGGACATATATCCTATCTCTAAATCCAATAAAACCATATGATGTAAGATGATAGTGCACATCCAGCTCACCTATACCCTATTGTAACCCGTGCATAAGCTCCATGTACCTGCGATCTTGTTGTCCTTCCTGTAAGATCCGATCATGTAAGTTTGTCCCATAGTAGCTCATAGTTGCTACATGATTTACAGATATCCTCCTGCTAATAGCATATGCAACCCTATTCTCTTTTCCCTTGATGTACCTAATCTCAAAATCAAACTCACTGAACATGGACAAACATCTAGCTTATCTAACATTTAGATTCGGTTGGTCAAACAAGTATCTCAATCTACTATGATCGCTCATTACAAACCTCCTGCCAAGAAGATAGTGTCTCCACATATTTAGTGCATGGATGATCGTTTCCAACTTAAGATCATGTGTCGGATAATTTTTCTCATGCTCATTCAGTTTCCATGACTCATAGCACACTACATGTCCTTCCTACATAAGGACTCCAACAAGTCCTCTCTTGCAAGCATTAGTACACACCACAAACTCTTTGTCCAGCTTTTCGATATTTAACACTAAAGGATTCGTTAAAAATTGCTTCAATTGCTCAAAACTTGTTGCACACTCTTCTATCCATTCAAATTTCTTACCTCATCCACATTTCTATCCGAGTGAAGTTTCAGATGAACCTCCTATAGTAACTTTCTAGCCCCATGAATAAATCTTACCTCATCCACATTTCTATGGAAACAATATGTCCCAAGTAATGTATCTTTATCTGAAAGAAATTGCATTTACTAAGCTTAGAATACAACCGATGCTCTCTTAGCAATCTCAATACTATTGCTAAGTGTTCGACATTCTCTTTCTCTTTTTTTAGAATATATCAATATGTCATCAATGAATAAAATAAAAAACTTGTCCAGATAAGGATGCAATACATTATTCATCAAGCACATAAAAATAGTTGGAGCATTAGTCATACCAAATGGAACTACAATAAACTCATAATGCCTATACTTGGTCTGAAAAGTTGTATTTTAAATGTCCTCTTCTTTAATATGTACTTGATGGTATCTTGATATCAAATCAACCATTGAGAACATTGTTTCTCTCTTCAACTGATTGAACAAGTCATCAATCCATGAAAACAAATACCTATTCTTAATGGTCACCTTGTTTGACTACCTATAATCAATGCATAGCCTGATAGTACCATCCTTCTTCTTCACAAACAACACTGGTTCACCCCACAGTGACACACATGGCCTAATGTATCCCTTTTCAACCATTTCCTTCAATTACAACTTCAATTCTACTAACTCTAGATTGCTCATCTTGTAAGGTTTCTTCGATGCTAGTGATGCCCCTGGTACCAACTCAATAGAAACTGTCACTTCTCTATGAGGTGGAAACTATGAAATATTTGCTGGAAGCACATGCTGAAACTATTGTAAGCTTGGGTACATTCTCAATACCTCTACATCCTCAACATCCTTACCTTTATCACTAGAAAAATGCGCTACAAATAACACACACCCTTGTCTGTGACTATGATTTTCCTACATATTTGTCACCATTCTAATTGACATGGCTTTCTTCTTGCTGTAGAAATTCTCACTGTAGATTAAAGTGATTATGCAATAGACTAAAGAAAAATACTTAATCTACTTCTACAATCAAACTTTCGGAAGCTTAATCAGTTTGAGCAAGATAAAACAGAAAACATATAACAGAGAAGAAGATTCAATACACATGAAACATAGAAGAATAATCCGGGGAAAGCCTCAACTAAAAACCCTGCTACCTATATTATCATACAAGTGGAAATATCTTAGGATTACACAAAGCTTTAGCTCTCACATCTATCCAGCTCTCAGTACAATCCCTCATTGCTGCTTATAGATAGAATAGACAACTCATATTCTTTCTTCTTTGTCCTCCAAGCCTCCTATTTCCTTGCGCAGTTTTCCTTGGGTGCTCCAGCTGTAACCTTGTGTGACACTGATCTCACACACTACTCCAACACACTGTAAAATTACGCAAATCTCAAGGAATGAATTCCTTTTGCATGCAAGATATTTTCTTATAGAAAATTCTAGCAACTGATAGTACACTATCCCTGCCTTTAATCTTAACTGGGTCTTTGTCTGAACTGACATGCATGAGTTATTTATGAGAGAATATTTAGTTATCTGGAGTTCACTAGTTTCATGCATGCATGCATTAACTGACTAAACTCACAATTAGTTCCTCAAACTGTTTGGAACTAATTTAATTCAACTTAACTCGGTTAACTGAGCTAACTAATTACAACTCAAATACAACTCATCCTTATCTCCTTAATTAAGGGACAACTTCCTCAATCAAAGGGATAACTGGTGCATGACTTCACAAAGACTTCTAGCTTGAATTTCTCCAACTAATTAACTCAAGATGAATTAATTAATTATTTTTCAAGCAACTGGTGAGACTAAATTCGAATTTTAATTCTCAATTTTAATTCAAGGAAAAATTAAAATTGGAATATTCTTGTTGCCACATTTCAACACTCCCTCTCAAAAAGAAAGGGATTATCTGCCACCCCGATCCTGTCTCTATGGAACTCGAATTTACACTTTGACAATGCCTTAGTCAAAATGTCAGCATCTTGCTCCTTGGTCGAAATATACTGCAACAACATGATCCTCCTCGCCACACAGTCTCTGAGATGATGATACCGAATGTCGATGTGCTTGGACCTGTCATGAAATACTGGATTCTCAGAGAGTTTGATACAACTCTGATTATCACAATAGATCACAGTTGGATCCATCCTTTGATCAAACAAACCAACTAGAATTTTCTGCATCCAAATGGCCTCACATGCTGCCTAACTTGCAGCCATGTATTCAGCCTCTGCTGAGCTGAGTGCAATCGACCTCTGTTTCCTGTTGTACCAAGAAACTGCAGCTGACCCAAGGTTGAAAATTCCTCCTGATGTGCTCTTCCGATCTAATGGACTCCCTGCCCAATCTGCATCTGTGAAGCCCTATAGCTTCACTCCCTCTGTTCGTCTATACCATAATCCATACTGATATCATGGGGGCTTCACTCAATGAACCTCTGAAACAATGTAAACTCTGAAACGGGAACTGATACTGTTACTTGTTTTGTAGAGATAGCAAAAAAGTGACCCGATTTTAAAAAGGGATGATGCAAAACACACATGTTTTTTTTAGAGCATAGTTTTTGGCACTATAAATTTTTTATGTACATTGCATTTTAGAATGGTAGTCATTTTGATGTTGATTTAAAAGTGGTAATTCTACACCATGCCCTTTTTTTAAAAGGGATTTTTTTTTTTTTTTTTTAATGTATGAAATGTAAATAATTATTTTGTAAATTTAATAACTTTGGAAGTGGTCTTCTTCTTCATATTTTCTTGTTTTTAATTTTATTTTTATTTTTTTTGTAGTGAAGTTTTTATTGTTTTGCTTATTTAAAGAAGAAGGTCAATATTTTGCATTTTTGATATTCTACATATTTATACATCGTTAATTAAGTTTCAATCCACATGAAATAATTGTCTCTAAAAAACATATATAAAAGTATATATAAAAAGACAAAAATGAAAAATAAAAAATGTTAAAAAAAATTATCTCATAAACCATAAAAGAATTTGGGATATATATATATATATATATATATATAAGTAAAAAATAGAGAAATTAAAAAAAACATTAATAGCAAAAACTAGGAAAAAAAAATTAAAAACAAGCTAATTAAAAAAAAAAATAACGAAAAAAATTAAAAAACTAGTAAAATTAATATTAAAAAAAACAAAAATTAACTCAAATTAAAAAAAAAAAAACCAAAAAGATATTAAAATTATTTAAAAAAACCTAAAAAATATTAAATATATAAAAAAAAAAAACCAAAAAAATTTAAACATTTAAATTTGTTTTTAAACAATTTTTTTTTATTAAAAAAAATCATGATTTTTTTTTTTTTAAACGAATTAAAATTTTTAATTTGAAATTTAAAAATTTTAAAAAATTATTTAAAAAAAAATAAATTTTTTTTAATGGATTTTTTAAAAGCAATTTTTTTTTTTAAATAATTATTATATTATTATTATTTTTTAAACATTTATTTTTTCTTATTTAAAAAAAAATCATTACAAAAAATTTATGCGTATAAAAACTTTTAATTTAAAATTTTAAAATATATAATTATTATTTAAATAAAATTTAACGTGTAAACATTTTTAATTTAAAATTTTAAAAATTATATTTTTTATTTAATAATTTTTTTTTTAAATTGCCTTTTTCCTGCCCCCTGGCTAGCCGTGGTGGCTCGGCTGCGGGCGGAGGGTCCTGCGCGCAGGCCTCCACCCGCAGCCGAGCCACCACGGGCGGTCGGGGGGCGGGTGTCCGATTCGCGTGTGTTCATGGCATACTAAACAAAACCCCTGATTGGACTACATATTGGAAAATACCTCTAAAAATCACATTATTTAACCCCTGACCAATATGAACCCAATACACCTCCCCAATTTAAAGAACCCTAATTTCACTAGATATTGTAGGTATCCATTTTTTCATTAACATTTTTTATACCCATTTAGCTTTAAGCTCCATTTTTTATGCTTGCTAATATATAAACCCCTTACCCCCTATATATCCCCCATTATATTAAGTCAAATTTTCCTTATTATATATCCCCCAATATGAACCCACGAGGTATGGTATTACTCCACTAGTGAAGCCCCCGTGACTGAGATGTGCCTCTGAGGTATCTCAAAACATGCTTCGCTACCTTCCAAAACATCCTGGTAGGCTGAACCATAGGTTGACTCAGCTGGTTCACCACATAGCACAAATATGGTCGTGTGTTCACTAAGTACATTAATGAACCCACAAGCTGCCAATACAAAGTAGCTTCTGCTACTTCTCCTGAAGTAGCATCTTCCTTCCTCCAGTTACCTGCTAGAGGAGTCTGCGTGAGCTTGCACTTCTCCATGTGGAATCTCCTGAGTATCTCATTGGCATACTTGCCTTGAGACACAAACAACTCACCATCCTTCTGCCACACTTCCATGCCAAGGAAGTAGTGCATGAGACCCATGTCTTTAATCTTGAATTCCCTTGCAAGGTCCTTCTTGCAAGATATGATCAACTCAGTATCACCTATCAATATGAGATCATCAACATAAAGAAAAATGATCAACTGCTTACCTTCTACCGTGATGTGGTACAGGTTTGCATCCACTTCACTCTTTGTGAAGCCCAACCCAGTGAAGTAGTTGTCGATCTTGGTGTACCAAGCATGAGGTGCTTGCTTCAACCCGTACAAAGCTCTCTTGAGTCAGCACACATGCAACTCACGATCGAAGGTCTCAAAACCTTCTAGTTGCTCTATGTACACCTCTTCCTCAATCTTGCCATTGAGGAATGCAGTCTTCACATCCATCTGATGGATCTTCCAACCCATCTGTGCTGATAGTGCCAACACCAATCTGATAGATGAGTACCTTGCTACAAGAGAAAAAGTCTCATCATAGTCGATCCCCTCAACCTGTGAGAAACCACAAGCAACAAATCTTTCCTTGTGTTTCTCCACATTACCATCAGCAGCTTGCTTTACCTTGTAAAGCCAATGGGAACTCACAACTCACTTGTTCTCCGGTCTTGGAACAACATCCCAAACACTGTTTCGAACTATGGAGTCATAATCCTCCACCAGAGCATCAACCCAAATCGGTTGCTGCACTGCTTCCTCAAAGGAAGATGGCTCGGTTTCAACACATTCCCCAACAAGGGCCATGTATCCAGTGTACCTATCAGGTGACCTCCTCTATCTACGATGAGAAGATGGTTCTCCCACATTCTCTCTCGCATCTGACAACAATCTGTCAACTTCTCTCATGTGCTTCCGTTCCTCTCTGGAAGACTCTACTTGAGTGGATGTGTCCACTCTTGGAACCTCTGCATGCGGCTGCTCCGCATCAGTCTGAGGATCCTCCTCCTTAGGAACCAAAAGTTCCTCCATAGCCTATAGTTGGAGCTCCCTCTCAAGGGAAACTCGCATGGCCTTCTGCTCATCAAACTTGAGATCTCTGCGAACCACTATCCTCCGTCTGGTAGGAAAGTACACCCGATAGTTGTGAGGTATCAGTGTGCCCCACAAGTATTCCCAACTCAGCTGTCATCTCAAGTTTCTTCCGGGCATCCTTGGTCACATGGAAATATACCAATGAGCCAAAGATCCTGAAGTGACCCACATTTGGTCTCTTCCTGGAGAAAGCTTCCTCTAGTGTCTTCATCCCAAGAATGCGATGTAGGCTTCTATTATGCAAATAGACCACTGTGTTGCATGCCTCAGCCCACAAGTGAAGTGGTAGGCCTTGGTCATGCAGCATCGCCCGAGCTACCCCCATAATTGCTCTATTCTTCCTCCCAACCACCCCATTCTGTTGTGGGTGATGAGGTTCCGTCAACTCCCGTTTAATTCCTTCTGCTACACAGAAGTCCTTAAACTCTTGAGAGACAAACTCTCCACCATTATCGCTTCACAAGACCTTGATCTTCATCCTTGATTCTTTCTCAATCAAAGCTTTGAACTCACAAAACTTTGAGAAGGTTTGATCCTTCTTCTACATGAAATAGATCCAGCATTTACGAGAAAAATCATCAATGAAAATCACATAATACCTTTGTTTCATGGTGGATGCTATCGAGAATAGTCCACACACATCAATATGAACTTACTCCATGATTGCTTCAGCTCGATTGTCTCGATCATGAAAGGAAGACTTGGTGTACTTTCCCAAGCTACAACCTTTGCATATGTCCACTTGCTCAAGTTTACCTTTGGGAAGTCTAGTAGAGATCTGCTGCATTATCTTCAAGGCCCCATGATGCAAGTGGCCCAACTGCCTATGCCATAACTCACCAATGTCTTGGCTTTGCACCAATTCTACTTTCAAACTCAATGCAGCACAATCATCTACCTCTAGCTTGTAGAGTTTCTTCACTCGAATCCCAATCCTCTTGGTCTGACCTGTGGCTATGTGTCTCAGGAATGCCTTTCCTTTACTGAAGACAACAACATAGCCTTTGTCTTCCAACAATGCAACCAATACCAAGTTCTTCTTCAGTCTAGGCACATACTTTACATTAGTCAGGGTGAGAGAAGCTCCATGCTCCCTCTGAAAAGTAACTGTGCCTTCTCCTGAAACACAATACTTTTCATCATCACCCATCTCTATGCACATCTTGAGGTCTTTCTCCTCCAAGGTATTGAATAAACTTTTATCGACGGTCATGTGGAATGAGGCTCCACCGTCCACATACCAAACACAAACCACCATCTATGAAACCATGCATGCAATGAGGGTAAAATCCAATTCGAACTGAGAGGCTAATGCCTCACCTTCTGATCCTTTTGAGGATCCCTTCTTGGATTTCTTCAATGGGAAATTAGTTGCATAATGGCCCACCTCATGAGAATTAAAGCATCTCACTTTAGATTTGTCAATCTTCTTCCCTCCATGAGAAGAAATCGATTTGGAATGGGAAGCCTTCCCTTTCCCTTTCCTTGCCTTACTTGCTAAGGCTAGATTTTCTTCATCATCATGCTTAGATGAAGAACCATCTCTAGTGCTCCTCCTGATCTCCTCCTGCATCAGATCTGACCATAGTCATTCCCAATCCGACAATTTCTCTCTTCCATTCACTGAGTCCTGGTAGTTATTCTAGCTCTTTGGAAGACTGAGGAGAGCAAGGCTCACCATATCATCATCGACTGTCGTTATTCCCACACTACCAAGCTCATCTCTACAGGTGGTGAGCTTGTTTAGATATGTAGAAATAGTGTCACCCTTCTCACACTTTATTTTCCGAAGCTTATCCTTGAGCGCCAGTTTCCTCTGGTTGCTACTGTTCTAATATAGTTCTTTCAATGTCTTCCACATTGAAAACGGAGTCTCCTTCCCATGAAGACTCAAGACAATATGGTCTCGAACTCCCTCTAGAAGAATCCTCCTCGCCTTCGCCACAGACTTCTTTCATTCCGCCAATTCTTGTGCATTAGCTGCAGCTAGCTTGGGGATTTATTGATCAATGAAATCCTTCAAACCATTGTCTTCTAATACCGCTTCCATGCGATCCTTCCATGCTATGTAATTCAAGCTTCCATCCAGTGCATACTTGAGTCTCAAGCCATTGAACGCCATTGGTGAAATTTGAGATGTGATAAGAATTTGATTTTGTACTTGCAATCAAGAACTTCAAACTTCGAATTTTCCCTTCTTAGTATGTTGTTCATAGCTCTTATCACCTTTGCTCTGATACCATGTAGAATTTCTCAGGGTAGATTAACTTGATTATGCAATAGACTAAAGCAAAATACTTAATCTACTTCTGTAATCAAACTTATGGAAGCTTAATTGGTTTGATCAAGATCAAATAGAACACATATAATAGAGAAGAAGATTCAATACACATGAAACACAGAAGAATACTCTGGGGAAAGCCTCAGCTAAAAACCTTGCTATTTGTATTATCATACAAGTGGAAATATCTCAGGATTACACAAAGCTTTAGCTCTCACAGCTATCCAGCTCTCAGTACAATCCCTCACTACTGCTCATAGTCAGAATAGACAACTCATATGCCTTCTCCTCTATCCTCCAAGCCTCCTATTTCCTTGCGCATTTTTCCTTGGGTGCTCCAGCTGTGACCTTGTGTGACACTGATCTCACACACTGCTCCAACACACTGTAAAACTGCGCAAATCTCAAGGAATGAATTCCTTCTGCATGCAAGAGATTTTCTTATAGGAAAATTCTAGCAACTGATAGTACACTATACCTGCCTTTAATATCAACTGGGTCTTTGTCTGAACTGACATGCATGAGTTATTTATGAGAGAATATTCAATTATCTGGAGTTCACTAGTTTCATGCATGCATGCATTAACTGACTGAACTCACAATTAGTTCCTCAAACCGTTTGGAACTAATTTAACTGGACTTAACTCAGTTAACTGAGCTAACCAATTACAACTCATCCTTATCTCTTTAATTAAGGGATAACTTCCTCAATCAAAGGAATAACTGTTGCATGACTTCACAAAGACTTCTAGCTTGAATTTCTCCAACTAATTAACTCAAGATGAATTAATTAATGATTTTTCGAGTAGTTGGTGAGACTAAATTTGAATTTGAATTCTCAATTTTAATTCAAGGACAAATTAAAATTGGAATATTCCTGTTGCTACATTTCAACACTTACCCTATAAGATCCTTTGTTCCCCATTGTCATCCAAACACTTAATGACTTTGTCATAACAATCCATCTTAGTCTTGTGAAGATATAGGCAATCCATACCCAAAATATTACTGTATGATCCCAATGACAATACATTCAAATGTGTTGAGGTAGGAATACCATTCAACTCAATGCACAAGCTCTTATCCAATGATGCACTCTCTTATTTGTACCTGTAGCCAACTGCGCTAACCATAATTCTACATGAACTTCATTATTCAAATCACACTTATCCACCAGTTCAGGACTAACATAACTATAATTAGACCTAGGGTCAATCAAAATAGAAACAACTTGATCACAAAGCTTACCATCCATCTTGATAACAATTTACTAGTGATCCGCCTGCTTGTTATCCAATGTTGCATAGATATAAGGAATGATCTTCCCAACATCCCCAACTATCTACGCCTCCTGTGCACTATAGATATGATGCCTACCACCCTGATATTATGGAAAATCTCTCTTTAAATTCTTCTTGCCACATATCCAACACTACAATGGTCCATACCATCACCTCTATTCTATTGTCCTCCAGGCTATGACCCATGTCCCTATCTAAGTACGTTGAACTTCTTATAAGGTGCGCCATTTTATTTCTCACTTGCATCCTGAGGCCTTGTTCTTTTCGGATGCCATTTACCTTTATATTTGTCTTTAAATTTCCAACCCTGCTACAATTATGTCTTACACTTTGAATACTAATAACAGTGCTTCAATTTCCCAATAACTTCCTCAAGTGATCGAGGTTCATCATACTCAATATGATCTCTAAATGCTAATGGTAATCCACTGGAAAATATTTGAACTTTGACCTTTTGATCTTTAAGCTATGATACATACCTCAATAACTCCAAAAACTTGGTCATATACTCCTCATCAGTCATCGATCCCATCTTTAGCTCATAAAATGCCTTGCCTTTGTTGTCATAGTACCTCTTTGACATAGAAAATTTTAGGGGCGAATGTTCGCCCTTTGGTGAAATTAAGGGGTTTTAAATTTTTAGTGGGCGAATATTTTGTATCATAGCACATTTTTACAAATCACCTCAAATAGTCCACCTTATTTTAAGGGAGAGGGTAAAAAAGGTAAATTTAGCCCTTGAAACTAGGAGTTACAACCTTCCATTCGCCCATTTTCAAGAATAGGTTTTATTTAAGTGAATCCTATGGGCCAAATACCATATTTATAAAAGAGGTATGGTAAATTAATAAAAATATAAATAAATTAGAGGTATGGTAAATAAATAAAACATTTTTTATATTTACTCCATAAGTCACCTTATATACATGCAAGGGTGTAAACAAATAAAAATATAAGTAAAGTGGAGGTATGGTAAATAAATAAAACGTCTTTTTATACTTACTCAAAAGGTATGGTAAATAAATAAAAATATAAATAAACTAGACGTATGGTAAATAAATAAAACCTCTTTTATATTTAGACCATAACCCTCGTTCTATTTATGAAGGCTCAAGAAAGAGGTTTTATTTCAGTGAATCCTATCGGCCAAATACCATATTTGTAAAAGAGGTATGGTAAATTAATAAAAATATAAATAAACGAGAGGTATGGTAAACAAATAAAACATTTTTTTATATTTACTCCATAAGTCACCTTATATTTACGAACACTCAAAAAATGCGTTATATTTAGGTGAAACCTATGGGCAAAATACTATGTGACAAATACCATGGACTAGATTGTTATTAATACCACGCAAAAAAACATTATTAACCCTAGTATTAGCATTAATAAAAATAAAAATGGCACATGGTATTGACCCATGGTATTCACCAAAATGGCACATGGTATTGACCCATGGTATTCACCTGGAATGTAGCCTATTTAAATGGGAGAATTAAACCAGCATATATCCATCTTTACTTTACTCTGGATCTACTAACCCCCGAGAGGTATCAAATATCATGATATGCAAACTAGCATAGAGTCAAAAAATATTTGATCCCTCTCGGGGCTTGGTGGATCAAGAGTAAAAATGATTTTGTAATGTAATGTATGTTAACATTTTAGCTTGGTTAAAATAAAAAATAAAATAAAATTGAACTATTAATTTTATTAATTTTTATAAATTACTAATAGTAATTTCTAAGCTCCAGGTTTATGATAACCCATGGTAATACCGTGGTATTCATGTGAGCATAGACTATTTAAAGGGGAAATTCTATCATCTTAGATCCATCTTAATTCTGGGTCTACCAAGTGCTTAGAGGGATAAATAGATTTCATTCCCCTAAGAATGGTAGATGTGGAGTTAAGATGGATATAGGTTGGTTTTTATGATAACGAAGATATTAAATAGACTTAGGAAATTATAATGTAAAAACATCTTAAGGTGAATGGTTAAAGCATAGACATTGGACAAGTATATTTGTATACTTCTGTTTTAAAATGAAACAAATCTAGGGCTAAAAGGAATGGATTGATTGCACTAGTCATCCTTCTATAACTTTCCAACATATGCTGGAGTGAACAGATTGTAATTTGGATAATTTTTCTAACTGCAAACAGGAACATACTTGTGTATTGGCAGGGTGGTTACGAGGTCCCTAGAAGTGATGAATTTGAATTTTTCTTGGTTTTATATATAGTATTAGGTTTTTTCTCTTGCTTTCTGTGAATGACACAGGTGAATTTTATCCTACACCCAATAGGTTATCGATATGTAATTTCAATAATTTTGATTTCAAAAGATATTTTAAAGAAATGCAATGATTTCATTTGTGTATTCAATAAACACAATATTCTAATGGAATTCTGCATTTGTGGTTTACCTATATAGATTCCATGGAGAAGTGTTAGTGGTGTGACATCAATTGTCCTCAAGCAGAGGCTTTAGTTTTACTCTTTTTGGAAGAAAATACTTTCTTCCAACATTTTTGAGTTCCATGAAAAATTTGAAAGTCCTAATAGTATTCAATTATGGGTTCAAGAGAGACATAGTATTCAATTATGGGTTAAAGAGATCCACACTGAATGACCTATTGGCCTTATCTTCACTTAGTTTAAGACTATTCACTTGGAGAGCCTGCATGTGCCCCCACTTCAAGAGCATAGTAAAGTCATGTAGAACTTAGAGAAGCTATGTTTAAGCTTTTAGTGAAGAATGGAAAAATGTCTGGGTTCAATAACAACCAGTCGAGCATTAAGCTTCCAATAATGCTAGATTTTAACCTGCAACACTTTTGTGATTTGGAGGAGATTCCCCCTCGTATTTGTGAGACATCTTCAGTTGTGAATTGTGTGGAGCTATAAAAAGGGTCTCTTTCACCTCTAATTAACTCACATTAGTTGTCAATCCAGGAACGTTTTGTTATTTCAAAGAGTGTCTCAGTCTGAGGCTATCATTTGCCAGAGTAATGCTAGTAGTACAGTGTTCAGAAATACAAGAGTAAATGGATGCTTGTTTACAACAAACTAATTCAAAAGATTAAACTACACATTCAGAAAACTAAGCAAGTTATCAGTCAAGGGTTCAGTAGCAGTAACTCATCCCTTTGTAAACTGATGGAACTAAGGTAAATCAGAGAACAGATCTTGGATTTGGGAGCGAGGTAGTAAATGTTAGTGCTCACTACAGCCCTGGATCGTTCTTCACACCAAAATAAAAAAGGATAGGAAATGGAATGGCAGATAAGAAATGGAACAACGAAATAAGAAATAAAACAACAAATTTGAAATGGAACAACAAATCTGAAATAGAACAACAAACAGGAAACTGTAACAGCAGCTAAGTCTAGCAAGCAATAACACCTTAGTCTACAAAATCAAATGCACGAATTGTGACCTACAAGAATCAAATGGAAATCCTTCACTCTTAAGGACGAAATGAACAACACACCAAAATTGAACAACACTGATTAATGATGAATTATAGAACAACACTTCAAAACCATATATGCACACGGCACACCTTAATAGTAACCTGATTTTGGTAAACCAATTATCACTCTTAGTTATAAAAGATTATGACTGTGTTTCAAAATCGAACAACAATGTATATAGATCCAACAATTGCAAACAACATAATCGCTAAGATGAATTCTGTAATATCAATGAATAAGTGCACAACGCAGAGGCTCTGTAATTGAACAACAACAATATTCTGTAAAGACTGACAGTATTATATCTACACTTAGAAGAACAGTGATACGTTGTAGAGTCAATGCAATAGTTATGTCTCAGTAAAGTAAACATAACATAGCATGTGATGTAAACTAATAAAACACATCAGATTACCAAATAACACTGATAAGCAAACCACACATAAAACAAACGTAATAGTACAGGAGCAAGTGTCCTCCAGGGTCGGGCCCTTAGCCAGGGTCGGGCCCTTAGCCTCCAGGGGTACACCGCTTGCAGTTATTGCAGACTCAGGGATGAAATAGCAACCGAGTTTGTATTAATGCATAAAATGGAATTACAGTAGATCAGTTCTCAATGAGACTCGATGATCAAAGTTTCAATCTTCAGAGAAATTACATAAAACATAAGGATTCGACCCCCTCGAGCTAACAGTGCTGCCCCTTTTATAATGATGAAGGCGGAGATGTCTAGGTGCAAAAATAGTTAAAGCAGCGATCCCTCAGGATCAAAGGATCCTGAGGGATTCGCCGAACCGTTAGTTCTCAGTTATCTCTTTTCCTTCTTGCACCAAGCCGACATCTCCACTTCCTTTCCAGGGCTGATTCGCTTTGATCTGTTTTGCCTTGTTTGCATACGGTTCCCTGTCAAAGGGACAACGGTTAACCCGGCCTTGTTCTTTCCTTCAGCATAGCAGTATTTTGTTTTCCCTTCTTTCTGCATAAGAAAATGACAATTGTCAGTGTTTCCGCTTTGCACATTAATCTCACAGGTTTTATTACAATTCCTTATCATTTTCCTAGTTCATGATGCAAAAGGTTTGTAAGTTCTAATGAAAAGATGCTGAAATAATTACCAAAAACATACCTTCATTAGTACTCCACACACCCCCCTGCTTACCCCTTTTCATGCCCTCATGAAAACATTGTAGTTGACATGTAAGGCAGTGAGAGAGTAGGCTGGAAATGGAATGTCATGTGGAGGTCTACAGCCATGATGCATAACTAGGTGTTCAAAGAAATGGCCTGTCTGACCCTCAGGCATCTCATATAGGGCTTGGTACCCAGGTGCAGGGTGCCAAATAATTGGACTTCGGAACCTATATCCTAACCAGGATGTCCCTGCCCTCAAAATGACTTCGCCATAGAGGTGCAAGCGATCGGCGTCTAACTTAAAATTTTCATACTTAAATGGCTCCTTGAGTTGGATATTCGGATTAGAGATCTGATATCGAAATTTAGCCGCATCAATGGCAAGGTCTTTAATAGTGAAAAAGTATTCTATTCCTTGCTGATTGATTGTTGTGTGAATGGGTCCTAATGCTTCAATTACACCTGGAGTCTTCATGAGGTTCCTATGTTCTCTCCACAACTGTACTGGATTCCTAGGCTCAACTCTTACCCACAAATCTAATCCGTTTTCTTGCCTTTGGAAAGCATTATAGGCTTTAAGCCATTTAATTTGATTAACCCCAAATGAAATAAATGCCTGCAATTGGATATCCACAACAAAAGGCCCAGGGTTCAGCTCGTTCTCCTGGTCTAATACAAAGTTATGTAAGTAAAACTCACACAGTAGTCTTTGAACTTTTACCCCGTAGTGCTTACAGCAGTTTATAAAATCATCGAGGGTATTAATTTGTATGGGAGCACATGCTTTAATAGCCTTTATTTTCAATTGCAAATATCGTTCCATTAAAAACAAGGCATAATTCTTAGCAGGGGCTCTACATGCTAGGACGTCATTGTACAAAGAACATAAGGTATTCATCTGCTTGATAACTATATCTAACCTACGAGTTACCTTCACGACTTTTTCTTCTTCCCTTCGCCACCCTTCAAAGGCCTGGCTTTCGGATAGATTGATGTTCTTAAGCTACTGCTGTAGCTCTTCATACCTTTCCCGAGGGACTGTTTGCTCTATGAGCTTTTTTGTTGCTTGCTGAGCTTGCGTCAAACCCTCGTGTAGGGTTTTCATTCTCGAATCTCTTTCCTATGCGGCGGTGGAGACTGGAAGTTTTACCTGAATTTTCCTATTGCGTTGTTTTGTGTTCATGACCCTTATCACTCCCAAGGGTGGTGCCTCTATCTGAATTTCCTTATCGCAGGTCAATATATCATCCATTTCTATCTTAACGTGGATATCAGTCAAATGCTGTTCCTTTTTAATTTGAACAACAGTCTGCTTCTCAACAACATTTGGAACAACATCCCGTTTTTCGACAGGGTTTTGAACAGCAGGGTGGACTCTGGTCCTCCGATCCTTTGTCTTGAGGGGTTTTGCTGGATCAATTGCATGTTTCCTCCCCGAAGTCCTTTTTACCCTTTTCCTTGCTTTCAAAATCCTGATTTGCTGTCGAAGCTGAACTATTACATTCAGTAGTCGCTGTTGTTCTTTCCGTAATTTCTTAATTTCCTCAATTTCCTTAGAAGGAACAACAGACTGTTCACTGCGGCCTGGACTATGATCAATTCCCTGATTTTGTTTCTGGGGTGCTTCTTTGTTGCTCTGCTCTGGCTGCTCCGGGGCAAGAACCCTAGCTGGTTCTGTTATTTCTTGGGTGACTTCCTTTTCTGCCCCCCCTGCCTCCGGAGTTTCTTCTGGTGTCGTCTGGCTAGGAACGGATTGTTCCTGTTCTGCATCTCCTGTCATGTTTTCATCATGAACGGGCTGACTCTCCTCTTCTACTTCCTTTGCATGTGATTCTTTAGGTGCATTTTCCTCCTGAGCAGAGTGTTCTTTTGGTTCTTCTTCAGCATGGAGGTCTGATGGGCTGGAAGATTGGCCATATTTGCCCATATTGGCCAAAACTTTGGCCAATTCATCTTCTCTCAATGGATCCTACACTAGGCTGCCTTCCTGCTGTCCCGTTTCCTCCTCCTACTCAGGTTGCTTGGCTTCTTCCTCATTTTCTCCTTCCTCGTTTTCCTGGATTACTTTCTTATTGTCTTCTCCTTCTAATCATGGGGGTTGCTCATCCCCTGTATCTTCTATCTCTACCGGTTGGCTGGTATTTCCTTTGGGCTTCTCCAGCCTCCCTCGTAGCCGTGCTAGTTGGACTGATTTCCTTCGTTTTTCTGGACGCTCAGGTGTACTGGTGGCATGTTTACATTTCGGGGATGGTGTGGTCAATCTTCCATCTATCATGGCAATTAGCTCTTCCCAGCTGCTCTGCAGTTGGGTAAGGCTATGGATGACTATTAACCGTATCAACCCATGATGACTAACAACTGATTTTACATGCTATGCCTTTTTCATGCTCTGTGCAACATCATGCAGTAATGAATTCAAGAATGCAGGTAAATTTACAGAGCATTTTTGTTTTAACACAGCTAAAAGTTTAAGGTGCCATGGTCTTACCACGTCATTTCTTCCTTCACAGGTGATGTAGCTTTGAATGGTCCTTTCCAATTTTGCCCACGGTTCTCCTAATGATGCTGGCAGAACCCCCTTTCCTCTAATTGTCAGGCTCTGGCCTTCCTCCTGGAAGGTTTCTATAATCTTCTGCAACCTCTCCTTCTTTAGCGTCCATACAGGCCCAGTGGTTGGCAGTCCCGAGACCTCTGCGATTATGTCATCGGTGACTGCTATTTGTCTCCCCCTCATTGTGGAGTTATCCTCTTGCAAGTTTTGCAAGAATTCAATTGCTACAGTCTCGTTGGATTCTTGTAAGCGATTGAGATAAGTTAGCCACCCGACTCTTGCCAGGATTTCCCGTGCAGCATCAGAGACTGTTAACACCAGCGGTTCTCTCTGAATCGATCTCCCTCCCATGTTTATGGTTTTGCTATGAAATCTCAGAATTTTGACAATGGAACGACAACTGTTCACGCTGTTAGAAACACAGAGAGGCTGACAGATGCGAGAATCGCTCAAAATCTAATGCTGCGAAATATACAATGGAAATGGCTTAGGAACAACAAGTCATGCAAAAAATAAAAAATAGTATACCGTTGAGCCGTGCTATTCCCAAGTACGCAGTTTCCCGAATAGCGGTCTGACACGTCATCCAAGGAATGATGAGGTTAACCTCCCCCCCCGCAATGTGATAGGCCGTCCCGGCCGTCAAATAAAGGAGTGGCGTGCCGGTCTATTCTGAAGCAGAGTCATAAAGGAACAACGTATGGCAATATGCCATGTTTACAAAGGTAGCAGATTACCGAAATCGAGGTGTCAAGTTGGATCGCTTAATATGTAAGAGACTGCTGTGATATGATGCGAGGCTGGGAGGATAGGACATCTGCCATACATACCGAGTCTCATGCAGTCATTGTCAACTGCTCTGTCATGATTGGTGATAATAGATTTACATGCGTTGTATGGTTTGGAAAATAATATGCATTCATCTTATGTGATTTATTACTAAGGTATAAGAAACATAAGGGTGCTAATAACTACCTATTGGTGTAAATAATGTGACTTCAATACCATTAACAGTGCTCTGCTGCCGACAGGTGTCCATAACCTTGGCAGAGTTGTTTATTTCACCCATGGAACCATGATCCTTTGTGTATGCTTAGGAAGTGTTGTGTGATGTCAAAATGTAGGCCATTATGCTGGCTTGGTGACCAGTTAGCCATAATGCCATTCACGAGGAAGGAGCGAAAGGTGGGCAGGCCGGCTTGTGATGAGACCTCCTGTTCCAAGGGTTCTTTATTTGATATACCTTTTGGACCATATCCTTGGTGTGGTGGCCATAGTGGGAATGCCACTTCACTTTCTTCCTCATGATCATGGTAGGCTGGCTCTTGGTGAGACCCCCTATCCTGCATTTGACAACTTTATATAAACAAGTCAGTTTGCTCTTTTTTTCTCTTCTTTTTTCTTTTTCATAAAGTACTATCCCATTTATACACAAAGGGTGGTTCAACACTCCTTAAGAGTGGAAATGGTGGAAGAAGTCTTAACATCTCAATAGGAAGATATAAACCCTTTGCTCTTATTCCTGAAAAATAATCAAAGAGGATTTAAAAGGAACCAACATGATAAAGATAACCAATCATAGTAGAGTTAGTGAAGCAATGACAGCAAAAGATAATAGGTAAGTGTGTCCTTCCCTCTGTCCTTTTACCAATTCAGAGCAATTTCTTATAAAAATAATGATTTTATAATTCACCTGATTTTAGTATGTTGTGATTTTGTATCCATTGCATAAGTGCATAGCTGTATTCCAAAAGACTTGAAAGAACAGGAACAGTAAGCATCCTTAATTTAAAACAGCAAGGGGAACAAGCATAAGTAAAAGGAATACGAGGATGTTGCTGCTTCAAAGAGGAAGATCAAAAGAATACAAGTGGTGTTCCTTTTAGAAAAAGGAACAGCAAAGATCAGAAATGCTTTTCCTTTGGAAAAGGAACAACAAAACACACAAATGCTGTTCCTTTGGAAAAGGAATAGCAAAATCGAAACCACTGTTCCTTTGGAAAAGGAACAACAAAACACACAAATGCCGTTCCTTTGGAAAATGAACAACAAAAATCGAAACCACTGTTCCTTTGGAAAAGGAGCAGCAAAACACACAAATGTCGTTCCTTTGGAAAAGGAACATCAAAACACACAAATGTCGTTCCTTTGGAAAAGGAACAACAAAACACACAAATGTCGTTCCTTCGGAAAAGGAACACAAAAAATTGAAAACGCTGTTCCTTTGGAAAATGAACAACAAAAATCGAAAATGTTGTTCCTTTGGAAAAGGAACAGCAAGGCACACAAATGCCGTTCTTTTGGAAAAGGAACAACAAAAAGCAAAAGCACTGTTCCTTTGGAAAAGGAACAGCAGAAAGCAAAAATAAAGAAAAAAAACAAAATTAAAGCAGAATGATGGCTGATCTAATAGGTTTTGTTCTTTTGAAAAAGGAACAATAGAGCGAAAAATGTTGTCCCTTTGAGAAAAGGAACAACAAAAATAATAACATTGCTGCTGGTTCGAAAAGTAACGGCAAAGCATTTGATTCAAAAATATGTACAAAAACAAAAGAAATTATGTACAAACTGTGAAAAGAGATAAATTACTTAATGAATCACAGGTGAGGAAGACTTCTCTCCCTCCCCCAAAATTTCCATATCAGAGTCTTGGCGTAGCTGCTGGCAGAAGGACTCTCAAGTGAGTAGTTTGCGATAAAGGCGAACTCGGTGGCCATTTGCCTTGAAGGCATATCCAGAACCGTCAATAGTGATTAGAGTAAGAGTACCATTGTCATGTACCTTCTGGATTTTGTATGGTCCCAACCAACGAGTCTGGAGTTTCCCGGGAAAGTCCTGAAACCTGGAATCGTACAAAAGTGCCCAGTCTCCTTCATGGAAGACTTTATTTTTAATGAGAGCATCATGCCATTTAGCTCGCTGTTGTTGGATAAGTGCAGTATTTTGGAGTGCATAGAGCCTGATTTCATCGAGCTCATTGATCTGCTGCAATCGATTAATCTTTGCCTCCCTTAAATCTAAACCAACTTCCTGTGTTGTTCGCAGTGTTTGGATTTCGAATTCTATGGGAAAAATGGGTTGCTTGCCAAACACTAATTGATAAGGGGAGTAACCAGTGGTACTTCTCCATGTTGTTCTATAAGCCCACAGTGCCTCTGGTAGTCTGGAAGCCCAATCACGTCTATGTGATGCGATTGTTTTTGTTAGGATTTCTTCTATTATTTTATTGCTGCTTTCTACCTGACCATTTGCCTGTGGGTGGTATGGAGTAGTGATTTTGTGCTGGACATGATAGTTTTTGAGTGTTGCAACTATTTTGTTCCCAGCAAACTGTGGTCCACCGTCTGTAATTATATCTCTTGGAAGGCCATAACGCACAAATATATGGAACAAGAATTGTATGACAGAATCTTCTGTAGCTCTCGGCAACGCCTCTGCCTCAACCCATTTGGTGACATATTCTGTTGCCACCAAAATATATGTTTTCTGGTTTGAGGGTGGGTTAATTGGTCCGACGAAATCAAGGGCCCATCGTTCGAATGGTTCAATGACTAACTGTGGATTCAAGGGCATCTCATCGGACTGACCAGGGCATCCTGCTCTCTGGCAACTGTCACAAGCTTGGACGAATTTCTTTGCATCTTTGAAAATTGTAGGCCAATAATACCCTATTTGCAGGACCTTATGTCCAGTTCTGCGATCGACGAAATGTCCGCCACATGGTCCGTCATGGCAGGCTTTTAAAATGTCAAAGATTTCATCCTCTTGAACGCATCTTCTGATATGCATGTCTGCCCCTGTGTGGAACAGGTAGCCTCCAACCCACGAGAATCGAGCACTCTTCTGAACAATCTGTTTCCGCTCATTAGGGGTTAGATGTTTCGGTAGTTTACCTACTGCTAGGTAATTGGAAACATCAGCATACCAGGGTGTTTGAACAACAACAAAAACAGATGCTCGTCTGGAAATTGATCTTCAACTGCTGCTGCATCGATTGGCTTTGGCATTCTTGAGAGAAAATCGGCTACAGGGTTTTCTTTTCCAGGTCGATCCTTGATTGTAATATCAAATTCCTGCAATAAAATCAACCATCTAGTTATTCTGCCATTTGTGATAGGCTTGTTTGCTAAATATTTGATGGCAAAATGATCTGTATATAAGATAACAGGGTATCCAGTAATGTAATGTCTAAACTTATTGACAACATGTATTACAGCTAAAAATTCTTTCTCAGTAACAGTGTAGTTTAATTCAGTAGGGGATAAATTTTTGCTAATATAATAAATTGCATATGGTTTTTTATCCTCTTCCTGCCCAAGGACTGCTCCAATGGTTGTATCTGAGGCATCAGATGATATCTGAAATGGCAAACCCCAATTTGGTCCTTGAAGGATTGGGGTTGTGGACACAAGCTTCTTTAGATCCTGGAAAGCACGTTCACATTTTTCTGTCCAGAGAAAATCAATGTTACCAGTTAGTGCATACAGAGGTGCAGCAATATGTGAAAAATGTTCTATAAACCTCCTATAATAACTAGAAAATCCAAGAAAACTGCGTACCTCTGTTTGAGTGGTAGGAGTGGGAATAAGCAAAATTATTTGGATTTTGGCTGGGTCTACCTGAATGCTAGCTGCTGAAATATAGTGTCCGAGAATAAGTCCTTCAGTCATCATCATATAGCATTTTTCATGGCTTAAACAAAGCCTGGTAGCAATGCAGCGTTGTAGGACTTTTTCCAGTGTATCCAATGCTGGATCGAAATTGTCTCCATACGGTGTAAAGTCATCCATGTATACTTCAAGTCCTTCATTTATTAAGTCTGCAAAAATGCTGAGGATAGCCCTTTGGAATGTGGCAGGAGCATTGCATAAGCCAAAAGGTAGAACTCTGTAGGCAAATGTTCCCCAAGGACAAGTAAAAGTGGTTTTGTCTTGGTCTTCAGGGGAAATCTGGATCTGATTGTATCCACTGAAGCCATCTAGGAAAGAAAAGAATTTCTTTCCTGCCAAAGTGTCTAATACTTGGTCGATGAATGGGAGAGGGAAGTGGTCTTTTTGTGTTGCTTTATTTAGTTCTCTGTAGTCCACACAAATTCTCCATTTCCCATTCTTTTTTGGTACCACCACAAGTGGAGAGACCCATTTACTATCGGAGATAGGATAGATGAAGTTGACATCTAAAAGTTTTTGAAGTTCAGCTTTTACCACATCTTTTAGATGAGGATTGAGTCTCCTCTGAGGCTGGCGAACAGGTCTCGCATTTTTTTCTATGTAAATGTGGTGGGTACATAATTGAGGGTAAATTCCTTTCATATCAGGATAGTCCCATGCAAATGATTCTTTATATTTCTTCAACAGATGGATGAGCTTTGTTTCTTGTTCGGAGGTGAGGTTGGCATTAATGTTTAAGGTTTTTCCCAGTTCAATTTCCACAATTTTACTATTTGCAATAGAGGTAACAAGTATCATTTGATCATGTGTATCTTTAAGAGGATCTTCTTCTAATTCGTTATCGAATGCTGCCTCTATCATGTGACACTGTGTGTGGGATTTGGATTCAGTTTGACTAATAAATTTATTAATGGCATCGTCCTCTGTCTGATCTTTAAAATCAAGTGCCTCTTGTATAGTTAATGGAGATCTAATGTTGTCAGTAAGGTATGATACAGGGTGCTTATTAGTTTTGATCATTGTGACACTTGGCTGTGCTGGAGGATATAAGGCTAAGTTCTTGATATTCGCTCCCTCGTTATGGTCATATTTCCTTGTCGGTAGCCAATATAGGCATCAGCAGTTGCAAGCCAAGGTCTACCTAAAATCAATGGGTGTCCATCAAGTCGGCTTTTGGGATTTATTACCAGAAAATCAGTCGGATATTCCCAGGAGTCAACAGATACCATGACATCATGTAGCATGCCCTCTGGCCTAACCACAGATCGGTCAGCCAGCTCTAACAAGGTAGAGGTGGGTTCTACAGATGTAATGCCTAGCTTTTGGCAAGTAGTAGTTGTTAAGATGTTGATTGCAGCTCCTAGATCAACTAAGGCATTAGGGAAGGTTTGACCATAAATTTGTACAGTGACTATTGGATTTCCTGGGTCTTCGTATTTAATGGGCGTTTCTTTTCCTGATAATAAGTCAGATAGAGTGCCAACTACTTGGACTCTTGGATTGTTTGCTGCATTCCTCCTTGGTTTCTTTACACACAATTCTTTGATAGTCTTTGCATATATCAGACTGTCTTGAATGGCTTGGAGGAATGGAATTTTTATGTACAAATTTTGTAATTCTCCTAGAATGTCAAAATCAGGATATTGTGTAGGTCGAGGTATGATTAATCGTTTTGGGAACGGGAGAGATGTGATGAGTGTTTGTTGTTGTTTCACTCTTAACTGAAGATCATTACACTCCCTCAGATCAGCTCCTATTTCTGATGTTTCTATTATTTGGACAGATTGGATCGGTCTGTTATTTGGATTGGGGTTGGGTTGGGCTGGGAGTTGCGGTCTCAGATTAGATTGGGGATTTTGTTGTAAGGCTGGCAGTGTAGGTTGAGGGAGCGGCATGGTTCCTACTAGCTGATGCATCGGTCTTTGCCAGTTTGTCTGCCAGGCTGAACTTTGTGAAGTAGGCGGAGTCCATTGTGGTGGGTATGCGTTACTTTGCCAATATGGTGGGGTATAGGGAAAATTCGGCCAACCAGATGGGCTTGCCTGATTCAACTACGGGGTTGATGAAGAAAACCACTGAGGTGACCAGTTTGGGGGCGGGGGTTGGGATTGACTTTGCCACATATTATATTGTTGAGCATTATACTGCGGAGACTGAAAAGAAGAGGTTGGGTCTGAAAACATACCAGATTGTCGCGACTGCCACTGATGGCGCTGGTTGAGCAAATATACTGATTCTGGCTCTTCTTCTGCTTCCTTATATACTGCTTTTAATCCGGGAAGTGAGGGACAACTTTCCGTAAGGTGATCTTTTGTGCAGATGGTGCATGTTCGGACTGCATCTAGTGGACACTCCTTATGGCTATGTTTCTTCCTGCATCGGGGACAGAAGATTGCCAAATTCTGTTCTGCCTCCATTTGCTTCTGCTTGGCCTGCATAACATCAAGTTGTGTAGTTAGCGTCCCTAGTATATCAGTTTTAAAATTTTCCAATAGATTTTCAATTTTTGCACGCGTTACTCCTTCTGTCGAAATTTTATTATCTCTTACAAACCGATCATGTTCTGCCGGTTTCAATCTTGTGCTGACTCTCAAACTCCTGATACATAAGTAAATAATGTCAGCAAAATTTTCCTAATAAATATCTCCTTTTCCCATAATATTTAATGTTTCAATCCATTGTTCCTTCATGCCCCTAATTAATGCTGTTTTTAACACATTATCAGGTAAAGGTAGTGATGCATAAGGAGATCTTTGAAGATTATACTGAAAACGTTCCACATACTCCTCTAATGTTTCATTTGGTCTAGCTACCATCTGGAATATTTCATCCTTCAGTTCTCTAGACCTGCAATAGTCCTGATATTTCTTTAGAAAAGATTCTTTCATTTGATCCCAGTTATTTATAACCCCGCCACCTAATCCCATAAACCATCTTAAGGCAGCCCCTTTTAATGTAGAGAGAAATAATTTTAGTTTCTGGGGATCGGTGGTGTAATCATATCCCATACACAGCACATTGAACTCAAATAGAAATGCATCCGGATCTTCTGATGTAAGACCGTGGAATGTAGGGATATGTTGAAGAGGGATTGCTTTCATGGGTGCATTTGCTGCAGTATCCACTATGGGGTATTGCAATGTAGAGGTTTGGGTGTTTGGCTGGTTTTGAGCCATTTGGTCGAATATATGCCAATAACCTTCTGGGATATCTAGGAGGGTATTCCTAGGTTGAGAAGGAATGACTTTAACAGGAATGGTTTTAATAACACTTCCTCTGTCTAGGATAATGAGAGTGCCTAATGTCTGAGGAGATTGAGTTTCTTCAACAATGATTTTTGCAGCACTTCCCTTGTCTGGGCTGTTTAATGGCTGAGTTGTCCCAAGAGGAGACCTTGGTTCCTCAGTTTCCCCTGTTTCTCCTCCTCCTTCACAAAGATTGCTGAAATTCCCTTCTTGCAATAGTTCTGGAGTAGAATTTTCAATTTCTTGAAAGTCCTGCTCTTCAGTTTGACTATGCACCTCAGCAAAGGCTACAGATGGTGATCCTGTGGCCTGAAGGGAACTAGTAGGCTGTCTAGAAATAACTTTTCTGGGTCCTACTGAAGGCTGAGATTTTGCTTTCTTGAAGATTTCGTCTATGAAGGTTGATCGGCCAAGGGTCACCGGCCCCTTAGCTTTTTCTGGCTTGGGTAGAGGTTTGGAATTCTTTTCTGGCTTTTTCTGCTTAGTCATGCACACAAATCAACTGCTAGATTCTACCCAAACAAAACAACAACAAATCTGTAGGAAAGCGGGCAGGGGAGTAGGGCTGTTACATGCTCCACACGTAGGTTCTTACCTTCCGTTTTTAAAACCCAATTCTTCCCTAACAGGTTCTTACACTACTCTGGAAAAAAAAAATGGCTACACTCTTTCCCCGGCAACGGCGCCAAAATGTGGAGCTATAAAAAGGGTCTCTTTCACCTCTAATTACCTCACATTAGTTGTCAATCTAGGAACATTTTGTTATTTCAAAGAGTGTCTCAGTCTGAGGCTATCATTTTCCAGAGTAATGCTAGTAGTATAGTGTTTAGAAATACAAGAGTAAACGGATGCTTGTTTACAGCAAACTACTTCAAAATATTAAACTACACATTCAGAAAACTAAGCAAGTTATCAGCCAAGGGTTCAGTAGCAGTAACTCATCCCTTTGTAAACTGATGGAACTAAGGTAAATCAGATAATAGATAATGGATCTGGGAGCCAGGCAGTAAATGTTAGTGCTCACTACAGCCCTGGATCGTTCTTCACACCAAAATAACAAAGGACAGGAAATGGAACGACAGATAAGAAATGGAACAACGAAATAAGAAATAGAACAAAAAATTTGAAATGGAACAGAAAATCTGAAATAGAACAGAAAACAGGAAACTATAACAACAACTAAGTCTAGCAAGCAGTAACACCTTAGTTTACAAGATCAAACTCATGAATCGTGACCTGCAGGAATCAAATGGCAATCCTTCACTCTTAAGGACGAATTGAACAACACACCAAAATGGAACATCATTGATTAATGATGAATTATAGAACAACACTTCAAAACCATATATGCACACGACACACCTTAATAGTAACCTGATCTCAGTAAACCAGTTATCACTCTTAGTTATAAAAGATTACGACTGTGTTTCAAAATGGAACAACAATGTCTATAGATCCAACAATCGCAAAGAACATAATCGCTAAGACGAATTCCGTAATATCAATGAATAAGTGCACAACACAGAGGCTTTGTAATTGAACAACAACAATATTCTGTAAAGACTGACAGTATTATATCAACACTTAGAAGAACAGCGATACGTTGTAGAGTCAATGAAATAGTTCTGTCTCAGTAAAGTAAACATAACAGAGCATGTGATGTAAACTAATAAAACACATCAGATTACCAAATAACGCTGATAAGCAAACCACGCATAAACCAAACGTAATAGTACAGGAGCAAGTGTCCTCCAGGGCCGGGCCCTTAGCCTCCAGGGGTACATCGCTTGAAGTTATTCCAGACTCAGGGATGAAATAGCAACCAAGTTTGTATTAATGCATAAAATGGAATTACAGTAGATTAGTTCTCAACGAGACTCGATGATCAAAGTTTCAATCTTCAGAGAAATTACATAAAACATAAGGATTCAACCCCCTCGAGCTAACAGTGCTGCCCCTTTTATAATGATGAAGGCGGAGATGTCTAGGTGCAAAAATAGTTAAAGCAGCGATCCCTCAGGATCAAAGGATCCTGAGGGATTCGCCGAACCGTTAGTTCTCAGTTATCTCTTTTCCTTCTTGTGCCGAGCCGACATCTCCACTTCCTTTCCAGGGCTGATTCGCTTTGATCTGTTTTGCCTTGTTTGCATACGGTTCCCCGTCAAAGGGACAACGGTTAACCCGACCTTGTTCTTTCCTTCAGCACGACAGTCTTTTGTTTTCCCTTCTTTCTGCATAAGAAAATGACAATTGTCAGTGTTTCCGCTTTGCACATTAATCTCACAGGTTTTATTACAATTCCTTATCATTTTCCTAGTTCATGATGCAAAAGGTTTGTAAGTTCTAATGAAAAGACGCAAAAATAATTACCAAAAACATACCTTCTTTAGCGGTACACATGATAAATCCTGAGGGAGAAGTCTTGGTTTAGGTCCTAATGATTTGTGTTTAGATTGTGGTAAAGCTTGAGAGACTGGTCTCAGTTTAGGGCATAGTGATCTTGGATTGGATTGTAGTAAAGCTTGGGAGACAAGGAGACAAAAAATTCCTCAAGGATAGTGATGGATTCCAGATGGAATTCCAAGTTTGGTTCGGTTGTGATTAGAGCCCCGGTTTTGGTATGATCATGGTTTGGTGAGGGTGGAGGTGGTTTAACCTCTGGATTCCATTGGTTGTTCTTGGATTGGTTGTTCTATGATATCCCACATTCATGCTTGGAATATGGCATGGAGGTGACTAGCTGAAAGAGAGATTTGGTTCAGCCATGTCTATGGTCAGGTGGTACATGGAAGTCTCGAACCAAGTCGGATTTTCCTATGGTTAATAAAAGATAAGTTCTCTTAATTTTGCACTGGTTTATATGTCGATTTAATGGCCGTCATATCTTTGATATTTATATGATTTTATGCTGGTTATAAGAATGGTTAAATGATTGGTTCATGCCATGGTTATTTCATGTATTTACTTGTAATTTTTAAATGGATGGATGCAAGATCTGGCTGATGATATAATAGTTCAGTGGAGAAGGAGGTGATCCTTCTAGTTAGGTTTCATAAGTTATTTAAGTAATTTATGCTATGTCTTGTATCCTAGACTTGTAGGTTGCATTGATGCCAAGTGTTTGATAGAATGTCAGTCCTAATTGGGGATGATTAGGCCTAATCCTGAGGTTGATTTTTGATTTATCAACATTGTTATTGTTGGGTGATTTAATTGTCTGTTAAATCCCTATTATTTAATTTTCAACCCGGGAGTTTCGTAAAACTTAGAAGCAAACCAAAATATATGAGTCCTCAGATGCAACTATAATCAACTTTAGAAGATAAGTTATGAAAACTGAAGGGAATGCAATTATAAACTAATTAGAGGTGCATATTACAAATACAAAATTTAACTAAGTAATTTCTAATTCATTATGTAATAAGCAGGAGAAGTGGCTTCTAACTTAGGAGAACAAGGTTTGTTCTTCTTCTAGAATACTACTTCATGAACATACATCAAAAACCACTAATGGACAATAGATTAAGATGCATATACAAATAATAGAAGAGGCTCCTAACTAAGGAGGTCTTTGTTGTTCTTCATTACAAATTCATTCATCATTAATGTCATTGTTGGAAAACTGGAAATTCAAAAAATCACTTGAAATTAGAAAAAGAGAATGAATTTCAATTATTACTCATATCAAATGGAAGAGAGTCTAACTTAGACCCTTATTTGTCCTTTCATACGCTGATAAGATTTAAACTAAAATTCATTCCTTAATAATGAAAAATCTTCAAACATTTAAGTAATTAAATGAAAATAAAATCTATAATGAAATAAAATGTTTCTTTGATCATTTTAGAGTGAGTTCAATTCTCTTAAGGACAAAGTGACAAAATAGTCCATAAATTCATATACTACATTAAAACAATTTATATCTAAAATTGTAGAAAGAAAATTTTATTCTATTCCATGATAAGTTAGAATACATGCTCCAAGGGTCCTCTCTTTGGAATGGAGGAGGTACTCCTATTTATACAAAAACATAAGCAACTAACTCATTAATGGAGATCCACTAATCCCTCCTAGATCCAAAAATCCTTCAAATGGTTACAACCAATATGAGACACATATTCCTTTATCCATGATTTTTCTCCATGAGATATGCTTGACCCCTATCCCAAATCTCCTTCAAATCTTCAAGAGAATTCGAATTTGAGTCTTGGAAGCCACATAAGAATGTCTTGGAACCTTCCAAATCACCTACACATGTCACCAAAATCATTCCACCTTTAGGTATAAACAAATACATGTTATTTTTCTAACTTTTAATCATAAATTCACTTTAAATACATAAAATAAATAACTTTGGAAAATGAAAATAAGAACCCATATGGTAATGGAAATATAATGATGATGTGATGAAATGAGGTGACAAGATGAGGATAAAGGTGAAAATGGAGTGAAAGTGTATGCTAATTTGGCAGCCCAACATACTGCCCAACTTAAGTTATTGCATGTCCTCATGCAATCTATTGCATTAATTTACTTTAATCATGATTTGATCTTTTGAATTGTCTTCCTTTTATATGAACTTTGGCTGACGTTAATTCTTCTTTTATCTTCGCATAATCATTTGATAATTTTGTTCCTTTTGAAAAGTGTCATTTTGAAAAATATTTGATTGCGACATATTACTTTGGTTGGTTCTTGTGTGGCAACAAACTTTTATTAGTATTGGTTCTTGTGTAACAATACTTTTGTTATTTTTGTGTTGCATCAAAAGACTTTGAAAACATTTAATCAACCATTCATTCTATGATCATCATTTGAAAAACATGTAACGTTTTGAATCATAATGCAATAATAGTTGTTTGGAAAAGTATGTTGGTTAGGATGGCATATGTATAAAGGACATATATGACATATGAAAGGTGATAATGGAATATTAATGTGATATATATCGTGAAATGTGAATATGAGGTATGAACATGAATTCCCCCTCCAACTAGAGATATGACAATGTGAAAAAAGAAGTAGGAACTTTCTAAAGTTACAATTTTAAGAATTTTAAGGAATTGCATGACTAAAAATTAGAAAACCACATACCTTCAGTTAAATTCAATTTACATGAGTTGTGGATGCTGAAGAGTGTGGCTGCTGATGTTGTTGGATCATGAAATATGTAAACAAAGGAAATTGGATCTTCTTCTGTGTTCTCTTTGTTGATGACAAGGTTTGAATATTTATTGCTGCTATAACAAATTGATCTTCTGCATCATTACAACACTCGATGGTACAATTATAATCATGCGAATAAATGTGTCGATGTTGAGCATGAAGAGAAGTCATTGGATTACCAACCATTGATGCATGTCGTTAACCAATGTGAGGCAACTCACCATTAATGTCAATGAGTGCCAAGGTACCTAAGCACATCTTGTAAAGGGCGAATAGATTACATGATGTCGAGCCACTTGCAAGATCCAACGATCAAGGGACATTGGTGTATTCCCATGATTGCTGGCGAGAGAGCCCGTCATTAAGGCATACAAGCCTCAAGGTACTACTAAGGACTCTAGCCTTGAACCTAGATAATGTGCTGATGTCGATAGGCCAAGACTTGTTAGAAGGGAGGCCTTAAGGAATCCTCCATCATCTAACTCGAGCATGAAACAATAATTTTGAAGGATTATGGATGAGAAATTTTGCAGCGGATCAAGGTTAATTTGGAAAAATGAAAAGGAAATGGAATGAATCAGCTTTGTAGAGGAGCTAAATGTTTTTATTGATGGGTTACAGGTTAGTGAAAGTGAGGCAGGAAAATGACTGTGAAGGAAAATTTATTGACTGAAAAAGTGAGAATTTAATGAAGGTTTTATTTACTGAAAAAGGAGGAATACAATGATGAATGTAAAGGGAAATTAGGTGAATTTTTTATTGACTGAAGAAGCATGGATGCGATGGAGACACTGGCATCTGAAAGGCTTGCAAGTGATGGATCTGATCTAACATCATGTGCTTATGCATTGATGTTTCATCTTTGTTGTTTCTTTGATCATTTTATTCTGAATGAAATGTGGTCTTTGAGAGGTTTTTCAATGATTTGATAGATATGATGACATTATCCCCCTTGACTTACCCAAAAGTATGTCCTCATGCTTGAAATGGTGTCTTTAAAAGACAATGTTTGGTTGTGGTCATTTGTTTATCTTCCTGGAACCTGCAAAAACTTAGTACTTTTTCTGAAATGAAATGTAAGTTTATCATAAGCGGGAGGTGATCAATCTCTCTATTTATGACATTTACAAAAAAACTGAGAATTGGTACTAATAAAACAAATTCATGAAGGAAAAACGAAAGAATTTATACCTATGTCGAAACTAGTGTCTCATTTTACCTGTTATATCTTGTCAGCAATTTATTCATTCTTTAAATGTTTCAAATTCTGATGATATCTTTCTCATTATGTATATCTCATTGAGATATTTCCAACTACGTTTGAATGATTGAAATCCAATGTTGTATGGGAAAGTTGTGCTTATTTGAAATTTGGGTGAAATAATGAAGATTGTCATGAGGTTTCTGAGTTGTAGGATTGCACCCTTCCTGCATCTAAAAATCCTGTCAATCTTTTTCGGCTAAGTCATGACAAAGTTTTTCCAGTTTGTGATGTCGTTGGCTTCTGTACCTACAAGACTCAAAGAAATGTGATCATATAAAAATACTTTATGAAACGAAAATGCATGTCTATAGGATTCAATCTTCCATCTACAAGATTCTCTTCAAGGAATTTTGCAAAACAATAATCATGTAGATGAAGAACCCTTATCGTTCTTCTTCTTGATCCATTTTTAGTGTTGAAAAATGAGTTGGCAGATGGAGGGTCACTATGTAATAGTGATGTGGCAGTGGGTGACATCGTAAATGGATGATGTGACATGTTCACTATTTAACTAATGATGTGGCGATGAATGTGCAATATTGGCCAATGTTGTGCTGCCATGTGGTGGAAAAAATGGTGTTTAATTAATGTTGTGTCAAAATTGTAGAATAATTAACAAATTCCAATACAACCCTTATCGTTCTTCTTCTTGACCCATTTTTAGTGTTGAAAAATGAGCTGGCAGATGGAGAGTCACTATGTAATAGTGATGTGGCAGTGGGTGACATCGCAAATGGATGATGTGACATGTTCACTATTTAACTAATGATGTGGCAATGAATGTGCAATATTGGCCAATGTTGTGCTGCCATGTGGTGGAAAAAATGTTGTTTAATTAATGTTGTGCCAAAATTGTAAAATAATTAACAAATTCCAATACCCACAAAATTTGAACTCATGACTTCTACTATGCAATTTGAATGACTTACCAATAGATCAGAAGCCACATTTATGAATTTAATGGAATTTTGGAAATTTTTATTATTCTAAAAATGAAAATTGAAACAACAACAAGTGGCCAATCTAAATCCAATTATTTTAGGAAAATATGATTCCAAAATATTTGCCAAATAATTTTTCATATCTTTTGGATTCATCATTTCTAAGATTTTGAGGAAAATGAAATTCCAAAATATTTGCCAAATCATTTTTCATAGCTTTTGAACTCATCTTTTTTGCCAAGAAAGTGGATTTTTTTAACCAATTTTTATTCTATAAAAGCTTGGGAAATGTTTATATTTTTTGTTGTTGCTGGTTGTAAGCATCGAGAAAAGATCATTTTGAAAATTTCTGTAGTAAGATTTTTTTTTTTTGTTATTTAATTATTATTATTATTATTATTACTACTACTACTTTTAATTTATTGATTGAATTTTTTATCTATAGCTTGGCAACACTATTGGGTTGTTGGCCATGGCTCTGTGGCTAGGCCGTTGGATGGCCATGGCTTTAGTTGCTGGATGCATTTAATTGAAAATCATTTTTTTTCACGCAACTTTGAGAATAAGGCTCCATAGAACCCTGAAAATATCTCAAACAGTGATTAATTTTGAGAAAATCACCCACGCCTAAACATAATTCACCCCATTTTGAGAAAACCCCATGTTTTATATGTTTGAGTTTTATTTTCATGTGGTCACAAAATGCGTTTTAAAAATGACATTTTTAACCTCTGTGAATTTTGCCTCTGCTCAGGTCATTGTTAGGTGAAATTCATTTTTTTTTCAAAATCAGTAAAATGCACAACTATCTTTCATTTTTTCAAAATCGCACATAACATTTGTAGCAATTTGTTTAGTTGGTTTCCATGAATTTTTTCATTTGTTTAAATTTTCTTTATTCTCATTTTCATTTTTGTGTTTATTTTTTTATTTTTATTATTTCAAATTTGTTTAAATAAGCAAATCTATCTTGTTTTTTTTTTTTGATTTACATGTGTTCCATTCACTTTATATATATATATATATTTAAAAAAAAACATTAAATTTTTTATGTTCCATTAAGAAATTTAATATATATATATATATATATATATATATATATATAAAAGAAACAAATAATGAAAGAGAAGAATATATATATATATATATATATATATATATATATATATATATATATATATACAAAAGATATACTAACATGAATTTATTTATTTATTTATTTTTATTTTTTATTTTTTATTTTCTTTTTGATCCTCTAGGTCACACAAAGCGTAGGAGGAGAGCATACTCGAAATTTCATTAATTGATTTTGTTATTGTTGTTGTTAAATTTGGATGCAGAAAATAAAATGAAAATAATCTATTTCACATCTCAAATTATCGCTATTCAATCTTCGCTTGTGCCCTTTGTTCACAACCTTTTGTTTTATTGCAAATTTTTTTCCTGCCAAAGGTTAGTAAATGAGTGGTTCTTATTGCACCACAAAATTGCAAATTTGTCCTAAAAATCACAAAAACTTGTTTTTTTATTTGTTAGTCATATTCTATTGAAAAAGAAATAAAAAATTCTCTTAAGTATAAGAGAATTTCCAATGCATCCATTTGCCCAACAAGATGAGGAGTAGATTCATATCCAAGTTTTAAAAGTAAACCATATTGAGTTCTTGGACACGATCATGAAGACTGACTAGTTGAAACCAAATTTGAATGTGATCTTTAGTTTTTTATTTTCTTCAACTGTCATAGCATGAAGCTCTTCAGATCTTGTTTTTGCAATCAGATTTTTATTTGTTTATTTTTAATGAACAGGGATTCTTGATTTTAATGTTCTATGTTTTCTATATGCAAATGCAAATAAACTTAATGAAAAATGCCTAAATGCATCTAACCCCAAATGAAAATGAATTTAAAAGAAAATGTTTCCTAAACAATCCTCCTAATTTACTTACATCTAAGGTTGCTTCCTCGGCAACGACGCCAAAATTTTAGGTGTTTTAATTGTTTGTTAAATTCCTATTTTTTAATTGTCAACCTTGTTGAAAATCGCAACAATAAATGCTAAAAATAGAAGTGATAAAAATAGCACTGCTATAAATAGCAGTTTGGATACCAGTGCTGGATTGAGCAACAAGGAATGAAAAATGGAAGAGTTCAGGATGTGTTCCTATTTTAGTCAGTCCCTGGACTAAAAATAGGAAGTAAAATTCAAATTTGAACTTAATCACCGTTTGAAAATAAATTAATTAATTCACCATGATTTAATTAGTTGTGAAAAATCAAACATGAAGTCTATGTGAGGACGTGCAAGAGTTTATCTATTAATTGAGGAATTTACCCATCAGTTAAAGAGATAAGGATGAGTTCTAATTTGAGTAGTAATTAGTTGGCCTAGTTAACTGAGTCAAGTCCAGTTATAATTGATTTAAACAAATTGTTTAAATTAAGTAAGTTTAGTTAGTTAATGCATGCTAGCATATAACTATTGCCCTTCAGATAACTGAAGATTCTTTCATGAATAATTCATGCATGTCAGTTCAGATAGAGACCCAGTTGAGATCAGAGAAGGGACAATGTACTATCAGTTGGATGAATATTTTTCCTATAGAGGAAGCTCATCCATGATGATGATTTATTTCCTTCAAGACTGCACAGTTGGATCAGAGGTTAGTGAGTGTGAAGAGGCCAGTTGGATCAGAGGTTAGTGAGTGTGAAGAGGCCAATTCACACAACTGGTTGCATTGGACCCCAATCAAAATTGCGCAAAGAAATAGGAGGCTTGGAGGGCAGACCAGAGGTTAGATAGAGGTCTTTGACTATCTATGAGCAGCAGAGGTATTGCAGAGAGAGCAAGATAGCTTTTGAGCTGATTCTTTTTGTAATACTGGCTATATTTCCACTTGGATGATAATACAGAGTTGGGGTTTTACGCTGAGGCTTTCCCCTAGTTATATTTTCTGTGTTATGTGTGATTGATTCCTTCTTATCAGTTATATGTGTTCTTATTGATGTTGCTCATGTTCAATTAAGCTTCTGCTAAATTGGTTGTATAAGTAGATCAATTGTTTTGCTTTAGTATATTTCATTATCAGGTGATCTACAGGTGGAAATTTCTACATGGTATCTGAGCAAAGGTTATCAAAGAAGTGAACAATATACTAGAGGAGATTTCGAAGTTTTGAGTTTTGGGCCACGAGTTTTCAAAGCATATACGAAAATTTTTGTGCAAAATTTTCAGAAACAAATAGCAAATCTAGATTCCTTGCTGAAAAAGACCCAAATTCAAATCTCGGCTTCTTCCTCATTTTCTCCTTCCTCGTTTTCCTGGATTACTTTCTTATTGTCTTCTCCTTCTAATCATAGGGGTTGCTCATCCCTTGTATCTTCTATCTCTACCGATTGGCTGGTATTTCCTTTGGGCTTCTCCAGCCTCCCTCGTAGCCGTGCTAGTTGGAGCGATTTCCTTCGTTTTTCTGGACGCTCAGGTGTACTGGTGGCATGTTTACATTTCGGGGATGGTGTGGTCAATCTTCCATCTATCATGGCAATTAGCTCTTCCCAGCTACTCTGCCGTTGGGTAAGGCTATGGCTGACTATTAACCGTATCAACCCATGATGACTAACAACTGATTTTACATGTTGTGCCTTTTTCATGCTCTGTGCAACATCATGCAGTAATGAATTCAAGAATGCAGGTAAATTTACAGAGCATTTTTGTTTTAACAGAGCTAAAAGTTTAAGGTGCCGTGGTCTTACCACGTCTTTTCTTCCTTCACAGGTGATGTAGCTTTGAATGGTCCTTACCAATTTCACCCACGGTTCTCCTAATGCTGCTGGCAGAACCCCCTTTCCTCTAATTGTCAGGCTCTGGCCTTCCTCCTGGAAGGTTTCTATAATCTTCTGCAACCTCTCCTTTAGCGTCCATACAGGCCCAGTGGTTGGCAGTCCCGAGACCTCTGCGATTATGTCATCGGTGACTGCTATTTGTCTCCCCCTCACTGTGGAGTGATCCTCTTGCAAGTTCTGCAAGAATTCAATTGCTACAGTCTCGTTGGATTCCTATAAGCGATTGAGATAAGTTAGCCACCTGACTCTTGCCAGGATTTCCCGTGCAGCATATGAGACTGTTAACACCAGCGGTTCTCTCTGAATCGATCTCCCTCCCATGTTTATGGTTTTGCTATGAAATCTCAAAATTTTGACAATGGAACGACAATTGTTCACGCTATTAGAAACACAGAGAGGCTGAGAGATGCGAGAATCGCTCAGAATCTAATGCTGTGTAATATACAATGGAAATGGCTTAGGAACAACAAGTCATGCAAAAAATAAAAAATAGTATACCGTTGAGCCGTGCTATTCCCAAGTACGCAGTTTCCCAAATAGCGGTCTGACACGTCATCCAAGGAATGATGAGGTTATCCTCCCCCCCCGCAATGTGATAGGCCGTCCCGGCCGTCAAATAAAGGAGTGGCGTGCTGGTCTGTCTTGAAGCAGAGTCATAAAGGAACAGCGTATGGCAATATGCCATGTTTACAAAGGTAGCAGATTACCGAAATCGAGGTGTCAAGTTGGATCGCTTAATATGTAAGAGACTGCTGTGATATGATGCGAGGTTGGGAGGATAGGACATTTGCCATACATAGCAAGTCTCATGCGGTCATTGTCAACTGCTCTGTCATGATTAGTGATAATAGATTTACATGCGTTGTATGGTTTGGAAAATAATATGCATTCATCTTATGTGATTGATTACTAAGGTATAAGAAACATAAGGGTGCTAATAACTACCTATTGGTGTAAATAATGTGACTTCAATACCATTAACAGTGATCTGCTGCCGACAGGTGTCCATAACCTTGGCAGAGTTGTTTATTTCACCCATGGAACCATGATCCTTTGTGTATGCTTAGGAAGTGTTGTGTGATGTCAAAATGTAGGCCATTATGCTGGCTTGGTGACCAGTTAGCAATATGCCATTCATGAGGAAGGAGCGAAAGGTGGGCAGGCCGGCTTCTGATGAGACCTCCTGTTCCAAGAGTTCTTTATTTGATATACCTTTTGGACCATATCCTTGGTGTGGTGGCCATAGTGGAAATGCCACTTCACTTTCTTCCTCATGATCATGGTAGGCTGGCTCTTGGTGAGACCCCCTATCCTGCATTTTACAACTTTATATAAACAAGTCAGTTTGCTCTTTTTTTCTCTTCTTTTTTCTTTTTCATAAAGTACTATCCCATTTATACACAAAGGGTGGTTCAACACTCCTTAAGAGTGGAAATGGTGGAAGAAGTCTTAACATCTCAATAGGAAGATATAAACCCTTTGCTCTTATTCCTGAAAAATAATCAAAGAGGATTTAAAAGGAACCAACATGATAAAGATAACCAATCAGAGTAGAGTTAGTGAAGCAATGACAGCAAAAGATAATAGGTAAGTGTGTCCTTCCCTCTGTCCTTTTACCAATTCAGAGCAATTTCTTATAAAAATAATGATTTTATAATTCACCTGATTTTAGTATGTTGTGATTTTGTTGTGATGAATTTGAATTTTTCTTGGTTTTATATATAGTATTAGGTTTTTTCTCTTGCTTTTTGTGAATGACACAGGTGAATTTTATCCTGCACCCAATAGGTTATCGATATGTAATTTCAGTAATTTTGATTTCAAAAGATATTTTAAAGAAATGCAATGATTTCATTTGTGTATTCAATAAACACAATATTCTAATGGAATTCTGCATTTGTGGTTTACCTATATAGATTCCATGGAGAAGTGTTAGTGGTGTGACATCAATTGTCCTCAAGCAGAGGCTTTAGTTTTACTCTTTTTGGAAGCAAATACTTTCTTCCAACATTTTTGTGTTCCATGAAAAATTTGAAAGTCCTAATAGTATTCAATTATGGGTTCAAGAGAGACATAGTATTCAATTATGGGTTAAAGAGATCCACACTGAATGACCTATTGGCCTTATCTTCACTTAGTTTAAGGCTATTCACTTGGAGAGCCTGCATGTGCCCCCACTTCAAGAGCATAGTAAAGTCATGTAGAACTTAGAGAAGCTATGTTTAAGCTTTTAGTGAAGAATGGAAAAATGTCTGGGTTCAATAACAACCAGTCGAGCATTAAGCTTCCAATAATGCTAGATTTTAACCTGCAGCACTTTTGTGATTTGGAGGAGATTCCCCCTCGTATTTGTGAGACATCTTCAGTTGTGAATTGTGTGGAGCTATAAAAAGGGTCTCTTTCACCTCTAATTAACTCACATTAGTTGTCAATCCAGGAATGTTTTGTTATTTCAAAGAGTGTCTCAGTCTGAGGCTATCATTTGCCAGAGTAATGCTAGTAGTACAGTGTTCAGAAATACAAGAGTAAATGGATGCTTGTTTACAGCAAACTACTTCAAAAGATTAAACTACACATTCAGAAAAATAAGCAAGTTATCAGTCAAGGGTTCAGTAGCAGTAACTCATCCCTTTGTAAACTGATGGAACTAAGGTAAATCAGAGAACAGATCTTGGATTTGGGAGCCAGGTAGTAAATGTTAGTGCTCACTACAGCCCTGGATCGTTCTTCACACCAAAATAAAAAAGGATAGGAAATGGAATGGCAGATAAGAAATGGAACAACGAAATAAGAAATAGAACAACAAATTTGAAATGGAACAACAAATCTGAAATAGAACAACAAACAGGAAACTGTAACAACAGCTAAGTCTAGCAAGCAGTAACACCTTAGTCTACAAGATCAAATGCACGAATCGTGACCTACAAGAATCAAATGGAAATCCTTCACTCTTAAGGACGAATTGAACAACACACCAAAATTGAACAACACTGATTAATGATGAATTATAGAACAACACTTCAAAACCATATATGCACACGACACACCTTAATAGTAACCTGATTTTGGTAAACCAATTATCACTCTTAGTTATAAAAGATTATGACTGTGTTTCAAAATCGAACAACAATGTATATAGATCCAACAATTGCAAAGAACATAATTGCTAAGACGAATTCTGTAATATCAATGAATAAGTGCACAACGCAGAGGCTCTGTAATTGAACAACAACAATATTCTGTAAAGACTGACAATATTATATCAACACTTAGAAGAACAGTGATACGTTGTAGAGTCAATGCAATAGTTATGTCTCAGTAAAGTAAACATAACATAGCATGTGATGTAAACTAATAAAACACATCAGATTACCAAATAACACTGATAAGCAAACCACACATAAAACAAACGTAATAGTACAGGAGCAAGTGTCCTCCAGGGTCAGGCCCTTAGCCTCCAGGGGTACACCGCTTGCAGTTATTGCAGACTCAGGGATGAAATAGCAACCTAGTTTGTATTAATGCATAAAATGGAATTACAGTAGATCAGTTCTCAATGAGACTCAATGATCAAAGTTTCAATATTCAGAGAAATTACATAAAACATAAGGATTCGACCCCCTCGAGCTAACAGTGCTGCCCCTTTTATAATGATGAAGGCGAAGATGTCTAGGTGCAAAAATAGTTAAAGCAGCAATCCCTCAGGATCAAAGGATCCTGAGGGATTCGCCGAACCGTTAGTTCTCAGTTATCTCTTTTCCTTCTTGCACCAAGCCGACATCTCCACTTCCTTTCCAGGGCTGATTCGCTTTGATCTGTTTTGCCTTGTTTGCATACGGTTCCCTGTTAAAGGGACAACGGTTAACCCGGCCTTGTTCCTTCCTTCAGCATAGCAGTATTTTGTTTTCCCTTCTTTCTGCATAAGAAAATGACAATTGTTAGTGTTTCCGCTTTGCACATTAATCTCACGGGTTTTATTACAATTCCTTATCATTTTCCTAGTTCATGATGCAAAAGGTTTGTAAGTTCTAATGAAAAGATGCTGAAATAATTACCAAAAACATACCTTCATTAGTACTCCACACCCCCCCCTGCTTACCCCTTTTCATGCCCTCATGAAAACATTGTTGTTGAAATGTAAGGCAGTGAGAGAGTAGGCTGGAAATGGAATGTCATGTGGAGGTCTACAGCCATGATGCATAACTAGGTGTTCAAAGAAATGGCCTGTCTGACCCTCAGGCATCTCATATAGGGCTTGGTACCCAGGTGCAGGGTGCCGAATAATTGGACTTCGGAACCTATTTCCTAACCAGGATGTCCCTGCCCTCAAAATGACTTCGCCATAGAGGTGCAAGCGGTCGGCGTCTAACTTAAAATTTTCATACTTAAATGGTTCCCTGAGTTGGATATTCAGATTAGAGATCTGATATCGAAATTTAGCCGCATCAATGGCAAGGTCTTTAATAGTGAAAAAGTATTCTATTCCTTGCTGATTGATTGTTGTGTGAATGGGTCCTAATGCTTCAATTACACCTGGAGTCTTCATGAGGTTCCTATGTTCTCTCCACAACTGTACTGGATTCCTAGGCTCAACTCTTACCCACAAATCTAATCTGTTTTCTTGCCTTTGGAAAGCATTATAGGATTTAAGCCATTTAATTTGATTAACCCCAAATGAAATAAATGCCTGCAATTGGATATCCCCAACAAAAGGCCCAGGGTTCAGCTCGTTCTCCTGGTCTAATACAAAGTTATGTAAGTAAAACTCACACAGTAGTCTTTGAACTTTTACCCCGTAGTGCTTACAACAGTTTATAAAATCATCGAGGGTATTAATTTGTATGGGAGCACATGCTTTAATAGCCTTTATTTTCAATTGCAAATATCGTTCCATTAAAAACAAGGCATAATTCTTAGCAGGGGCTCTACATGCTAGGACGTCATTGTACAAAGAACATAAGGTATTCATCTGCTTGATAACTATATCTAACCTACGAGTTACCTTCACGACTTTTTCTTCTTCCCTTCGCCACCCTTCAAAGGCCTGGCTTTCGGATAGATTGATGTTCTTAAGCTACTGCTGTAGCTCTTCATACCTTTCCCGAGGGACTGTTTGCTCTATGAGCTTTTTTGTTGCTTGCTGAGCTTGCGTCAAACCCTCCCGTAGGGTTTTCATTCTCGAATCTCTTTCCTATGCGGCGGTGGAGACTGGAAGTTTTACCTGAATTTTCGTATTGCGTTGTTTTGTGTTCATGACCCTTATCACTCCCAAGGGTGGTGCCTCTATCTGAATTTCCTTATCGCAGGTCAATATATCATCCATTTCTATCTTAACGTGGATATCAGTCAAATGCTGTTCCTTTTTAATTTGAACAACAGTCTGCTTCTCAACAACATTTGGAACAACATCCCGTTTTTCGACAGGGTTTTGAACAGTAGGGTGGACTCTGGTCCTCCGATCCTTTGTCTTGAGGGGTTTTGCTGGATCAATTGCATGTTTCCTCCCCGAAGTCCTTTTTACCCTTTTCCTTGCTTTCAAAATCCTGATTTGCTGTCGAAGCTGAACTATTACATTCAGTAGTCGATGCTGTTCTTTCCGTAATTTCTTAATTTCCTCAATTTCCTTAGAAGGAACATCAGACTGTTCACTGCGGCCTGGACTATGATCAATTCCCTGATTTTGTTTTTGGGGTGCTTCTTTGTTGCTCTGCTCTGGCTGCTCCGGTGCAAGAACCCTAGCTGGTTCTGTTATTTCTTGGGTGACTTCCTTTTCTGCCCCCCTGCCTCCGGAGTTTCTTCTAGTGTCGTCTGGTTAGGAACGGTTTGTTCCTGTTCTGCATCTCCTGTCATGTTTTCATCATGAACGGGCTGACTCTCCTCTTCTACTTCCTCTGCATGTGATTCTTTAGGTGCATTTTCCTCCTGAGCAGAGTGTTCTTTTGGTTCTTCTTTAGCATGGAGGTCTGATGGGCTGGAATATTGGCCATATTTGCCCATATTGGCCAAAACTTTGGCCAATTCATCTTCTCTCAATGGATCCTACACTAGGCTGCCTTCCTGCTGTCCCGTTTCCTCCTCCTACTCAGGTTTCTTGGCTTCTTCCTCATTTTCTCCTTCCTCGTTTTCCTGGATTACTTTCTTATTGTCTTCTCCTTCTAATCATGGCGGTTGCTCATCCCCTGTATCTTCTATCTCTACTGGTTGGCTGGTATTTCCTTTGGGCTTCTTCAGCCTCCCTCGTAGCCGTGCTAGTTGGACTGATTTCCTTCGTTTTTCTGGACGCTCAGGTGTACTGGTGGCATGTTTACATTTCGGGGATGGTGTGGTCAATCTTCCATCTATCATGGCAATTAGCTCTTCCCAGCTGCTCTGCAGTTGGGTAAGGCTATGGATGACTATTAACCGTATCAACCCATGATGACTAACAACTGATTTTACATGCTATGCCTTTTTCATGCTCTGTGCAACATCATGCAGTAATGAATTCAAGAATGCAGGTAAATTTACAGAGCATTTTTGTTTTAACACAGCTAAAAGTTTAAGGTGCCGTGGTCTTACCACGTCATTTCTTCCTTCACAGGTGATGTAGCTTTGAATGGTCCTTTCCAATTTCGCCCACGGTTCTCCTAATGCTGCTGGCAGAACCCCCTTTCCTCTAATTGTCAGGCTCTGGCCTTCCTCCTGGAAGGTTTCTATAATCTTCTGCAACCTCTCCTTCTTTAGCGTCCATACAGGCCCAGTGGTTGGCAGTCCCGAGACCTCTGCGATTATGTCATCGGTGACTGCTATTTGTCTCCCCCTCACTGTGGAGTTATCCTCTTGCAAGTTTTGCAAGAATTCAATTGCTACAATCTCGTTGGATTCTTGTAAGCGATTGAGATAAGTTAGCCACCTGACTCTTGCCAGGATTTCCCGTGCAGCATCAGAGACTGTTAACACCAGCGGTTCTCTCTGAATCGATCTCCCTCCCATGTTTATGGTTTTGCTATGAAATCTCAGAATTTTGACAATGGAACGACAACTGTTCACGCTGTTAGAAACACAGAGAGGCTGACAGATGCAAGAATCGCTCAAAATCTAATGCTGCGGAATATACAATGGAAATGGCTTAGGAACAACAAGTCATGCAAAAAATAAAAAATAGTATACCGTTGAGCCGTGCTATTCCCAAGTACGCAGTTTTCCGAATAGCGGTCTGACACGTCATCCAAGGAATGATGAGGTTAACCTCCCCCCCCGCAATGTGATGGGCCGTCCCGACCGTCAAATAAAGGAGTGGCGTGCCGGTCTGTTCTGAAGCAGAGTCATAAAGGAACAACGTATGGCAATATGCCATGTTTACAAAGGTAGCAGATTACCGAAATCGAGGTGTCAAGTTGGATCGCTTAATATGTAAGAGACTGCTGTGATATGATGCGAGGTTGGGAGGATAGGACATCTGCCATACATACCGAGTCTCATGTGGTCATTGTCAACTGCTCTATCATGATTAGTGATAATAGATTTACATGCGTTGTATGGTTTGGAAAATAATATGCATTCATCTTATGTGATTTATTACTAAGGTATAAGAAACATAAGGGTGCTAATAACTACCTATTGGTGTAAATAATGTGACTTCAATACCATTAACAGTGATCTGCTGCCGACAGGTGTCCATAACCTTGGCAGAGTTGTTTATTTCACCCATGGAACCATGATCCTTTGTGTATGCTTAGGAAGTGTTGTGTGATGTCAAAATGTAGGCCATTATGCTGGCTTGGTGACCAGTTAGCCATAATGCCATTCATGAGGAAGGAGCGAAAGGTGGGCAGGCCGGCTCATGATGAGACCTCCTGTTCCAAGGGTTCTTTATTTGATATACCTTTTGGACCATATCCTTGGTGTGGTGGCCATAGTGGGAATGCCACTTCACTTTCTTCCTCATGATCATGGTAGGCTGGCTCTTGGTGAGACCCCCTATCCTGCATTTGACAACTTTATATAAACAAGTCAGTTTGCTCTTTTTTTCTCTTCTTTTTTCTTTTTCATAAAGTACTATCCCATTTATACACAAAGGGTGGTTCAACACTCCTTAAGAGTGGAAATGGTGGAAGAAGTCTTAACATCTCAATAGGAAGATATAAACCCTTTGCTCTTATTCCTGAAAAATAATCAAAGAGGATTTAAAAGGAACCAACATGATAAAGATAACCAATCAGAGTAGAGTTAGTGAAGCAATGACAGCAAAAGATAATAGGTAAGTGTGTCCTTCCCTCTGTCCTTTTACCAATTCAGAGCAATTTCTTATAAAAATAATGATTTTATAATTCACCTGATTTTAGTATGTTGTGATTTTGTATCCATTACATAAGTGCATAGCTGTATTCCAAAAGACTTGAAAGAACAGGAACAGTAAGCATCCTTAATTTAAAACAGCAAGGGGAACAAGCATAAGTAAAAGGAATACGAGGATGTTGCTGCTTCAAAGAGGAAGATCAAAAGAATACAAGTGGTGTTCCTTTTAGAAAAAGGAACAACAAAGATCAGAAATGCTTTTCCTTTGGAAAAGGAACAACAAAACACACAAATGCCGTTCCTTTGGAAAAGGAATAGCAAAATCGAAACCACTGTTCCTTTGGAAAAGGAACAACAAAACACACAAATGCCGTTCCTTTGGAAAATGAACAACAAAAATTGAAACCACTGTTCCTTTGGAAAAGGAGCAGCAAAACACACAAATGTCGTTCCTTTGGAAAAGGAACAACAAAACACACAAATGTCGTTCCTTTGGAAAAGGAACAAAAAAACACACAAATGTCGTTCCTTCGGAAAAGGAACAAAAAAAATTGAAAACGTTGTTCCTTTGGAAAATGAACAACAAAAATCGAAAATGTTGTTCCTTTAGAAAAGGAACAACAAGGCACACAAATGCCGTTCTTTTGGAAAAGGAACAAAAAAAAGCAAAAGCGCTGTTCCTTTGGAAAAGGAACAGCATAAAGCAAAAATAAAGAAAAAAACAAAATTAAAGCAGAATGATGGCTGATCTAATAGGTGTTGTTCTTTTGAAAAAGGAACAATAGAGCGAAAAATGTTGTCCCTTTGAGAAAAGGAACAACAAAAATAATAACATTGCTGCTAGTTCGAAAAGTAACGGCAAAGCATTTGATTAAAAAATATATACAAAAACAAAAGAAATTATGTACAAACTGTGAAAAGAGATAAATTACTTAATGAATCACAGGTGAGGAAGACTTCTCTCCCTCCCCCAAAATTTCCATATCAGAGTCTTAGCGTAGCTGCTGGCAGAAGGACTCTCAAGTGAGTAGTTTGCGATAAAGGCGAACTCGGTGGCCATTTGCCTTGAAGGCATATCCAGAACCGTCAATAGTGATTAGAGTAAGAGTACCATTGTCATGTACCTTCTGGATTTTGTATGGTCCCAACCAACGAGTCTGGAGTTTCCTGGGAAAGTCCTGAAACCTGGAATCGTACAAAAGTGCCCAGTCTCCTTCATGGAAGACTTTATTTTTAATGAGAGCATCATGCCATTTAGCTCGCTGTTGTTGGATAAGTGCAGTATTTTGGAGTGCATAGAGCCTGATTTCATCGAGCTCATTGATCTGCTGCAATCGATTAATCTTTGCCTCCCTTAAATCTAAACCAACTTCCTGTGTTGTTCGCAGTGTTTGGATTTCGAATTCTATGGGAAAAATGGGTTGCTTGCCAAACACTAATTGATAAGGGGAGTAACCAGTGGTACTTCTCCATGTTGTTCTATAAGCCCACAGTGCCTCTGGTAGTCTGGCAGCCCAATCACGTCTATGTGATGCGATTGTTTTTGTTAGGATTTCTTCTATTATTTTATTGCTGCTTTCTACCTAACCATTTGCCTGTGGGTGGTATGGAGTAGTGATTTTGTGCTGGACATGATAGTTTTTGAGTGTTGAAACTATTTTGTTCCCAGCAAACTGTGGTCCACCGTCTGTAATTATATCTCTTGGAAGGCCATAACGCACAAATATATGGAACAAGAATTGTATGACAGAATCTTCTGTAGCTCTCGGCAACGACTCTGCCTCAACCCATTTGGTGACATATTCTGTTGCCACCAAAATATATGTTTTCTGGTTTGAGGATTGGTTAATTGGTCCGACGAAATCAACGACCCATCGTTCGAATGGTTCAATGACTAACTGTAAATTCAAGGGCATCTCATCGGACTGACCAGGGCATCCTGCCCTCTGGCAACTGTCACAAGCTTGGACGAATTTCTTTGCATCTTTGAAAATTGTAGGCGAATAATACCCTATTTGCAGGACCTTATGTCCAGTTCTGCGATCGACGAAATGTCCGCCACATGTTCCGTCATGGCAGGCTTTTAAAATGTCAAAGATTTCATCCTCTTGAACGCATCTTCTGATATGCATGTCGGCCCCTGTGTGGAACAGGTAGCCTCCAACCCACGAGAATCGAGCACTCTTCTGAACAATCTGTTTCCGCTCATTAGGGGTTAGATGTTTCGGTAGTTCACCTACTGCTAGGTAATTGGAAACATTAGCATACCAGGGTGTTTGAACAACAACAACAAACAGATGCTCGCCAGGAAATTGATCTTCAACTGCTGCTGCATCGATTGGCTTTGGCATTCTTGAGAGAAAATCGGCTACAGGGTTTTCTTTTCCAGGTCGATCCTTGATTGTAATATCAAATTCCTGCAATAAAATCAACCATCTAGTTATTCTGCCATTTGTGATAGGCTTGTTTGCTAAATATTTGATGGCAGAATGATCTGTATATAAGATAACAGGGTATCCAGTAATGTAATGTCTAAACTTATTGACAACATGTATTACAGCTAAAAATTCTTTCTCAGTAACAGTGTAGTTTAATTCAGTAGGGGATAAATTTTTGCTAATATAATAAATTGCATATGGTTTTTTATCCTCTTCCTACCCAAGGACTGCTCCAATGGTTGTATCTGAGGCATCAGATGATATCTGAAATGGCAAACCCCAATTTGGTCCTTGAAGGATTGGGGTTGTGGACACAAGCTTCTTTAGATCCTGGAAAGCACGTTCACATTTTTCTGTCCAGAGAAAATCAATGTTACCAGTTAGTGCATACAGAGGTGCAGCAATATGTGAAAAATGTTCTATAAACCTCCTATAATAACTAGAAAATCCAAGAAAACTGCGTACCTCTGTTTGAGTGGTAGGAGTGGGAATAAGAAAAATCATTTGGATTTTGGCTGGGTCTACCTGAATGCTAGCTGCTGAAATATAGTGTCTGAGAATAAGTCCTTCAGTCATCATCATATAGCATTTTTCATGGCTTAAACAAAGCCTGGTATCAATGCAGCGTTGTAGGACGTTTTCCAGTGTATCCAATGCTGGATCGAAATTGTCTCCATACGGTGTAAAGTCATCCATGTATACTTCAAGTCCTTCATTTATTAAGTCTGCAAAAATGCTGAGGATAGCCCTTTGGAATGTGGCAGGAGCATTGCATAAGCCAAAAGGTAGAACTCTGTAGGCAAATGTTCCCCAAGGACAAGTAAAAGTGGTTTTGTGTTGGTCTTCAGGGGAAATCTGGATCTGATTGTATCCACTGAAGCCATTTAGGAAAGAAAAGAATTTCTTTCCTGCCAAAGTGTCTAATACTTGGTCGATGAATGGGAGAGGGAAGTGGTCTTTTTGTGTTGCTTTATTTAGTTCTCTGTAGTCCACACAAATTCTCCATTTCCCATTCTTTTTTGGTACCACCACAAGCGGAGAGACCCATTTACTATCGGAGATAGGATAGATGAAGTTGACATCTAAAAGTTTTTGAAGTTCAGCTTTTACCACATCTTTTAGATGAGGATTGAGTCTCCTCTGAGGCTGGCAAACAGGTCTCGCATTTTTTTCTATGTAAATGTGGTGGGTACATAATTGAGGGTAAATTCCTTTCATATCAGGATAGTCCCATGCAAATGATTCTTTATATTTCTTCAACAGATGGATGAGCTTTGTTTCTTGTTCGGAGGTGAGGTTGGCATTAATGTTTAAGGTTTTTCCCAGTTCAATTTCCACAATTTTACTATTTGCAACAGAGGTAACAAGTATCATTTGATCATGTGTATCTTTAAGAGGATCTTCTTCTAATTCGTTATCGAATGCTGCCTCTATCATGTGACACTATGTGCTGGATTTGGATTCAGTTTGACTAATAAATTTATTAATGGCATCGTCCTCTGTCTGATCTTTAAAATCAAGTGCCTCTTGTATAGTTAATGGAGATCTAATGTTGTCAGTAAGGTATGATACAGGGTGCTTATTAGTTTTGATCATTGTGACACTTGGCTGTGCTGGAGGATATAAGGCTAAGTTCTTGATATTCGCTCCCCTCGTTATGGTCATATTTCCTTGTCGGCAGCCAATATAGGCATCGACAGTTGCAAGACAAGGTCTACCTAAAATCAATGGGTGTCCATCAAGTCGGCTTTTGGGATTTATTACCAGAAAATAAGTCGGATATTCCCAGGAGTCAACAGATACCATGACATCATGTAGCGTGCCCTCTGGCCTAGCCACAGATCGGTCAGCTAGCGGTAACAAGGTAGAGGTGGGTTCTACAGATGTAATGCCTAGCTTTTGGCAAGTAGTAGTTGTTAAGATGTTGATTGCAGCTCCTAGATCAACTAAGGCATTAGGGAAGGTTTGACCATAAATTTGTACAGTGACTATTGGATTTCCTGGGTCTTCTTATTTAATGGGCGTTTCTTTTCCTGATAATAAGTCAGATAGAGTGCCAACTACTTGGACTCTTGGATTGTTTGCTGCATTCCTCCTTGGTTTCTTTACACACAATTCTTTGATAGTCTTTGCATATATCAGAATGTCTTGAATGGCTTGGAGGAATGGAATTTTTATGTACAAATTTTGTAATTCTCCTAGAATGTCAAAATCAGGATATTGTGTAGGTCGAGGTATGATTAATCGTTTTGGGAACGGGGGAGAGGATGTGGTTGTTTGATTATGAGTTTATTGTTTTTTCACATCCTCTTCTTGTGACCAATGTTCTCTGGGTAACTGATTTTCAACACGGGCTGTCTTTTCTCCCTCAGTTTCAATAATACGCCCAGATCTTAACTGAAGATCATTACACTCCCTCAGATCAGCTCCTATTTCTGATGTTTCTATTATTTGGATAGATTGGACCGGTCTGTTATTTGGATTGGGGTTGGGTTGGGCTGGGAGTTGCGGTCTTAGATTAGATTGGGGATTTTGTTGTAAGGTTGGCAGTGTAGGTTGAGGGAGCGGCATGGTTCCTACTAGCTGATGCATCGGTCTTTGCCAGTTTGTCTGCCAGGCTGAACTTTGTGAAGTAGGCGGAGTCCATTGTGGTGGGTATGCGTTACTTTGCCAATATGGTGGGGTATAGGGAAAATTCGGCCAACCAGATGGGCTTGCCTGATTCAGCCACGGGGTTGATGAAGAAAACCACTGAGGTGACCAGTTTGGGGGCGGGGGTTGGGATTGACTTTGCCACATATTATATTGTTGAGCATTATACTGCGGAGACTGAAAAGAAGAGGTTGGGTCTGAAAACATACCAGATTGTTGCGACTGCCACTGATGGCGCTGGTTGAGCAAATATACCGATTCTGGCTCTTCTTCTGCTTCCTTATATACTGCTTTTAATCCGGGAAGTGAGGGACAACTTTCCGTAAGGTGATCTTTTGTGCAGATGGTGCATGTTCGGACTGCATCTAGTGGACACTCCTTATGGCTATGTTTCTTCCTGCATCGGGGACAGAAGATTGCCAAATTCTGTTCTGCCTCCATTTGCTTCTGCTTGGCCTGCATAACATCAAGTTGTGTAGTTAGCGTCCCTAGTATATCAGTTTTAAAATTTTCCAATAGATTTCCAATTTTTGCACGCGTTACTCCTTCTGTCGAAATTTTATTATCTCTTACAAACCGATCATGTTCTGCCGGTTTCAATCTTGTGCTGACTCTCGAACTCCTGATACATAATTCAATAATGTCAGCAAAATTTTCCTAATAAATATCTCCTTTTCCCATAATATTTAATGTTTCAATCCATTTTTCCTTCATGCCCCTAATTAATGTTGTTTTTAACACATTATCAGGTAAAGGTAGTGATGCATAAGGAGATCTTTGAAGATTATACTGAAAACGTTCCACATACTCCTCTAATGTTTCATTTGGTCTAGCTACCATCTGGAATATTTCATCCTTCAGTTCTCTAGACCTGCAATAGTCCTGATATTTCTTTAGAAAAGATTCTTTCATTTGATCCCAGTTATTTATAACCCCGCCACCTAATCCCATAAACCATCTTAAGGCAGCCCCTTTTAATGTAGAGAGAAATAATTTTAGTTTCTGGGGGTCGGTGGTGTAATCATATCCCATACACAGTGTATCGAACTCAAATAGAAATGCATCTGGATCTTCTGATGTAAGACCGTGGAATGTAGGGATATGTTGAAGAGGGATTGCTTTCATGGGTGCATTTGCTGCAGTATCCACTATGGGGTATTGCAATGTAGAGGTTTGGGTGTTTGTCTGGTTTTGAGCCATTTGGTCGAATATATGCCAATAACCTTCTGGGATATCTAGGAGGGTATTCCTAGGTTGAGAAGGAATGGCTTTAACAGGAATGGTTTTAATAACACTTCCTCTGTCTAGGATAATGAGAGTGCCTAATGTATGAGGAGATTGAGTTTCTTCAACAATGATTTTTGCAGCACTTCCCTTGTCTGGGCTGTTTAATGGCTGAGTTGTCCCAAGAGGAGACCTTGGTTCCTCAGTTTCCCCTGTTTCTCCTCCTCCTTCACAAATATTGCTGAAATTCCCTTCTTGCAATAGTTCTGGAGTAGAATTTTCAATTTCTTGAAAGTCCTGCTCTTCAGTTTGACTATGCACCTCAGCAAAGGCTACAGATGGTGATCCTGTGGCCTGAAGGGAACTAGTAGGCTGTCTAGAAATAACTTTTCTAGGTCCTACTGAAGGCTGATATTTTGCTTTCTTGAAGATTTCGTCTATGAAGGTTGATCGGCCAAGGGTCACCGGCCCCTTAGCTTTTTCTGGCTTGGGTAGAAGTTTGGAATTCTTTTCTGGCTTTTTCTGCTAAGTCATACACACAAATCAACTGCTAGATTCTACCCAAACAAAACAGCAGAAAATATGTAGGAAAGCGGGCAGGGGAGTAGGGCTGTTACATGCTCCACACGTAGCTTCTTACCTTCCGTTTTTAAAACCCAATTCTTCCCTAACAGGTTCTTACACTACTCTGGAAAAAACAAATGGCTACACTCTTTCCCCGGCAACGGCGCCAAAATGTGGAGCTATAAAAAGGGTCTCTTTCACCTCTAATTACCTCACATTAGTTGTCAATCTAGTAATGTTTTGTTATTTAAAAGAGTGTCTCAGTCTGAGGCTATCATTTTCCAGAGTAATGCTAGTAGTACAGTGTTCAGAAATACAAGAGTAAACGGATGCTTGTTTACAGCAAACTACTTCAAAATATTAAACTACACATTCAGAAAACTAAGCAAGTTATCAGTCAAGGGTTCAGTAGCAGTAACTCATCCCTTTGTAAACTGATGGAACTAAGGTAAATCAGATAATAGATCATGGATCTGGGAGCCAGGCAGTAAATGTTAGTGCTCACTACAGCCCTGGATCGTTCTTCACACCAAAATAACAAAGGACAGGAAATGGAACGACAGATAAGAAATGGAACAACGAAATAAGAAATAGAACAAAAAATTTGAAATGGAACAGAAAATCTGAAATAGAACAGAAAACAGGAAACTATAACAACAACTAAGTCTAGCAAGCAGTAACACCTTAGTTTACAAGATCAAACTCACGAATCGTGACCTGCAGGAATCAAATGGCAATCCTTCACTCTTAAGGACGAATTGAACAACACACCAAAATGGAACATCATTGATTAATGATGAATTATAGAACAACACTTCAAAACCATATATGCACACGACACACCTTAATAGTAACCTGATCTCAGTAAACCAGTTATCACTCTTAGTTATAAAAGATTACGACTGTGTTTCAAAATGGAACAACAATGTCTATAGATCCAACAATCGCAAAGAACATAATCGCTAAGATGAATTCCGTAATATCAATGAATAAGTGCACAACACAGAGGCTCTGTAATTGAACAACAACAATATTCTGTAAAGACTGACAGTATTATATCAACACTTAGAAGAACAGTGATACGTTGTAGAGTCAATGCAATAGTTCTGTCTCAGTAAAGTAAACATAACAGAGCATGTGATGTAAACTAACAAAACACATCAGATTACCAAATAACGCTGATAAGCAAACCACACATAAACCAAACGTAATAGTACAGGAGCAAGTGTCCTCCAGGGCCGGGCCCTTAGCCTCCAGGGGTACACCGCTTGAAGTTATTCCAGACTCAGGGATGAAATAGCAACCAAGTTTGTATTAATGCATAAAATGGAATTACAGTAGATCAGTTCTCAACGAGACTCGATGATCAAAGTTTCAATCTTCAGAGAAATTACATAAAACACAAGGATTCAACCCCCTCGAGCTAACAGTGCTGCCCCTTTTATAATGATGAAGGCGGAGATGTATAGGTGCAAAAATAGTTAAAGCAACGATCCCTCAGGATCAAAGGATCCTGAGGGATTTGCCGAACCGTTAGTTCTCAGTTATCTCTTTTCCTTCTTGTGCCGAGCCGACATCTCCACTTCCTTTCCAGAGCTGATTCGCTTTGATCTGTTTTGCCTTGTTTGCATACGGTTCCCCGTCAAAGGGACAGCGGTTAACCCGACCTTGTTCCTTCCTTCAGCACGGCAGTCTTTTGTTTTCCCTTCGTTTTGCATAAGAAAATGACAATTTTCAGTGTTTCCGCTTTGCACATTAATCTCACAGGTTTTATTACAATTCCTTATCATTTTCCTAGTTCATGATGCAAAAGGTTTGTAAGTTCTAATGAAAAGACGCTGAAATAATTACCAAAAACATACCTTCTTTAGCGGTACACATGATAAATCCTGAGGGAGAAGTCTTGGTTTAGGTCCTAATGATTTGTGTTTAGATTGTGGTAAAGCTTGAGAGACTGGTCTCAGTTTAGGGCATAGTGATCTTGGATTGGATTGTAGTAAAGCCTGGGAGACAAGGAGACACAAAATTCCTCAAGGATAGTGATGGATTCCAGATGGAATTCCAAGTTTGGTTCGGATGTGATTAGATCCCCGGTTTTGGTATGATCATGGTTTGGTGAGGGTGGAGGTGGTTTAACCTCTGGATTCCCTTGGTTGTTCTTGGATTGGTTGTTCTATGATATCCCACATTCATGCTTGGAATATGGCATGGAGGTGACTAGCTGAAAGAGAGATTTGGTTCAGCCATGTCTATGGTCAGGTGGTACATGGAAGTCTCGAACCAAGTCGGATTTTCCTATGGTTAATAAAAGATAAGTTCTCTTAATTTTGCACTGGTTTATATGTCGATTTAATGGCAGTCATATCTTTGATATTTATATGATTTTATGCTGGTTATAAGAATGGTTAAATGATTGGTTCATGTCATGGTTATTTCATGTATTTACTTGTAATTTTTAAATGGATGGATGCAAGATCTGGTTGATGATATAATAGTTCAGTGGAGAAGGAGGTGATCCTTCTAGTTAGGTTTCATAAGTTATTTAAGTAATTTATGCTATGTCTTGTATCCTAGACTTGTAGGTTGCATTGATGCCAAGTGTTTGATAGAATGTCAGTCCTAATTGGGGATGATTAGGCCTAATCCTTAGGTTGATTTTTGATTTATCAACATTGTTATTGTTGGGTGATTTAATTGTCTGTTAAATCCCTATTATTTAATTTTCAACCCCGGAGTTTCGTAAAACTTAGAAGCAAACCAAAATATATGAGTCCTCAGATGCAACTATAATCAACTTTAGAAGATAAGTTATGAAAACTGAAGGGAATGCAATTATAAACTAATTAGAGGTGCATATTACAAAGAAAAAATTTAACAAAGTAATTTCTAATTCATTATGTAATAAGCAGGAGAAGTGGCATCTAACTTAGGAGAACAAGGTTTGTTCTTATTCTAGAATACTATTTCATGAACATACATCAAAAACCACTAATGGACAATAGATTAAGATGCATATACAAATAATAGAAGAGGCTCCTAACTAAGGAGGTCTTTGCTGTTCTTCATTACAAATTCATTCATCATTAATGTCATTGTTGGAAAACTGGAAATTCAAAAAATCACTTGAAATTAGAAAAAGAGAATGAATTTCAATTATTACTCATATCAAATGGAAGAGAGTCTAACTTAGACCCTTATTTGTCCTTTCATACGCTGATAAGATTTAAACTAAAATTCATTCATTAATAATGAAAAATATTCAAACATTTAAGTAATTAAATGAAAATAAAATCTATAATGAAATAAAATGTTTCTTTGATCATTTTAGAGTGAGCTCAATTCTCTTCAGGACAAAGTGACAAAATAGTCCATAAATTCATATACTACATTAAAACAATTTATATCTAAAATTGTAGAAAGAAAATTTTATTCTATTCCATGATAAGTTAGAATACATGCTCCAAGGGTCCTCTCTTTGGAATGGAGGAGGTACTCCTATTTATACAAAAACATAAGCAACTAACTCATTAATGGAGATCCACTAATCCCTCCTAGATCCAAAAATCCTTCAAATGGTTACAACCAATATGAGACACATATTCCTTTATCCATGATTTTTCTCCATGAGATATGCTTGACCCCTATCCCAAATCTCCTTCAAATCTTCAAGAGAATTCGAATTTGAGTCTTGGAAGCCACATAAGAATGTCTTGGAACCTTCCAAATCACCTACACATGTCACCAAAATCATTCCACCTTTAGGTATAAACAAATACATGTTATTTTTCTAACTTTTAATCATAAATTCACTTTAAATACATAAAATAAATAACTTTGGAAAATGAAAATAAGAACCCATATGGTAATGGAAATATAATGATGATGTGATGAAATGAGGTGACAAAATGAGGATAAAGGTGAAAATGGAGTGAAAGTGTATGCTAATTTGGCAGCCCAACATACTGCCCAACTTAAGTTATTGCATGTCCTCATGCAATCTATTGCATTAATTTACTTTAATCATGATTTGATATTTTGAATTGTCTTCCTTTTATATGAACTTTGGCTGACGTTAATTCTTCTTTTATCTTCGCATAATCATTTGATAATTTTGTTCCTTTTGAAAAGTGTCATTTTGAAAAATATTTGATTGCGACATATTACTTTGGTTGGTTCTTGTGTGGCAACAAACTTTTATTAGTATTGGTTCTTGTGTAACAATACTTTTGTTATTTTTGTGTTGCATCAAAAGACTTTGAAAACATTTAATCAACCATTCATTCTATGATCATCATTTGAAAAACATGTAACGTTTTGAATCATAATGCAATAATAGTTGTTTGGAAAAGTATGTTGGTTAGGATGGCATATGTATAAAGGACATATATGACATATGAAAGGTGATAATGGAATATGAATGTGATATATATCGTGAAATGTGAATATGAGGTATGAACATGAATTCCCCCTCCAACTAGAGATATGACAATGTGAAAAAAGAAGTAGGAACTTTCTAAAGTTACAATTTTAAGAATTTTAAGGAATTGCATGACTAAAAATTAGAAAACCACATACCTTCAGTTAAATTCAATTTACATGAGTTGTGGATGCTGAAGAGTGTGGCTGCTGATGTTGTTGGATCATGAAATATGTAAACAAAGGAAATTGGATCTTCTTCTGTGTTCTCTTTGTTGATGACAAGGTTTGAATATTTATTGTTGCTATAACAAATTGATCTTCTGCAAACTGTTAAAATGATATAGTATTCAATCATTAAAACACTCGATGGTACAATTATAATCATGCGAATAAATGTGTCGATGTTGAGCATGAAGAGAAGTCATTGGATTACCAACCATTGATGCATGTCGTTAACCAATGTGAGGCAACTCACCATTAATGTCAATGAGTGCCAAGGTACCTAAGTACATCTTGTAAAGGGCGAATAGATTACATGATGTTGAGCCACTTGCAAGATCCAACGATCAAGGGACATTGGTGTATTCCCATGATTGCTGGCGAGAGAGCCTGTCATTAAGGCATACAAGCCTCAAGGTACTACTAAGGACTCTAGCCTTGAACCTAGATAATGTGCTGATGTCGATAGGCCAAGACTTGTTAGAAGGGAGGCCTTAAGGAATCCTCCATCATCTAACTCGAGCATGAAACAATAATTTTGAAGGATTATGGATGAGAAATTTTGCAGTGGATCAAGGTTTATTTGGAAAAATGAAAAGGAAATGGAATGAATCAGCTTTGTAGAGGAGCTAAATGTTTTTATTGATGGGTTACAGGTTAGTGAAAGTGAGGCAGGAAAATGACTGTGAAGGAAAATTTATTGACTGAAAAAGTGAGAATGCAATGAAGGTTTTATTTACTGAAAAATGAGGAATACAATGATGAATGTAAAGGGAAATGAGGTGAATTTTTTATTGACTGAAGAAGCATGGATGCAATGGAGACACTGGCATCTGAAAGGCTTGCGAGTGATGGATCTGATCTAACATCATGTGCTTATGCATTGATGTTTAATCTTTGTTGTTTCTTTGATCATTTTATTCTAAATGAAATGTGGTCTTTGAGAGGTTTTTCAATGATTTGATAGATATGATGACATTATCCCCCTTGACTTACCCAAAAGTATGTCCTCATGCTTGAAATGGTGTCTTTAAAAGACAATGTTTGGTTGTGGTCATTTGTTTATCTTCCTGGAACCTGCAAAAACTTAGTACTTTTTCTGAAATGAAATGTAAGTTTATCATAAGCGGGAGGTGATCAATCTCTCTATTTATGACATTTACAAAAAAAAACTGAGAATTGGTACTAATAAAACAAATTCATGAAAGAAAAACGAAAGAATTTATACCTATGTCGAAACTAGTGTCTCATTTTACCTGTTATATCTTGTCAGCCATTTATTCATTCTTTAAATGTTTCAAATTCTGATGATATCTTTCTCATTATGTATATCTCGTTGAGATCTTTCCAACTACGTTTGAATTATTGAAATCCGATGTTGTATGAGAAAGTTGTGCTTATTTGAAATTTGGGTGAAATAATGAAGATTGTCATGAGGTTTCTGAGTTGTAGGATTGCACCCTTCCTGCATCTAAAAATCCTGTCAATCTTTTTCGGCTAAGTCATGAAAAAGTTTTTCCAATTTGTGATGTTGTTGGCTTCTGTACCTACAAAACCTAAAGAAATGTGATCATATAAAAATACTTTATGAAACGAAAATGCATGTCTATAGGATTCAATCTTCCATCTACAAGATTCTCTTCAAGGCATTTTGCAAAACAATAATCCCGTAGATGAAGAACCCTTATCGTTCTTCTTTTTCATCCATTTTTAGTGTTGAAAAATGAGTTGGCAGATGGAGGGTCACTATGTAATAGTGATGTGGCAGTGGGTGACATCGTAAATGGATGATGTGACATGTTCACTATTTAACTAATGATGTGGCGATGAATGTGCAATATTGGCCAATGTTGTGCTGCCATGTGGTGGAAAAAATGTTGTTTAATTAATGTTGTGTCAAAATTGTAGAATAATTAACAAATTCCAATACAACCCTTATCGTTCTTCTTCTTGATCCATTTTTAGTGTTGAAAAATGAGCTGGCAGATGGAGAGTCACTATGTAATAGTGATGTGGCAGTGGGTGACATCGCAAATGGATGATGTGACATGTTCACTATTTAACTAATGATGTGGCAATGAATGTGCAATATTGGCCAATGTTGTGCTGCCATGTGGTGGAAAAAATGTTGTTTAATTAATGTTGTGCCAAAATTGTAAAATAATTAACAAATTCCAATACCCACAAAATTTGAACTCATGACTTCTACTATGCAATTTGAATGACTTACCAATAGATCACAAGCCACATTTATGAATTTAATGGAATTTTGGAAATTTTTATTATTCTAAAAATGAAAATTGAAACAACAACAAGTGGCCAATCTAAATCCAATTATTTTAGGAAAATATGATTCCAAAATATTTGCCAAATAATTTTTCATATCTTTTGAATTCATCATTTCTAAGATTTTGAGGAAAATGAAATTCCAAAATATTTGCCAAATCATTTTTCATAGCTTTTGAACTCATCTTTTTTGCCAAGAAAGTGGATTTTTTTAACCAATTTTTATTCTATAAAAGCTTGGGAAATGTTTATATTTTTTGTTGTTGCTGGTTGTAAGCATCGAGAAAAGATCATTTTGAAAATTTCTGTAGTAAGAATTTTTTTTTGTTATTTAATTATTATTATTATTATTACTACTACTACTTTTAATTTATTGATTGAATTTTTTATCTATAGCTTGGCAACACTATTGGGTTGCTGGCCATGGCTCTGTGGCTAGGCCGTTGGATGGCCATGGCCTTAGTTGCTGGTTGCATTTAATTGAAAATCGTTTTTTTTCACGCAACTTGGAGAATAAGGCTCCATAGAACCCTGAAAATATCTCAAACAGTGATTAATTTTGAGAAAATCTCCTGCGCCTAAACATAATTCACCCCATTTTGAGAAAACCCCATGTTTTATATGTTTGAGTTTTATTTTTATATGGTCACAAAATGCGTTTTAAGAATGACATTTTTAACCTCTGTGAATTTTGCCTCTGCTCAGGTCACTGTTAGGTGAAATTCATTTTTTTTTTCAAAATCAGTAAAATGCACAACTATCTTTCATTTTTTCAAAATCGCACATAACATTTGTAGCAATTTGTTTAGTTGGTTTCCATGAATTTTTTCATTTGTTTAAATTTTCTTTAATTCTCATTTTCGTTTTTGTGTTTATTTTTTTATTTTTATTTTTTCAAATTTGTTTAAATAAGCAAATCTATCTTGTTTTTTTTTTTTTTTTGATTTACATGTGTTCCATTCACTTTATATATATATATATATATATATAAACATTAAAAAAATTTATGTTCCATTCAAAAATTTAATATATATATATATATATATATATATATATATATATATATATATATATTAACAAAAGATATACTAACATGAATTTATTTATTTATTTATTTTTATTTTTTATTTTCCTTTTGATCCTCCAGGTCACACAAAGCATAGGAGGAGAGCATACTCGAAATTTCATTAATTGATTTTGTTATTGTTGTTGTTAAATTTGGATGCAGAAAATAAAATGAAAATAATCTATTGCACATCTCAAATTATCGCTATTCAATCTTCGCTTGTGCCCTTTGTTCACAACCTTTTGTTTTATTGCAAATTTTTTTCCTGCCAAAGTTTAGTAAATGAATGGTTCTTATTGCACCACAAAATTGCAAATTTGTCCTAAAAATCACAAAAACTTGTTTTTTTATTTGTTAGTCATATTCTATTGAAAAAGAAATAAAAAATTCTCTTAAGTATAAGAGAATTTCCAATGCATCCATTTGCCCAACAAGATGAGGAGTAGACTCATATCCAAGTTTTAAAAGTAAACCCTATTGAGTTCTTGGACACGATCATGAAGACTGACTAGTTGAAACCAAATTTGAATGTGATCTTTAGTTTTTTATTTTCTTCAACTGTCATAGCATGAAGCTCTTCAGATCTTGTTTTTGCAATTGGATTTTTATTTATTTATTTTTAATGAACAGGGATTCTTGATTTTAATGTTCTATGTTTTCTATATGCAAATGCAAATAAACTTAATGAAAAATGCCTAAATGCATCTAACCCCAAATGAAAATGAATTTAAAAGAAAATGTTTCCTAAACAATCCTCCTAATTTACTTACATCTAAGGTTGCTTTCTCGGCAACGACGCCAAAATTTTAGGTGCTTTAATTGTCTGTTAAATTCCTATTTTTTAATTGTCAACCTTGTTGAAAATCGCAACAATAAATGCTAAAAATAGAAGTGATAAAAATAGCACTGCTATAAATAGCAGTTTGGATACCAGTGCTGGATTGAGCAACAAGGAATGAAAAATGGAAGAGTTCAGGATGTGTTCCTATTTTAGTCAGTCCCTGGACTAAAAATAGGAAGTAAAATTCAAATTTGAACTTAATCACCGTTTGAAAATAAATTAATTAATTCACCATGATTTAATTAGTTGTGAAAAATCAAACATGAAGTCTATGTGAGGACGTGCAACAGTTTATCTATTAATTGAGGAATTTACCCATCAGTTAAAGAGATAAGGATGAGTTCTAATTTGAGTAGTAATTAGTTGGCCTAGTTAACTGAGTCAAGTCCAGTTATAATTGATTTAAACAATTTGTTTAAATTAAGTAAGTTTAGTTAGTTAATGCATGCTAGCATATAACTATTGCCCTTCAGATAACTGAAGATTCTTTCATGAATAATTCATGCATGTCAGTTCAGATAGAGACCCAGTTGAGATCAGAGAAGGGACAATGTACTATCAGTTGGATGAATATTTTTCCTATAGAGGAAGCTCGTCCATGATGATGATTTATTTCCTTCAATACTGCACAGTTGGATCAGAGGTTAGTGAGTGTGAAGAGGCCAATTCACACAACTGGTTGCATTGGACCCCAATCAAAATTGCGCAAAGAAATAGGAGGCTTGGAGGGCAGACCAGAGGTTAGATAGAGGTCTTTGCCTATCTATGAGCAGCAGAGGTATTGCAGAGAGAGCAAGATAGCTTTTGAGCTGATTCTTTTTGTAATACTAGCTATATTTCCACTTGCATGATAATACAGAGTTGGGGTTTTACGTTGAGGCTTTCCCCTAGTTATATTTTCTGTGTTATGTGTGATTGATTCCTTCTTATTAGTTATATGTGTTCTTATTGATGTTGCTCATGTTCAATTAAGCTTCTGCTAAATTGGTTGTATAAGTAGATCAATTGTTTTGCTTTAGTATATTTCATTATCAGGTGATCTAAAAGTGGAAATTTCTACATGGTATCTGAGCAAAGGTTATCAAAGAAGTGAACAATATACTAGAGGAGATTTCGAAGTTTTGAGTTTTGGGCCACGAGTTTTCAAAGCAGATATGAAAATTTTTGTGCAAAATTTTCAGAAACAAATAGAAAATCTAGATTCCTTGCTGAAAAAGACCCAAATTCAAAAACGAAATCGGCTGAACCAATGATCCAGGTGGATATTGGTGGCCACCTGCCAGGTCCACCTGGACCCCCACCATTGTCTTTCTCAGCATTTTCAGTTTCCTTAATTGTAGCACAGTTTACTATTTTTAGCAGTTTTTCGGGTCCTGAACTTCCGGAGCCGTTTTGAGGCCCTAAACGACGTTTTTTTGGAATTCTGGGGCGACCTTCGGCCATACTTTCCACCATTGCTAGACACATCCGACATTGCAGAACAGCTCAAACCCACAGAATTAAATCCCGATTGCATGGAACAAGCTGCAGCTGATCGGATCATGGACACACAGATCAAGAACACTCGCCAACAGCATATCCAACTGTATCGAGTTGTCAAAGCAGGCCAACTCCTTCAGCAGGGCAAGTGGCTCACCAGGGAACAAGTTCAGCAGAGGTTTCCTCATCTCATGGAGGAGCTCAACGCAATGGGGACCATTGCTTCCTAAGGGGGGAGGAATGATCCAGGTGGATATTGGTGGCCACCTGCCAGGTCCACCTGGACCCCCACCATTGTCTTTCTCAGCATTTTCAGTTTCCTTAATTGTAGCACAGCTTACTATTTTTAGCAGTTTTTCGGGTCCTGAACTTCCGGAGCCGTTTTGAGGCCCTAAACGACGTTTTTTTGGAATTCTGGGGCGACCGAGCCCTATGTTGCCTCCCAAAGTGGTAGTACTCAGATAGATCTTTCTAACGAGCTATCGTACGCGTCAAACGGAGATCGTATGCCAAAGTTACGACCCCGGGAAATTGATGTACCAATTTACCCAAACGGGGCCCACAATTTGGCGTTTCATCTTCTAGGGTTAGGTTTCGGTATGTGAAGGGTTTTCCATTGTTTCTCAACAATAAATAGGCCTTCGAGCCTCATTGTAATACAGTTCAGAACAGTTCAGAGGCATGTAGCCATCACATCTCTTCTCAGAGATAAGCTACCATCGCCCTAGCTAGTTTATTGCCATTTCTGTTTGTAAGCATATGTCAGTATTTTCCATTAATGAAATGTAGTATTATTTCCGCTGCATCTTTGTGTATATGGTTATCTCTGTAATTTGTTGCGTTCCTGTTTAAATCTGGATTAGTGGTATCAGAGCGGTCCGCTTTTTCTCTGTTTTTCTTTGCATGCCCCCAACAAGGTCGGGATATAAGGAGTTAGGGCTTGAAGTGGTTGAACCTTTGCAAGACCAGCCTCGCAAATCCCGACGGCCTCCCATGGCGGACGAGAAGAAAGACGAGGGGGCAGGAGATCCCATCAAAATCTTGCTCGAAGAAGCGCTCGAGCGACAACAGAACGCGATGATGGACAGCTTTGCGCAGATCCTTCAGCGGCTACCCAGAAGCGGCGCATCGGCTTCCAGCAGCTCCTCTGGAAACGCCACACCCTTTAAGGTACAAGTTAATTTTGAAATCCCCATATTCGAGGGTCAGATAGACGCCGATGCCGTAGATAAATGGTTAAATCTGCTAGAGGGTTATTTTTCTGTTCATGAATTTTCGAGTCGGGAAAAGATTGTTTTTGCTCTTCTCAAAGCAGCCCCCCACGTCAAGGACTGGTGGGAAACCTACTGCGAGCAGAAGGATGAAAGTACTGGCTCACTATTTTCAGCCGCACCCACCTGGGATTCGTTCCAGGATGCCATCAAGGAGCAGTACTACCCTGTCGGAAGCTATGAGGATGAATACATAAAGTGGACCACGCTGCGGCAGGGAAGGGACCAAGATGTGCCGGAGTTCACCAATCTTTTCCATACCCTTCGCACAAAGTTGGGTATCAAGGATTCGGAGCAACATTTGATACTCAAATACCGTGGCTGCCTGCACAAGTACATCCAGGAAGAAATACAGTTCCTAAACATCCCCTCGCTCGGCGCAGCATACCGGTATGCCGTCAAAGTCGAGCAGAAGTTTAAACAAAAGAAGCGAGACTTTGGATCTGCGAATCCAAAGCAGGGGAAAGGTGCCCCTAAACCACAGAACAAAGGACAAAGCCAAGGCGGGACAGCCCAAGACAACCAGCTGAAGCTGCAAGCAAAGAGCAACGCCGCGAAGCCGAGAAAGGACACTGGAAAATGGTGCGAGTTCCATAAGAGCTCCACTCACAACACAAGTGAGTGTCGGGCCAAACAGTCACTGGTGGCTGAGCTAAAGGTTTCAGAATCAGATGCATGTTCCGACTCTGAGTCAGAACCCGATAAGGGGTATGAAAAAGGGAAGCAGATCATTGATGCGGATCCCAGCGCCACTGTTGCTACCGCAAAGATCCAGAAAAATGAACCCGAAGATCCAGAGGAGGAGGAGCGTCTCTTCCACTCCCAGATGTGGGTCAAGGGCTCCCCGATACAGTTCATTGTTGATAGCGGGAGTCAAAAGAACCTCATTTCGGCAGAGGTCGTGAAGCGGTTGGGCTTACCGACCACAGCACATCCACAACCATACACCATTGGGTGGCTTTACCAAGGGCGAGATCTTCGCGTGAGCCAGCAGTGTCGCCTTCCATACAACATCAAGCCCTTCACGGATGAGGTATTGTGTGACATTGCTCCCCTTGAAGTTTGTGATGTATTACTAGGACAACCATACTTGTGGAAGCGACATGCTGTGTATGAATCAAGGCCCCGTGCTGTTATTATTACATTGGGAAATAAGTTGTTCAGGATACCAGAGGTACCACCACCTGCCGCCATCTCTTTGATTACTGCAAAACAATGCAGTAAGATCATTTCCAAAACCAGGAAATTTGTTTTCCTGATGATACGCCCTCAAGGGAAGAAGAAGACAGTGGCCGCGGCCTCCAAACGAGGTCCCTCTGCACGGCAGCTACAAATGGACAAGATTGTGGAGGAGTACAAAGACATCTTCACCTCCCCGGCAGGGGTTCCTCTGCACTGTCAAGTCAAGCACTCCATTGATCTGACCCCAGGTGCGCCGCTACCCAATGGACCAATTTATCGGCGCTCCGTTCTGGAGAACAATGAAATCAAGAGGCAGATTCAGGAGCTCCTACAGAAAGGTCACATCCGTCCGAGTTCTTCGCCCTGTGGGAGCCCGATAGTGTTGGTACAGAAGAAGGATGGGACGTGGAGACTCTGTATTGACTATCGGGCGCTGAACAAGATCACTGTCCGTAATAGGTACCCGATCCCGCGGATTGATGACCTCCTAGACCAACTAAAGGGGGCGAAATATTTCAGCAAGATCGATCTGAAGTCAGGATATCACCAGGTACCAATTGAACCCTCAGATGTGTGGAAGACTGCCTTCAAATCCAAGGAGGGCCTCTTCGAATGGTTGGTCATGCCTTTCGGATTGACGAATGCTCCTGCAACCTTTATGAGGCTAATGGATGACATCTTGCGGCCATTCACCAACTCCTTTGTAGTAGTATACTTGGATGACATTCTGATCTTCAGCCAGAGTTGGGAAGAGCACCTCCACCACATCCGACAGGTTCTCCAAACACTGCGGCAACACAAGCTATGTGCCAATTTGGAGAAATGCACTTTTGGCATGACCGAGGTCCAGTATCTGGGATACATCATTGATGAACAGGGGGTGCATGTCGATCCAGCCAAGGTCCAAGTCATTCGGGATTGGCCCTCTCCAACCACTCTAACAGAGCTCCGCAGCTTTCTAGGTCTTGCCAACTTCTACCGCAGGTTTGTGTTGGGATTTTCTCATATTTCTTGGCCCTTGAGTCAAGTCACCAAGGGCGGGCGAAAGCAAAATTCTTTTGGTCTGAATCTCAACAGAAGGCATTCAGGGAGTTGAAGGATCGCCTCTGCACGGCACCAGTGCTCGCGTTACCAGATTTACAACAACCATTTGAGGTCGAGACAGATGCCTCTGACTATGCTATTGGGGCAGTCCTTACTCAACATGGACATCCAGTGGCATATCACAGTGAAACACTTTCAGACACAGTCCGGAAGTACCCCACTTATGATAAAGAGATGTATTCCATTGTACAGGCCTGCCGACAATGGAAGCATTACATTTTGGGGAAGGAAACGGTCATCCACACAGACCACCGACCTCTGCAATTCATACAGACCCAAGGGAAATTGCAGAATGATCGCCATCAGAAGTGGTCTACATACCTGCAACAGTTTCACTTGAATATCAAGTATAAAAAGGGCAGCACCAATAATGTTGCAGATTGCCTCAGTCGACCACCGATCATGGCGCTAACCACCGTGCTCAACTCTTGCGGGCACGAGACTTCTGATTGGCCACTTCTCTACAAAAGCGACCCAGAATTCGGCCACACATACCAGACACTCTTGGAGGGTCGGCAGGTTGCAGATTTTCACCTCCAGGATGCCCTATTATGCCACCTCGGTCACCTTTGTGTTCCTTCAAGCGAGCGTGCCAAGATGATTTGGGAAGCACACTACAGTCGGGCTGCTGGGCATTTCGGGGTCGAGAAAACAGTGGCAGTACTGCAAAACTATTTCTATTGGCCGAATCTTCGACAGGATGTTGGGAAGTACATCCGATCATGTACTGCCTGTGCCATTGCCAAACCGACCATTAAGAAGCAAGGCCTCTATACCCCGTTGCCTACCCCTAGTCGACCTTGGGAATCCATCTCCATGGATTACATGTCAGGCCTTCCTTCCACTAAGCATGGAAATGACTGTGTTTTTGTGGTCGTCGACAGGTTCTCAAAGATGGCCATTATGATGGCCTGCAAGAAGAATATCACAGCAGAAGCCACTGCTAAACTCTTCTTTGAACGAGTGTGGGTGCACTTTGGGATCCCACAGTCTATCATCTCAGATCGGGACAGTCGGTTTCTCAGCACATTTTGGTCCAGTCTCTGGTCAATGCTGGACACCAAACTCACGAAGTCCACAGCCTTCCATCCTCAAACTGATGGCCAGACAGAGGTTGTCAACAGGATGATTGTGCACATTCTGCGCATGTATAACTCAAAGCATCCACGCACATGGGACGAGAGCCTCCCCTACGTTCAGCACAGCTACAACCGAGCTCTTCACAGCTCCACTGGCCATAGCCCTTTTCAGGTGGGTTTAGGATTCCAGCCACTATGCCCCATTGATGTGGCCATGCCACTTGCAGCTACTCACATGAATTCAGCTCATGTCCAGTCCGAAACAGATAAGGCCACCAGCTTCATTGAGCGCATCCAACATATTCGCCAGCAGGTCCATGACATTCTTGAGAAATCAAATGCCAAGTACAAGCAGCGACATGATCAACACCGGGTGCCACACAAGTTTCAGGTGGGCGACAAAGTCTGGTTGCATTTGCAAAAGGAACGCCTTACTGGAGCCTATCGGAAATTGAGACCACTTCGATATGGTCCTTACACCATTACTAAGGCTATGGGAGACAATGCATTTGAGCTCAGCATTCCCCCATTCCTTGGCCTGCACCCAGTGTTCAATGTGGACCGCCTTCGGCCATACTTTCCACCATTGCTAGACACATCCGACATTGCAGAACAGCTCAAACCCACAGAATTAAATCCAGATTGCATGGAACAAGCTGCAACTGATCGGATCATGGACACACAGATCAAGAACACTCGCCAACAGCATATCCAACTGTATCGAGTTGTCAAAGCAGGCCAACTCCTTCAGCAGGGCAAGTGGCTCACCAGGGAACAAGTTCAGCAGAGGTTTCCTCATCTCATGGAGGAGCTCAACGCAATGGGGACCATTGCTTCCTAAGGGGGGAGGAATGATCCAGGTGGATATTGGTGGCCACCTGCCAGGTCCACCTGGACCCCCACCATTGTCTTTCTCAGCATTTTCAGTTTCCTTAATTGTAGCACAGTTTACTATTTTTAGCAGTTTTTCGGGTCCTGAACTTCCGGAGCCGTTTTGAGGCCCTAAACGACGTTTTTTTGGAATTCTGGGGCAACCGAGCCCTATGTTGCCTCCCAAAGTGGTAGTACTCGGATAGATCTTTCTAACGAGCTATCGTACGCGTCAAACGGAGATCATATGCCAAAGTTACGACCCCGGGAAATTGATGTACCAATTTACCCAAACGGGGCCCACAATTTGGCGTTTCATCTTCTAGGGTTAGGTTTCGGTATGTGAAGGGTTTTCCATTGTTTCTCAACAATAAATAGGCCTTCGAGCCTCATTGTAATACAGTTCAGAACAGTTCAGAGGCATGTAGCCATCACATCTCTTCTCAGAGATAAGCTACCATCGCCCTAGCTAGTTTATTGCCATTTCTGTTTGTAAGCATATGTCAGTATTTTCCATTAATGAAATGTAGTATTATTTCCGCTGCATCTTTGTGTATATGGTTATCTCTGTAATTTGTTGCGTCCCTGTTTAAATCTGGATTAACCAGTGTTCGGATGAGGGAGATATCGCTGATTTAAAATCAACTCTTTTTCTAGAAAATTTCATGATGGCGGGAAATATGAAATAAATTGGTGTGCTAGCTAAGAACCTGTATGCACTTGAGGTACAAGATGCATGCAAAGCCTTGAGGAGCAAGGCAAAGGTTAGATACTTGGTGGTTGAGAGGGAGAGTAAATTACCTCTCAACATGCAGCGCCAAAAGAAGTCTAAGACAATTGTGGATGAGCCACAATTGGTGAAACAACTTTGAGAGATTGTGGAGCAGCCACAACTAGAGAAGCTGGGAGGAGATAAGTAGAGACATCTACTCATGCAAAGATCTCCAGTAGGGGGAAAATTCGAGCCAGGTGGGCAGAGGGATCACATGTAGCCATACCTCTAGGTAGGAGGTGGGGCAATGTGGAGTGATCGTCCCAAGGAGGAGTGGTAGGATCCTTGAGGTACCCAACCTCTTTGATTCGACTTTGCTACAGGAGCCCCGATGAGGAGTTGCAGGACTGACTGATTGGGTAATGACAGATGCGGACATAACGACAGAGAGAGCTATAGTGCAGGAGTCCCAAGACTGTGTAGAGCTAGTAGGCTGCAACGATGCTAGAGGCACAGGAGTGTTGCACCTTTGCAGTATGGCACAGTGAGGTGTGCAATGGTGCGAGATGCATGGAGTTTTGCAGCAGCTCAGAAGTTAGAGAGGGAGAACTTGTCAGCAGCAGGTAGAGCTTTAGCATCACAGTATGTTTCTAGCCCAACAGAGAGGTTAGTGGGGAGTTTTATTTGTTCCAAGAGTTGCTAGAGCAACCACACTTGGTAGAAGTGTTGCATGCAGAACATTCCAGAGGTATAGGATCAGGTTTGAGTTGAAGCCTTTCTTGTTGAGAGGGAGTGTTGAAAATAACAAAAAGAAATGCTAAAAATAGAAGTGCTAAAAATAGCACTACTATAAATAGCAGTTTGGGTACTAGTGTTGGATTGAGCAACAGAGAATAAAAAATGGAAGTACTAAAAATAGCATTGCTATTTTTGGCAGTTCAGGATGGATTCCTATTTTAGTCAGTCCCTGGACTAAAAATAGGAAGTAAAATTCGAATTTGAATTTAACAACTGTTTGAAAATAAATTAATTAATTCACCATGAGTTAATTAGTTGTGAAAAATAAAACATGAAGTCTATGTGAGGACATGCAACAATTAATCTATTAATTGAGGAATTTATCCATCAGTTAAAGAGATAAGGATGAGTTCTAATTTGAGTAGTAATTAGTTGGCTCAGTTAACTAAGTCAAGTCCAGTTATAATTGATTTAAACAATTTGTTTAAATTAAGTAAGTTTATCAAGGAATTTAGACTTCTGTGATCCATAACGTTTGTTTAGAAAAATCTTTGGCGAAATCACATAATTGATCATTTGTCGACGCGTTTCGAACCAACTAGTGTGGTTCATCGTCAGGACAAGTTGAAGATACAGATCCAGTATAGCGAGTTAAATAGTCCAAGCAGAGACTCCAACGGCTAAAAAGACTAACGGCTATTCTTCAACTTAAGGACCCAGTCAAACCCCTTTAACTAAATTAATATTAATATTCTTTATAATTATTATTATACTACTAGAGCTAAGTAAACTGGGTAAAAATTAACTAGATCAGAGGTTATTAATCTATTTATATATTTAATATATAATTATATATAATATTTTTCAATACCTAATATAATACTATATTTAATATTTAGTTTTTAAATTATTAGAAAACTATAATTTTTACTAAAAATTGAATTAGATCAATGGTTAGTTATCAAAACTAAACCATTTATTTATTTAAAATATTAATTATATATATATATATATATATATATATATATATATATATATATATATAAATTAATATATTACCATACCTAACATTCTAATAATATTATATTTAATGTTTAAATATATATATATATATATATATGTGTTTTTAATTATATATATATAAATATATCAATTTAAAATTCTTTAATAACTAATCATTCTAATAAAAATTTTATTTAAAGTTTAGATATTAAAATATTATATCAATTTCTATCTATATAATTAAAAAACTTTTTTAAAATTTTTATCTTACACTATCTCTTAAGGTTAGTTCAATTAACTTAGAACTAACAAAAAATCAAAATTAATCAAATGAATAAATGAAAAGTAATATTGATTAGTTAAGAAAAATGCATATTTTAATTATACATGTATTTATAGCATAAGGATGTTAAAAATATAAGGCTAATAAAAAGTAAATAATTACCTTACAATCTAAGGATAGTTCAATCATATATTATGTTAAATATTCCCAGGTTGCCAAATTTAATAATCTTCGAATATAAAGGGAAAAAGAGGGGACTAAATCAAGATCATAAGGGCGATAATTAAAAGGAGAACAAATCAAATCAAGAGAAAAGCAAGCAAATAAACCACAAGCACAGAGGAAACAATTCTTAAGGAAAGGAAACAAGAAACACTAAGACCATACCAAGCAAGGACCGTGGAGGCTAGGAAGATAGGGCTGGGACCCAGCAACTGCTGATCTTCCAGCCATCATCCCTATTAAGATTATTCGGCCTTTTTTCGATTTCCAGGGCCTCCCTAAACTTGCGATGGTGAAACTGAGCAACTCTAGCAATGACTTGAGCCTCTTCGATACATACATGATGCATCGTTTTCTCGGCATGCTCTGCCAAGGCTGAGGATTTGGTCCTACCATGCCTCAGGTCAGCTGAATGCTCGCTAATCCTTTGATTGATAGAGCGTCCTGTCTCACCAATATATGGAATCCCACAAGAACAAGGGATGACATAGACGCCTTTCATGTCTTTAGGGTCAATAGGATCTTTAACAGACCTGAGGGAGCTACGGATAGTATTAAGAGGTCTAAAGGTTGCGGGCACATCAAATTTTTTCAGAATCCTCGCAATCCTATCCGTGGTCCCTTGGATATAAGGAAGGTTAACTCCCATGACACGATCATTAGGATCCCTACGGATTGACGGCTCCTTTTTAGCCTTGAGGAAGGCCTTTTGACCCAGGTGCCTATCATAACCATTTTCCAAAAAGACATCAAGGAGATGAGCCTTCTCCTTTTCCAAGCTCTCTTCATCAGAGATTCTAACAGCACGGGTGGCAAGAGTGCTTAGAACACCTAACTTTTGAGCTGGGAAATGATGGGAAGAAGCATGCAAGTATTGCTCAGTATGCGTCTTCTTCCTAAACACTTGATGAGAAAAGGAACCATCCGCTTTCTTAGAGATGAGAACATCCAAGAACGGAAGACAACCATTGTCTTCTTTTTCCATCGTGAATTTTATGGCGGCGGACTGGTTATTAAGATGATTGAAGAAATGATCAAGCTCATCAGGACCATGAGACCAGACAACACCAGTGTCATCAACGAACCTTTTCCAAAGCTTCGGAAGGAGACGAGACGAGGCCAAAGCCTTAGACTCAAAATCCTCCATAAAGAGATTGGCGACTACCGGGGACAAGGGGGAGCCCATGGCAACCCCACAAGTCTGCTCATAGAATTCTCCTTCGAAGCTGAAAAAGGTGGAGGTAAGGCAAAGCTCAACCAATTTCGCTGTATCATGGTCGGTGAGCTTATAAATCACCTTCATGGCCTCATTGATAGGAATACAGGTGTAAAGAGAGACCACGTCGAAACTTACCAGAATGTCCTCGGGCTCAAGCTTAATCCTTTTAAGATCAACAATAAAGGAAGCTGAGTCTTTGACGAAGGACTCAGTTTGACCAACCAAGGGCCTCAATTTAGCGGCAAGGAACTTGGCTAGGAGGTAAGTTTAGTTAGTTAATGCATGCTAGCATATAACTGCTGCATTTCAGATAACTGAATATTATCTCATGAATAACTCATGCATGTCAGTTCAGACAGAGACCCAGTTGAGATCAGAGAAGGGACAATGTACTATCAGTTGGATGAATATTTTTCCTATAAAGGAAGCTCATCCATGATGAGAATTTATCTCCTTCAGGACTGCGCAGTTGGATCAAAGGTTAGTGAGTGTGTGAAGATGCCAATTCACACAAGTGGCTACACTGGACCCCAATCAAAATTGCGTAAAGAAATAGGAGGCTTGGAGGGCAGACCAGAGGTTAGATAGAGGCCTTTGACTGTCTATGAGTAGCAGAGGTATTGTAGAGAGAGCAAGATAGCTTTTGAGCTCATTCTTTTTGTAATACTAGCTATATTTCCACTTGTATGATAATACAGAGTTGGGGTTTTAGGCTGAGGCTTTCCTCTAGTTATATATTTTGTGTTATGTGTGATTGATTCCTTCTTATCAGTTATATGTGTTATTATTGATGTTTCTCATGTTCTATTAAGCTTTCGCTAAATTGGTTGTAGAAGTAGATCAAGTATTTTGCTTTACTATATTGCATTATCAGATGATTTATAGGTGGGAATTTCTACGAGGGTTTCGTAAAACTTAGAAGCAACCAAAATATATAAGACCTCAGATGCAACTATAATCAACTTTAGAAGATATGTTATGGAAATTGGAGGGAATGAAATTATAAACTAATTAAAAGTGTAGTTTACAAATATAAAATTTAACTAAGTAATTTCTAATTCATTATGTAATAAGCAGGAGAAGTGGCTCATAACTTAGGAGAACCAGATTTGTCCTTTTTCTATAATACTACTTCATGAGCAGAAATAAAAAACCACCAATGGACGATAGCTTAAGATGCTTAAACAAATAATAGAAGAGGCTCCTAACTAAGTAGGTCCTTGCTATTCTTCATTACAAATTCATTCATAATTAATGCCACTGTTGGAAAACTAGAAATTCAGAAAATCACTTGAAACTAGAAAAAGAGAATGAATTTCTGTTATATACCTAGGGGCGATAATATGGGGTACCAAGGGAGGTACCCAAGGTAATAATGTAATAATGGGATGGGCCATAGTAATAAATAAGGTGGTTAACCCATATCATGTAAGGGACCACAAGTAGTTAATAATAATGTAATGGGCCCATGGTATTAGTTGATGGTATGAGGGAACCATGGCAATGACCCATGGTATTGTATGTATGAGGCCTATATAGAGGCTAGAGACTCCACATGGAGAGAGTGAAGGATTATTGTATGAACATGCATATGGCTTGTGGAGTGTTCTCCTTCCTTAAGGAGTGAATGTATGGTGTTGCCCTACCTTAAGGATTTGATCTATAAAGAATCATTTCATATTATTTTTGGGTTTATTTACATTGTCTTATATTTTTGTATCTGATCTATAATATTCTTGGGTTAGATCTACAACAAGTGGTATCAGAGCACTTTCTTGGGCAAATAGTGGAGAAATTTTTTTGTTTTTTTGTTGTTGTTGTTGTTTTTTTTTTTTTTTTTTTATTTCCATTATCATATATTTCTGGGTTAGATCTATAACAAGTGGTATCAGAGCACTTTCTTGGGCAAAGAGTGGAGAATTTTTTTTTTTTTTTTGCAAGATTTCGGGGGCGGCGAGTTTGCAGATCAGATCTGTATGTTTTGGTGCAAGATCTGTAAAATCTAATTGCAGATCTAGATTCTTTGTGAAAAAATAGCCGATTTCAAAAAAAAAAATCAGTTGAATTGGAGTCCGGATGAAGGAGATATCGCCGATTTAAAAATCAGTGGGGTTGTAGACAATTTTTCAGGGCAGTGAGTTTACGGTGCCGATCTGGACGTCTTGGTGCAATATCTGCAAAATATAATTGTAGATCTAGATTCTATGTGAAAAAATAGCCGATTTCAAAAAAAAAATCGGTCAAATCGGAGTCCGGATGAGGGAGATATAGCTGATTTAAAATCAGCTCTTTTTTGCAGAAATTTTGGTGACGACGGGAGAGTTGCAGCACAGATCTGAAATTCCAAGTGCCTAGATCAAAATTTCTATCACATGGGCAGATGCAGAATGATTGTTCCATTTCCAAAAACAGGTCATAATAGGGATTCTGAGCAATAATGACGGAATTGTGACCATTTCAAATTTTCGACATTTTTTTTTTTGATGGCGCGCCTAGATCTGAATTTGAGGGACTTGTATCCATTTGATGGCTCTCATCCAGCCAAATGGCTAGCAAAAATGGAGAAATGTTTTAGATTGAATTACATCATGGATGATGAGACTCAGCTGAGTATGGGAACAATATACTTGGACTATGAAAGATTGCAATGGTGGCAAGGGCATCAACGTTACTATCGAAGGCCCTTGACTTGGGACAAATTCACAAAAGCTCTTATGGACCACTTTGACCGTAAAGCTAATCTTGTGGATAAGCTCACACAGACAGACACACAACCTAGAAAAGATTTTATTTTTACAGGAAAGAAGGAAACCAAGGAACCTAAAGGGTTATTTTCTGTTTGTATCTGCTTATTGCAGGTTCATGGATTGATTCAGAAGGAGAAAATCATTGTTTCTATAAATCCTAGTTGCAAACATAATTTCATCAATGTTAATTTGGCAAACAAATTGCAAGTTCCAGCAAAACAAATTGAAAATACACAGGTTGATGATGAGGATGTTCAAATTTATAAGGATTTGAAGCTTTCTATGGATAAGTATGTGTTGCATGGTGATTTTTATACTTCAGAGATGGATAATATGGATGTTGTTTTGGGATATCCTTGGATGGAATCTGCGGGTACTATCAATATTAATGTGCATAAGAAATTCCTGAAGCTCTGGTATAAAAAGAAGAAAATTACATTACATGATATTTTCATTAATAAACAGGTAGAGTCCAAGGACGCTGAAGGAGAAGATGTTCCAGGGTCTGACATATTAGATGATGAGCCAGTGATGATAGACAATCAAACACAAACAGAGGTTGAAGCAGAAAAGGTTACAGGTGCTGATACATCAGAGGAGGGCTCAGTGGTTGAAGTCATATTGGAAAAGAAGACAGCACAACGGGCACCACAGCAGGGTGAATTAAAGAAAAAGACACCGTGGGTTAAAACTTCAACATATCATCACCCACATCACTCCGCAAGAAAACAACCAACAAGATGGCAACCAATTAGCCACAAGAACAACAACCCCCGTATGACGATAGCGAGGAGCGAAGATCCACCTACTACACATCAACACAGAAGAGCTTCCATGGTCAACTTCCATCTCAAGCAAGCGAGGCACCAGCGAGATCGAGGGTTCACCTTTCTCTTGGATGGCTAGATGCACGTGCATGGTAATCCACTGGTACAATAGATCTTTGTATATTTTTATATTTATATATAACATGAAAATGTTATATACCTAGGGGGGATAATATGGGGTACCAAGGGAGGTACCCAAGGTAATAATGTAATAATGGGATGGGCCATAGTAATAAATAAGGTGGTTAACCCATATCATGTAAGGGACCACAAGTAGTTAGTAATAATGTAATGGGCCCATGGTATTAGTTTGATGGTATGAGAGAACCATGGTAATGACCCATGGTATTGTATGTATGAGGCCTATATAGAGGCTAGAGACTCCACATGGAGATTGTCAAGAAATAGTGAAGGATTATTGTATGAACAAGCATATGGCTTGTGGAGTATTCTCCTTCCTTAAGGAGTGAATGTATGGTGTTGCTCTACCTTAAGGGTTTTGATCAATAAAGAGAATCATTTCTATCTATTTCTATCTTGTTATTCTTGGGTTATTTCTATTATCATAATATATCTGGGTTAGATCTATAACAAGTGGTATCTATAACAAGTGGTATCTTGTGTGTCTATAAATCCTAGTTACAAGCAAAATCTTATAAGTGTTAATTTGGCATAAAGATTGCAAGTTCCAGCAAAACACATTGAAACTGCACAGATTGATAATGAGAATGTTCAAGTTTATAAAGATTTGAAGATTTCTATGGACAATTATGTATTGCATTCTAATTTTTATGCTTCAGATATGGCTAATGTGGATGTTGTTTTGGGATACCCTTGGATGGAAGAGGTGGGTACTATCAATATTAATGTGCAGAAGAAATTCCTGAAGCTCTGGTATAAAAAGAAGAAAATTACATTACAGGATATTTCTATCAATAAATAGGTAGAGTACATGGAGGCTGAAGCAGAAGATGTTCCAGGGACTGACATATCAGATGATGAGCCTTTGATGATCGACAATCAAACACAAACAGAGGCTGACGCAAAAAAAGTTACAGGTATATCAGATGATGGCTTAGTGGTTGAAGTCATATTGGAAAAGAAGACACCACAACAGGCACCACAGCAAAGTGAACTAAATAAAAAGACACCGTGGGTTAAAACTTCAACATATCATCACCCACATCACCCCGCAAGACAACCATCAAGATGACAACCAATTAGCCACATGGACAACAACCCTCGCAGGACAGATAGAGAGGAGCGGAGATCCACCTACTACACCTTCACACAGAAGAGCTACCATGGTCAACTTCCATCTCAAGCGAGCGAGGCACCATCGAGACCGAGGGTTCACCTCTCTCTTGGATGGCTAGATGCACGTGCATGGTACCAGTGGACTACTCTTTTGAGTAGATCTTATTATTTGTGTTCTTCCCAAGTTTCGGGGATGAAACATGCTTAGGGGGGTGGAATGTTATATACCTAGGGGGGATAATATGGGGTACCAAGGGAGGTACCCAAGGTAATAATGTAATAATGGGATGGGCCATAGTAATAAATAAGGTGGTTAACCCATATCATGTAAAGGACCACAAGTAGTTAGTAATAATGTAATGGGCCCATGGTATTAGTTTGATGGTATGAGGGAACCATGGTAATGACCCATGGTATTGTATGTATGAGGTCTATATAGAGGCTAGAGACTCCATATGGAGATGTTCAAGAAATAGTGAAGGATTATTGTATGAACAGGCATATGGCTTGTGGAGTCTTCTCCTTCCTTAAGGAGTGAATGTATGGTGTTCCCTACCTTAAGGGTTTTGATCAATAAAGAGAATCATTTATATCTATTTCTATCTTGTTATTCTTGGGTTATTTCTATTATCATAATATATCTGGGTTAGATCTATAACAAGTGGTATCAGAGCTATAACATGAAAATATAAGGTATTAGAGCACTTTCTTGGGCACAAGGGGAGAATTTTTTTTAATTTTTTACAGGATTTCGGAGGCAGCGAGTTTGCATATCAGATTTGTATGTTTAGGTGAAAGATCGACAAAATATAATTGTAGATATGTATTCTTTGTGAAAAAATAGCTGATTTCAAAAAAAAAATCGGTTGAATCGGAGTCCAGATGAAGGAGATATCTTTGATCTAAAAATTAGTGGGGTTGCAGACAATTTTTCAAGGCAGCGAGTTTGCGGCATAGATCTGGATGTCCTAGTGCAAGATCTGCAAAATCTAATTGCAGTTCTAGATTCTATGTGAAAAACTATCCGATTTAAAAGAAAATCGGTCGAATCAGATTCCGGATGAGGGTGATATCGCTGATTTAAAATCAGCTCTTTTTGCAGAAATTTTGATGACGGCGGGAGAGTTGCAGCGCAGATCTGAAATTCTAGTGCCTGGATCAGGATTTCTAACACATGGGCAGATACAAAATGATTGTTCTATTTCTGAAAACAGGTCATAATAGGGATTCTGAGCAATATTGACGAAACTGTGACAATTTCAAATTTTCGCCAAATAGGTGAATTTTTTTCAAACCCTCTTCATCGAGATGCTATATTTTACAGGGAAAGATGATGGTCCTACTATTGAAGAATTCATATAGAGATACAAGTCCATACATGGGACACATTGGAAGATTCCAATGAAGCTTAATATGAGAGATGAGGCTGAAAAATGGTGGTTATCACTTGACCACAAGCAGTTGACCAAACTTTCAGATGCAGAATTTGAAAAACTCTTTTTGGAAAAATGGTCTCGGGCTAGAAAAAAGGAGAATGAGACACATAAAAAGCTATTTGCTACAGGTGTCTCCTTATTGCAGGTTCATGGATTGATTCAGAAAGAGAAGATCATTGTTTCTATAAATCCTAGTTGCAAGCATAATTTCATCAATGTTGAATTGGCAAAAACATTGCAAGTTCCTACAAAACACATTGAAAATACATAGGTGGATGATGAGGATGTTCAAGTGTATAAGGATTTGAAGATTTCTATGGATAAGTATGTGTTGCATGGTAATTTTTATACTTCAGAGATGGATAATATGGATGCTGTTTTGGGATATCCTTGAATGGAATCTGCGGGTACTATCAATATTAATGTGCAGATGAAATTCCTGAAGCTCTGGTATAAAATGAAGAAAATTACATTACAAGATATTTCCATCAATAAACAGGTAGAGTACATGAAGGCGGAAGTAGAAGATGTTCCAGGGACTAACATATCAAATGATGAGCCTTTGATGATCGAAAATCAAACACAAACAGAGGCTGAAGCAGAAAAGGTTACAGGTACATCAGATGAGAGCTTAGTGGTTGAAGTCATATTGGAAAAGAAGACACCACAACAGGCACCACAGCAGGGTGAATTAAAGAAAAATCCATCGTGGGTTAAAACTTCAACATATCATCACCCACATCACCCCGCAAGACAACCATCAAGATGGCAACCAATTAGCCACATGGAAAACAACCCCCGCAGGACAGATAGAGAGGAGCGAAGATCCACCTACTACACATCAATACTGCAGAGCTACCACAATCAACTTCCATCTCAAGCGAGCGAGGCACCAGCGAGACCGAGGGTTCACCTTTCTCTTGGATGGCTAGATTCACGTGCATGGTATCAGTGGACTACTCTATATATGATATCATGGATCTGATATGAAAATATAAATCGTCATATCATAGATCTGATATGAAAATATAAGACAATGCAAATAAACCCAGAAATAATATGAAATGATTCTTTATTGATCAAACCCTTAAGGTAGGGCAACACCATACATTCACTCTTTAAGGAAGGAGAACACTCCACAAACCATATGCCTGTTCATACAATAATTCTTCACTATTCTTCATATGGAGTCTCTAGCCTCTATATAGGCCTCATACATACAATACCATGGGTCATTACCATGGTTCCCTCATACCATCAACTAATACCATGGGCCCATTACCTTATTACTAACTACTTGTGGTCTCTTACATGATATGTGTTAACCACCTTATTTATTACTATGACCCATCCCATTATTACATTATTACCTTGGGTACCTCCCTTGGTACCCCATATTATCCCGCCCTAGGTAAATTCCTTGCTAGAAGCCATGAAGGTTTGGAAAAATTTCACTTACTTGGCGAAAATTTGAAATTGCCACAGTTTAGTCAATATTACTCAGAATTCGTATTATGACCTTTTTTCGAAAATGGAAGAATCATTTTGCATCTGCCCATGTGATATAAATCTTGATACAGACACTAGAATTTCATATCTGCGCTGCAACTCTCCCGCCGTCACCAAAATTTCTGCAAAAAGAGCTGATTTTAAATCAGCAATATCTCCCTCATCCGGACTCCAATTCGACTGATTTTTGTTTTTGAAATTAGGTATTTTTTCACAAAGATTCTAGATCTACAATTAGATTTTGCAGATCTTGCACCATGACGTCCAGATCTGCGCCGCAAACTCGCTGTCCTAAAAAATTGTCTGCAACCCCACTGATTTTTAGATCATCGATATCTCCTTCATCCGGACTCCGATTCAACTGATTTTTTTTTTAAATCAGCTATTTTTTCACAAATAATCCAGATCTGCATTTAGATTTTACAGATCTTGCACCAAAATGTACAGATTTTATCTGCAAACTCGCCGCCCTCGAAATCCTGCAAAAATAAAAAAAAATCTCCACTTTTTTGCCCAGGAAAGTGCTCTGATACCACTTGTTATAGATCTAACCCGGAAATATTATAGATATGAAAATATAAGTCAATGCAAATAAACCCAGAAATAACAAGTGGTCCTGAAGCTCTGGTATAAAAGAAGAAAATTACATTACAGGATATTTCCATCAATAAACAGGTAGAGTCCACGGAGGTTGACGCAGAAGATGTTCCAGGGACTGACATATCAGATGATGAGCAGTTGATGGTCGACAATCAAACACAAACAGAGGTTGAATCTGAAAAGGTAACAGGTGCTGACACATATAATGAGGGTTCAGTGGTTGAAGTCATATTGGAAAAAAAGACACCACAACAGGCACCATAGCAGGGTGAATTAAAGAAAAAGACATTATGGGTTAAAACTTCAACATATCATCATCCACATCACCCCGCAAGACAACTATCAAGATAGAAACCAAGTAGTCACAAGAAAAACAACCCCTGTATGACGGATAGCGAGGAGAGAAGATCCACCTACTACACATCAACACAGAAGAGCTGCCACGTCAACTTCCATCTCAAGCGAGCGAGGCATCAGCGAGATCGAGGGTTCACCTTTCTCTTGGATGGCTAGATGCACATGCATGGTATCAGTGGATTACTCTTTTGAGTAGATCTTATTATTTGTGTTCTTCCCATGTTTCAGGGACGAAACATGCTTAGGGGGTGGAATGTTATATACCTAGGGGAATAATATGGGGTACCAAGGGAGGTACCCAAGGTAATAATGTAATAATGGGAGGGCCATAGTAATAAATAAGGTGGTTAACCCATATCATGTAAAGGACCACAAGTAGTTAATAATAATGTAATGGGCCCATGGTATTAGTTTGATGGTATGAGGGAACCATGGTAATGATCCATGGTATTGTATGTATGAGGCCTATATAGAGGCTAGAGACTCCACATGGAGAAATAGTGAAGCATTATTGTATGAACATGCATATGGCTTGTGGAGTGTTCTCCTTCCTTAAGGAGTGAATGTATGGTGTTGCCCTACCTTAAGGGTTTGATCAATAAAGAAGCATTTCTATCTATTTCTATCTTATTGTTTTTGGGTTTATTTCCATTATCATATATTTCTGGGTTAGATCTATAACAATTTCAATTATTACTCATATCGAATGGAAGAGAGCCTAACTTAGACCCTTGTTTGTCCTTTCATATGCTGATAAGATTTAAACTAAAATTCATTCATTAATAATGAAAAATTTTCAAACATCTAAGTAATTAAATGAAAATAAAATCTATAATGAAATAAAATGTTTCTTTAATCCTTTTAGAATGAGCTCAATTCTGTTAAGAACAAAGTGACAAACTATTCCATAAATTCATATACTACATTAAGACAATTTAAATATAAAATTGTAGAAAGAAAACTTTATTCTATTCTGTCATAAGTTAGGATACATGCTCAAAGAGTCATCTCTGTGGAATGGAGGAGGTACTCCTATTTATACAAAAACATAAGAAACTAACTCATTAATGGAGATTCACTAATCCTGCCTAGATCCACAAATCCTTCATATGGTTACAACCAATATGAGACACATATTCCTTTATCCATGCTTTTTCTCCATGAGATATGCTTGACCCCTATCCCAAATGTCCCTCAAATCTTCAAGAGAATTCGAATTTGAGTCTTGGAGGCCACATAAGAATGTCTTGGAACCTTTCAAATCACCTACACATGCCACCAAAATCATTCCACCTTTAGGTATAAGCAAATACATGTTATTTTTTTTAACTTTTAATCATAAATTCACTTTAAATGCATAAAATAAATAAATTTGGAAAATGAAAATATGAACCCACATGGTAATCGAAATATAATGATAATTGGTGGGCCCAGTATTGTAGCAATAATGCTGCAATGGAACTCCCTTCTTTAATTTTATCAACTCGGTAGTTTGTAACAAACTTGGAAGCGACGGTGCTATATGCACAAGTACCAGCTCTTGCCGCAACTGTCACTTGATCAGCTGACACAAGTCCGCTAGGAGCTTAAGCCAACTTCTATGAGCTCTTAGAAGAAGCTTTTAACTGATGGATAAAAGCTAACTCAAAGGAGGCTAATCTACTTTTAGAAAGAAACTAAAAAGCTGAATGGAAATGCAAACCCTAACAAACCCTAGTTTTACCAACTAGCCCTACTGATGTAAGAAAAAGGATGAAAGCTACTAAAAAAGATGCCATTGATTCTTTGGAAGGTTAAGTGCTTGTGTCTAAGCTACTTCTGAAGTGAAATCTGAAAAGAAACATCTTTTTGTATTTTTGAGTAAGTTGGCAAAATTATTATGCATGTGATTTAACTGTTTTTGAAAGTGCAGAGGTGGATTGGCGAAAGGAAATGCTTGTAGGAGGTTGGGAAGGTTAGAAGAGGGCCTAAGGGGTCCCTATCACCCTTCCAGAGAGTCTCACATTGATCGGGTCTCAAGAAACCGCTTTCGTGAGCTTCTACAGGAAGTCTGCAGGGCTTCTACAGGATGTACTGTAGCTTCTACAGGATGTTTCTACAGGAAGAGCCGAGAGAGGATTTTTGAGGGTTTATGGAGGAAAAACCGGTGGGAAAATGGAAATGGAGGTTGGATGAGGCTGTGAAGAGGTCTAGGACTTGGTGAATGAGGCTAAGGAGCGATTGGATTTGTTCGAGGATGGAGGGAGCAATGATGCACAAGAATGTAGAAATTAGGGCAAAGTGGGAAAATGAGGCAAATGAAGGGAAAAAGTCTGAGTTCGGGGATAGAGCAGGTTGCATTGATGGGGTAAGGGTAGGCAAAGAGGTATTACAGATGCTCTGCACACTATTTCTCAAGACTGATCAAAGAAAGACTAGAAAAACCAAAGATCTGGCTATTTTAACCTACTTTGACCTAGAAACTAGAAACCATGATGAACAGAAGTATATTGGCAGAAAATCATGTAAAACAACTACGGGAACCAAACAAGAATGGATCTGAGCATGTAATCACAACTGGAACCAACTTTTGCAACTAAGGATCTAACACTAGAAATTTCATGAAGAAGCAAGACAATGTTTTTATGGCAGCAAGGACACCTTGGTCTCAACTCATGGTCCCAAAGAGGGAGAGGTGAGATCAGGGGTTGCTTGGTAGCCTTTTTTGAAGATATTTTCTATACTCAAACTGTCAAATTGACCTAAAGCATGAAAATCTATTTTAATCATCAAAAACGACCTAAGTAACAAAGCAATATTTTAATCTAAATAACAGGTTTTATTCTAAGAATGCAGCAAAGACACATCAAAGTACACAAAGGAGGTACTAGGCACTTGATTTGGGCCCAAACCCAAGAGCTACAACCTCCTAAGGAAGATTAGAGCTGGTGCAAAGCTGGATTCATCTTTATTGAGCAAGAAATAATAGTTACATCCCAAAAACTGTCCACAAGAAAAAGCTTGAAAATGTGCTAAAATGCAAAGCTAACCTACTGCCTAAAAAATGACTAAAAAATGACTAAAATTGAACTACCAACTAGCTAACTGAGCTGAGGCCCTAGGCCTTCTTATTTATACAAATTGAGGACCCCAACAACCTTCCTAAACTTTAGGAACTCGACTGCCAAAACTTGCAGTTAACAACAACTTTACTAGCCCTTGCTCAGTTGCCCTTGTGATAATCGATGTGGTGGCCCTTGAACTCCAAGCTGGTGGTGGAGAATTTGAGGTAAGAGCTCATAAATGAAGGGGACACCTTCCTACAAATCCTCTCCACGAATTTGGCTGCCAAGTGCTCATTTAAACCTTTGATTTTGTCTCAAAATTGACTAAAAATCTGCATAAAGCACACATTAGACTTGTTGGCATAATGACTAACCCAATTCATTCTATTAGCATAAATATAATAAAAAACATACAATAAACTAATGATAATGGTGAATTAAGTCAAATTAGGAGGCTGAATGAGCCCATATAATTACCCGTTTTTGGGGCTCATCAATAATGTGATGAAATGAGGTGATAAAATGAGGACAAATGTGAAAATGGAGTGAAAGTGTATGCTAATTTAGCAGCCCAACAATTATCATGTATTTGATGGATTTTGAAGGTTGTATCTAGTTCAGGGCAGGGGTCAGGATTATGGGCTAGAAAAGTGGCTCAAATTTCACAGTCGCTGGCACAGGTCTGCTGAAAAAAGTCCACAGTCATTGGCACATAGGCCTATGAGATCGACTTTGGATTGTTGGTTGCTGTCTTTCCTATAACATGAGAGAGACTTTGAGTTAAAAGGATTCAAATATTAGTGGGACCTAGGGGCAAGATGTATGAGTGGCTGACATGTCTCCTGGGGGTGTTGTTGCTGATGTGGATGGGTTTGTTTGATGTGTTCTATCGATTCCATTTCCTTAAGGTTACCAAGGAGATTGAATCCCTTATAGTGACCTCTCTCATCACATGTTTGCCCCGATTGGTTGGTTGCTTGGGTGGACGTAGGAGGAGGGGGTGTTATAGATTGGTATCAGAGCATGGTTGCACTCCCCTTGGGTGAATGTGCTCGATCATGCATGCATGTCAGTTGCATGTGTGTCTCTTACACTTGCATTCCATGTGCTTGTTGCAGTGCATCATGTTGATCATGGTTGTAGTAAGGTTGTCATGAGGAACTTGATGTGATTTTGTGGGATGCATCGTCAGAAGTATATGAATGGTTGCATATGGTTACATGTCTCTTACATGTTGATTATATGTCACTTGAATACATCCTTGTATCTTAGGGGCATTATTGAATGCTTTGATTACATGTATCAGTATTGTAAGTTGGTTACAAGAATTGATCATTTATGCTCGACTACATGTGTTTATATGTATGTGAGGTTGATTAGGAATTTCTTATGCATGTTGATAGTTACATGTGGCAATGTGTACATTGGAGTAATGGTTTTTTTCATGCATGAGGTCCCAACATGCATTGTTGATATGGCCTTGCATTGATGACTAAACCCTAGCTAGAATGATGTTTATGCATTGATACACTTATTTGATATATGTATATATGTTGTTATAGTTATGTTATACATGTATCACACTAATTTGATGATCTTGTAGACAAGGTATCCTTCCTGAATTATGCTAAGGTACATTCGTTTATTGTGATTTGGTTTAGCTAGCATAGTATGCCTTGCAAGGAAAAATATCAGATGGATAGCAAGGTGGTAGACTGCATAGAATCTACCTATGCATCAGATGGTTAGTGTGGTGTGGGGCACTCCTCTAACTTGGCTAACACACTGAGAAGCCTGATGGAATAAATATGGGGTTGTAAAGAAGACAATGACAAAATCATGCAGGCATAAGAGAAACAAGCAGACGTGAATGCGATATTACTTTAGAGTTTGTCAGATTTGCAGTGACAGGGATCACTTCGGATCAACCATGGACATGAGGACATAAATAATGGGGAATATGGCAGTAGGTCTTCTAGTAGACACAAGTCGGATATATCTGACGCGATCAGAGATGGAAGGTTGTTGGATATTCATGATAGAAGAGGTGATCGACACAGGTACTATTCTAGTTATGGTTATGATAGGCATCATGATCGTAATCATTATCATCCTTATAGAAGGAGTGATAAGGGATACTTGTCAGATAATTTTAAGAAGGAAAATCCACCTACCTTTGATGAAGAGATGAAGAAATCATAGGATGCAGAGGCATGGTTGTTGGGTATGAAGAAATTCTTTTGATTGCATGATTTTTCAGAAAACATGAAAACAAAGATAGGCACTTTAAGTCTCAAAGGTAAAGTGGATATTTGGTGGGAAGACGTGAAGGATGTCAAAGGTATACATGAGGAGGATTTGACTTGGCATGCATTTGAAAGGCTCTTCAAGAATAAGTACTTGTCTGAGAGGTACTATGATGACAAAGCTAAGGATTTTTATGAGTTGCAAATGGGTTCTATGATAGATGATGAGTATGCTAGTAGGTTTTTGGAGCTATTGTGATATGTGCCTTAACTCAAGGAGGAGAAGGCCAAGGTTCAAAGATTCATCAGTGGACTGCCAGTTGTATATAGAGATCATATTGAGTTCGATGAGCCTAGATCGTTGGAGGAGACCATCCGAATGTTGAAGCATTGTTATGAGAAGTCGAAGCACAAAGTTGAGCCTAAGCATGGCTCGAAAAGAAATGAGAAAGCTAAAGGAAAATGGCCACCAAAGAGAGGAATACCTCAAGATACAAATGAGAAAGAAAATGCAGTTCCTTACAAGCAATTCAATACAACTAAGAATGGATGTGGAGAGCAACAAGCTAGAGGTGGTGGTAGGGAACCATTGTATTGTTTGATATGTGGTAAGGATCATCGTAAGAGGGATTGTCTATAGTATCATAGTGGTGGTAGACCCCATATCTATAGAGCTAAGGGGGCACATAAAGTTGGTGATGTTGGTCATAACATTCTTCAGATCTATGCAACTGTGGACAATAGGTAGGTGGATCATCAGGCATCGATCATTGAGATGGACGGTAAGCTTTATGATCAAGTTGTTTATATTTTGATTGATCATGGATCTAACTATAGTTATATTAATCCTAACCTGGTGGATAAGTGTGGATTGAGAAAAGAAGTGCATGGAGAATCTTGGTTGGTACAACTGGCTACAAGTACGAAGAAGAGAGTTCACCATTGGGTGAGAACTTGTGCATTTGAGTTAAATGGAATTCCTACAACAACACATTTGAATGTACTACCATTGCGTAGGTATAGTATTCTTTTGGGTATGGATTGGTTGTGCCTTCACAGGACCGAAGTGGATTGCTTCGACAAGGCCATTGCGTATGTGGATGATAGTGGGGAAAAGAGGACTTTGCAGGGGAAGAAGAAGCCTACATTAGTGAGGATGGCTACCACTATGCAATCTAAGCATAGTTGCATAAAGGGTTGTGTGATGTTTGTAATACACATTTATAGTGACAAGGGTAAGGAGGTTGAGGATGCCGATGTGCTAAGAAGGTTCCTAGTTCTGTAGCAGTTTCAGGATGTATTTAGTAAGGACATTACAAAGTTGACACATCACAAGGAGGTAGACTTTTCTATTGAGTTGGTGCCAGGGGCAACCCCATCATCAAAATAACCTTACAAGATGAGCACACTTGAGTTTGTTGAGTTAAAGTTGTAGATGAAGGAAATGTTGGACAAGGGGTACTTTAGGCAAAGTGTATCACCTTGGGGTGTGTCAGTGTTGTTCGTGAAGAAGAAATATGGTACTCTTAGATTGTGCATTGACTAGAGGAAGTTGACCAAGGTAATGTTCAAGAACATGTACCCTTTGTCGAGGATTGATGATTTGTTTGATTAGTTGAAGGCAGTAGCAGTGTTCTCTAAGATCGACTTGATATTGGGATACCATCAGGTATGCATCAAGGAAGAGGATATCTTCAAGATTGTGTTCACAAACAGGTATGAGAATTATGAGTTTGTTGTTGTTCCATTTGTTTTGACTAATGCTCCAGCTACATTTATGTGTTTGATGAATAGTGTGTTGCGTCCTTATCTGGACAAGTTTGTTATTGTATTCATTGATGACATACTGGTATATTATAAGAATGAGGAAGAACATGATGAGCATGTTGTAGCAGTGTTGATATTGCTAAGAGAGAATTAGTTGTACACTAAACTTATCAAGTGTAACTTCTTTCAGACTGATATACATTATTTGGGGTATGTTTTTTCCAAGGATGGCATAGCAGTGGATCCAGAAAAGAATAGGGTAATCATGGAGTGGGCAACTCCTAAGAATGTGGATGAGGTGAGATAATTTATGGGATTGGTAGGTTACTAGAGGAGGTTCATCAAGAACTTCTCATGCATTGCATACCTTATCACATCATTGCAGTGGAAAGGTAAGAAGTTTGGATGGACAAAAGAATGTGAGACTAGTTTTGAGTAGCTTAAGAAGTTGTTGATACATGCACGAGTGCTAAATATTTTAGATCCAGAAAAGGATTTTGTAGTATGTACAGATGCTTGCAAGAGAGGACTTGGTGGAGTTCTCATGTAAGAAGGGCAGGTAGTGTGCTATGAGTCACGGAAACTAAATGAGCACACGTAGAACTATCCAACGCATGATCTTGAGCTAACATTGAAGATGTGGAGACACTATCTTCTTGGCAGGAGGTTTACATTAATGAGTGATCAAAGTGGGTTGAGATATTTGTTTGATGAGTCGAATCTAAATGCCAGGAAAGCTAGATCATTGGCTACCCTTAGTGAGTTTGACTTCGAGATCAGATACATCAAAGGGAAGGAGAATTGAGTTGCAGATGCTCTTAGCAGGAAGGTACAAGTAAATCATAGAACAACTATGAGCTCTTATGGGACAGAGTTATAGGATAGGATCTTGCAAGAATGACAACGGGATGACAAATACATGGAGATTATGCACACGTTATAGTAGGGTATAGGCACAGGTGTAGGTATAGGTATAGGCAATCAAGATGCAGACTATCTTCTCACAACAGATGGTCAGGTGAGATTTAGAGATAGGATCTATGTGTCGAATTACATTGAGCTCAAGAATCCTATCTTGAGGGAGTTTCACACCAAGCCATACTCAGGTCATTTGAGATATTAGAAGACATTAACGGTGGTAAAGACATTCTACTATTAGCCAAATATGAAGAAGGAAGTGGTAGATTTCATGACTAGATGTTTAGATTGTCAACATGTCAAGGTAGAATGTAAGCATTCAAGTGGTTTACTACAACCTATAACGATTACAAAATGGAAATGGGAGATAATTTCCATGGATTTCATCATATGTCTTTTGTGGACAGTAAAGCAGCATGACTCTATTATGGTCATGGTTGACAGGTTGAGCAAGGTAGCTCACTTCATTCCAGTAAAGACTACATATTCAGTCAGTGAGGTAGCACAAGTTTTCATCAGAGAGATAGTGAGACTGCACGGTGTTCCGAAGAAGATTGTGTCGGACAGGGATGCAAATTTCGCTTCCAAGTTTTGGAAGGAGCTATTTGCAGGCTTGGGTACAGAGCTTGCCTTCAATACAACTTATCATCCATAGACAGATGGAAAAACAAAGAGGGTCAACAAGATCTTGGAGGATATGTTGAGGATGTACGTATCTTCCATTGGTTGAGTTCACATACAACAATGGTTATCAAGAGTCATTGAGGATGATTCTTTTTGAGGCGTTGTATGGACGGAGTTGTAACACTCCCATCAACTGGAGTGATCCAGGGAACATGGTACTTATTGGATTGGACACGTTGGCAGACATGGAGCAGGAAATGCAGGTTATAAATAAGAATATAAGGGAATCATAGGATAGACAGAAGAGTTATGTGGATCAACACAGGGTTTTAAAGGAGTTTCAAGTTAGGGAGCATGTGTATTTGCACATCAAACCCAAGAAAAGATCTTTGAGGATTGGTTCATGTGCGAAGTTGGCACCACAATATTATAGGCCTTTTGAGATCCTTAACAGGATTGGACAAATGGCATATCATCTTGCATTACCTCCAACAGTGAAAGTCCATGATTTTTTCTATATTTCATTCGTTAGAAGTATGTAAAGGATGTTGATCATGTTATTGATTGGTCTGTATTGCAGGTGGAACAAAAAGGAGAGTTCTAGTCGGAGCCTCAGTGCATATTACAACGGAAACATCTCATTCTCAGGAACAAAGGCATAGAGCAATTTAAAGTGTAGTGGAAGCACTTTGGGGTTGAAGAAGCTATATGGAATATGGCGGACTAGATGTGGGCCCTGTATCCTTCATTGTTTTCCAGTTGAGACAAATAAGTTTTGGTTTGATGTTTATATATGTTTGGCATATGTTTTACTGATGTTATGGTATATGTATGTATATGTATATGAATGTAAATATCGACACGAGCTAAGTTATAATGCTCCAATAAGCGGTATGGGTGTCATGTTATTATGATTGTTATATTGTCATGTTATCATGATGTTTTTCTTTTGAGCAGGTCTTTCATTGTAAATACTGAAATGAGATAAGTTATAAAGTTCCATGGGCAGTATGTTTTCTTGTCAATGATTTTTCTGAGATCATGGTGTGGTTTAACACTAAGGATGATGTTCCCCAAGGGGGAGGGTTCTGTAACAGTCTTGGTAAAAATTTCATGTAATAAAAGTTAATAATGGAAAAATAAGACCATGGGTAAGGGAAACTTATTCCAAGCTGAATGTGGGGCAAAGATATCTTAGTGGGAATCACTGGATGTGTGTTTTGGCTAAGGAAAATTCAAAAAGGCTAAGGCTAAGGCATTAAAAGGAAAAAAGGAATTTTTGGCACATTTGTTTATGAAAATAAAGGAAAATAGGAGAAAAAGAAGGTAAAAGGTCACAAGTTGCATGTAAGGAGGAAATTGAAGGAAAATAATGGAAAATGAAGAAAATAGAGGCCTCATTCATAAAAAGGCTTTTGAGGATGATTTGGTAACCATTTTTTAGTTCAAGTTTGGAGCTCTCTCACTATTTTTTTTCTCTCTCTCTCTCTCACTTGTAGAATTTTCTCTACAAATCAGCTAGCTCACTAATATCAAGTAGAAATTTCACCTGTAGATCCAATTGATATATGCAATGTCCTAAAGAATAATACTAGATCTACATCTACCATAAACTTTGCAGAAGTTAATCAACCATGAACAACATAAAGTATGAAAACATATAACTATAAGAAGGAATCAATCAAACATAACACGGAATATATCACTGGGGAAAGCACCAGCATAAAACCCCAACTATGTATTACCAATCAAGTGGAAATCCTCAACAACATACAAAAAGAATCAGCTCAAAAGCTATCCTACTCTCTCTGTACTCTGATGATGAAGATCATAGAATACCTAAGCCTTAATACATAGGCCACAAGTCCTCCAATCTCCTATATTATGTATTTCTCTTGGAAATAGATCCTTCTCCTTGTAAGGAATACTTACTAGAAATATCCAAGCATATGATAGTACAATGTCCCTCATCTGATCTCAACTAGGTCTCTGTCTGAACTGACATGCATCAGTTATCCATGAGGGAATGCTTAGTTATCTAAAATAATAGTGGTCACATGCATGCAAGCATTAACAAACTATATTTCATTATTTTAACAACTTGTTAAAATAATCTAACTGGACTTGACTAAGTTAAACTAAGTCAATTGATCCTCTCATTATAGAACCTAAGTTAAACAAAGTCAACTGATCCTCTCATTATAGAACTAAACCTTATCTCCTTTAATCAAGGGATAAATTCCTAAATCAAGGGAGAAAATAATTGCATGATCTCACAAAGAATTCAAGTTTAATTTTCCATAATTAATTAACTCATGGAGATTAATTAATTAATATTTTAAACTGTTGTTAAGACCAATTTCGTTTTTACTTCCTATAGATAGACTAGGGACTGCTATAAATAGGAAGGGACCCAGAAATGCTATTTTTAGAAGATTCTATTTTTAGGAGTTTCACCTTTCACCCAAGGTGGCCAAAATGCTCATTGGCCAAACTGCTATTGTTAGAAGTGCTATTTTTAGGAGTTCTATTTTTAGCACTTTCTAAATTTATCATTTCTTGTTGCACACTTTTCAACACTCCCTCTCAACAAGAAAGTCTTCCTCTCGAACCCGATCCTGTAACTCTGGAATGTTCTACACGCAACTCATCCACCAGGTCCACTTGCTCCAACAACTCTTGGAACAAAAATCACTCCCAGCTGATCACTCTGTTGGGCTAGAAACATACTCTGATGCTGAAACTCTACCTGCTACTGACAAGTGCTCCCTCTCTGATATCTACGCTACTGCAACATCTCCATGCATCTCGCACCATTGCACACCTCTCTGTACCACCTAGCACTATGCAACAAACTTGTGCCTCTTACATTGCTGCAGCCTGCATGCTATGCACTGTACTGGGATTCCCTGCACTGTAGCTTTCTCTGCCGCTCCATCCGCATCTGTCTCTACCCAATCAGTCAGTTCCTGCTACTCCACATCGGGGCTCCCATAGCAAGGTCTCATCCAAGAGGTTGGGTACCTCAAGGATCCTACCCCTCCTCCTTGGGATGATCAATCCACATCACCCCACCTCCTACCTGGAGGTATGGTTGCATGTGATCCCTTTGCCCACCTGGCTTGAAGTTCCCCCCTACTGGAGGTCTCTGCATGAGTAGATGTCTCTACTCGATCTCTTTTCAGCTTCCCCTATTGTGGCTACTCCACAACCTCTTGAAGCTGCTGCACCAATTGTGGCTCCTCCACAATCGTCTGAGAATTTTTCTGGTGCTGCATATTGAGAGGTAATGTTAGAAAATTATACATTATGGAGCAATTGAACACATAAAATATTGCAGAAATATAAACACAGAAAATACATAAAACAAGAGAGACACAGATATACGTGATTCACCCAGTTTGGGCTGCATCCATGGTGAAACAGCCAGTCCTTCTTTATTATATTATCCAACAAACTGAAGAGATACAACCTACAGAAGATCCATTGTAACACCCTCTTCGCTCTCAATCTCCTCTCTCTTCCTCACTCAGAATACATATCTACATAGATGCAATACAATTCCTTCATATATATTGAGGGGTTTCCTTCTAGGGAAAAAAACCCTAAATTAAACATAACTTCTACTGTCAGATCATCCGCCTAATGAACGACCCAGATTGACTAGAAATTACTAGACTTTTACAAGGTAATTTTACATCTATTTTTGGCTTTGGGGGCGCTGCCCCCGAACCCCCGCCGGGGGATCGCTGGCCCCCGGACCCCCCAGCTGGGGGGGATTAGCTCCCGTGTGGAGGGGTGTACAGTCTTCCTGGGGTGTACTTTTGGCTAAGACATTTGAATACAGAAGATAATCAGGCTCCACACCCAACAATCTCCCACTTGGAGACTAATTATAGCAACTCCACCTTTGCTTCAGTTTCTAGACAATGACTTCACTTTAGACCTAGATGTTTCTCACCTTCTTCATCATACTTGAAGACCAATTGAAACTGAGTAGATTCTCAGTTTCTCACTGGCTACAACTTTTGTTAGCATTTCTACAGGATTCTGGCTAGTGTGTATCTTTTCCAGCTTCAACTGTCCATCTTCCAATGCTGACCGTCTGAAATGGTACTTGAGCTGTATATGTTTAGTCTTGGAATGAAATGCAGAGTTCTTTGCAAGATGTATGGCACTCTGGCTGTCACTGTATAACCTGCTCAACTCCTTCTTCTTACTCAAATCATCCAGAAACCTTTGTAACCAAATCATTTCTTTACTAGCCTCTGTAGTAGCAACATACTCTGTTTCTGTTGTTGAAAGTGCAACAACATTTTGGATTTTTGAAACCAAACTGACAACTGTTCCACCTACAATAAATACACATCTTGTAGTGCTCCTCCTGTTATCTCTGTCACTTGCCATTTTTGCATCAACAAATCCCTATAGAGCAATGTTTGAACCACCAAAGCATAATGCTTGATTTGTGGTACCTCTCAAATACCTGATAATCCGCTTCACTGCCATCCAATGTTCTTTTCCTGGATTGTTCATGTACCTGCTTACAACTCCCACTGCATGTGAAATATCAGGCCTTGTGTAGACCATTGCATACATTAAGCTTCCAACTGCTGATGCATATGGAACTTTGGACATATGAGCCATTTCTTCCTGAGTCTTGGGATACGCCTCCTTACTTAATTTGAAATGACTAGCGAAAGGTATACTAACTGGTTTTGCATTATACATATTAAACCTTTTCAACACCTTTTCTATGTACTCACTTTGATACAATGTTAATTTGTGATTCTTCCTGTCTCTAGTTATTCTCATAGCAAGGATTTGTTTTGCAGCACCCAAATCCTTCATTGCAAATGTGTTTCCAATTTCCTTTTGAGCACATTTATTTCCTGCATGTTAGAACCTGTAATAAGCATGCCATCTACATACAATAACAAAATAATATAGTTGCCATCATTTTTCCTTTTGAGATAAACACAATGATCAGAATGACATCTAGTATAACCTTGTTCAGACATAAACCTATCAAATTTTAGATAACACTGCCTTGGAGCCTGTTTTAAGCCATACAAGCTCTTCTTCAACCTGCACACTAGTTTCTCCTTCCGTTTTACCTCATATCCTTGTGGTTGCTGCATATATATCTCTTCCTCCAAATCCCCATGGAGAAAGGCTATCTTTACATCTAACTGCTCAAGATGCAAATCTTCAGCTGCTATTAGACTTTGAATAGTTCTGATTGAAGTCATTTTCACAACAGGAGAAAATATCTCATGAAAATCAATACCTTTATTCTGTGCAAACCCCTTCACTACAAGTCTAGCTTTCTACCTCTGTTTTCCTCCATCTTCTTCCTTTAGCCTATAAACCGATTTATTCTACAATGATTTTTTACCTGCAGGCAACCTCACTAAGTCCCAAGTCTGGTTATGTGCTAAGGAGTCCATCTCTTCTTTCATGGCTTGCTCCCACTCCTTCCTGGTTTTTACCTGCACTGCTTCTTCATAACATTCTGGTTCACCAGAATCAGTCAAAAATACATAATATAATGAAGGAGAGTTTCATTCAGGGGGTCTACTTATCCTGGTAGATCTTCTAACACCACTTTCCAGTGTTTGAGGTGCTTGTTGCTGTTGTGATTGTTGTTCTAGTTGTTGATCATTATGATTTTCAGGCACCATCACTTTTCCTGTGATATCATCAAGCACTGTGTATTCTCTGTTTTCTTTTTCTTGTTTCTTTTCCTGCAACTAATTCTTATACAAGACCTTTTCATTGAATATTACATCTCTGCTCCTAATGATTTTGTGATTTTCATAATCATATAAGCGATAACCAAAATCATTAACACCATATCCAATAAAGGTACATTTTTTTTATTTTGCCTCAAGCTTTGTTCTATTTTCTTTATTAATGTGGACAAAGGCTTCACAACCAAAAGTCTTAAAAAATGAGTATTTTACCTTTTTACCTGTCCATGCCTCCTCTTGAATACCACCATCCAAGGAAATTGAAGGCCCTCTGTTTATTAGATAAATAGCAGTATCTACAGCATCTGCCCAAAATTGTAAAGGCAATCCTGCACACAATCTCATGCACCTTGCACGCTCCATGATTGTCCTGTTCATCCTTTCTGACACACCATTTTCTTGTGGTGTTCCTGGAACTGTCTTCTCTCTACGAATTCCATTATCTGAACAGTACCTATCAAACTCATTACTGCAATATTCACCTCCATTATCTAATCTGAAACACTTCAACCTTTTCCCTGTCTCATTTTCAACCAAAGCTTTCCATTTCTTGAAAGTATCAAATACAACAGATTTATTTCGAATACAATAAATCCAGGTTTTTTTGGTTGCATCATCAATAAAGTAACATAATAACAAGAGCCACCAAGAGATGATACCTGAGCAGGTCCCCATACATCAGTATGCACAAGCTCTAATTTTTCACTCTTCTTTTCTTTCCCAACTCTAAGGAATCCGACTCTCTTCTGTTTTCCATAAACACAATTCTCACAGAATTTTAAATCAACATGCTTCAAACTTGGCAACAAATTTCTTGAGTGAAGAATCTGCATCCCCTTCTCACTCATGTGCCCGAGCCTATGGTGCCACAATGCCGTATCTTCTCCTGTAGAGGTTAAAGCATTAACAGAATTAGAAATACCATTGCATAAATATGATGTACCAACCTTTCCTCCTTTTTCTATTACCAGGGATCCTTTAGTGACTTTCTAGGTTTTATCTGTGAAAGTAGTTACACAACCTTCACCTCCCAACTACCCTGTTGAAATCATATTTTTCTTTAGATCTAGAACATGCCTTACCTCCTTCAATAGCCATTGATTTCCATTCTGCTGTTTTATGAAAACAGTACCCATTCCAACTATTTTATAGGGTTTATCATCACCCAATTGAACTTGTCCAAAATCTCCTTGAACATAATCATGAAAATGTTTCCCATTAGGTGTGGCATGGAATGAGGCCCCTGATTCTACCACCCAGGCATCAATAATATTTTCTAATTAAAGAATCAAAGCATCTTGCAACACATCACCTATCACATTCGCTTCATGATTAGTTTCTTGCTGCGTGTCTCCTTCTTTTCCCTTCCGAGATTTGCAGTCTTTCTTCAGGTGTCCTTTCTTCCCACATTTCCAGCACACTATCCCTGATCTGGACTTGGATCTGCCTTTTCTTGACTTACTGTGATATCCTGGGCTCTTTCCTCTTTCCATTTTTCTTCCCATAGTCTCTGTAGTCAAAGCATTACCTGATGTCTCACCGGAGCTTTTCTGTCGCATTTCCTCGCTAAGGATTGCATCGACAACATCATCAAACTTTAAAGTACTAGATCCAGAGACAGAGTTACTAATGGCCATAACTAAACCATTCCAACTTTCTGGCAATGAGCACAGAAATAACAGAGCCCTAACTTCATCATCAAAATTTACCCCTAGAGAAATTAACTGACTTGTAACTGTATTAAAATCATTTAAATGATCAACAACAAATCCACCCTCTGACATCTTCATATTAAATAAATGCTTCATAAGAAATACTTTATTTGAGGCCAAGGGTTTTTCATATAGTTTGGCCAATGCCGACATTAAACCCTGTGTTGTCGTTTCCTTTGAAATATTAAACGCTACCGACGCCGCTAGGCACAACCGTATTGTTCCAAGTGCCTTTCTGTCGAGAATATCCCATTCTGTGTCTGTCATACTCGTCAGCTTCTTTGTCTTTCTGCTCAATGGTAGGTATAGATCTCTCTGATACAGATAATCTTCCATCTGCATCTTCCACAGCTGGTAGTTTTGGCCGTTGAATTTTTTGACCCTAAACCTACCATCTTCTGCCATTGCTCCCACTCGAACCAGGAACCCTTCTCTCCTGCGAGTTTATCATCCAAATAGACCTTCGGCTCTGATACCAATTGTTAGAAAATTATATATTACGGAGCAATGGAACACATAAAATATTTCAGAAATATAAACACAAAAAACAAATAAACAAGAGAGAAACAGATATACGTGGTTCACCTAGTTTGGGCTACATCCACGGAGAAACATCCAGTCCTTCTTTATTATATTATCTATCAAACTGAAGAGATACAACCTATAGTAGATTCGCTGTAACACCCTCTTTGCTCTCAATCTCCTCTCTCTTCCTCACTCAGAATACAAATCTACATAGACGCAATACAATTCCCTCATATATATTGAGGGGTTTCCTTCTAGGGAAAAAAACCCTAAATTAAACATAACTTCTACCGTCAGATCATCTGTCTAATGAACAACCCAGATTGACTAGAAATTACTAGACTTTTACAAGGCAATTTTACATCTATTTTTGGCTTCACGGGCGTTGCCCCTGAACCCCCGCCGGGGTACCGCTGGTCCCCGGACCCCCTAGTCGGGAGGATTAGCCCCCTCGAACCCCCGCGGGGGGGAAAAACCCCCCCATGGAGGGGTGTATAGGCTTCCTGGGGTATACATCCGGCTGAGACATTTGAATACAAAAGACAATCAAGCTCCACACCCAATAGGTAACATACCCTCCCTCTCAACCACCAAGTCTCCATCAGTTTCCTTGCTACTCAAGGCTTTGCATGCATCTTGGACCTCAAGAGCATGCATGTTCTTGACCCGTGAACCAATCTGCTTCACCTGTCTAGTGATGATGTGTCTAAGGAAAACCTTTCCCTTAATGAAGACTACATCATAGCCTCTATCTTCCAGCATCACGATCGTCACCAAGTTTCTCTTCAGTCCTGGTACATACTTGACATCGGTCAAGGTAATTCGAGCTCAATGCTCCCTCTAAAAAATAACTGTGCCTACACCTGAAACATTATAATTTTCATCATTACTCATCACTATAAGTATCTGGAGATCTTTCTCCTCCAAAGTACTGAATAAACTCTTGTCGCCGGTCATGTGGAAAGAAGCTCCACTGTCAAGAAACCAACCACTTCCCACCATGGATGAAACCATGCATGCGAAGAGTGTGAAATCCAACTCAAACTATGAAGCAAGTGCCTCACCTTCAGATCCTTCCCCGAATCCCTTCTTGGATTTCCTTTATGGACAATTTGCAGCATAATGGCCCACCTCATGACAACGAAAGCATTGCACTTTTGATTTGTCAACCTTCTTCCCACCATTGGAAGAACTGGATTTGGAAAGAGAAACCTTCTCCTTCCCCTCCTTTACCTTACTCGCTAAGGCACAGTTCTCCTCATCCTCCATGGATGAAGAACCGTCTCTGGTGCTCTGTCTGATCTCCTTCTACATCAAATCCGACCATAGTCGTTCCCAATCTGGCAATTTCTCCCTTCCATTAACCGAGTCTTAGTAGCTATGCCAGCTCTTAGGAAGGCCAAGGAGTGCTAGACTCACCATATCATCATCAGCTGTCATGACCCCTACACTTGCAATCTCATCCTTGCATGTGATGAGCTTGGTTAGATACATAGAGATCATTTCATCCTTTTCACACTTGATCTTTCGAAGTTTGTCCTTCAGTGCGAACTTCCTCTAATCATTAGTATTTTGATATAAATCTTTCAATGTTTTCCACATTGCTTGCGAAGTCTCTTTCCCATGAAGGCTCGAGATTATGTGATCTCAAACTCCCTCTAGGATGATTCTCCTAGCTCTAGCCACATACTTCTTCCATTCCGCCAATTGAGTAGCATCAGTAGGCTTAGGGACTTCTTGATCAATGAAGTCATTAAGGCCGTTATCTTCCAATACTTCCTCCATGCGATCCTTCCAAGCTATATAGTTTGAGCTGCCATCAAGGGCATACTCAAGCCTTAAACCATAGAATTCCATCGGTGAAATAGATGTGATAAGAAATTGAGATCTATATTCGGAATAATAAACTTCGAATTCCTTCTTGTATACTATTCTTCCTTGATCACCTGTGCTCCGATACCATGTAGAATTTTCTCTACAAATCAACTAGCTCACTGATATCTTGTATAAATTTCACCTGTAGATCCAACTGATATATGCAATGTACTAAAGCATAATACTAGATCTACATCTACCATAAACTTTGCGCAAGCTAATCAACCATGAGCAACATCAAGCATGAACACATATAACTGATAAAAAGGAATCAATCACACATAACATAGAATATATCACTGGGGAAAGCACCAGCATAAAACCCCAACTCTGTATTATCAATCAAGTGGAAATCCTCAACAACATACAAAAAGAATCAGCTCAAAAACTATCTTGCTCTCTTTGTACTCTGATGATGAAGATCATAGACTACCTAGGCCTCAATATATAGGCCACAAGTCCTCCAATTTTGTATATTACGTATTTCTCTTGGAAATAGATCCTTCTCCATGCAAGGAATACTTACTAGAAATATCCAAGCATTTGATAGTACATTGTCCCTCATCTGATCTCAACTAGGTCTCTGTTTGAACTGACATGCATCAGTTATCCATGAGGGAATGCTCAGTTATCTGAAATAATAGTTGTCACATGCATGCAAGCATTAACAAACTATATTTCATTCTTTAACAACTTGTTAAAATAATCTAACTGGACTTGACTAAGTTAAACTAAGTCAACTTATCCTCTCATTATAGAACTGAACCTTATCTGCTTTAATCAAGGGATAAATTCCTAAATCAAGGGAGAAAACAATTGCATGATCTCACAAACACTTCAAGTTTAATTTTTCATAACTAATTAAATCGTGGAGATTAATTAATTGATATTTTTAATTGCTGTTAAGACCAAATTCGTTTTTACTTCCTATAGATAGACCAGGGACTACTATAAATAGGAAGGGACCCAGAAATGCTATTTTTAGAAGATTCCATTTTTAACAGTTTCACCTCTCACCCAAGGTGGCCAAAATTCTCATTGGCCAAACTGCTATTTTTAGAAGTGCTATTTTTAGGAGTTCTATTTTTAGCACTTTCTAAATTTAGCATTTCTTGTTGCACACTTTTCAACATCACTCTTGGTCACTTTGAGTGTTCTTGGAGAACTATAGCTTTTGATACAGGAAGGAAAAGCCAAAGAGAAAGGAAGGAAATCAAGGGTCAAGGAAGGAAAGCAGGATCAGGCAGCTTCAATAGAAATACTTGTAGGTAACCTTTTGCATGTGTGATTTCCTAGTTGGTTTGGACATGCATGACTTTGCATGTTGGTGTATCGTTCTCTTGTTGTCGATGGCATGGTTTTTCCAGGTTATGACAGTGGTTGTAAACCTTGCCTTTCCTTTTTATGGATGCCATGGTATGTTGGGATGTTTTGGTTTTGGGCTTTGGTTTGTCAAATAGATTTTAGAATCTAGGGTGGAAGTGGTCTCACGGTTCATTCCCAAAGGCCTAGGAATCCCTTGACCGATTTTTGTGGGATACAAGATAAAGCCTGAGGGAGAAGTCTAGGTTTAGGGCCTAGTGATCTGGGTTTGGATTGTAGTAAAGCCTGAGAGATTGGTCTTGGTTTAGGGCCTAGTGATCCAATATTGGATTGCATTAAAGCCTTAGAGACAAGGAGATAGAAAATTCCTCAAGGATAGTGATGGATTTCATATGGCATTCCAAGTTTGATTCGATTATGGTCAGAGCACCGGTTTTGGTGTGATCACGGTTTGGTGAGGGTGGAGGTGGTTTAACCTCTGGATTCCCTTGGTTGTTCTTGGATTGCTTGTTCTATTATATCCCACATTTATGCTTGGAATATTGCACGGGGGTGACTGGCTGAAAGAGAGATCTGGTTCAGCCATGTCTATGGTTGGTGGTACGTGGAAGTCCCGAACCTGGTCAGATTTTCCTATGATTAATAAAAACTAAGTTCTCTTACTTTTTCACTGGTTTATATGTGGATCTAATGGTTGTCATATCTCTGATATTTATATTGTTTTATGCTGGTTATAAGCATGATTAAGTCACTGGTTCATGTCATGGTTATTTTGTGTATTTACGTGTAATTGTTAAATGGATTGATGCAAGACCTAATTGATGATATAATAGTTCAATGGAGAAGGAGGTGATCCTTCTAGTTAGGTTTCATAAGTTGTTTCAGTCATTTATTCTTTGTATTGTATCCTAGACCTATAGGTTGCATTGATACCAAGTGTTTGTTAGAATGTTAGTCCTAGTTGGGGATGCTCAAGCCTAGTCCTGAGGTTGATTTTTGATTTATCAACATTGTTATCATGTATTTGATCGATTTTGAAGGTTGTATCAAGTTTTGGGTAGAGGTCAGGATTCTAGGCTAGAAAAGTGGCTCAAAGCTTGGGGTCACTGACACAGGTCTGCTGAGAAAAGTCCACAGTTGTTGGCACATTGGCTTATGAGAGTGAATTTGGGTTTCTGGTCATTGTTAAAAGTCTTAAAACATCAGTGGGACCAAGGGGCAAGATTTCTGAGTGGATGACATGTCTTCTAGGGGTGTTGTTATTGATGTGGATGGGTTTTTTTGATGTGTTCTATCGATTCCATTTCCTTTAGGTTTCCAAGGAGATTGAATCCCTTATAGTGACCTCTCTCATCACATGTTTTTCCCAAATGGTTGGGTGCTTGGGTGGACCTAGGAGGAGGGGAGTGTTACACCTCTTCATCCTCCAGGTTCTTAAAATATCCATCAAAGGTAGGTGGATTTGTTTTCTTGAAATCATCTAGAAAATATACCCTTTCACTCCTCTTGTAAGGATGATAATGATGATGATCGTAGTTCCTATCAGAACCAGAACTAGAATAGAACATGTGTCCATCACCTCTCCTATCTATAGTATCCAAGAGTCTAGCACCTCTGATTGTGTCATCCCTATTTGTTGTGTGCTCACCATTAGATATACTACCATATGCCCCATTAGTGCTATACTCTTGCCCATGACTGATCTGTAGTGGTCCCTGCATCTACAATTCTGACAAACTTTGAAAGATTATTGCATTGACCTCTGCTTTGTTATTTTGTGCCTAAATTATTATTTCATTAGCTTCCTTACAACTTCTTATTTATGCTTTCAAACTTCTCAATGTGTCTGCTAAGTCAAAAGAGTGCCCAACACCACGCTGCTCATCTGATCCATAGGGAGAGTCTCGTGAACTATAGTCTACCATCTTTCTAGTCATCTTTGATCTTCTTCCTACAAGTATACCATGTTAGCTTAAACCAAAACATAACATAATCAACATACCTCAGTTTAGTTCAGGGGAGGATATATCGTCTGCAAGATCAACCAGATTAGCACAATACATGTATAATCATAATCATATCAACATATAATCATCATTTCAACCACTGTTCAATTACCATACATGACCATACCAACCACATACCATGACCTTATGCACGACAACTATAACCATGCAATGATGCATAACAACATATAAGCACTGAATACACCAATGCATGACCAACATACACTCATGACAAACACATCCAACAATAACACCATCAACTTTCACATGGTGACACAAATGCAACCATGACCAACACCATGCATACACAACAAGCACATTGTTGGGTCTTGAAATTGTCATTCATTTCCATTACACTTTCACTATTATGTCCATTATATCACCTCCATTTCACCTTTATTTACTACCATATCACTACATTCATCTCACTTTCATTATCATTGGGTTATATTTATGTTTTTCCAAACTTTATTAATTCTTAGCATTTTAAAGTGAATTTGTGGTTAAAAATTAGAAAATAATGTGCATATACTTATAACTAACAAGTGGGATGAGATTGTTGACATGTGTAGGTCAAAAGGAGGCTTCTAGAAGACCTTTATGTGGCACCCTAAGGCCAAATTCGAATTTGAGTGGAGAGGATCATGGGATCATGAGGATATGTGTCACATTTCCTATTTGTATTGAAACTCTAAGAAGACATGTGTCTTATCATTTCCTATTTTGATTAGGACTCTAGAGGTAGAAGGAGAGATTCATGGACTATCATTAATGAGATGACTTCTCATTTTTTTGTATAAATAGGAGATCTCTCTCCTTCATTTGGTAGCTTTTTATTCTTAGAAGAGCTTGGTAGTTTTTGAGTCTTTGGAAGCTCTTGTAGCTTTTGTAGTTTTGGAGAGCTTTGTAAACTTTTGTTACTTTGTAATTTTGAAGAATTTGAATAAAGCTTTGATGTTCTCAACATGGAAGGAGATGTGAAGTAGATGTCATGGAGAATATTAGAATGTAAGGTAGAGTAGATTTTATTTTGTAGTTTTTCTTTGATTTCATTCAAGTATGTCATTTGATTGTTTTCAAGTTTAATAGTTTAGATTTTCCATTCATGCAATTTTAATTCATGCAAGTGTGTTCAACCAGTTGATTGTTAGGCCCCTATACTACTACTGTAACCCCTTATTGTTATTAGTACAACCCACTTATTATATTGATGTACCCATGTAGTGCCCATATTGTTACTATTGTGCCCCATAGAAGCCCACTATTGTTATTATTGTGCCCTTACATTATTATTGTTATGTCGGCTCTGATTATGTTATGACCCCTTAGACTCCTATATATAGAAAGGAGGTCTTTTGATTTGTATCATCCAAGAATTGTTCATTTATGTAATGTAAAGGAGGTTTCCCCCTTGAAGAGGCTGAATTCTAAGGCGTTGAATTATCTTTTCTATCTTTTCTTGAGCTGGTTTCATAAGATTTGGTATCAGAGCTTTGGATTCTAGGGTTTCGCTGCTCCAAACAAGTCATCGTGGAATTTTCGCTATAACATTTTTTCTGTGACGTTTCAGAAGGTAAAACAAAAACCCGTTTGAGAAGACATCGTGCTGAAGCTTGGGTCTAAATTTCAGAGTTTTTCACGCTATATTTGCGGAGATATGATCTGAGGAAGTTGGTCTTTTTGCAGACTCCTGAATTACATTCCAAACAAGTGACCTGGGGAAAATCATCATAACTTTCTCTATGAGCATCAGATTGAAATTTTGTAAGAAGGTACAGAAAGAGGACGGACTGTAGTTTCTTGTATATATTGTTTAGAGCCAAAGGTCAAAACAGGGACACGTGGCACATTGTACATTTTCGCTTTACTGAATTAGTCTATCATCAGGTCACTGTGGGAGATTTGGCATAACTCTTCATTGGAGAATCCAATTGGGGTCAGACTGGTGGCATTGGAAAGAGAACACAAAGGGCTACCACAGGTCGCAATTTCAAAACTTAAAGATCTGAAAGTATAGCGTTACAGTCGTTTCAAGGTCGAGCTCCTAAAATCAAGAAAAAGAAAGATGAGGAAGTTTGATGGCAAGGATCCGGTAAATTGGATGCTTCAGATGGAGCAATATTTTGATCTACATGGTGTACCACTGTTACAAAAGGTATGTATTGCATCTTCATATTTAGAACCAGATCAATTTTTATGGTATGAAGGGCTTTGTTCTCATAAACAACTTGTTACGTGGTCAATTTTCACGGAGGAAATGGTAGCACATTATGAGGATACAAAGAGCAACACCTTCTTTAGAGCAACACCACAACAATTGGAAATGGTAAAAGGGCTTTGTGACATAGTGGAAAGAAAAATTATGGAAACTAGGAAGCATACCCCTCACAACTATAAATATGGAAGTGTTGTTTCTCCTAACCTTCCACAACCTACAAGGGTTACACCACAACAATTGGAAGAAAAAAGAGAAAAAGGGATTTGTTACAATTGTGATAGAAAATACACTAAAGGTCATAATTGTGCTGAGAAGAAATTATTTCACATAGAATATGAAGAGGAGGAAGAAAAGGATCAAGAAACATCAAAAGAAGAGGATATATGCCAGGACCCCACCCTAGAGAAAGAAGAAATGAATCAGACCATATCTTGTAAAGCATTGGCAAGAATTACCACTCCTCAAACTCTCAAGATAGAAGGACATATCAAGAAGAAAAAGGTGCAAGAAGTGAAATATCACATCGAGAAAGAAGAAATAAATCCAACCATATCTTGTAATTCATTGGTCGAAATTACCACTCAAACTATCAAGATAGAAGGACATATCAAGAAGAAAAATGTTCAAGAAGTGAAAGATCACATCGAGCATCAAGAAATCAAACTCTAGAGATAGAAGGACATACCAAGAAGAAAAAGGTTCAAGCAGTGAAATATCACATCGAGCATCAACAAAAAGTTCTCCAACTTTTAAAGGATAACGCCACTTCGGTGCAAAATCAAACGAAATAACAGGTAGATCAACATCATAATGAAAAATGTTTTGATGTAGGTGATTGGGTATTTTTATTGCTACATCTCAAGCAAGTTATTTATGAGAAGGAAATGTTGGCAATACTACATGCACTTAAAAAATCGCGACCTTACTGAATGGGAAGACTCTTCAAGGATGAGGATGTGGAAGCATTGTTTTGTACTATTTCTATTATCCAACCAGATTGGATAAAAGAAGAAAGGGATGAATGGAAGAAGGACGAAGAAGTATGGCCACTTATTCAAAAGTTGCAAAAGGTACCAATTCAAACAATATTGCCAGAAATTGAAGAGGAAGGAAAAATCATATTGGAACCTGGAGCAGTCACAGAAACAAGAACTCGACAGCTATGAAATTGATCAATTTCAGAGTATCTTATCAATTGGAAGAACATACCCGCCGGAGATTCCACATGGGAGGACAAGAATTTTATACAAAAGCATCAAGAACTACTGAAGTATTGAGGACAATGCTTTTTGAAGGAGAGGGGCATGTTAGGCCCCTATACTACTAGTGTAACCCCTTATTGTTATTAGTACAACCCACTTATTATATTGATGTACCCATGTAGTGCCCATATTGTTACTATTGTGCCCCGTAGAAGCCCACTATTGTTATTATTGTGCCCTTACATTATTATTGTTATGTCGGCTCTGATTATGTTATGACCCCTTAGACTCCTATATATAGAAAGAAGGTCTTTTCATTTGTATCATCCAAGAATTTTTCATTTATGTAATGTAAAGGAGGTTTCCCCCTCGAAGAGGCTGAATTCTAAGGCGTTGATCTATCTTTTCTATCTTTTCTTGAGCTGGTTTCATAACAGTGTAGGTCAAAAGGAGGCTTCTAGAAGACCTTTATGTGGCACCCTAAGGCCAAATTCGAATTTGAGTGGAGAGGATCATGGGATCATGAGGATATGTGTCACATTTCCTATTTGTATTGAAACTCTAAGAAGACATGTGTCTTATCATTTCCTATTTTGATTAGGACTCTAGAGGTAGAAGGAGAGATTCATGGACTCTCATTAATGAGATGACTTCTCATCTTTTTGTATAAATAGGAGATCTCTCTCCTTCATTTGGTAGCTTTTTAGTCTTAGAAGAGCTTGGTAGTTTTGGAGTTTTTGGAAGCTCTTGTAGCTTTTGTAGTTTTGGAGAGCTTTGTAAACTTTTTTTACTTTGTAATTTTGAAGAATTTGAATAAAGCTTTGATGTTCTCAACATGGAAGGAGATGTGAAGTAGATGTCATGGAGCATATTAGAATGTAAGGTAGAGTAGATTTTATTTTGTAGTTTTTCTTTGATTTCATTCAAGTATGTCATTTGATTGTTTTCAAGCTTAATAGTTTAGATTTTCCATTCATGCAATTTTAATTCATGCAAGTGTGCTCAACCAGTTGATTGTAGATTTATCTAACTGTGTAATATATGCTTACCAAAATAGTCCAAGAAAGTATTTTCCAATTGGTGCTTGGAGCATTAGAGCACACAACAGATTAGTTTTCCTTTACATGTTTTTGTATTTTCTTATTAGAGTAGTCACTCATTACATAAATAAATATTTCCAGAGCCTTTTGTTGATGATTAACCCTCAAACTAAAAGGCGAACTGTTGTGTTTATGAATGAGATTTCATGTTGTTCATTAGTTTAGAGTTAAATAGCTTAATGCCATTTTCTTATCAATTTAGAAACTCATGATTTAAATAGATATTTCCAAAAGCCCTTTGTCGATAGTTGAACCTAAGACTAAGTGGTGAAATGTTTTCCTAATGACTGAGTTTTTTCATTGCATTTCATTTTCAATTTTAGAACAATGAAGTAATGAATCCCTCAAAAATGCTATCACAAGGAGGTTCTCCCAAAATTTCATAGCAAAGTGATAAAATACTTCATTTAGATGTTATCATTTTTGCTTTCATTTCATAGAAATTTTGCTGGCTTAGATTAATCTAACTGTTCAAAGTTTTGATTTGTTTTTATCTAATGTTCATTTCCTTTTCTCCTTTCTTTAGAAACTAGATTTTAACATTAAGAGTCATTAGATTTAGTTGTCCATTGACATTTGGAGATTTCATTTAGAAGCATAACTTTTCTTTCTTAGATTAATTTCCTTAAGCATGAGAAACAAAACCCCTAAAAACAACATAAACTATAAAACAACGAAATAAGAAAAAGGTTAACTAAGCACATATAGTGCACTACACTTCATCAGTTTACGATACCCAGATTGATAATTTATGTAGAGCAATTTTAGGACACTAAATTGACTAGACACACATAGACCACAAGCATGAAGAATATTGTTGTTGGGAAGAGCTCCCTAAGGTAAGGGTTGACAACCTCAACAAAGAAGAACAAGATAATCAACAAAGAGCAGTCAAGCAAGCATGCCAAATATGTGAATTACTAAATGTGGACTTGGAAACATACCCAAAGGTTCTACGTTTGATGATGTGCCCGTAGGGTCCAAACCCTCTGCTTCCTCCAGAATTTGTACACCTTCAAGTCAATTCACATAAGCATATACATGATAGATAATTCAATGTGCATACATAAAAGATATTTTAGATCATCATATATAAGAATACAAATTACAATTTATGAGATAAAAACATATCAAGAACAAGACATGAGCTTTTTTATTAATTAATAGCAATACGTACAGGAAAGGTACAACTTGATCCAAGCCAAAGCACTGATGAAGCCTTCCTCCAAATCCGTCCAGGTTGAGCCACGAATATGACCTCTCTAAAATATTCAAGAAGATGATATAAAGATGATGAACATCTCTGCAAAGGAAACCAGGGTTTCCATAGAGTCTAGGAGCGTAGGAGGCATGGGAAAATTAGACTTGATTTGGGTGAAAAATGGGTATAATATCGATAGCCCTTCTCTTATGTCCTTTAGGACTATATAGGGGGTGTATATATACCACCTGAACTTAGTTAATTCAGTTGTGCTATGGGATCCTATAGGTGGCTCTCAACGAAACCTATGAACCCCACTCGAAAAATATCATATTATTTTGTTTTTTCATATTTTAAAAGGTATACATAGGTATATAGTTATAGAAACCGCGTATGTATGCACTTTTGTATGGTTAGAGTCGTGTATGGGACTTAAAATATTATTTGTTTAATATCAGATCAAGTCTACATGGGGAAAAGATTCCCAAGGCCATATAAGAGCATCAAGTCTATAAGAGTGCTAAATGATGCTATAAAAAATACATGTCCAATGCACACCACACGTCCAGTCCAAGGGGTGAACCATGCTCTGATACCACTATGTAACACCCTCTTCCCACATTTACCCAAGTTAACTGGTCCACTGGGGTAAATATGTTACAAGAGTCTACTATGATGTGATTAATCCCCCCATGTACAGTTAAGTGGAATGATAAAACAAAACCATTATGACCTTCCACACATGCTACAAAACCTTCAGGAGCCAACCAACCCTTCCAGGCAACCAACCCCTTAGACATCTTGACATTTCACTGATCTGGACCCTCAGTCACTCCCATGAAAATCCATGCATGCGACTGAGGCCTTCCAGTCGCTCGCACAACTAGGCATGCCAACGTCTGTGGAATTTTTTCAGGTAGCTTTGCGCCATTGACCCTAGATTTTGAGCCACTTTTACACGACTAGGTCTTAGGCCACTACCCAGAACTTCATGAAAACTTCAAGAATGGAAAACAACAATGGAATAAGGCTACTAATGAAATCATTGGTACAAGTAATTTTTCTGACCCTTACTAGCCATGAAAATCATTTCATCAAACATGTCACAAACATGTAATCTATAGGTCATAACAACATATATGAGCATAGAGGTCTCATACTTACTTGAGATTCATAACTAAGCATTGATTCGTTATCATAATAGATGTATTATGATCTATTAGGTCATATATTCATTGTACATTCATTTGATAATCTAAACATGATGAGATCCATACATCAAGTCTATCATAAAATATGCTCATAAACAACATATTACCAACATAAATAAGAAGGATATGACAAACATAAGAATCACATATAAACCAGTACATTTACACATGAAACACCAAAGAGAAGGAGCTCTTATTAAGGAATGCATAAGCCAACTCGGTCTGGGACTTCCACGAACCACCTCAACATAGATTGGGCTGAACCAAATCCTTCTTTCAGCCAATCACCCCTGTGCCATATTCCAAGCATGAATGTGGGACTCACAAAAAAACAAACCAAGGCTTCCTGAGGAAAAACCACCTCAACCCTCATCAATAGAACCAAGATTTACGACAATCCTGATCGGATCACTAGGCCCAAAACAAGCATGTATGCCTTTGGATCTCTCCACCTAAACCCTGAGGAATTTGTCCATCTCAACCTCTTGGCTTTACCATGTATCCCGTCATTACCAGTCAAGGGATGCCTAGGCCTATGAGGTATCCACCCTCTGGGATTTACTGTGTATTCCACCATTACCCATTAAGTGATTCCTAGGCCCAATCAAGGGTATTCACCACTGATATTTACAGTGTATCTCGTCATTCACTATTCAATGGATTCCAAGTCTCAATCGAGGTGTTCACACCTAGTCTTTGCCATGTATCCCATCATGGGAATCTTATGCCTTGTGAATAATCCCGAGACCACCCCACTCAACTTTGAATCCATCTGGAAATCCAGATCAACCAAATACAAGAGAACCCACTACACCATGGCTATCCAGAAATGACAAGGCAAGGTTGAGGAGCACTGCTACACCTTAAAGTAAACCTATTGTAGGTACTTGATCCCACTCTTCCTTTCTTGATCTTTTCTTCCTTTTGCCTTCTTTGTCCTTCTTTTTCTTTCCTTGATCCAATGCTAGAGTGCTCCAAGAATTCTCTAAGAGTCCAAGAGTATGAGAGAGAGAGAGTAGAGAGAGAGAGCTCCAAAATTGAATTAACAAAAGGTACCAATTGATCCTCATAATCCTTTTTATTAATGACACCTCTATTTTCTTCGTTTTTAATTATTTTCCTTCAATTTCCTCCTCACATGAAATCTATGACTTTTCACCTTCCTTTTCTCCTAATTTCCATTATTTTCATAAATAAATTGCCAATTTATGCCACCTTTCCTTTCCAAAGCCTTTTCCATTTCCTTTGCTAATTTCCTTTAGCCATAATAAACCAAATGAATACCCACACTAGGATGTTTTGCCCAACTTTCAGCTTGGAATACATGTCCCATGAACTTGGTTATTATTTTTTCTTTATTAACTTTATTACATGGACTTCTGACTGGGGTTGTTACAATTGAGTACACATAGAGACTACAAGGGTATGATGATGATGTTTTGCTAGAATTCACTCTAAATATATAGAACACTAGAACAATGGTACTCCTAGTAAATGAAGAGACCACAGATTCCATAAGTAGGAGAACAATGGTACTCCTAGAAAAAAAGTTGCGACCAAACTTGATGGAAGAATTCCTAGGGGCAGGCGAAGTACTAGTAAAGAAAGTTAATGACTTCGATAGAAAATCCTTGCTAGAACCCTAGGTCGATGTAGCAATATTTAGCTAGAGGTGTTTTACCTATAAGCTATGCCATGGGGTCATATTATGGCACCATTTGAGGCATATGAGGTGGTTAAACATGAATTTCTTCATATGGAAGATACTACGACATATGTCCTCCAACATTAAAAAATCCGACTGACCTAAGGATGCCATCTTACACCATTATATCATCAAATTATTGGTTGTGCATACACTTTAATAGGTGGGTCGCACATGTGATGACCTGGAAAGGGTGACTAGAGATGGAAGCACCCCTAGCAAAATCATTGGATGCACAAAAAAGGGAGCATATGCTACAACACCAGAGGAAGCAGCTGTTGTGACACCAGGAGAAGGGAATGATGTAACACCTGAAGCATCCATGACAAAGGTGGTAATTGCTACAACACCAAAGGCACTGTGAGAGTCAAAACAACTAGAATAAAAAGCTAGATATAGTCATGACAACAAATTGAGATCATTTAGAGTTGGCCTCTAAATAAAATACTCTGGCACATGACTAAGAGACCCTCATATGTGGCCATACCCAAAAGGAGGAGAATGAAGAACTCATAAAAGGAGGTCTTGGCCTAGCCTGCTGCAACACAAAAAGAGGAGGCAGAGAAAGAAGAAAAAACATAGGTCCCTGCTAACACATAAGAACCAACAAAGCTAACATAAGAGAAAATTGAAACCCTTGCTAAAACATAAGAACTAGTAGAGGTAATGCAAGAAGAGGCAATAGAGGTCTCTGCTGACACAAAAAAACTAGCAGGGATAGTAGAAGAACATATGGAAACCCATCATGAAACACAAGAACCAGTAAGGGTAATGTTTAAGAGACAACCGAGGCCCTTAGTAACACACAATAAGTAACATGGATAGCAGAAGAATAGATGGAAACCCATGTTGAAACACAAGAACTAGCATGGGTAGTGGAAGAAAAGGTGGTGGGAGAAGAGATGAAACCCCTATTGTAACACAAGAAGCAATAGGGGAAGAAACAACATAAGACTTAAAAAAGGATTTGTTGGATAAGAATATGCTCAAAAGGAGCATACATATGGAGGAGAGGTTGCAACACCAAAATTATGAGAAAAACCATAGAAAAGGATTGTAGCTCAACAGACCGATGTTCTTTCATAAGGCACAAGAAAAATACATGAAGACAAAAATAAGTAGAAGCCTATAGGTAAATTTTTATTTCACCTTTGCATTTGTTTATTGTTGGAAGAAATGAAATATTGAAAACGAATGATAAGGAGTTGCAACAACAGATTAAAACCCTAGAGGCCAAGGTAAAGGTTGGATGGTATTTTGAGGGTTGGACTACCTTGATGACATAAAGAATGAAGATAAACCAATTCTTAGGAGAGGGGATCTAGTTCAGGAAGATGTACACAAAGAGAACCTCAATGTAGCATACCCTTCCATGATATAAATTTTACAAAATTTTAGCTTCAAATGTAAACTTATGGCCCCTTAGAGGTTTGTCCTCCTAATTTCCACATCAACATTCATACAGTTCCACATGGTATACACGTGGAATTCTCTGCCCACATGTCAACACCACATAAATCCATGTCCTCAAAAGGGTATGTAATTTAGCCACTCTTATTAGAATCTAGGAATTTTAAGACCCTTACTCTAGCATTTTACTAGATCCTTGACCTTCCATATTCATCTGGACCTTATAGAAGTTTTGGATCCATCAAGATCCAAGATTTTTCAAAAGTCTCATTTTAAGAATTTACGTATATCTACTTTATATTCTTTTTTATCATCTATGTCACCCACACATTAGTACCACTTGGTCTCCTCCCAAGTTCCATAGTGTTACTCCCATCCTCGTTAGCAACCACCCCATTAGATTGATCGATACGGTCAACTCTCACTCATTAGATATTTAGATTTTTAGACTTATCGAAATTATCTAAATCCATCCAGATCTAGAAAAAACCATGTGAAGCTCACTTTACAAGAATCTTGATTTCTAGATCTCTAGATTTTGTATCATCCACCATGAAAAATGACCTGTCAACTTCCATGCCCACTCACCTGCATTACTATGCCACATCATCTCACCATGAAAACAAGTTATGTCATCAACATGTTAGCATGCCATGTCACCTAGAACATGTACTTTATGCCACACCATCCTTCCATGCGAGCATATTATTTTCCATAGGGTCTCGTAGTGCGCACATGGGCTCCATGTAACCTGCTACCCTGGCATTTGGATCTAGTTTTTTCAATAAAGGCTATTTATAAAACCTTTTGGATGTATGGATGCCCAGATCTCAACAAACTTTGGATCCTTGATATTTGTTAATTGACATATCTCGATAAAATCTATTGATTGCTCTTAATGTACTTTGATTCTAATCTTTCTCCTAGTATAGTTAGCAAACCACCAAGCCTTCGAGCCACTAATAAATCTTCGTCACATCTAGCTTGGTTTAAATTGATTTGCTTGATGGACAATCAACTAACAAATATCATTTTATCCATTAGCTAACATCTTTATCAACTAAGCCACTTGGAGTTCTAAGAAAATCTCCAAAAGAATTGGGGTCATTCTAGTAGGTGCACCTCATGACCAAGCCCCTCTCGCGAACAATATTTCAATCATAGTTCCAATTAACCATGTGACTAATGGTTGGGGCTAAAGACCCCCAAATCCCAAATTTCCAAAGCAACCAAAAACTAAGGAGATCAATCCCAAATTTTCAAATATCTAACTAAGATTTTAGCTGATTTCAAAAGGTTGAATTTGACTCTAAACAAGGCAGTGACCATTATAGAATATTTCTAGGAATGAAAAGGTATTTTCTAGCCTATGAAGGCCTTCAAAACACTTCCTTCAAATTGGCATCTTCACTATAGAAAGATAATATTTCCAATGACAAAATCTACAACTAAGGTAATATTTCTCACACTCTTATGGTCTGTCAACTATAGACATTAACTCTAAAATGTTGCAAACATAACAACAATGAATTTCTCTTAACACATAGAGAAACAAGGTCCCCATAGCTCCTCCACAACAGATATGCAACTACCACTCAAAATATTACAAATAGGGCCTTAACCATCCTTCTCCAAGGTCTCCAACCAAGGGAAAATTCCTAGACCTCTTACTTTAACAAAAGGGTACAACATAGTTGTTCAATCCCACTATCAACCCATCAATGGTCTAATACACTATGAGCATTTCAAGAAGAGCCATAGGCTCAGCTCAGCTTGTGCATTACACTAAAAAATAATTCCCTTCCATTAACAAATAAAATAGATACATTTATCTATTTAACTTAAGTCAGTGAGAAATTGAAGAAGGGAGAGTCACTCTCCACCCAACCAAAAGCTCAAATACACTATAGATTTTTTTGCAACTTGCCACCCCTAAGCTAGATCTAATTCCTTGAGAGGAATACTTACTTAGGTAATATCAAGGATTCAAAAGGGTAGAGAAAAACAAGGATGCTCTCCTTAATACACAAAAAATCAACATGCTACATTTTAACTACTAAATGTAGAAATTCCTTGTAGATTCAAACTGCTTATGCAATATGCTAAAACAAAAGACTTGAATCTACTCTACTCATTAGTGGAAACAATTAAATGATTGAGAAATCACAACATAAACATGAGACAATATTCAACACACATAATCAGAATTTTATCTAGCTGAAAGATGTTGAAAAGTGTGCAACAAGAAATGCTTGTTGAGAATGCAACAAGATGATGGAGCTTAGTGAAAAGAGTCGCCTTCACTAAGTGGGCCCGCAGGCAAATTATGGCGCAAGTTCTATTTTTGGATCCCAGCATGGGTGATCACAGTATGAGTGATCATAGTATGGGTGACCACAGTATGGGTGATCACAGTATGAGTGATCACAGTATGAGTGATCAAAGTCTATTTTTAGACTGGCTGTCAAAAATAGAAAAGTCAAATATTATTGTCTCATAATAATATTTGGACTATAAACTTGATCTTATTCTCTTGGAGCACTTCAGGATGAGCTACGGATGTGGTACATGTAGATCCCAGAAGGAAATACGTGGTTACCTATGGGATGACTAATATTTGCATGCAGGACTTCAGTTAGAACTCAAGTGAGTTGAGTTTAGTGGACTGGAGGTGCAGTTGATGGAGTTGTGTTCAGTTTAGCTTTGTTAAACTAGTTGTATTTAGTCTAACTGATCAATAGACTAGAGATGAGTTGGGTGAATTAGTTATTAATTAATTCACAAGTTATTAACTCATAATGAAACTATAGAATACATCAGTTAACTCAGTTGCATGTCAGTGCATGTTCAGTTCAGCAGGGACAGGTGTTAGAGGATCATATTGCTATCAGTTGTGACTATAGCTGTGCATGATGATTTGCACAATCAGAGGGATTGAGTATGCCAATGAATTGGCCAATACCAAGAATTGTAGCTTGTGCTCACGTCCAACAGAGTGTGAGTGATTATTTGCAGGTCAAATACGAGTTTGGTAAGCCATTCTCATCAATTCTCAGCAGGTATTGAGCTGTGGAGGCAGGCAAGCAGCGTGGAATAGATTTGGAGATTAGATCTGAGCTGTATTGTGTGTAACAGGTGGAGATGGTACTGGATTGCTTGTGATAAGCATTGTACTTTGTAATGTTACATGATTCAATCACTATAATATACAGATAGTTGGGGTTTTTAGCGAGATGCTTTCCCCGGGAAAATACTGTGTTAATATGTGTGATTGATGCTTCTATGTACACCTGTGAATGTTTCTGCTTCTGTAAATTGATGATCAACGTAGAGGAGGTTATGTATTATGCATGTTCCACTTATAAGTGTATAATCAGGATAATCTCTGTGAATATGTGTCATATTATTCAAAATTTCTACATGGTATCAGAGCTGCTTGACTTGTAGAAGAGAGTTCTACAGGATATCAAAACGAGGATTGATCATCAGATCTACTATTCAGAAAGTGTTTACATTTTATTTCTTCAGGCAGAGTCTGTAATCGGGCCAGGTAGCCTCTGGATTCATCCTTCTTTTGGAAGGTGAGATATCCGGTGAATGCCCATACAGTCGATCTCTGTACAAGAAATACTTTGTTCTCACGAATTCTAGATCAGAAGCGGTTGAGTTTTGAGCTGGTGGAATTCGAATTTAATTCCAAAGCAAGAGATAAAACTCAGAAACATTCAGTGTGAGAATGGAGATAGTATGCCCCAGTATCTCACGAAGTTCACCCAATGCCGGGATGAGCTGGGAAGTGTGGGGGTGACTGTCGGATGAGGATGGTGAGTCTAGCACTCCTTGACCTTCCTAAGAGTTGGCATAGCTACCAGGACTCGGTGAATGGAAGGGAGAAACTGCCAAATTGGGAACGATTATGGTCAGATTTGATGCAGGAGGAGATTAGACGGAGCACCAGAGGCAGTTCTTCATCTATGCATGATGAGGAGAACTGTGCCTTAGCGAGTAAGGTGAAGAAGGGGAAGGAGAAGGTTTCTCTTTCTGAATCTTGTTCTTCAAATGATGGGAAGAAGGTTGACAAGTCGAAGGTGAGATGCTTTCGTTGTCATGAGATTGGTTCACAGGTTAGGAACCTGTATGCTCTTGAGGTTCAAGATGCATGCAAAGCCTTGAGCAGCAAGGCAACTAATGGAGACTTGGTGGTTGAGAGGGAGCGTATATTACCTCTCAACATGCAGAGCCAGAAGAAGTCTCAGACGATTTTGGAGGAGCCACGATTGGTGCAGCAGCTTCAGGAGGTTGTGGAGGAGCCACAATAAGGGAAGCTGAGTGGAGATCGAGTAAAGACGTCTACTCATCCAGAGACCTCCAGTAGGGGGAAACTTCGAGCCAGGTGGGCTGAGGGATCACATGCAGCCATACCTCCAGGTAGGAGGTGGGGTGATATAGAGTGATCGTCCCAAGGAGGAGGGGCAAGATCCTTGAGGTACCCAACCTCTTGGATGAGACCTTGCTACGGGAGCCCCAATGTGTAGTAGCAAGAACTGATTGATTGGGTAGAGACAGATGCGGATGGAGCGACAGAGAGAGCGACAGTGCAGGGAATCCCAGGACAGCACATAGCTAGCAGGTTGCAGCAATGCGAGAGGCACAAGTTTTTGCATAGTGCTAGGTGGCATAGAGAGGTGTGCAATGGTGCGAGATGCATGGAGATGTTGCAGTAGCGCAGATGTCAGAGAGGGAGCACTTGTCAGCAACAGGTAGAGCTTCAACATCAGAGGGTGTTTCTAGCCCAACAGGGAGGTCAGTTGGGAGGTGCAGTGCGGATGCAATGCTGGGAGATAGAACCAGCAGCAGCACGGATGCAGTCAGAGATCAAAGTGACAGAGGCTAGAGCAGTCAGATACTGAAGAGCATAGAGATGCAGAGTTTTCAGTCGACAGAGGCAATAGCAGTCAAAGACTTTGATGACAGAGAAAGTGGACCGGCCAGATGTGTTGCATGGAGAACATTCCAGAGTTACAGGATCGGGTTTGAGAGGAATCCTTTCTTGTTGAGAGGGAGTGTTGAAAAGTGTGCAACAAGAAATGCTTGTTGAGAATGCAACAAGATGATGGAGCTTAGTGAAAAGAGTCGCCTTCACTAAGTGGGCCCGCAGGCAAATTATGGCACAAGTTCTATTTTTGGATCCCAGCATGGGTGATCACAGTATGAGTGATCACAGTATGGGTGACCACAGTATGGGTGATCACAGTATGAGTGATCACAGTATGAGTGATCAAAGTCTATTTTTAGACTGGCTGTCAAAAATAGAAAAGTCAAATATTATTGTCTCATAATAATATTTGGACTATAAACTTGATCTTATTCTCTTGGAGCACTTCAGGATGAGCTACGGATGTGGTACATGCAGATCCCAGAAGGAAATACGTGGTTACCTATGGGATGACTAATATTTGCATGCAGGACTTCAGTTACAACTCAAGTGAGTTGAGTTGAGTGGATTGGAGGTGCAGTTGATGGAGTTGTGTTCAGTTTAGCTTTGTTAAACTAGTTGTATTTAGTCTAACTGATCAATAGACTAGAGATGAGTTGGGTGAATTAGTTATTAATTAATTCAAAAGTTATTAACTCATAATGCAACTATAGAATACATCAGTTAACTCAGTTTCATGTCAGTGCATGTTCAGTTCAGCAGGGACAGGTGTTAGAGGATCAGATTGCTATCAGTTGTGACTATAGCTGTGCATGATGATTTGCACAATCAGAGGGATTGAGTATGCCAATGAATTTGCAAATACCAAGAATTGTAGCCTGTGCTCACGTCCAACAGAGTGTGAGTGATTATTTGCAGGTCAAATACGAGTTTGGTAAGCCATTCTCATCAATTCTCAGCAGGTATTGAGCTGTGGAGGCAGGCAAACAGCGTGGAATAGATTTGGAGATCAGATCTGAGCTGTATTATGTGTAACAGGTGGAGCTGGTACTGGATTGCTTGTGATAAGCATTGTACTTTGTAATGTTACATGATTCAATCACTATAATATACAGATAGTCGGGGTTTTTAGCGAGATGCTTTCCCCGGGAAAATACTGTGTTAATATGTGTGATTGATGCTTCTATGTACACCTGTGAATGTTTCTGCTTCTGTAAATTGATGATCAACATAGAGGAGGTTATTTATTATGCATGTTCCGCTTATAAGTGTATAATCAAGATAATCTTTGTGAATACGTGTCATATTATTCAAAATTTCTACAAAAGCAACTGCTCAAAACCCCTTACTATTTGTATTACATTAATCAAAGAATTTGGATGAATACAATATGCTCAACTCAACCTTGAGCTCAACTTGCACAAGTGTTTTCTAATCTCTACCTGTCTGACTACCTTTGGGCAATACTTAGACAAATTTCCAGGCCTTCAAGCTCCTATTTCATTGTGTTTTTTCCTTGGGAATTAGACCCCTATTAAATAGGAAATTCCTCAATGAGAATTGTGTAATACCTTTAGGCCTTCCTTTGACTGTATGCATGGCTTGTACAATTTGGAATATTCTATAACTGATAGTACACTACCCTTCAATTCCAATATCAACTGGGTAACTTGAATTTTGTGTATGCATGAGTTAATTTAGGCTGATTAATTAGTTAATTGGTTAAACATTGAAGCTTCACCCCATTGTTAGACCTCCAACTAGTTCCCCAAATAGCTGGAACTAGTTTAACTGACCTTAACTCAATTTAACTGAATTAAATTGTTACAACTGAAATTAACTCAACCTAGGCTCCTAAAATTTAGGAATCACTGCACACAACTCAATTTCATGGCCCCAACTCGAATTAAATAAGCTAACTAAGTGATAACAACTATTTCAACTCAGTTAACTCATTCAAGTTGTCTAGTGATGTGGAATTTCAATTTTCTCCTAATTTAATCAAAGGAAAAATTAAATTAGGAATTTTTTGCTTCATTTTCAACGCTAGACCAGGGTATGTTATCTTCAATAGTGTTACCCCACTAGACATGCACAACATAAGGGGTATTATTCTCTACTCTAGTAGTCCCTTGATACTTCCCCTTTCTCAATTTGTTTCCTACATAGATCCAAAAAAAAAATCTCAACAAATCCCTTCAGGCCCTCTTGCATAGATTGAAAGCTACAACACTAACTTCCCAAACAAATCAGGAAAACCACAACTTCACATGAGTTTTTATGCCTTAGAAGGATTTTCTCTCACCTTTTGTTATGCCTTAGAATCCATGTATAGTTTTGGTTCATTTCACATGTTATTCACACACCTCTCTTTCATTCCTTCTACTCACATTAGGGGAATTTCGAGGTCTAGAATGGGCCTTGTAAGGAAAATAACAAAATTAGTAATATGAATTCTTAAAGGAAAAGAACAAAAATTACCTTTTTATTGCATTTTTTTCTTATCTCATGATAGGTTTACTGAACTATTAATAGCGGGTACTCGTTGGATGTAGAATCAATTTCACATCCAACGAGTGCTTATTTTTTATATTTGACTAAACCTATAAGGAGATAAGATAGAAATACAATTAAGCAAAGTTTTTTCTTATTTTTACCCAAATTTTTTTACAGCTAGGGATGACATCATCATATTGAATCCTATTGGTTCTTTTAAAGTCAATTTTGTTAGCAAATTTTTTGTTTCAAGGCCCATTTTTCACCTCAAAATTTCCATAATGTTCCACATGATTTCTCTCTCTCTCTCTCTCTCTCTCTCTCTCTCTCTCTCTCTCTCTCTCTCTCTCTCTCTCTCTCGCTCTCTCTCTTTGTTCCCTTGCATGCATAACTACTCTCTCTCTCTCTTTGTTCCCTTGCATGCATAACTACCTGACTTTAGAACTTGAGGTCCCTTTAGGATTGCGTCTCTCTCTCTCTCTCTCTCTCTCTATCATGCACAACTACCCAACTTGAGAACTTGAGATCCCTTTAGGATTGTCTCTCTCTTTCTCTCTCATGCACAACTACCCAACCTAAGAACTTGAGGTCCCTTTAGGATTCTCTCTCTCTCTCTCTCTCTCTCTCTCTCTCTATTCCCTTGCATGCACAACCACCCAACCTAAGAACTTGAGGTCCATTTAGGATTGCGTGTTCAATTCAGAAATATCTAGATGGTATGTTTCCCATACGTCTAGGAAATATTGTACCATTCCCAATTCTTTTATCATAATTGATAGCATTTGGTGGTTCAAAACTATAATATTTATAATTATGGGAAAGAGAAAAAACAGGACATTAAATTTAGGTTAACTGTTGTTTCCCCAAACCCCCCTCATAGTTTCCCTCGACAATCTGGGTGAACCTGCAGAAGTCCGCAGATGATTCGATCCCTAAAAATCCTTTCAATGGAAAACTTAAGTGTGAGCTGAGAAATATAGTGAAGGTGAGAGTGTGCATTTTTTTGAGAAATGCAAGTTGTTTTCTATGTATAATGAGGTGGAGGAATACCATTATTTTTAGCTTGAGTAGTGAAATAGGGTGGATTTCATTAATCTCAAGTGTAAGATATCTATGACAAAAGTAAATGAAAATGTTCAATACTATGTAGTGGAGTGTTAAGAAACTTGTGGATGCATTAGTGTATTGTAATGTGTGAATGATTTACAAGTTATACTAACATATTTTTCCAAATGCATACAACACAACCAATCCCCTCACACCCTTGAATGAATAACTAGAAATCATGCGTCAATTAGGTTAATGTAGAGAAACATAACATTCAGATTAACACCACTCATAATTACATTATTGTTGTTTATTTGCATGTCTAGAAGGAAGCCATAAATCTATTAATACCATGGTTATCTCCTCAAATAATAATTAAATCTTATGCAGTCCCTCATGTATGATTTAACATCAACATCTGCCATGAGATTATTGTTATCATTCACATTTTTGTTTCAATTGATGCAATAGGGCTTCCCTGACTGGGGTTTATAGGGCACATAGTCCCTGCGAAGGACCTTGTATGATATTTTGTGGGTCAGCACTCCTGCATCCTGCAAACCCATGCTCTATTGACCACTTCCTTTACCATCTCCACTCTCATCATACTATGATCCCTACGAGGTTGTTATGAACATAAGGGAAAGTAGAAAAGAAGCCATGACTAAAACCCATAGTTTCTCCATTGCACATGTAGAGGTGTTATAGACATTTTTGGGCACTGCAACCCCAATCAAACATGTCCATAAAACAAGGTATCCTAAGTCCCTAAAAGTGTTGTTTCATCTCCCAGAAGTTCTCCACAGGAAACTGCTCAGAACTAGTCAAAACTGGACCATACAGGTTGTTCAGTGCTAAGGGTGTGATGCATCCCACCTGCCCAGTGTAAAGGGTGCGATGCATACTGAAAAGCCCTTCTGTAGGGTGTGATGGGCGAGAGTGGACAAATGGCAGAGATAGTTTGCGAGGTGGATGATCATAGAATCTTCCAGAAACTTCTCCTATGACACTTGCCTCTCTGAATTCGCATAGGGATGAGTAATAGATCATCAATCTCTAAGTGGAATCAAGAACTATTAGAGAGAAGACACTAATCAAAATCCCAAACGCTGACTCACCCCCCTGCAATCATCTATATATGGATCCCTCATCCCAGAGATCCAGAGGCGGGAATTTTGTATCTTGTAAGGAAGTGCTGTTGGTTTCTTGTTGGAAGATAATAACGACACTTTAACCCATCGGCTATCTGAAATTGGATAAATGAAGTTTACATTGAGTAGTTTTTGGAGCTCTTCTTTCACTATCTCCCTAAGGTTTGGATTCATCCTTATCTGAGGTTGTCTGATTGGTCTACTGTTTTCGTCGATGTAGATGTGATGAATGCAAGTCTTAGGGTCAATACCTTTCATATCAGTATACTCCCATGCAGATGCAGTAGAATGTTTTTGCAAGATTTTGGTTAGCTCTCCCTGTGAAAGAAGAAAGATTATTCAGGAGATTTCAAAATATTCATGGATTTCTAACGAATTGTTTAAAACAGGGCTAGATCTTGTGATCAAAAGATGTGTTAGGGAAGATGAAATGCCTAACATCCTCAAGGCATGTCATGATGAACCATGCGGCGGACACTTTGCTGACAAAAGGACAACCTATAAAATCCTCTCTTTAGGATATCATTGGCCTTCCCTCCTCAAAGATACAAAAGAATATGTCAAAAGGTGTGACAGCTGCCAAAGAGTAGGGAAACCAACTCTTTCAAATGAAATGCCATTGCAACCACAGGTACTCATCGAACCCTTTGAAAAATGGGCTTTAGATTTCATTGGACCTATTAATCCACCATCTAAACAAAATAAGTATATATTGGTATGTATTGATTATGTCACTAAATGGGTAGAAGCCAAAGCATTACTTTCTGCTACTGAAAATTCAGTTGTTAGTTGTCTTTATGAGGATATTTTTACTCGCTTTGATGTTCCAAGAGAAATTGTGACAGATCAGGGAAGTAAATTCACATCTAACCTGGTGGAGAAGCTGATGGAAGAATACAAAATCAAGCACAAAAAATCTACTCCTTACCATCTGCAAGCAAATGGCCAATTGGAGTCTACAAACAAAGTTATTGAAGGCATCATCACCAAAACTGTTCATCTACATAGAAGAGATTGGGCAGAAAGGCTTCCTAAAGCCTTATGGGCCTACAGAATTACATGGAGGAATACAACAGGACGTTCTCCCTATGAACTTGTTTGTAGGAAAGAAGTCCTGCTCCCCGCTGAGTTTCAAGTCAAAACTTTCAAGATGGCAGTTCAGTTGGGGATGGATCTATCAGAAGCCCAAAAGCATAGAATGGAGCAGTTGAATGAGCTAGATGAGATCAGACAAGAAGCAATCCTAAGAACTGATCTAGTTCAGTATCAAATAGCTAAGTGGCATGACAAATACATCAAAGAGAAAAAGTTTCAAGAGGGAGATTGGGCATTACTATTTGATTCCAAGTTTAAAGACTTCAAAGGTAAATTTCAGACTCATTGGCTTGGGCCATATGAGATTGACAAAGTCTTTAACAACGGAGTGGTAAGAATCAATAGCATTGATGAATTTCAAACTCTCTTATTGTGAATGGCCACAGATTAAAGATCTATCAGAAGCCACTCTCAAAAGAGGAATTTGTCAAAATGTTTCACGATAATTCTGCAATAAGGCTGGTGAAGAAGAATCCTTCTTCTCCACCAGCCTAGCCTTTGTTCTTTTCTGTTAAAATAAAATAAAATTGTATAAGCCTGAAAACCAATCACTAATTGGCAGTCTTATACAAAAAATATAGAGTGAAAATCAGAAACACCTGACACCCTATATTTTCCAAAAAAAAAAAAAATATCTTTCTCTCCACTCCATTTCATTTTCATTCCACTCCATTTCATCCATTTCATTTCATTTCACCAATAAAAATTTATTTTGTGACCATTTTCATTCAGTCAGTTATCATCTCTCCATCTTCATTCAGTCAAGTGGTTGCTGTATCAGTTTCTGCAGCTGGCACCAGTTTCCACTGCCAAAAGCAGTTTCCGCAGCCACCACTCTATTTTTCAAATTGACAGTCAAGATGTTAGTTCAATAATCATGAAAACAAATGCAGGTATGACCGAGGACATATTATGAAGACATGGAGCACCTAAAGGCATCAATAAGGAGCAGTTGATCATGGACAAACAAATGGCAAAAATTCCAAGGTATGAGTAAAAGTTTATTTCAAATAGCAATCAAAACACATTTTTGCATAGTTATTAAACCATAAGCTCCATTATATGCAATGATTTCCATGACAGCTCCATAACCATTCCACAACATTCCTCCACAAACCATGCATTTATTTTCCAAACGGTCTTATGATTAGCCTTAGGATTTAATTTGTGTTGGCTACATTTTAACACTCCACCTGTAATCATGACGTGGTCGATTTGACTACGGCTCTTCTTAGCCGCATAAAATCTGCAGCCGTTTCATAAACGTGTTCATATCTACTCTGCGGCCACCCAATTTAAAATTCTGCCAAATGTACTTTATTCCCCCTACTGTTCTATTGACATCACGACTGCATTTCCACCTTGTTCACATAAGCCTTCACCCCATTTCACGAAATCATTTCCATTGCCTGTCCTCTGTTTTCCGCTCACAATCACTAGTTTTCTCCATAACCTCTGTTCACTCCCACAGCCTAGCCATCTCACTTCTACTAAATCCTCCTCACGAAGAAGAGTTGAAGAATAGAAGGAAGGATGGGTCGGTTGTTGAGGACAGAATCGGAATGGCCCAAGTTTTTGGAAGGATACCCGCAAGTGAAAGACATACTGAAGAAGGAAAAATGGCTACGGATTATTCAAAAGTTCAAAGGCTACAACAAGGAGATCACAAAGGCCTTTGCGAGGTCTTTTAACGGCTAGGAGGTGGAAATTGGGGACATTAAGTTTACAATCACTGAGGCATCCATAGCAGCTGCTATAGAACTTCCCCAGGAAGGTGAACGCTGGTTCAAGAACAAGAGCTTTGACGAGCAGACTTGGAGGGTCATACTACGCAACCCAGGTATGGAAGTAACTATATTCAAAAAAGGAATTCCTGTCCATGCTTTAAAAGAGGAGGGGGCCAACTTACTGTTAATCATTCAAAAGTTCATTACTTGTGAAGGCCGTTTTGGGGCAATGTATATGTATCATACTCGGTTATTGATGAACTTTTTAGAAAACCAAACCCTCAATCTGCCCTACTTTTTATTGCTGAGCTTGAAAAATATGTGCACAACAGTCCAAAAGAATATAGAAGACATAGAGCCCCATTTGTATCATCATGGGCTTGTGAGAATTCTAATTGAGGACCAATTGAAGAAAAATAGGGATACCTGGGAACGGTTTTTGGTGAGAAACTACTTTCAAGAGCCACCCGAGGTACCTGAAAGAAGTACACCAAGAAGGAGTAGGAGAAAAGAGAAAAGTGTAAGAATTCAAGACCCTCCTATTAGCAAAACCAAAGAAGTTGATCAAGAAGAGAGGCTGGAAAGAACAAAGGATTGAAACCAAAGAAAATAAAAAACAAAACAAGACATAGAAGCTATATCTCAAATCGCAGAGCCTTCTGAAAAAGAAGATCACCAAACACTGTCCGAAAGGTTAGTCTATCTTAAAGAACAAGCGGCTACAACCAAGAAGAAACGAAAAGGAAAACAGAGTATGGGTATGGAGGAATATACTAGTCCACAACATGTGAGAAGAAGCTCTAGGCTAAGGGGAAATTAAAGACAGTAAAAACCAAAGGGCCCCACTTTATTGATTTGGGGGAGGAAACCCCAAAAAATCCTCTAGAAACCTCTCCTGACCGTAGCCCACACCATACTTCCATTACACAGCCAAATGTTGACATGAGTCCTTCTCGGCCAGAGTTTGAAATTAACCCTTCTCAACAGGATTTTGGGGTCATCCCAAGGAAGGCTACACCCAAGGTGGACCCAAATCAGCAGGAGATGTATGATTATATAGAATCCTTAGAAAAGATAGCTACAGGTCCAAGCACGTCATCCACTCAGCCTCACACAACACAAGAAGCTCTAGTCCAATCATTGAAACAAGAAGTCTTTGAATTAGAGGTTTGAAATAGACATATTAAAAATGAAAATGAAGCATTAAAGGAGCAAAGCAGATTGGACAAGATCATTCGTGACAACACTATGTTACATCTGGGACTGTGGCAGAAAAGGAACAGGAAATTAAAAAAAAGTGCAGGAAGTTGAGTAGGGAATTGATCAGTCTCAAATCCAGATGCTTGATGAGGAAGCCCAGGATGGTAGTAGTACCAAGGAAGAGGAGAAGAGGACTGGATGTACTGACAGGAGCTTTAGAGCACATGGAATAAAGGGAGGATGATCAAAATTTTGGTTGCATGGGGACAACAACACCTTCACAGTGGGGGTATGTTGAGTCCCAAACTTGCATCTTTCCTATACACCTTTCTAGACATTTTCCATTTACCTGGACCTCCTAAGCTGTCAACATCATTGCATATTAGTTTAAAAGAGCATATAAAGTGGTTTCCTAACTATGTTTTGTGTCTACTATTTGAATTAGATTTTTGCTCATTGAGCTGCGGAATCTTGTCACTTTCCGCAACCAGTTCAACTTTCCACAGCCTTTTTGTTAAAGTCTATATTGTAGGTGTCTTCAGGCAAATCGGGCCACATGGGCAAGTTGGAAATGACGTGGACATGGACCGACTCCTATTAGCTCAGTCGAATTTACCAAAGAAGGCCGTGGTCAAAGGTAGTCAAGCGGTGGTCAACATAAGAGTCCTACGGTGATAGAACTCCGTTTTTCACCACGTGAAGACTTGCGTGGCCGTTCCTAGATCTCAGGGGATATATCAACACCTGTGGACTGCTCCATAAGCTGAATCCAACAGCCACCCTCAATAGATTTAATCACCACGGCAACCATGATGCTAGATCCCTGAACGTGGTTGTTCACGTGTCTTTTATCTGCGCAGTTTTTTAGAAATTAGTTATGTAGTCCTCTGTTATAAATAATGCATTCCTATACGCATAGTAGTTAGATTTTGGAATGTAATTTTGACTGTTAACGAGCCCACTGTGCCGTGACATTATTTCTCTGTTATGACTGCATTTTGAATACATGAGAAGACTCTGTTTATAAGCACAATTCGTGGTTGATAACTGATTTCCCGAGGTTGTGCAGAGGGCCCCTGTACACACCGAGGTTTTGTTTATTGCTGTATAGTTTCATGCTTTATTTCTTTATGTTCCTTATGCCATAAATATTCACTTGTATATATTGCCTTTCTTATGGTATTAACGCTTTATTCTTGTAAATAATTTTTCATGATTTATAATGCTGTTAACTGATCAGTGTCTTTGTTTCAGATTACAGTAGGCAGCTTGGGCATTTGCACATAGTTTTACAATGACTAATGACATGGAATCAATCTTGTCTTTCTGCTGATTTATTTTTCTTAGTTTTTAATTTTGGCACTGTTTTATTTACTTCAGCTTTGTTCATTTTCTTTATTAGTTAGATTAGATATTAAATTACTCATGTCATTTTCAGTTACCTCTGAAAGCCATAGCGAGACTAATGGTGAGGGATTGAAGTATGAGTGTGTAGTTTGATATTAGTTTATGTTTCTGCAAGTTAGTTATTGATTTTCTCATGTCATTTTCAGTTACCTCCGAAAGCCATAGCGAGACTAATGGTGAGGGATTGAAGTATGAGTGTGTAGTTTGATATTAGTTTTTTTTTTCTGCAAGTTAGTTATTGAATTTCTCATGTCATTTTCAGTTACCTCTGAAAGCCATAGCGAGACTAATGGTGAGGGATTGAAGTATGAGTGTGTAGTTTGATATTAGTTTATTTTTTTGTAAGTTAGTTATTGAATTGCTTATGTCATTTTCAGTTACCTCCGAAAGCCATAACGAGACTAATGGTGAGGGATTGAAGTATGAGTGTGTAGTTTGATATTAGTTTATTTTTCTTTGTAGGTGAAATAAAATTTGCAAGATCATTCTTAAGAGCTAGCAAGATGTCATTCTATGGATTGAGACTCTTCCCTTGAGTGTAGCTCGAATCATATTTCTTTGAAGGACAAGATGGGGGTAGTGTTGGAAGACAGTGGGATGAAGGAATTCATAGACAATGATATTCCTAACCCTTCAACAATTGATGTTCAAGATTTGGCAAAGTGGAAGAAATGTGTGGCAAAGGCGAGGAGGCTCATAATAGAAGAAGTTCGAGATCATATTGTCATGAATCTCCATTGGAAGGATACACCATATGCAATGTGGCAAGCCTTGATAGACTTGTTTCATAACAACAGTGACCACAGGAAGATGGCACTGAAGGAAAAACTTCGAAAGATCAATATGGAGAAGGGTGACACAATACCATAGTACTTGAGTAGGTTCACTCAATTTCGGGATGCACTTGGGACCATTGGTATTACAGTTGTTGAATATAATCTAGTGACCCTAACACTTCTAGGCCTTCCCAAGAGATTGCAGAACTACCAGAATTCAGTAAATGGGAGGGAGAAGCTACAAAATTGGGAGTAATTATGGTTCAATTTGGTGCAATAAGAGATAAGGCAGAACACTAGAGATAGAACCTCACCCAAGAATGATGATGAGGAGAACTTTACCTTGGTTGGAAAGGAAAAGAAAGGGAAAGGGAAGAAATCCCAATCCAAAGGGGATTCTAGTCAGGGTGGAAAGAAGAAGGACTTGTTGAAGATTAAATGTTTTCACTATCATGAGTTGGGACATTATGCCACGAAGTGTCCACACAAGAAGGCCGACAAGAAGCCCTAAGGAGGAGCATCAGGTGAAGCTCTAGCTTGATGATTCAAGTTATATTTCACCCTCATTGCATGCATGGTGACATCAGTGATGGGTAGTGTGTGGTATCTGGATAGTGGAGCCTCATTCCATATCAAGGGAAACAAAGAATTTTTCAGTGACTTGGAGGAGAAGTACCTCTAGATGCACATCGATATCGGAGATGATGGAAGGTATAAAGCAACTAGCATTGGTATAATTACTTTTCAAAGGGATTCTAGTTCTCCTCTCACATTAAAATATGTCATGTATGTTCGAGGTCTGAATAAGAATTTAGTTTCAGTTGCTATGTTAGAATATTGTGGCTACAATGTGATATTTAGAAAAGGAAAGGATTTTCTTCATCACATAGCCAGGAGACAAGTGAAGCAGATTAGTTTTTGGGTGAAGAACCTCTACAAATTAGATGTATAATACTATGCAACATTGAGCATGAAAGTAGAGAAGGTACAGAGCCAAGACATTGATGAATTATGGAATATAAGATTGGGCCATTTTCACCATGGAGACTTGAAGATCATGCAACATATTTCTACAAGACTTCCCAAGGGTGACTTGGAAGTGAACTTAGCATCCCCACCTGACACAATATTCATTGGAACACTATGCAGCCTCACTACATCTCTGATGAATACCTGTGCCACATCACTAGTTGAATACATAGATTTTACTGGAATGAAGTGCACTACCTTTTTCAACTTGTCTACCATAACCATTATGGAATCATGTTGTCTAGATGTCAAACCTATGATGAAATCCATGGAAATGACCTCCCACTTCCACTCTAGAATTGAAATTAGCTGTAGTAATCAACCGGGGTTCTTACATTATGCTTTTACCTATTGCAAATCCAAGCATCTAGCCACAAACTTTGCCACTTCCTTCTTCAAATTTGACCAATAATAGAACTTCTTCAATGCTGTTGTTATAGACATTTTTGGGCACTGCAACCCCAATCAAACATGTCCATAAACCAAGGGCTCCTAAGTCCCTAAAAGTGTTGTTCCATCCCCTAAAAGAACAAGGTCAGCTGCTTACATCATCTCCCAGAAGTTCTCCATGAAAAACTACTCAGAACTGGTCAAAACTAAACCATCTCACCTGCTCCATGGTCAAAGTGCGCTGCATCCCACCTAAATGCACATGGGAGGTGTGATGCATACTGAAAAGCCCTTCTATGGGTGTGATGGGTGAGAGTGGACAAATGGCAGAGTCGATTTGCGAGGTGGAGGATCATGGAATCTTCTAGAAACTTCTCCTGTGACACTTGCCTCTCTGCATTCGCCCAGGGATGAGTAAGAGATCATCAATCTCCAAGTGGAATCAAGAACTATCAGAGAGAGGACACTAATCAAATCTCAGAAGCTGACTCACCCCCCTTTCAAACATCTATATATGGATCCCTCATCCCAGAGATCCAGAGGTTGGAATTTTGTATCTTGTAAGGAAGTGCTGCTGGTTTCTTGGTGTAACATCATAGTGTTGGGTGATCTAAGCTTTTCATGAGGTGAAGAAGGGCTTTCTTGCTGAGAGGATGATGCTGGGTCAGAACAATTGGTTGTAATCCTCTTTGCTATTCTTGATATTAATAAAGCTATTCAATTTTTCCTCCACATTCTTGTATGATTGATGATATATGCATTTGTGTGGTCAATATATATCTGGTCCTATATTGTTTATGATAGTAGATCTCTGTTCTTGGATAGTGTTATGCTGCTTTGATTCCATAGGTGCTCTTTGAAGCTAGGTAGACGAGGAAGCGAGTGGCAAAGATCTATCAGAAGGGAGAGGAATCAAGCAAGGAACCAAGCGCAAGACAGAGGTTGGTCTCCTTTTTTCCCCTCTTATCTACTTCTCATAAAGGAAAACGAAAGTAGTTTTAGTTTGTTTGTTTCTAAGATAGCTACCAATCTTAGTGGGACTAGCAGCGCTGCATAGACATTAGATTTCCCGATAACAAAATGGTGACTCCACTGGGGAGCGGATAGATTGTTTGTTTGTCTATATTTGTTTGCTTTATAAACTTACAGACGAAGCCTGAAGTCAAGCCAGCTAACCTTCGAACTGCATTTGCTATGCAAGTGCAAAGTAGATCAATGTTGCTTCAGTCTATCTCTGGGTTTTGTTTATGAACTGAAAAATCGATTTAAAAACTCTCTAATTGCCCTTGTGGTGGCTCTAGTAACCTCCTTAGATCTACCCCTGTGATTTATTTACTGATTACCACTTGCTCGGCCTAAATCCCTGAACTGTGCTGCAAATTGTGATCAAGAACTGGATCAAAAGTCTCGCACTGTACCATTGCACCCTCTCTTCAAGGATATCAGTATGCATCGCACTTCCTGTGTGCTGTAGGTGGGATGCATACTGGAATCCCTGTGTAACAGGTGCGCTGATCAGAAAAGGCTAATTTTGCCTCCAGACTTTGGTTTTTCTTCACTCTTTTCAGCTCTATTCAGAAGTTTTGCTGTATGTAGTCAGTATACCTCTATTGGAAACCCCCTTCCTTGCCATTATTCTGCCTCCATTGTGCAAAGAAATGTAAATGTTTTTATGTATTGTGAGCCATTTTCAGTTCTCTTTTACAAAGAAGTAGCGTAATTGAACTGTCGTTTCTTGATTTGGAAGTGTCGCAAGTGTTGTTTTCAGTCATAGAAGAGAATCCGATTGTTCTTGATAGTCAATTACACTGTTACTCTTGTATTTGATTTGAATTAGTAGTTTTTCAAGTGTCGAAAGCAAGTTTTCAATTCCGAATCACAAAGTGTCGTCATTATCTTCATTTTGTCTCGAAAAGAAGCTTGTTAGTAATGTCGCTTTGAAAAATAATTCAGATTTGCGCTTAGCTTTCTTTTTATCATTCACACATTAAGAAGGCTGAAAACAAATACATGCATGTGCATTTGCATTTAGACTATTTGTTGGTTTGATTTAGGACAGTGCATATAGTGTGTGCTCTCTGCTCTATGTTGAAAGAATATCATCTCTCGTTCTTTAGTAGCTAGGATTTTCATTGCAAAAAGAAGATTAAACGATTGTTTATCATCTTAGATTTCATTTTAGGAATTGTATATCTACATCACGCGGTGAACCTGAAAGGAAAATTTATTAAGCAAGATCAACTGTAAAATAAATTTAATGAATCTAAAAACGCTTTGGAACCTAACGCACAACATTTAGAAGTCTAGGCTAGAGACGTATTCCAGCGTCGTAAAGCCTAGTAATTGTTGTTTTCATTGCTGGTTGGGTGATTCCTCCACTTTGAGACGATAAGTACCAGTACGGACTTGTGCTCCCACGTACCGTCGAGTATACATTGGGAGACCACAATAGGCTATATCGTTTATCCATAGGAAGCCGTGTCTGCCGCCCTATCGATTGCAATGCACTGAACACAGCATTCGAGAAGATTGACTGCCGTACCGTAAAAAGTATTCTGCAGTTTTGCGATTGGTTTGGTAATCCCTCTGTCTAGATTTCCAGAGTAGTCTCTTTCATTCCTTTTCAGACTCCTTAAAGGAAAAGGTCCATCTGAGCACTTTTCACTTCAAGCTCATTAAAAGTCGAAGGCGACTAGAGTCATATTTTGTTTTTTCTCAACTCTTAAAAATTGAAAAAACAAGTTGTGTCAAAGCGTCTAAAATTTATTTTAATCGGAATAAACATCACCTTTCCCATGTTGGTCTTAGGTCGAGAAAAATGGAGTCCACTAACCAAGGAGTTCCCCTTGGAGGAAATCCTAGTCCTTTCTCCTCTTGGAGAGATGTTGGTGCACCTCATATGGCCACATTGTCGCTTCCAGGATTGACAATCGGCCTACCCGTATGGCTTTTCTCGACCTCTGTCGTTCAGAACACCGTGATTCCTGAGCAATCAAGCAAGCAACTAGATGATACCAAAGCTACCCCCCAACCTTCTACTTCGTCCGATTCTCCCTCTCCTCCTTCCTCTTCGCTTGATGAAGCTGGTAAAGCCAAAAGTCAAGTAACTAAGAAGAAGAAGGAGAAGAAGAAGAAAGAGAAGAAGAAGAAGGATTCAAAGGCGACAGGGGGCAACCAGGCATCATCTAGTGAAAATCCACACACTGCACAGTCAAAGCCTAAATCTCCATGTGTCATTTGCAAAGGAGATCACTATCATCGAGATTGTCCTTGCATCCCTCGGATCTTAAGGGATTGGTCTCCTCGTTTGCACAATCTAGTGTCAACAACCTCTTACGATCATGTTGAAAGTACACCATCAACTAGTGAAAGCGAAACGCCGGGACAGAAAAGGAAAAGTAAATTCCCCTGTAAACTGTGTGAAGGCGATCACGCCATCCACCATTGTCCCTTCCTAGATGAGGCTAAAAGAGTTTTGGACGACCGTCTCGTTTCACCATTACAGATTCCTCCTGGATATAAGAAACTCTTGCCAAGTCCATCACTAGTTGAAAATCCGACTGACACGCCATTGTGGTCAGTCGAAGCGTCTATCATTGAAGATAAACCATCTGAATCCACACCAGACAAAAGTCAAAAGGTCAAGGCGGTAGTTGACCCGGTCTTGCCTTCAGAAGGTCCATCTTCAGATGATACAGTCACCGGAGAGAACAAGAATGACACTGTTCAAATTCTCTTCATAAACACAGACTCCAACGAACATGGGGGCAGTCTACCCATTCCTTTACCGCAGGAAGGAAGTTCATCAGAGTCATATCCGGCTGTCTATTCAGTTCCACCTCCAAGAAACCTAGTCGTTTCCTTCGATTGGACTCTACTAGGCAGACCCCGTTTACCAACTAGTGTACCATTTCGAATCATTACTCAAATATATAGAATGGTCATGGCTGGTACCATCATAGATGAAGGGGCTTGTGTGAGTATCCTTTCCTCAACTGCTTGGAAAGTGCTTGGTTTTCCATCGCTTTTGCCTGAAATGAGAAATCTAACAGGCTTTGACAAAGGAACCAGTCAACTGTTAGGGATCCTTCCCAATGTGCCGATAACATTGAGAAGGAAAACCGTTCACATGAACGTAATGGTAGTCCAAGGGCCCCTGGATTATAATCTACTCCTTGGACGCAACTATATTCATTGCATGGGAGCCATTGTCTCCTCACTCTTTAGAGTAATGTCTTTTCCGCATGAAGGAAGAGTGGTCAAGCTCGTAGACTAGCTTTCATTCCCTGGTTCACATATAGAAAATAGTCAAATACCATCCTTGAATGGTCTTTTCATGCAAGGAATGTCTCATCAATCCCCAGTCCGTCCACCTGATGAGCACGAGTGATTCGGGAGGACATGACTGAAACCCAGGGGGCATGCACCCTGGTCTATTTCGACAGGAAAACCTTGGGTATAGGGTAGGTTTCCGCGAAGGATATATGACTGGTTTGTGAGATTAAACTAGAATAAGATTCCTCCGTTAAATTTATGTGAGTGGAGGCAAGTTGCGCCGCTCACCTTTTTCTATTTCGGTAGACATCTCCAAGGAAGTGTTTTGTCTGAAGTACAGATAGAACAATCTTTGGTAACCTGGAAATTTTTTGCTATACCTGGGGGCATGCAAACCTTTTGGCATGCAAGCGAAGAGCGACCATTTATTTTTTAAATTTGTAGGTCCTCTAACCCTTTAAACTCGTAGGATTGGTCGTTTCCTAACTTGCATAAAGAAAGGATGTGGGGCAAAGCTTTGAAAAAATGCCATCTTAGATGAGACATCCTTATTATACGACTGGATCGAGCAGTTTTTATGTGGAGTTCAAGCTCGTTAAAAATTAAACATAAGCAGTGAGCAAATGTTTCCCCTAGAGTTTAAGCTCATTCATTAAAAAATGAACCAATTTCCTATAAATAACCATCGTGAATGCATTATCATCAGCCTTTGAAGCCTTGGTCGTGTTCTCATCATCACCTCCACTCTGTATTGGCCGATCATTCACCTCCATTTGATTGTTTACCCTTTTTGAGGAACAACTGCGAAGAGTGATCCTATTAGCCATCCTTGTGACACTGCCGTGATTGGAAAATTCCAAACCTTACTTGGAATTAGTTGCTACCCGAATTTATCACTCGTTCCTCAAAAAACGAGTCTCATTTAAGCTCTTTTCATCTGACTCGTAAAATATGAAAACATTGTCGAGCAATTGGCCTATCCAGCTCGTTAAAGTGATTGGAAGTGCTATCCCTCCTTTAGATTTTAATATTTTTGGACCTGAGGGATTATTACACAAAAAGATCGAGCGCTTGTTTTGTTCGGCTCGTTAAAATTACCGAAAATTCATCCCTTTTGTATTATTTTATACCTTTTCGGACTTAAGGGATTATATGACGAAAAAGGATTGTTGGAGTTTTCTTTACGTCTCTTTCAAACTCTCTAAAATTGAAAAGGACCGAGTTATCTTTGTCGTTAAACTCGTTAAAATCGAATAGTGACAAACTTGTCCATACAGACAAGAATGAGTTTCACTATCGCTAGGCTCGTTAAAACATAGCGATAGGTTTTCCCGAAAGGAAAATTATAGAACAAGCATATGTTATCCTCCTCAAGCTTGACAAAAATAAAGAGGTACTGGTCAGCAATGACTGGGGAAAAATTGGGAAGAAAACTTGAAGAAACTTTATTGGTAGCAAGTCGCACTTGAACATGACACTTTCACTCCGCATCCGAGTCGGGTTGGGTTGTTCCGTTCACTGGTCATATCACCATTGGTCCATCACACCATCCACATTTGGGGTTAACACTACCAATCCATCATGTCAGTGTCACCGATATGTTCAAGAGAAGTCGCTCAGAGAGTTCACCTGTGTCTCATCCACTGCAATACATTCACGCTCCATTCTTTCATGACGGCCACCCTGAACCCTGTATCATCAAATCGTTTTCACCTCCAAAATCATTTACTCCGTTCCATTCCGTAGATGTGGGATTCATTAAGGCCCTCCTACAGCGGGTCGCTTCTTGTCGACATCAGCTCATTATCCAAGAAGTCGACTTAGGGACAACCCTTTCAGTACTTTGAAGCTTGCATGCCTCAATGGCAAGTTTCTCACTTCCGGCGACAGGTTTACATCAATGGCCTTCGACTGAAAGATTTTGCGTGGTGTTCGATGCCAAGTCCCTTATTCACACCATGTGAATTGTACTGTAGTACCTTGAGGGTCATCATCATTATTGGTGATTCCTCTTGTGCCTGTTAACAGCTTACATCATCGGTTGGTAATCAGGCAATGTCTTTCCATGTTTGACTCCAGAACATCTCTCACATGGATCGACTTGTACTTTGAGTGAAGATCGAACGAGATTGAAGACCCCGGATCTAGTTTCATCCATTTGGGATGTGATATATATTCAGGAAAATAAAGACATCAAATGTGCATCATTGCTGCACAGATAATCATCCAACCTAAGGGATGATGGCTCTACCAGAATCATCAGTCTGCACGCAGACGATTGACTGTCTTATGTACATGAAAATGAATTTATAAAGCTGAGCATGGGAATGCCCGCCTCAACTAGATCATGAAAATATTATGAAGATAATGTATTGTGTTGTATCTTATTACAAGTCACCTTCTAGCTCGAAAAAACTTCAGATCCTCATGATAAAGCATTTCACCCGACATCAAAAGATTAACGACCTCATGCTTTAGGGGGCAATTGTTATAGACATTTTTGGGCACTGAAACCCCAATCAAACACGTCCATAAACCAAGGGCTCCTAAGTCCCTAAAAGTGTTGTTCCATCCCCTAAAAGAAGAAGGTTAGTTGTCATCTCCCAGAAGTTCTCCATGAAAAACTACTCAGAACTGGTCAAAACTAGACCATCTCACCTGCTCCATGGTCAAAGTGTGCTGCATCCCACCTAAATGCACATGGGAGGTGTGATGCATACTGAAAAGCCCTTCTATGGGGTGCGATGGGCGAGAGTGGACAAATGGCAGAGTAAATTTGCGAGGTGGAGGATCATGGAATCTTCCAGATTCTTCTCCTGTGACACTTGCCTCTCTGTGTTCGCCCAAGGATGAGTAAGAGATCATCAATATCCAAGTGGAATCAATAACTATCAGAGAGAGGACACTAATCAAATCTCAGAAGCTGACTCACCCCCCTTTCAAACATCTATATATGGATCCCTCATCCCAGAGATCCAGAGGTTGGAATTTTGTATCTTGTAAGGAAGTGCTGCTGGTTTCTTGGTGTAACATTATAGTGTTGGGTGATCTAAGCTTTTCATGAGGTGAAGAGGGGATTTCTTGCTAAGAGCATGATGTTGGGTCAGAACAATTGGTTGTAATCCTCTTTGCTATTCTTGATATTAATAAAGCTATTCAAGTTTTCCTCCACATTCTTATATGATTGATGATATATGCATTTGTGTGGTCAATATATATCTGGTCTTATATTGTTTATGATAGTAGATCTCTGTTCTTGGATAGTGTTATGTTGCTTTGATTCCACAGGTGCGCTTTGAAGCTGGGTAGACGAGGAAGCGAGTGACAAATATCTATCAGAAGGGAGAGGAATCAAGAAAGGAACCAAGCGCAAGACAGAGGTTGGTCTCCTTTGTTCCCCTCTTATCTACTTCTCATAAAGGAAACCGAAAGTAGTTTTAGTTTGTTTGTTTCTAAGATAGCTACCAGTCTTAGTGGGACTAGCAGCTCTACATAGACACTAGATTTCCCGATAACAGCTGTCAATGTCTTATAGTATCTTGGGTGACATGAATATGATTTTTCATGAAAATTTTGCAAGATGGTCTTCTTGAGATCATTGTTGTTTGGCACATATATCATGTCCCTAAATCCGATCAAACCATCTGTTTTAAGATGATAGTGCACATCCTGCTCAAATGTACCCTGTTGTAACCCATGCATGAGCTCCATGTACCTGCCATCTTGTTATCCTACTTGTAAGATCTGATCATGTAATTATGTCCCATAGGAGCTCATAATTGCTACCTAATTTACTTGTATCCTTCTGCTAAGAGCATATGCAACCCTATTCTCTTTCCCATTGATGTACCTGATCTCAAAGTCAAACTCACTGAACATGGCCAACCATCTAGCCTGCCTGGCATTCATATTCAATTGGTCAAACAAGTATCTCAATCCACTGTGATCACTCATCAATACAAACCTCCTGCCAAGAAGATAGTGTCTCCACATCTTTAGTGCATGGATGATTGTTTCCAACTCAAGATCATGTGTCAAATAATTCTACTCGATCTCATTCAGTTTTCGTCACTCATATCACACTACCTATCCTTCCTGCATAAGGAATACACCATGTCTTATCTTGCAATAATTTTTAAACACCGCAAACTCTTTGTCCGGATCTGCAATCTTTAACACTAGAGGATCTGTTAAAAACTTCTTCAATTTCTCAAAACTTGATGCACATTCTTTTGTCCGTTCAAATTTCTTACCTTGCCTCTGCAATCACATAGTAGTATATGCAATTTGAGAGAAGTTCTTGATGAACCTCCTGTAGTAACCTGCAAGCCCCATGAATGATCTTACATCATCCACATTTCTAGGAGCTACCCACTCCATGATAGCCCTTATCTATTTTGGATCCACTGTTATGCCTTCCTTGGAAACAACATGTCTCGAGTAATGTACCTTTATCTGAAATAAATTGCATTTACTAATATTAGAATACAACTGATTCTCTCTCAACAATCTCAATACTGATACGAAGTGTTCGACATGCTATTCCTATTTTTTAGAATATATCAATATGTCATCAATGAGTATAATAACAAAATTTTCCAGATAAGGACGCAACACACTATTCATCAAGCACATAAAAGTAGTTGGAGCATTAGTCAAACCAAATGGAACTACAACAAACTCATAATTCCCATACTTGGTTTGGAAAGTTGTCCTGTAAAAGTCCTCTTCTTTAATGCATACCTGATGGTATCTCGATATCAAATCAATGTGTTGGGATGGGGTCCTTTGGGTCAGTTTTGGGCTAAAAACCCAAGTTTGATATAAATTTTGATGAAAAGATGTAAAGTCTTTACAAATTGTGGATGCGGAGTGCGTAGGTAGTTAGGAGTAAAAAATGGTTTTTACCCTAATTTATGTAAAGTTGAGTCGGTTTTGAGATCCACCCATGGTCTACAGACCATGGGATTGCATGTAAAATGCTATAAATAGGTTTCTCTTAGGGAGTCTCAGCATATATATGGGTATGAACAGATGGATTCTTAGGGAGAGAGTGCAAAGAAGTAATCCTTAGAGGAGGAAAAGGCTCTACAGCTAAGTGTGCAAAGGCCTAGAGTAGTGTCCGTAGCTAAGTGCGCAGACCCTTGTAGTTGAGTGCGCAGGGAAGTTTTGAGTCTGTAACCTTATATTGAAGATCAATAAAGAAGACAGTTGGAGAAATTCATGTGTTTATCTGTTTAATGTTGTTAATTATGTTGTGATATATGCTGTGATTGAAATAATGTCTTTATGAATTAATAACGTGTTGATGCGTGAGTCTATTGGATGAATCTCATTAATTGAACGCAATACATGTTAAGTATTTATGAAAATATTATGATACTTTTGTTACATTTATTAAGCACTTAAGAAAATATGTGTGGATTCTGATTTGAGGCTATTTTATGATGCATGTAAGTAGATAACTTATCTGTTAAGTGTCCACAGAGGCCGATCGTAGGCCCTCGCGCCATTTGAATGAAGTTACAGTACCAAGCCCTAAGGGCTTAGAGATCTATGCAAAGGCATATTTGGGGCATAAAAGGACATCACACTGATCTTAGGATGCATAAACTTGGTTCTAGCATCCCCCCATACTGCTTCGGGTGAGACTTCAGTCCATGCTACACGTGTTGATGCCAAAAGGGCCAGTAGTGTGGGGTTTTGTTTGGCGCAACTAACTTTGAACCTGGGTCAGGACCCACTAGGCCAACAAATGGTTCTGTTGTCAGGACCGAGATCTTCATAAAGAGATGTGTGATGTCACATCACTAGAATTCGACCAAGAAGGAAACTGAGAAGTGGTTGGATAGGAAGATTCATGAATTCGCGACACAGGAGAACAAGAATATGCGCCTGTCAAAGGAGCAATGGTTGGACATATATTTGTATACAAAAATACACATAGTTTTCTTTTGCACCTTACTGATCGAACTATACAAGTGGATAGCTATGTTGGCAGATGGCCAAGGAAGGTGGAGGATTGATGGTCCAATAGTGTGGACTCCAGAACTAGTGTGAATATTGGAAGCCTCTGATGATAAGATCGCATGTGTTGTTGACCAATGGCGCGATCGAATTATAGGAGGATTTGTTATAGAGTTCGTGGTTGATACCTCAGTCAGCTACAATGAAGAAGAGTGATGCTTCTTTAAAGGACAACGAGGTAAGTATCTGAGATATTTGAATACCTGGATTAAGATGCCCTTATGTGAAAAATGGGTTATGTCGTTGCCTTAATGTTCAGATCTATGCGAAGTGGATGGATCTTCAGAAATCGAGAGAAAGCAAGCCCCAAATATAGCCGTTGATTGGACCTCCCTCGAGTGACGATCAGGGAATGACACAAGCCTCACCACAGAGTGCAGTCTAGCTGATAAGATAGGATTTTATGCCAATACATCATCCATCCACCCCACCTCCACCCTCACCACCACAACATACACCTTCGTCCACACCACCACCACCACCTTCGCTGTTCAACATGTCGAACTTAGTAAAGCTGCCAATTTTCAGGGTTATAGGGAGCAAAGATACAGATCAGTTTTGGTTCATCATGAATGCCATATAGACCATGTAGCAGATCACTGATGACAACATAAAGAAGGAACACTTAGTTACTACTCTATAGGATCGCGCACTAGCGTGGTATATTAAGTATTGTACTGATCATCCTTTAGCAATGCTAGCATATACTAAGGATGCTTTAAACAAGGAGTTTAGTAAACCTAAGTTTGACTCGCAGTCAGTCATTGGATTTAAGGAAATCACGATGAGGGCTAGTGAGACACCGTGGAGGTTAGATTAAAGGCTAAATGTGTGATCCATGAAGCTAATATGCAGCTTACAGATGGCCAACATCGCGAATGGTTTATAGCCTCACCTCTACCCCACCTGTGGATTGATTTATCACAGTAGAAGATAGGAACTTTGGTAGAATTTCTAGAAATTGCGATGAGATTGCACGAGGCACCTATTTAGGACGCAACTTTGGGAGTCCAACAAATTCACTCGCAGCTGCAGAAACTCTGCTTGGAACTGTAGAGATTGAAAAAAGAGAAGAAGGCTGGGCCAGATATGCGAGAGGAAGTCTGATGCCTCAAGTGTAAGAGCCAGGGGCATGATAAAGACCACTTCCTTGTCTTCACAAATTATATTACAAGGGGGGATTGATGCCTCTAAGGCAGAAAGCTCCAGCAGGACCAAGTGTGGGGCCCACGTTATGGTGCGCTATTTGTCAGGTGGATGGAAAACATGTAACAAATAATTGTCATTTTTTTCAAATGTTCGTTCAAGCGCAACAAAAATTATTCTGTGATTTCTGCAAATCGGTGAGCCAGGATGAGCGTCATTGTCATAACTACAAATTGATGATGGAAAGAATGCCTACCTATCAAATGAAAGCAGAAAATTGGCCTCCGGATCAGGGCACTGGGGGAGCGTGCGAAGGATATTCTGGCCGAGGACAAGGCCAAGGAGGAGGAGGACCTGGTAGAGGGTGTGGTTAGGTTATTTTCTATAACTGTGGAACACCATGGCACTACGTGTGGGAGTGTCAGAATCAGACACACCCATCGTGTCAATATTGTACTCAGTTTGATCACACTATCGAAGAATGCCTTGTGCTAATAGTTAAGATGCAGGAGAAGAAGGTGCAACCTCAACACCCTAGACAAAACTTAAAAATGATGAGATATGAGCCCCGTGAGGAATATTTGAATGTCAATATCATGCTAAGAGGCGGAGTAACAACAAGGGATGATAAGGGTAACAACCTGAAAAAGACGAATGGGTTCGCAAGGCCCCAGAAAAGGAAGCATGTTTTGATTTGGCACGCGTGAAGGAAACAATTATGGAATCCAAGAAAATCTTCACTAAGGCATCTACTTCAAGAAGTCAAAACAAAGCAGTAGAGAATAACGCTCCTACAGAGGTTGGTAAATAAAACGCTCCTAATGGACACTGTATAGTATGAAAAATTGGAAAACATAAGGCAATAACAGGGCGTGAGATGAGGCTCACCGCGCAGATAAGGTATTATGAGATGGACCAGGTTATTTTGGATCTAGGGTCTGACGCGAACGTGATGCCTAAACAAACATGGGAAAGGATGGGGAGACCTATGCTCCAGTGGTCTCCGATCCAGCTCCAAATGGAAAACAAACAAAAGATCACCCCCATGGGATGGTTACATGGAGTAATAGTAGATATTGAAGGTACAAGCGTGTTCGCTGATTTTGAAGTAATAGAGATTATTGATGACAACAATCCATACCCCACACTCCTTGGAATTGACTGGGCCATCCATATGAATGGAGTCATCAACTTAAAAAAAAGGACAATGTCGTTTGAAAGAAAATCACTTCGCATTGTAGTACCATTGGATCTTGCAGAGGGACCACACTATACAGAACCAGTCCATGACTATGAAGAAAGTCATTATGACTCATATCAGATTTATAAAATAATTGCACGAGATCAATACTGGATTAATCCAACAGCTGATGGAAGGATTTCATGGGATTGAGAAATTTCCTGTACCTCGGATTTAGATGAAGAATTGGAGCATTGACATAATAGGCTGCATGAAGTATCTATGTTGCGTTGCAACATGATGACTAAATCACTGCGTTGTGTGTCATCGAAGGTAATAAATTCACCCTATTATGATGGTTTAACTAATGTAGATAATTTTTTGGATGCCTTTGAACGAGAACTCCTTGAGGATCATTGCTTCCAAGCAATGGATTTGGCACTGCGCGCTATGCCCGCATGATGGTGGGGTACGCACATGGACAAATTTCATGAATGGTGAGATTACATGAGGATGATGAGGTTGCGATTTGGTCATCCTAAAGTTTGACTAACTAAAAAGTATGATGAGAGAAATGATCCATGTGATCATTTAGCAATGTGGACTAAATGTTATGGCATGGAGCCGTAGCCAGAGTGGGTGCACTTATTCTGTCATATTTTGGATATAATACCTATGAATTGGTACCTAGAAACGAAGCTCCGCCATGGCTCCACAGAGTGGGACATATTAAGGGAAGGATTCTTAATGACCTTCAGTTTTGAAGATGGGTTCGAAAGAACCAATGAAACTCTATAGGAGGTCAAAGAAGTGATCTTTAGGATACCGCAGGATCATTTGGAGTTGGTGCAACCCGATTGGAGCACCCATCTATGCCATGCCCTGGAATGCTATAATGCTATAATGTGACCACTGAGGGGGAGGATGAAGATTCAAGGAATATCAATATTCTAGAGGTAGAAGGCCATCATGAAGTTGAAGGTCCACAAATAGACAACCCAGATATCATCACACCATTGAAAACCAAGCAAGTAACATTGGTACTAAATAACAACCAAAATTTATGAAGATCGGGGATTACTGGGATGATGCCATAGTGGATAAAGTTGTTGAGTAACTCTGCGAGTATCAAGATCTTTTTCCTACCAAATTCTCAGACCTGATAGGGATCATAGGTGACTTGGGTGTGATAAAAATTACTTTGAAAACAGATGTGAAGCCTATTAAGTAGAGGTTGTATTGCCTTAATCCCAAGTGCAAGGAAAAGATCTGTTTGGAGTTGGATAAGATTCTTGAGGCAGGGATTATCGAACCTGTGGAGGAATCTGACTAGGTGAGCCCGATGGTGGTTCAAGAAAAGAAACAGAAGGGAGAAATAAGGATTTGCATAGATCTAAGAAAGGTTAATGATGCCTGTGTCCATGATCCCTTCCCGACGCCATTTACAAACAAAGTATTAGAAAACGTTGGAGAGAAGGAAGCCTACTCGTTCATTAATGGGTTCTCTCGGTACCATCAGATTAAGATCGCGCTAGAAGACAAGAGCAAAACAACCTTCACGATAGAATGGTGTTGTTTCTAGTATATGGTGATGTCATTTGGACTCAAGAATGCGCCGACGATATTCTCTCGCATAGTCATCACGATGTTCAAGGAGTTTATTCACAAATTCTTGGAAGTATATTTTTCTGACTAGACAATGTTTGGGTTAATAAAGCGCTATGTAGAAAGTCTATGCTTAATGTTGGATACGTGCCAAAGATATCAGATCACGCTGAACCTGAAGAAGTGTTTGTTCTGTGTCCCCTTTGGGATCTTACTAGTTCATGTAGCGTGCAAGCAGGGGATGATGGTGGACCCTGACAAGATCGTGGTGATAGTAATTTTGGAGGCTCCAAGAAGTGTCAAGTAGTTGCGCGTAACGCTTGGACATACCAGTTATTACAAAAAATTCATCAAAGCTTATGCCCAGATTACACTCCCATGGAGAAATTGGTAAGGAAGGACACTACGTTTTATTGGGATTTGGGTCTTCCCAGATTGGACAAAGGAATTCCATGTGCACGTTAATGCCTCATGTATTGCATTGGGAGTAGTGCTCACACAGGCCTGTGAAGGAGAGATGGACCACCCTATAGCATTCACGAGCAGGAAATTATCAAAATTTGGGAAGAATTACTCAATGACAGAGCACAAATGATTGGCTATGGTGTATGTGCTTCAAAAGTTCAGGCATTATCTTTTGGGCAGACATTTCAAAATGTACACAGACCATTCCGCCTTAAAATACCTAGTCAATAAGCCTATGTTGGGGGGGAAGATCTGCCGATGGTTGTTGCTATTTCAAGAATATTACTTTGAGGTCATTGTGAAGCCAGGTAGGTTGACTACATGACCTGACCACCTGTCGTGGATTGAGACTGGAGAGGAGCCCACTAATTTGGAGGAAGGTTTGCCCGATGCGCATCTCTTCACGATGCACGTAGAAGATAATAATTTTGTGGATATTATCCACTTTTTGACTACTAGAACGACTCCATAAGGATATACCAATCAGCAAAAAAAGGAACTATTGGTGCACCTGGTAGATTTTTTGGTGATTGCTAGACATTTCTATAAGATGGGTGCTGATGAAATCTTGCGAAGTTATGTGCCTGATTTTGAGCAGAACAAAAATCTCGTGGAAGCTCAAGGAGGGGCTATGGGAGGACATTAGGCAGGAAAAGCAACAACACATAAGATCATGTGCGGAGGTTTATGGTGGCCTACGTTGCATAAGGATACCAAAGCATATTGTAGAGCATGCAATGCATGTCAGCGAATGGGAAGGGCATTGCGAAGGGACGAGCTGCTACTGAATCCTCAAGTATCGTTTCTGCCATTTGAAAAATGGGAAATTGACTTCATAAGGCCAATTCAGCCTCCAGGCAAGAAGATAGGTGCATGCTATATCATCACCGCAATGGAGTACCTAACCAGATGGGTGGAGGCATAGCTGGTGAAGGATTGTACAGGGGCTACGATAGCGAAGTTCTTGTTTGAGTATGTGTTAACCAGAGTTGCCCAAAAATATTGATGAGTGATCAGGGTACACACTTTGTAAATGAAACGATCAGCGCACCGATTGAGGAATTATAGGTCTATCATCAAAAGAGCACATCGTATCATCCTCAGGCTATTGGGTTGTGTTATATTCCTTCCACGTAGTTAACAGGGGTTTTGAGGGGCACCTGTAACCCCACTTTATTGGGTCTGGGGTAGCACCCCAGAAAATTTTAGTTTTGGACCCTATGTTAGGTTGGATAGACCCACCTATGTTTTTGTGCATGATTTTCGCACATGTCTTTTGGATGCGATGGTTTTCAGTCCATGGTATTGGACGTGATGGTTTTTAGTCCATGGTATTGGATGCTTTGGCATGTATAAATATGTATTATAACATTGAAAGGAACATAATGAAAAATCAAGCTAGTAGTCCCAGTTTTGGGATCTAGGGGAAAATCTCTGTGTATATGTGTTTTATGTGTTATGCTCTCGCATTGCTTATTTTCTATGTTTTAGAATTCGTATGCAGGTAATTTCTGTACGGGGTTAAAACCTACATTTGGTATTGGAGCAGATTTGGCTTCAAGGGGATGCCTTTGTTGCTGAGGGGTTTCGCTCGGGCCTGTGGTAGACCCTGTTCAGTGGGAGATCTGCGAGATCGATTCTAGTGGTGAAAGAAGATGGCGAGCAGTGGAAATATAGAGATCAAGAACTTTAATGGTTAGAGTTTTGAGTTGTGGAAACTCAAGATGGAGGATCTGTTGGTGGACAAAGATCAGTGGATCACAGTAGATCTGGGTACTAAACCAATGGGAGTGTTCGATGAAGAATGGAAGAAGTTGGATCAGAAGGCAAAGAGCACAATATGATTGTGTGTATCAGATTCAGTATGGTTGAATGTATCAGGGGAATCTACAATAAAGGCTTTGTGGGACAAGTTAGGGACTTTGTACCAATCTAAGTCTCTAGTGAATAAACTGTTCCTGCGGACAAAGCTGTATAACCTGAGGATGAAAGATGGAGACTCGGTGACAGAGCATCTGAACGCATTTAATACTGTGGTAAGTTAGTTAGCATCTGTTGATATTAAAATTCCAGTTGAAGATAAGTGCATCCGTTTGTTGTGTTCTCTACCAAATTTGTGGGATAGTCTGGTTATTACAATAGCTAGCAATGCAACTGCCTTACAGTTTGATGAAATAGTCTCAGCCTTGCTAATGGAGGAGATGAGATGGAAAAATATGGAGAGCCAAAATGGTGATCCCTTGTCTGTACGAGGATGGTCCCAGAAGAGAAACAAAAATAAGTCATCAAGTGGGAGATCTAAATCTAGAGGGAGATCTCAATCTCCAGGAAAACCTGTAAAGGTGGTGTGCTGGAAATGCGGAAAGGAAGGCCACTTCAAAAGGGACTGTAAATATAAAGCTCCTGAAAAAGGAAATGGATCTAATGAGGCTCCTTCTGCAAAGGCGAAAACCACCTCAGATGAAGGCAGGGATGTGTACTTAGCTTCTTCAAGTACACATGTAGATCATGAGGCATGGTTGATTGACTCAGGTGCATCCTTTCACTTCACTCCCCATAGAGAGTGGTTCTATGAGTACGAGAAATACAATGGTGGTGATGTCTTCTTAGGGGATGATAGGAAGGCTAGAATCATTGATCGCAGAAAAATAAAGTTAAAGTTGCAAGGTGGAAGGGTTAGAACACTTCTAGGTGTCCTGCATATTCCTGCATTGGCTAGAAATCTGATTTCTGTAAGCAAGTTGGATGATGCAGGTGTAAAAACAGTGTTTGTGAAGGATACCTACAAGATGGTTCGGGGAGCACTAGTATTGATGCGGGGAGTTCGGATTGGAACTCTGTACAACTTGCAAGGTAGCACTATTATTAATGGGTGCAATAGTTCCGTGGTTCCTGAAAGTGGAGCAGAAAATCTAGTGGTCTCTGGAGAGAAGACCATGCTGTGGCATCAAAGGCTTGGACATATTGGAGAAAAGGGCCTTCAGATACTTCATGGTAAAGGTATGGTAGAAGGTATGAGTAATAGCTCTCTGGATTTTGATTTCTGTGAAAATTGTGTATATGGGAAGTAGAATTGGGTGAGTTTCCCCTCTGGTAGTAAGAGGGTGAAACAGATATTAGAACTTGTGCACAGTGATGTGTTTGGACCTGTGAAGGTTCCATCACTGGGTAAGTCTGTGTACTATGTATCATTTATAGATGAATTCTCAAGGAATACATGGATATATTTCCTTAAGAAGAAATCTGAAGTCTTTGACAGGTTTAAAGAATTTAAGGCTCTGGTGGAAAACCAGACAGAGAAGAAGATAAAGGCGCTAAGGACAGATAACGGTGGAGAGTTTTGCAGTAAGGAATTTGAAGAATTCTGTAATAAGTGTGGTATAGCATGGCAGAAGACTACTCCATATACACCTCAGCAAAATGGAGTTGTAGAAAGAATGAATAAGAAGTTGATGGAAAGGGCAAGAAGTATGCTCAGTGGTGTCGGGTTAGGACATGAATTCTGGGCAGAGGTGGTGGATACTGCATGTTACCTAGTCAACAGGTCACCTTCATCAGCATTGGAGGATAAGACTCCACATGAGGTATGGATTGGTAAGAAACCCTCTCTTTCACATCTAAGGGTATTTGGATGTGATGCATATGTACATGTTCCAAAGGAGAAATGAACCAAGTTGGATAGTAAATCTTAAAAGTGCATCTTTATTGGGTATAAGGATGGTTTAAAGGGTTATAAACTTTGGAACCCAGTAAAAAGGAAGGTTGTGTACAGCCAAGATGTGGTGTTCAGAGAGGTGAAAGATGTTATTAAACATGAAGTCCAATCAAAGCAACCTGAGAAGATAGAGTTTGAGCTAAAGGAGGAAGAATCAGACTCTACAACAGAAGAGGAATCTGAAGATGAAGAGCCACAAACTCTGGCTGTGAGAAGATCAGTTCGAGAAATAAGGCAACCACAGAGGTATAGTCCATCTGCTTTCTGTTCAAATTTTTCTTTATCGATTATTGATGATTATCCCAGAACTGTGAAGGATGCAGTGGATTCAGAGGATGGAGAACTTTGGAAAGAGGCCATGTTTGATGAAATGGCATCTTTTCACAAAAATGAGGCTTCTGGTGGAGTTGCCTGCTGGGAGGAAACCCATTGGCAACAAATGGGTGTTAAAAAAGAAGACAAATGTAGAAGGAAAAGTGGAGAAATACAAAGATTGGTTGGTAGCAAAAGGTTATTCCCACGTGTCGGGAATTGATTTTGGTGATATTTTTTCTCCTCTTGCCAAGGTAACTTCTATTAGATTACTTTTATCTGTTGCTGTTGCTTTTGATTTTGACGTAGAATAGATGGATGTGAAAACAACATTGCTTCATGGGGATTTGGAAGAGGAGATCTACATGAAGCAACTTGAAGGCTTTGCAGTGAAGGGTAAAAAAGAACTAGTATGCAAGTTAAAGAAGTTTCTGTATGGGTTAAAACAGTCATCAAGGATGTGGTATCAGAAATTTGATACATTTATACAGGGACTTGGCTTCACTAGAAGCAAAGCAGATCATTGTGTGTATTTTAAATTAATTGGTGACCATGTTATTTATCTAGTATTGTATGTGGATGATATGTTGCTAGTTGGAAATGACAAAGAAATTATCCAGGATTTGAAGACCCAATTGTCCTCCAAATTCGACATGAAAGATCTTGGTGCTGAAAACTATATTTTGGGCATAGAAATTAAAAGAGATCGGTAAAAGAGGAAGATCTGGTTAAACCAGAGGAAGTATGTCGAGACAATACTGCAGAGGTTTAATATGCAGGATAGTAAACCGATGAAGGTTCCTATTCCTGTAGGTGTGAGTTTATTTGCTGAACAGTGTCCCAAGACACAAGAAGAGGAAGAGGACATGTCTTGTGTTCCATATGCAAGTGCAGTTGGTAGCCTAATGTATGCAATGGTCTGTACTAGACTAGACATTGCACATGCAGAGGGAGTATTGAGCAGGTTTATGTCAAAACCAGGAAAGGAGCATTGGACAACAATGAAGCAGGTTTTCAGGTATTTTCATGGCACTAGTGGTTATGGTTTGTGCTACCAAGGAAGACCAGGATTGGACAGAGTGTTGGATATTCATGGCTTTGTTGATGTTGACTGGGCTAGAGATTTGGGTCAGAGAAGATCTACAAGTGGGTATGTGTTTAACCTATTTGGAGGTGTAGTCAGTTGGATGAGTAAGAAACAATCTGTAGTGGCACTATCAACTATAGAGGCAGAATACATGGCAACCACTCATGCAAGCAAGGAAGTAGTTTGGTTGCAGAGATTGTGTTCAAGTATGGGGTTAGTACAGGAAGCTATAAGGATAGACTGTGACAACCAAAGTGCAATTTTTTTGGCAAAGAACCCTGCATATCATTCAAAGACAAAGCACATTGATGTTCAGTATCACTTTGTGAGAGCTATGATAGAAGACAAAAAGGTGTTGCTGGTAAAGGTGGACACTTTGAAGAATACTGCAGATGCATTGACAAATCTGTGAGCTCTAAGAAGTTCTCTTGGTGTAGAGAGACAATGGGCATTTCAGGGCTGGAAAAATGAGTAAGCTCTCTTGTGGCCCCTTATGGAAAGAAAACAACAAGTGGGAGAATGTTGGGTTGTGTTATATTCTTTCCACGTAGTTAACAAGGGGTTTGAGGGGCAGCTGTAACCCCACTTTATGGGGTCTAGGGTAGTGCCCCAGAAAATTTTGGTTTTGGACCCTGTGTTAGGTTGGGCAGACCCACCTATGGTTTTGTGCATGATTTTCACACATGTTTTTTGGACGCGGTGGTTTTCGGTCCATGGTATTGGATGCGATGGTTTTCGGTCCATGGTATTAGATGCTTTGGCATGTATAAATATGTATTATAACATTGAAAGGAACATAATGAAAAATCAAGTTGGTAGTCTCGATTTTGGGATCTAGGGGAAAATCTCTGTGTATATGTGTTTTATGTGTTATGCTCTCGCATTGTTTATTTTCTATGTTTTAGAATTCGTATGCAGGTAATTTCTGTACGGGGTTAAAACCTACATAGGCTAATGGAATAGTTGAGGCCTTCAATAAAATCTTGGATAATGCGTTGACAAATATTTGCAACGCGCAGCGAAATGACCGAGACGTGCACATACCTATAGTGCTATAGGCGTACATGACTACTTGCGAGAAGCTGACAGGACATACACCTTTTTGATTGGTCTATGGTGTAGAAACTGTAATGCCTATGGAATATATCGTGCTTAGTCTATGCATATCAACTTTCATAGGGATGGTAGATCATGGAGCACGGGACTATAAACTACGTGACTGCAAGGGAGCATGGGACTATAAAACACACTGCCCGGATTGAAGGACTACGTGGTAGGAGGGCTACGCGCAAAATGGTGAAGTTACAATATAAGAAGAGCTATGCTCCAAAGGGAGGTGCTGCACAACAGGAAAATGACCGTCGAAGTCACTGTTCATGATTTGACATCTAGAAGATGGTTAAGAGGTGCGGGCTGGCAGGATTTAAGGGCAAAATATTTGAAAATATGTCGCCAAAACAACATTAATGTATGAATTTTGGGGGGAACAATCAGATTTGAATTCAAAATCCCCTATAAATTATGCATGTCGGCCCAGCAGAGAACACTTTGCACCCTTAGAGTTTTTGAGTTGTGATGTCTCTTGCTTATGAATCGTGCATTCTTCGAGGATTTGGTCGTGAACCTTGCATTTGATCAGTTACCATAGTTAACCCGGAAATTCATTTGTGATACCATGTTAGGACCAGGCCTCGCTGAGACTACGAGCACTGGAGGAACTGTCGCATCCGAAGGAGTGGATCCAGAGTTTGTGAGAATGGAAGCTCTAGCTCCTATGCCTATGGCATCGAGGTCATCTAAGCTGAAGCCCACCCCTATTAAAGAGACCTAGAAACCAAAGAAATACAAACAAAATAGGCTGATACTAGTGCTTGAGTTGCCCAGGAAACATATTGTAGCTCAGATGTAGAAAAAGGACAAGTATCTTGAGAAGATTGTGGATTTGGAAGCTAAATAGGGCACCGAGGATATAGATGCTGAGGGAGTGGAGCCCATCACCAAGTTGCCTGAATATATCCCTCCACGTAAAGGGAAGGTGAAGGTCCCTAAGGGCCCAGAATCAGACAAGTTCCTCATTCATATGCCCCTATTTCTAGAGCAGGTGACCTTCGAAGGTTTGCGCATTGCACGGGTCCCCCTATTAAAATGGAAGATTGGGACCTGGCTGACCATGTGGTTCCCTCACCTCATGACATAAAATTATATGAGGCACTTTTATTACCTAGACCAGGTGTCACTGAGTTGGAAACTGTTGAATGGATCCGTAGAGTGGAGAAATCTAGGTTGTTGAACCTGTTGTGGGTACCCCACTATCACCACACTAATATTAACACCACATGTGTGTGGAAGTTACTTACTCTTGTGCATGATGGGTGCTTATGGCTTGGCGCGCCTATACCCATCACGGACATGCTCATCCATAGGATCATGCACCTGCCACATGAGGGTTTGAATCCGGCCAAGGAGTTTGCTGGAAAGGCAGGAGAAAGAGACTTGGAGGAGAAAGTGGAAAAGGAATTTCAGCTTGTGAAGAAGCCACACAGCTATTCCTTCACATCCATTAATGATCCTACGGTGAAGATTGCCACACAAATACTGGTCGGAAAGGTTACGAGGAAGTTCTGCATGGACAAGGTTCTCATGCTTGTGGTATCATTAGATGCACAATGCGCGAAGGGCGTGCAGTTTAACTGGTTGTGGTACTTATGCAGTGAATTCCTCGTGAATTGTCACGAGGTCCAAGATGAGAGCAAGCCCTTCCACTATGTGTGGCTACTTCTCTCCATTGTGCTGGTCACGTGGCATCTATCGAAGGACAACCAGTTTCCTCCGTTGAAGGAAGGATTGCCAGAGGCCGCACAGTTTGCCTCCCTCTGGGCCATAAAGGACCTTGTGTGGGTCACAGAAACCAAGATCTTTTGGGTGTTGATGGAAGCGAGCTTCCGCATGGCCATCAACCAACTCCCAAGGTTGTCCCTGACCCTGTATGAACATATGTTTGCATATGCCACGTTCAAGGTAGATTTCCACCATGTCTACATTCAAGTGCAGAAGGACCCACAACAACAGTGATTTGATTTACCGTATTTTGTCATCGAGGATGCCAACTAGGAGGTCATCAAGCGCTGGCTAGGAGAATGGTGCACCCCATCGGACTTGGATTTAGGTACCAGCAAGGGCAGAGGGAGCTCAGCTAAAAAGAGAAGGAAGGATGTAGAAAAATAGGTGGCACAAAAGTTGGCCACACAATGGAAGAAGGAAACTAAAGAGAAGGCTCCAATGGAAAAGGAGCGCATTACAAAGGAGCAGGCAGAGCAAGAACAATGTGAATTTAAGAAAAGTGGAAAATATCCTTCACCTGAAACTGAGGAGGAAGAGCATTTTGAGCAGGGTGGTGGAGGAGATGAGGGGTAGATCACCCCATTTTGGCTAAGGAAGCGTAGAGAACAATAGGAAGAGGGTTCCCGCAAAAAGCAGAAATTAGAAAAAACACAGGCAGATCCCTTAACCTTGATAGAGGGTGATCTTGATGAGATCAGTCACAAAGTGTGTGATAGTACAACCCGACTATTGCAGCAATTTGAGCAACAGTACATGCAGTCATCAGGAAGCATATAGAAGGATCTGCGCAAACTACAGATCCAAACTAGTAGAATACAGGTGGACACAAGTCAAGTGAGCACAACAAAAACGAGACTGGCACCAGGGACAAGTAAGGCTGCAGAACTGGTATGGACAACAGACCTTAGATCAGTTGTGCTACCAGAAGGGTCTCTACGCATGGAATCGGTTAATGACTGAGTTATTCTGAACACCCTTAAGGACGTTGCATTTAACATTGCAACACTCCCCAACGAATTTCTTCATGCACTACACACAGGAGTCACAGAGGAATTAAGAGGTTGGGGGTAGCACACTCTAATTTTAATTAGTGAATATCGGGTGAACAATGAGCAAATGTTCACTTAGAAGATGCAGGCCATCAAATATAGGGATACTATCTAGGCACATAGCTCCAAGCTAGCAGCCGTAATACTAGAGGCGTACAGAGAAATGCTTGAGTTGCACATACCTGAGGACGCACAACCAAAGGCAAAGATCCAAAAATTATCTGTAGGCGTCTGCGAGGAAAAGGCAGAAGTTGCGAGAGTTCAATTTGAACTCAACATGAAAATCACGGAGCTACAACTCAAGTCACAGCCTTCGAATTCGTCCAAGGTCAGGGAGCAACGCGGAGTCGCTATCAAAGAAGGAATGACCATGTTGGATACCACAGTCACTAACTACTCGAACTTACTTGAACAGGCCATGGAATTATTAATAACTATATAGGAAGATCCAACCCTGCAGATCTTGAACACAGAGGTTCGTGAATTGCAAAAGCATTATGATGAGTTTAGGGCATCAATGCGCTCAATTGCTTCAGCATAATGCCTTGCCAAGTTGCAGGAGGGGAAGTAGCTCCTCGCACAGGTGGAAGCAACTTAGAAGAATGAGGAAATACTTAAGGCCAAGTTGGGACCTTGGTTAGATGAAGCCTACCAAGTAACAACCAACATTTAGGAAAAACTAACAAGCATGCAACAAACACATCAAAAGATCAAGTTGGCCATGGAAGGTCCAGCTACGCAGCAGCTCGTCGAAGAAGAAAAGTAGGAAGCTACACAGAGCATTGTTGAGGTAGCAATTGTGCAGGTGGAGCTAGGGAATCTTTGCAGCAAGATCACCGTGCTAGCTGAGTGACTCAAGGGCGAGTCACAACCTTTGTGTTGGGGGCCTATTGGGATGGGATCCCCTGGGTAAGGTTTGGGCTAAAAATCCAAGTTTGATGTAAATTTTGATGAAAAGATGTAAATTATGGATGTGGAGCGTGTAGGTAGTTAGGAGTCAAAAAGGGTTTTTACCCTTGTTTATGTAAAGTTGAGTCAGTTTTGAGATCCACCCATGGTCCGTGGACCATGGGATTGCATGTAAAAGGCTATAAATAGGTGTGTCTTAGGGAGTCTAAGGCATGTCTATGGGTATGAACGGATGGAGTCTTAGGGAGAGAGTGCAGAGAAGTAAGCCTTAGAGGAGGAAAAGGCTCCATAGCTGAGTGTGAAAACCCTAGAGTAGTGTCTGCAACTGAGTGCATGGACCCCTGCATCTAAGTGTGCAGGGAAGTTTTGAGTCTGTAACCTTATATTGAAGATCAATAAAGAAGACAGTTGGAGAAATTCATGTGTTTATTTGTTTACTACTGTTAATTATGTTGCGATATATGTTGTGATTGAAATAATGTCTTTATGAATTAATAGTGTGTTTATGCGCAAATCTATTGGATGAATCTCATTAACTAAATGCAATACATGTTAAGTATTTACATGAAGATTATAATAATTTTTGTTACGTTTATTAAGAACTTAATCAAATCTATGTGGATTTCAATCTGAGGCTATTTTATGATGCATGTAAGTAGATAACTTATCTGTTAAGGGTCTGTAGAGGCCGATCGTAGACCTTCACGGAGGTCTAGGGGCTATTTGAAGGAAGTTATAGTACCAAGCCCTAAGGGCTTAGAGATCTGCGCGAAGGCAGATCTAGGGCATAAAAGGACATCACACTAATCTCTGGATGCAGAAACTTGGTTCCAACATCCCCCCATACTACTTCGGGAAAGACTTCAGTCCACGCTATGCGGGTTGATTCTGAAAGGGCTAGTAGTGTAGGTTTTTGTTTGGTGCAACTAACTCTGAACCTAGGTCAAGACCCACTAAGACAACACAATGATTGAGAACATTATTTCTCCCTTCAATTTATCTATCAAGTCATCAATCCTAGGCAATGAATACCTATTCTTAATGGTCACCTTGTTCAACTTCCTATAATCAATGCATAGCCTGAGAGTACCATCCTTCTTCTTCACAAACAGCACTGGTGCATCCCACGTCGATAGACTTTTTGTAGAGTATCCCTTTTCAAGCATTTCCTTCAATTGCAACTTCAATTCTACTTACTCTGGAGTGCTCATCTTGTAAGGTTCCTTCAATGCTAGTGATGCCCTTGGTACCAACTCAATGGAAAATTCCACTTTTCTGTGAGGCGACAAATCAAAAATATTTAATGGAAACACATCCTCAAAACTGTTGTAAGATGCAAATTGGGCAGGGAGCCCAACGGACAAAAAGAGCACATTAGGAGGGGTCTTCAGTATCGAGTCGAAAACAATTTCTTGGTATAGCAGGAAGCAGAGATCCGTGGCACTCAGTTCAGCAGAGGCCGAGTATATGGCGGCAAGTTTGGCTGCATGCGAGGCTATATGGATGAGGAAGATTCTGGTCAGTTTGTTTGGTTCTCACTTGGATCCTACTGTGATTTACTGTGATAACCAGAGTTGCATTAAACTCTCGGCTAATCTTGTATTTCATGATAGATCTAAGCATATTGACATAAGGTACCATCATATCAGAGATTTTGTGCAGCGGAGAATCATGTTACTTTCATACATTCCAACGGAGGATCAGGATGCTGACATTCTGATGAAGGTGCTCACCAGGAGAAAATTTGAATACCACCGAGGCAGGATAGGGGTTGCTGATAATCCATATCTTGTTGAGAGGGAGTGTTGATAATGCAACAAGATGATGGAGCTTAGTGGAAAGGAGTCGCCTTCACTAAGTGGGTCCGCAGGCAAATTATGGTGTAAAGTCTATTTTTAGACATATGGATCATGTCTATGAGCTGTAGAATGTTGGTTATGGATGATTGGTCATGTTGGGAAAAATAGATGAACTTCTATTTTTTGATCACAACAGGAGTGATCAGAGTCTATTTTTAGACTGCTAGTCAAAAATAGAAAAGTCAAATGTTATTGTCTCATAATAATATTTAGACTATAAAATTTATCTTATTCTCTTGGAGCACGTCAGTTTGAGCTACAGATGTGGCACATGCAGATGTCAAAAGGAAATACGCTTTCTTTGTGGGTCAGTTGAGTTGTTGCATGCAGGACTTCAGTTAGAACTCAAGCAGTTGAGTTTGGTGGAGTTGATGGAGTTGTGTTCAGTTTGACTTGGTTAAACTAGTCGTAATTAGTCTAACTGCAAATAGACTAATGATGAGTTGTTAAACTAATTATTAACTCATAAAGAAACTAAATAATACATCAGTTAACTCAGTTGCATGTCAGTGCATGTACAGTTCAACAGGGACAGGTGTTAGAGGTTGAGATCGCTATCAGTTGTGACTATAGTTGTGCATGAGGATTTGCACAAGCAATGTATTGAGTATGCCAATGAGTATTGCGTTGATTTGCCCAGTAGAATAGCCTGTGCTCACGTGATTTCCAGTGTGCTCACGTGGTTTCTAGTGGAGAAGATTTGAACTTGTGACTTGTTTGGGTCTGCGCTGGTTTGTGTGTAACAGGAGGAGATAGTGCTGGATACTTGAGAGGAGTATTGTACTATGTAATGTTACATGTTCTCAATCATTAATATACAGATAGTGTGGGGTTTTCAGTTGTAAGATTTCCTCAGGTTACATACTGTGTTAATGTGTGCATGCTATTGATGTTTTCATTGTTTTCAATGCTGCTAAATTGATGATCAACGTAGAGGAGCTTATGTATTGTGCATGTATTCCGCAATAGTGCATGATCAGGATAATCTCTGTTGAATATGTGTTTATTATTCAAAAGTTCTACATGGTATCAGAGCTATTGATCATCAGATCTACTATTTAGGAAGTGTTTACATTCTATTTATTCAGGCAGAGTCTGTAATCGGGCCAGGTAGCCTCTGGATTCATCCTTCCTTGGGAAGGTGAGATATCCAGTAAAAGCCCATACAGTCAATCTCTGTACAAGAAATATTTTGTTCTCACGAATCTTAGATCCGAGGCGGTTGAGTTTGGAGCTGGTGGAATTCGAATTTGCATCAGTGTTTTCTTGGTGTCAACGTTGCAATGTCTTTCAACGGATTGCGATTGGAGTATGCTCTTGAGGGAAACTCAAACTATATTGCATGGAAGGATAGGATGGAGGCAGTATTGGATGATAATGGGCTGAAGGAGTTCATAGAGGATGATGTCCCAAAGCCTACTGATGCTACTCAAGCTGATGCTTGAAAAAAGAAGATAGCAAAGTGTCAAAGGATTCTGTTGGAGGGCGTGAAGGATCACATTGTGTCCAGCCTGCATGGAAAGACTTCTCCATACTTAATGTGGAAGGCATTAACAGATCTATTCCAAAGCAAGAGCAATCAGAGGAAGCTGGCGCTCAAAGATAAACTCAGAAACATCAAATGTGAGAAGGGTGACAGTATGCCCAAGTATCTCACGAAGTTCACTCAGTGTTGAGATGAGCTGGGAAGTGTGGGGGTTACTGTTGATGACGAGGACTTGGTGAGATTGGCTTTCCTTGGTCTTCTGAAGAGTTTGCATTCCTATCAGGACTCTGTCAATGGTCGGGAGAAATTTCCAGGATGGGAAAGACTTTGGTCAGATCTTGTGTAGGAGGAGATCAGGGGGAGTACCAGGGACGGATCTCATCAAAGGGAGCTGATGAAGAAAATTACGCTTTGGCTACCAAAGCAAAGAAAGGGAAGAGCAAGAAAGATTCTCAGTCTGGTGCGAAAGGCAAGAAGCAGGACATGTCCAAGGTGAAGTGTTTTCACTGTCACCAAAATGGACAATATGCCACTAATTGTCCGCAGAAGAAGAAGAACAAGCAAGCTGCTGGATCTGTAGCAGGGGAGGCTCTAGCCTCACAGTTTGAGCTTGATTTTTCATTGATCGCATGCTTGGTTTCAAGTGTGATGGGATCGATCTGGTTCTTGGACAGTGGTGTGTCTTTTCACATGACGGGAGATCGAGATTTGTTTTTTGATCTGGAGGACAAAGATCTTGGAGTGCACATCGAGATGGGCGATGATGGTAGATACAGTGCGACCAGTATCGGTACCATTTCCTTTGAGAGGGAGTCTGGTAAACCCTTTGTATTGAAGGAAGTGATGCGTGTTCCAAGATTGAAGAAGAATATTATCTTTGTGGTGATGTTAGAAGACAAGGGGTATGATGTTGTTTTCAGCGAGGGAAAGGCTTTCCTGCGCAGCAAGACAACTGGAGAAACCCGGAAGATAGGGGTTCGAGTGAGGAACCTTTATCAGTTGCATGTAGATGGTTGCGCAGCAATGGCATGCAAGGCAGAAGGATTGGTGAGTCGGGATGATGGCGAGTTGTGGCTCAGGAGATTGGGTCACCTTCACCATGGAGCCTTGAAGATACTGCAGCAAATCACTACAGGGCTTCCTAAAGGCACTCTTGCGCAGTCAGATTAGTGCAAGGGGTGTACTTTGGGAAAGTTCGTGAAATCCATCTTTCACGAGAAGGATAGTTGCGCCACAACGATCCTTGAGAGAATTCACACAGATGTGTGTGGACCTTTCGCAGTAGCTTCGATAGTAAAACACAGGTATTATGTGATTTTTGTTGATGATTTCTCTCGTAAGTGCTGGATCTTCTTCATGCAGAAGAAGAGCGAGAAATATTCAAAGTTCTGTGAATTCAAAGCACTGGTTGAGAAGGAGTCGGGGAAGAAGGTGAAGGCTCTTAGGAGTGATAATGGTGGTGAATACATCTCTGACGAGTTCAAGGATTTCTGCAAGGCAGAAGGGATTCAAAGAGAGCTCATAGCTCCCCATAACCCACAGCAGAACAGGGTTGTTGAGCAAAAGAACATAATGATCGTGGGTGCTACATGGGTGATGTTGCATGATCAAGGCCTACCCCTTCACTTGTGGGCGGAAGCATGCAATACAACAGTTTATGTGCAAAAGCATTGTCCTCACAACATACTTGGCATGAGTACACCCGAGGAGGCTTATTCTGGTAAGAAGCCTGATCTTTCTCATTTGAGGATTTTTGGTGCTAACGTTTACATGCATGTGACGAAGGATGCCAGGAAGAAGTTGGAGCCGACCACAGAGGTTGGGATATTTGTGGGGTTGATCCAGGTGGATATTGGTGGCCACCTGCCAAGTCCACCTGGACCCCCACCATTGTCTTTCTCAGCATTTTCAGTTTCCTTAATTGTAGCACAACTTACTATTTTTAGCAGTTTTTCGGGTCCTGAACTTCCGGAGCCGTTTTGAGGTCCTAAACGACGTTTTTTGGGGAATCCGAGGGCAACATGGGTCCATGGAATGGACCGATGTTGCTCATTCCCACAATGATAGTGCTCAGATAGATATTTCTAATGAGCTATTGTACGCGTCAAATAGAGATCATATGCCAAAGTTACGACCCCGGGAAGTTGATGTACCAATTTACCCCCAAACGGGGCCCACAGTTTGGCGTTTCATCTCCTAGGGTTAGGTTTTGGAATGTTAAGGGTTTTCCATTGTGTCTCAACAATAAATAGGCCTTCGAGCCTCATTGTAACACAGTTCAGAGGCATGTAGCCATCACATCTCTTCTCAGAGATAAGCTACCATCGCCCTAGCTGGTTTATCTCCATTTCTGGTTGTAAGCATATTTCAGTATTTTCCATTAATGAAATGAAGTATTATTTCCGCTGCATCTTTGTGTATATGGTTATCTCTGTAATTTGTTGCGTTCCTGTTTAAATCTGGATCAGGGGTACACTGATACGACCCACAACTATCGTGTGTATTTTCCAGACAGTGGTAAGACTGTTGTGCGACGGGATATAAAATTTCAGGAGGAGAAAGCCATGAAGTGTTTGATTGAGAGGGAGCTACATTTGCATGCAAATAATGAGCTATTAGTTCCTGAGGATGAGCTTCAGGATGTGGATCAGCCACAGGATGCGGTTCATGGAGTGGAAGAGACCACTCATGCAGTGCCAACCATCACAGGGCGAAAGCGCACTACAAAGCTGAGCGACTGGCTCAAGATGCAGAGAAAGTTGTAGGACCACCTACAGCCCAACGCAGGCAGAGACAGTCACTTGATTGGTACACTGGATACATGGCTCTTATGAGAAAGTGTGTTGTGATTGAGCCATCCTCTTTCGAGGAAGCTGTGGAGGATCCCGCATGGGTAGATGTCATGGTGGAAGAGTATGATTCTGTTGTCAGAAACAATGCATGGGAGATTGTTCCTAGACTGGAAAGGAAATCAGTGGTGGGTTCGAGATGGATCTACAAAGTTAAGCAGGTAGCTGACGGGAGTGTGGAGAAGTACAAGGCAAGATTTGTTGCCCGAGGCTTTTCACAGATAGAGGGGATCGATTATGAGGAGACCTTTGCACCTGTCGCAAGGTATTCTTCCATATGGACGATTCTTGCTCTCTCAGCGTAGATGGGATGGCACATTCATCAGATGGATGTGAAGACTGTGTTCCTCAACGGAGTCATTGAGGAGGAGGTGTACATTGAACAGCCCGAAGGCTTTGAGGTCTTTAGCAGTGAGTCGCATGTGTGCAGGCTCAAGAGAGCACTGTATGGGTTGAAGCAAGCACCACGTGCTTGGTACACATGGATAGACAACTATTTCACCGGACTTGGATTCTCCAAGAGTGAGGCGGATCCTAACCTATACCAGATTGTGGTGGAGGGTAAGTTGCTTATCATTGTACTTTATGTAGATGATTTGATTCTAATGGGTGATGAGTTGTTGATACTTTCATGCAAGGATGATCTTGCTAAGGAGTTTGAGATGAAGGACTTGGGTCTCCTTCATTATTTCCTGGGATTGGAAATTTGGCAGCGCAGTGGTGGACTGTTTGTTTCTCAGGGTAAGTATGCTCGGGAGATACTGGAGAAGTTCAACATGCATGGCTACAAGCCTGTTGATACTCCTCTTCCTGGAGGTTGGAGGAAGGAGGATGCCACTTCGGCAGAAGAAGTGGATGCCACTGTTTATCGACAGTTGGTGGGGTCACTTATGTATCTGGTCAATACACGACCCGATATATGCTATGCAGTTAACCAACTTTCACAAGCTATGGTTAAGCCTACCAAGCTCTTCTGGAAGGCGAGCAAGCATTTGTTATGTTATTTGAGAGGCACATCGGGATATGGATTGTGGTACAGACAGGAGGATGAGGTGAAGCTATGTGGCTTCACGAATGCAGATTGGGCAGGGAGCCCAACGAACAGAAAGAGCACATCAGGAGGGGTCTTCAGTATCGGGTCGACAATAGTTTCTTGGTACAACAGGAAGCAGAGATCCATGGCACTCAGTTCAGCAGAGGCCGAGTATATGGCAGTAAGTTTGGCTGCATGCAAGGCTATATGGATGAGGAAGATTCTGGTCGGTTTGTTCGGTTCTCACTTGGATCCTACTATGATTTACTGTGATAACCAGAGTTGCATTAAACTCTCGGCTAATCCTGTATTTCATGATAGATCTAAGCATATTGACATGAGGTACCATCATATCAGAGATTGTGTGCAGCGGAGAATCATGTTACTTTCGTACATTCCAACGGAGGATAAGGATGCTGATATTCTGACGAAGGCGCTCACCAGGAGCAAATTCAAATACCACTAAGGCAGGATAGGAGTTGCTGATAATCCATATCTTTTTGAGAGGGAGTGTTGGGAATGCAACAAGATGATGGAGCTTAGTGGAAAGGAGTCGCCTTCACTAAGTGGGCCCGTAGGAAAATTATGGCGCAAAGTCTATTTTTAGACTATGTCTATTTTTAGACATATGGATCATGTCTATGAGCTGCAGAATGTTGTTTATGGATGATTGTTCATGTTGGGAAAAAGAGATGGAATTCTATTTTTGGATCACAGCAGGAGTGATCACAGTCTATTTTTAGATTGCTAGTCAAAAATAGAAAAGTCAAATATTATTGTCTCATAATAATATTTAGACTATAAACTTTATCTTATTCTCTTGGAGCACTTTAGTTTGAGCTACAGATGTGGCACATGCAGCTGTTAGAAGGAAATACACTTTCTTTGTGGGTCAGTTGATTTGTTGCATGCAGGACTTCAGTTAAAACTCAAGCAGTTGAGTTTGGTGGAGTTGAAGGAGTTGTGTTCAATTTGACTTGGTTAAACTAGTTGTAATTAGTCTAACTACAAATAGACTAATGATGAGTTGTTAAACTAATTATTAACTCATAAAGCAACTAAAGAATACATCAGTTAACTCATTTGCATGTCAGTGCATGTACAGTTCAACAGGGACAGGTGTTAGAGGTTGAGATTACTATCAGTTGTGACTATAGTTGTGCATGAGGATTTGCACAAGCAATGTATTGAGTATGCCAATGAGTATTGCATTGATTTACCCAGTAGAATAGACTGTGCTCACGTGATTTCCAGTGTGAGTGATTCTCAGCAGGTTTATGCAATAGAGGTAGGCAAAGCAGTGGAGAAGATTTGAACTTGTGACTTGTTTGGGTCTGAGCTGGTTTGTGTGTAACAGGAGGAGATAGTGCTGGATACTTGAGAGGAGTATTGTACTATGTAATGTTACATGTTCTCAATCATTAATATACAGATAGTGTGGGGTTTTCAGCTGTAAGCTTTCCCCAGGTTACATACTGTGTTAATGTGTGCATGCTATTTATGTTTTCATTGTTTTTGATGTTGCTAAATTGATGATCAACATAGAGGAGCTTATGTATTGTGCATGTATTCCGCAATAGTGCATGATCAGGATAATCTCTGTTGAATATGTGTTTATTATTCAAAATTTCTACAACCTTTATCACTAGAAAAATGTTCTCCAAGTAATAAACACCCTTTTCTATGACTTCTCTTTGCCTACATAGTTGTCACCATTATAACTAATGTTGCTTTCTCCTTACCTTGCCAGATCCTTTGTTCCCTATTGTCATCCAAACACTCAATGGCTTTGTCATAACAATCCACCTTAGTCCTATGAAGATATAGCTAAGCCATACCCAAAAATATATTGTATGATCCCAATGACAATACATTCAAATGTGTTGAGGTAGGAATACCATTCACTTCAAATGCACAATCTCTTACCAAGTGATGCACTCTCTTTTTTGTACCTGTAGCCAACTGCACTAACTAGGATTCTGCATGAAATTATTTATTCAAACCACGCTTATCCACTAGGTCAAAACTAACATAATGTTGGGAATCACGATTTTCGTTAGACCAAAATCCACAGGTGTTAGTCAACGATCACATTGCCAAAGATAAGGATCCACAAGAGGCGGTTAGTCCATGTCACGAAATGTTGGCTCCCCATTAATGGCGGTGTAGAAAGTCAATGCTCCCCATGTGTTTCGTGGTATGTGCTTAAATCTAGAAATGTGTCTGTTTACTAACACCTACAGGTTTTGGTGTAACGACAATCGTGACTCCAACAACTGGTATCAGAGTCGAAGGTCTATTTGGCTGATAAACTCGCAGGAGAGAAGCGTTCTTGGTTCGAGTGGGAGAAATAGCGCAAGATGGTAGGTTTAGGGTCAAAAAATTCAACTGCCAAAACTACCAGCTGTGGAAGATGCAGATGGAAGATTATCTATATCAGAGAGATTTGTACCTACCATTGAGCGGAAAGACAAAAAAGCCGAAGAGTATGACAGACACAGAATAGGATATTCTCAATAGAAAGGCACTTAGAACAATACGGTTGTGCCTAGCGGCATCGGTAGCGTTTAATATTTCAAAGGAAACGACAACACAGGGTTTCATGTCAGCATTGGCCAAACTATATGAAAAACCCTTGGCCTCAAATAAGGTATTTCTTATGAAGCGTTTATTTAATATGAAGATGTCAAAAGGTGGATCTGTTGCAGATCATTTAAATGATTTTAATATAGTTACAAGTTAAGTTCTGTAGGGGTAAATTTTGATGATGAAGTAGGGCTCTGTTATTTCTGTGGTCATTGCTAGAAAGTTGGAATGGATTAGTTATGGCCGTTAGTAACTTTGTCTCTGGATCTAGTACTTTAAAGTTTGATGATGTTGTTGGTGCAATCCTTAGTGAGGAAATGCGACGAAAAAGCTCCGGTGAGACATCAGGTAATGCTTTGACTGCAAAGACTAGGGGAAGAAAAATGGAAAGAGGAAAGAGCCCAGGATATCGTAGTAAGTCAAGAAAAGGCAGATCCAAGTCCAAATTGGGGATAGTGTGCTGGAAATGCAGGAAGAAAGGACACCTGAAGAAAGACTGCAAGTCTAAGAAGGGAAAAGAAGGAGATGCGCAGCAAGAAACTAATCATGAAGAGAATGTAACAGGTGATGTGTTGTAAGATGCTTTGATTATTTCATTAGAAAATATTATTGATGCCTAGGTAACAGATTCAAGGGCCTCATTCCATGCCACATCTGATAAGAAACATTTTCATGATTATGTTCAAGGAGATTTTGGACAAGTTCGATTGGGTGATGATAAACCCTGTAAAATCGTTGGAATGGGTACAATTTTCATAAAACAACAAAATGGAAATCGGTGGCTATTGAAGAAGGTAAGGCATGTTCCAGATCTGAATAAAAATCTGTTTTCAACAGGGCAGCTGGGAGATGAAGGTTGCGTAACTACTTTCATAGATAAAACCTGGAAGGTCACTAAAGGATCCCTAGTAATAGCGAAAGGAGAAAAGGTTGGTACATTGTATTTATGCAATGGTATTTCTAATTCTGTTAATGCTTTAACCTCTACAGGAGAAGATACGACATTGTGGCATCTTAGGCTCGAGCACATGAGTGAGAAGGGGATGCAAATTCTTCACTCAAGAAATTTGTTACCAGGTTTGAAGCATGTTGATTTAAAATTCTGTGAGAATTGTGTTTATGGAAAACAGAAGAGAGTCAGATTCCTTAGAGTTGGGAAATAAAAGAAGAGTGAAAAATTAGAGCTTGTGCATACAGATGTATGGGGACCTGCTCAGGTATCGTCTCTTGGTGGCTCTCATTATTATTTTACTTTTATTGATGATGCAACTAGAAAAACCTAGATTTATTGTATTCGAAATAAATCTGATGTATTTGATACTTTCAAGAAATGGAAAGCTTTGGTTGAAAATGAGACAAAAAAAGGTTGAAGTGTCTTAGATTAGATAATGGAGGTGAATATTGCAGCAAAGAGTTTGATAGGTACTGTTTAGAGAATGGAATTCGTAGAGAGAAGATAGTTCCAGGAACACCACAAGAAAATGGTGTGTCAGAAAGGATGAAAGGGATAATCATGGAGCGTCCAAGGTGGATTGGCTTTACAATTTTGGGCAGATGCTATAGATACTTTTGTTTATCTAATAAACAGAGGGCCTTCAAGTTCCTTGGATGGTGGTATTCTAGAGGAGGCATGGATAGGTAAAAAGGTAAACTACTCATTTTTTAAATACTTTTGGCTGTGAAGCCTTTGTCCACATTAACAAAGAAAATAGAACAAATCTTGAGGAAAAATCACAGAAATGTACCTTTATTGGATATGGTATTAATGATTTTAGTTATCGCTTATACGATTATGAAAATCACAAAATAATTAGGAGCAGAGATGTAATATTCAATGAAAATGTCTTGTATAAGAATCAGTTGCAGGAAAAGAAACAAGAAAAAGGAAACAAAGAATACACAGTGCTTGACGATATCACAGGAAAAGTGATGGTGCCTGAAAATCATAATGATCAACAGCTAGAAAAACAACCACAATAGCAACAAGCACTTCAAACACCTGAAAGTGGTGTTAGAAGATCTACCAGGATAAGTAGACCCCCTGAATGAAACTCTCCTTCATTATATTATGTATTGTTCACTGATTCTGGTGAACCGTAATTTTATGAAGAAGAAGTGCAAGTAGAAACCAGGAAGAAGTGGGAGCAAGCCATGAAGGAAGAGATGGACTCCTTAGCACATAACCAGACTTGGGACTTAGTCAGGTTGCCTGCAAGTAAAACAACATTGCAGAATAAATGGGTTTACAGGATGAAGGAAGAAGATGGAGGAAAACAGAGGTACAAAGCTAGACTTGTGGTGAAGGGGTTTGCACAGAAGAAAGGTATTGATTTTGATGAAATATTTTCTCCTGTTGTTAAAATGACTTCAATCAGAACTATTTTAGGTCTAGTAACAGCTGAAGATTTTCATTTTGAGCAGTTAGATGTAAAGACAACCTTTCTCCATGGGGATTTGGAGGAAGAGATATATATGCAGCAGCCACAAGGATATGAGGTAAAAGGGAAGGAGAAACTAGTGTGTAGGTTGAAGAAGAGCTTGTATGGCTTAAAACAGGCTCCAAGGCAGTGGTATCTAAAATTTGACAGGTTTATGTCTGAACAAGGTTATACTAGATGTCACTCTGATCATTGTGTTTATCTCAAAAGGCAAAATGATGGCAGCTATATTATATTGTTATTGTATGTAGATGACCATCTTGTTGTAGGTTCTAACATGCAGGAAATAAATGTGCTCAAAAGGAAATTGGCAAACTCATTTGCAATGAAGGATTTGGGTGCTGCGAAACAAATCCTTGGTATGAGAATAACTAGAGATAGGAAGAATCGCAAATTAACATTGTCTCAAAGTGAGTACATAGAAAAGGTGTTGAAAATGTTTAATTTAGGGTTTTTTTCCCTAGAAGGCAACCCCTCACTATATATGAGGGAATTGTGTTGCGTATATGCATATCTGTATTCTGAGTGAGGAAGAGAGAGGAGATTGAGGGCAAAGAGGGTATTACAGCGGATCTGCTGTAGGTTGTATCTCTTCAGTTTGCTAGATAATATAAAAGGAAGGACTGGTTGTTTCTCCGTGGACGTAGCCCAAACTGGGTGACCCATGTATATCTGTGTCTCTCTTGTTTTTTGCATTTTCTATGTTTATATTTCTGCAATATTTTATGTGTTCCATTGCTCCGTAATATATAATTTTCTAATAGCTGGTATCAAAGCCAAGGGTCTCGAGTTCGAAACACACTGGCCTCATATTGGGAGGAGATTGTTGGTTCCCCGTTAATGGTGATGTAGAAGGTCGACGCTCCCCGTGTGTTTCATGGTATGTGCTTAAATCTAGCAATGTGTCTGTTTATTAACACCTGCGGGTTTTGGTGTAATGACAATCGTGACTCCAACATGAAAAACATGGGGAGAATTGGTTTATCGAATTTCCAACAATCATCCCCTCAAGGTAAGCTGGGTGTGTATCGAACTCATGACCTGCACTCTGATACCACTTGTTGGGAATCACAATTACCGTTAGACCAAAACCCGCAAGTGTTAGTCAACGATCCCATCACCAAAGATAAGGATCCACAAGAAGAAATTAGTCCATGTCATGAAACACACAGGGAGTGTTGGTTTATCCAATTTCTAACACATAACTATAATTAGATCCAGGGGCAATCAAAATAGAAACAACTTGATCCTAAAGCTTATTGTCCATCTCAAGAACAGTTGCTTGGTAATCCCCCTACTTGTTATCTAATGTTTCATAGATAAAAGGAATGGTCTTCTCAACATCCCCAACTATCTACGCCTCCTGTGCACTGAAGACGTGAGACCTTCCATCCTGATATTTTGGACAATCTCTCTTGGAATTCTCCTTTCCACATATCCAACACTACAATGGTCCCATACCATCACCTCTATTCTGCTACCTTGAAGACCCTAAAATAATCGCTAAAGAGAAGCATCAATATAAATGAAAAATATGGGAAGTAAGAAGAAGTTGGATTCATGTACTTACTCAAAACACCAGAACTCTCAACCAAGACTAAACCCTTATATAATTTTACCTATTCCCCTTTCTTATCCATATTCCTCATTTTCATCTTCCTCATATTCATCTTCCCCTCATAAATCTCTTCCTGCAGTCCCTTCCCACAATCCTTCCATTCCTCCTTTAAATTTCGCTAAGTAATAATAAGAACAATTTTTCCCTATAATAATAACATACTAATATCTTATTATAATATTAAGTTAATATTTCTTTAATAATAACTATTAACTTTATTCCTTAATAATAATAATAACATACATCAATAATAATTAATCCTTATCTCCTCATTTATTCCCCCCTTTAAAATAAATCATTACTATTAATATTTATATTCCATTCTTATTTTAATAATTATTATTACTTTAGGCTTAATTTAGTGTAATGTTTATTAATCTAGTTAATAATATAATTATTATATTATTAATTAAACTCAATTATTACTAATAATTATTAACAATAATGATGATAATTAATTCTCATAATAATAATAATAATAATAATGATGATAAATTAATCCTCACCTCCACTATCTGAATTATTTTCTTCTGACCTCATATCTGAATTTTCTTCATCATATCAGTTCATATTTCTTTTAGAGGACTTACGTTGTGAATGCATTTCATCTACTATTACTTCAATGCAATCCTCAATCTTCTTTTCCCGCTTTTTTTAATAATTATATTCTTTACTTTGAGCAGAGTACTTGAGCAATATTCCTTCGTGAGCGCAAGAGTCAAACTTTCCTAGATTCTTATCATTCCTTTTGATGAAGCACTTGCTTCAAAACACCTTGATATGTTTAATTGATACCTTTCTTCCCTTCCACAACTCATGGGGAGTTATATTACTATTAGGATTGAGTTGAGTTCTATTTGATAGATACATTGTTGAGTGTGTTTCTTCTCCCCAAAATATGTGAGACACGCCTGCTTCCTCCAACATTGCTTTGGCCATTTCCTAGATTTTTCTATTCTTCCTCTCCACCACTCCGTTTTGTTGTGGAGTTCTAGCCATTGAGTACTACCTCCTAATTTCATGCTCTTAACAAAATTCCTCAAACTCTCTTGAGGTTTACTCTCCTCCTCTATCTAATCTTAAGTGTTTTATCTTCAAGTCTTTCTCTACTTGAGCTTTAAATCTCTTTAAATGCTTGAATGCTTCTGACTATTCTTTTAAGAGCACAATCCAAGTGGCCCTAGTAAATTTATCAATGAGAAGCATAAAATACCTTTCATCTCATTCATGAATCTGATTAAGATTTACCCATATTTCCTTAGCAAACTTACAGTCCATAATTTTTACAAGTTCTGATTGACTAAGACCAAAGAGAATGACATTCTTGGCTTTAGCATTATTTCCATATAATTTATTACCAACTGCATCAGTGGGAGGAATATCAGGGACATTGTAGTCTATTAGAACTGAAGTACAAACATCTACTCCTAGGGACATAAGATATGATTCCATTCTCACTTTCCAAAATGTATAGTTTGTCCCATCAAGTTATGGTATTCTACTTGAGTAAGCCTCTTGACTCTCTTACCTAGACATAATTCCTTATAGATCTACCTTCCAGTGGTTAGACTATTCCTGAAGGAACCTTGGCTCTGATACCAATTTTTGGAAGGAGGAATTACTTGTGGGAGTATTCATTCATAAAGGAAGTGAACAAAAGGTTTAAACATTCATGTTCATAAAACAATCACATGAGAAACACACACATTTGACACAACGTTTTTCAGGTGGAAACCCAGAGGGAAAAAACCACCAAATTTGTTGTTTGTTTATTATGTAAATTAAGCACCTACATAGTTACATCTGTTTGTTTTTGAGAACCCACTCACAGGAGGCACCAACCCCCTTTGGTTAGAAATCACCAACTTTCCAAGCGACACCAACTTGATGTTGTCGTTGTTATACTATTTCATACATTTTTCAAACTGAAAATGGAGGAATATACATTACAAGTAAAATACCAAAATGTTTGGTTACAGAATAAACTTCTGCTTTATGTCCTCTATTGTTCCACTAACTCCCTTTGGTCTCATGAAATTGTTCTTTACTTGCTGCTCACAACAACATCTCCTCAACACTCTGCCTTCTCTCACACGGGCTCTCTGCTGTAACTACTTCAGTTCAGCTCACACTGTTCCTTACACAACAATTCCTTAGTTGCATGCTCTTTAACTCTTCCCTCACTGTTCTTCTTACAACTCACACAATTCTCTTACTACACAAGTAATCTATATGCACTCAGTGCTTAGACCTTACTGTCTATACACACAAGTCTGACTCCTCATCTCTTCAATGATATGCTCAAATCCCCTAGTTGCTCAATTGCAAACGATGATTTTGATTCTCAGAAGCACACTATGCAAATTTGTCTTTGTTGTCTGTACCCTTATTGCCCAAATGTACTTTGGCATGGCTCTCCTTGCTGTTGTTGCATCTTCTGGATTAGTTTTGTCACGATATTAAACATAGAGATGGACCTTGGAGCTCTTCACTGACTGACTGCATAAATCTACATGTTGAGAATTTAATTCTCAGGAGGCCTTCACACTCCTCCGAGAGTCCCATTCTTATTTGTTGCTCCTCAGAGATTAACAATCCTGAGGGATGTAAAATCTATTCCACATTTAACACAACCAAACGTGTACATGAAGCAACCAATTGCTTCCTTCATTCCCTCAAATTTTTCTATGTTAAATGTTGTCCTCGGTGTCTTTGTTGCATTCAATTCTTCAGCTGTCGACTGATACATCCATTAAAATAATTGTACTGCCTCATCAAAATGCAACATATCATAACTTACACAGGAGAAATGTTATGATATTTCACTCTCTGATATCCTTGGACCCCTTTTCCTTTAGCTCCTTTGGTATTTCCTTTTTCATAGAACCGAGACCTGTGATCATTGGCTTAGCACTGTATCAGAGCCTTTATATATCATAACTTTAACAAACAAAATGTTATGATATTGCCAAGTTTGATATCCTTATCTCCCTTTGGTAAATCCTTGATACCTTTAAGCTTAATATGAACATGTGCCTGGAAATATCAGAGCCCCCCAGTATCATAAATTCTCAACCAAGATTTTCACAAGAGTTACGATATTGTTCTCATCTGATATTATATCTTGCGATATGTTGAAACCGCTATCAATTTCACTTTCTCAGGCCCATTGACATGTTGCCATGTGTCCTTCAGAAAAAGAGATAAGTAGTTCTGATCAACCTCAGTTTCGCATCAAATCCTTCATTAATTTGGCTCGACTTTCCTTAATGTTTTTAGAAGTCTCACCCCTATTGGACATCGTAACTTCTTAAAATATTTTTGTTAAGAAGTTTCAATATTCTAATTCCTGGACCTATGATATTTCGATGACCTCCAATATAATCAGCTATGATGTGGCCTACTCTGATACTTCGATATTCTAGTCTTTGGGGTTTCAATATTAGGTCCCAATGGGCTTTGATCTCTGATATTTCAACCTTCTTAGGACTTCAAGTCCTTGAACTTTCACATACCATATATTTTGATCTAGGAGTCCAATTTTAGACCCCCGCATACCACTAGAAATCTCTCCGAGATCACCTTCTAATGGAGGGGGTCTGATATAGGCTTTGAGCCCATCATCTACCTCTAGGATGGTTACAAAATATCTGCCACTCTTTTCTCCTTGATTCTTCCTCTTGTTCTTGGAATGTTGAACTCCTAGCCACCATAGTCATCATTTTATGGCTTCTCCAGTAAGTCTGCTATTGGTGCATTAAGATGACTACTAAAAGAAATATTAATACGTACATTAATCATCAACCCAGCGTAAGTCTATTTATTTCAAGAGTGTTCAACATTGTCTATGCAAGTGAATTCAGAGGCTAATTTATAATGAAATGATTTAGAATCGTTGCAATAATATATAATTCTTGAAGTTCAATCCAAACTATCTTGAAAGAAATATTTAAAGTATTTTCACATCTACTTTAATCTATTATGCATAGAATTGAATTGGAATGCAAATAAAAGGAATCACTCTTAGAAAATCTAACTGGTATAGACAATAATTCATTCAACATGAAGGAAATCTACAACAAATGAACAACAAGTAACTATTCAAACATCTCATGGAAAGCAATCAACTATAACCTTAAGATCTCTGGTAACACTGCTTCAGAATGAACAACAATCAAATACTTAAATTAACCTGATCAATTTGGTAAAGATTAACATGTAGATGTAAAACATGGCAAGCTCTAGAATCTAGTTTTAATGGAAAAATCAAATCATAATAATCAATACTCACAGTAATCAGAATAATTCTAATTTCATGAACTAACAATAATAAACAATTATAAGAATAAGTAGAAATAAATATGACACAATTAAAGTAGTAAATATCCTATCGACCAGGCCCAAAGTCTCCAGAAGTCACTACTAAAAGAGACTCAGAATGC